>CM062350.1:34192358-35392358 GCA_031216105.1 Dalbergia cultrata
GACACTCATCATCAAGCTATCACGAGGAGCAATCTAGGCCTTGAAGGCCGAAAATGAAAAGGAAAGAACAAGGGAAAAATCGAAAGGAAAAACCAAGGAAGCTCCAAAAACAACATTTTTCTCCAAGATCAAAGCATATTCAAATAAAAGAATGACTTTAGAGCAACTCCCTACCAAGTGTGAAGATGAAAGCTTGGTCCTTTGAAATGTAGATGAGAAGAAAAACTTCCTCCAAAGTGAAGAGGAGGTTTCGGCCAAGGTCCAAGAAAAGGAGAGGAATGTGTTTTGTGTGGGCTTTGTGTTTGAGGATGAGAGCTTTGGTGTTTGGGTGGTGGTTTATGGTGGTTGTGTGGTGGTTTGAGGTTGTGATGTGGTGGCTCAAAGAGAAAGATAAAGAAGATGAAGAAGGAGAGAACTCTTGAAACTTTGAGAGAAAATAAGAGAACTTGCAAGAATGCTTTAAGCTTAAACTTGGCAAATGATCTGAAGGTTCTTTCAAGTTCCTTTGCATATGTATTTATAGAAAAACAAAACAATGGAAGTGCATTTGAGGGGGGCTTGGCCGTGTGGTTCCTCATGGAACATGAGGTGAGAGGTTTTTTATTTTTGAGGCATGGTTGGAGGTAAGGTGGGTATGGTGCAAAGCATGGCTTCAAGCATGGCCAAGTATGGTCTTGAAAGTTCATTTGAAATTTAAATATTGGGAATGGAGGGGGAGTGTGGCCGACGGCCTTATGCAGTGAGGGAGGAGAGTTTTCTTTCATTTAATTGTGGTTTAGTGATGAAATTAGGTGTATCTTAGATTAGGTTTATGATTAGGAGTTGCTAAGCAAGTGTTTAGGTAACTAAGGAAGTAATTAAGGACATCAAGACATGATTAGGGAGTGTTCTTGCATCATTAGATGGATTTAAACTCATTTCAAGGTATAAACAAATGTAGACATAATTCCTTAATTTAAGGAATTGAAGAGAGAAAACACTATTCAAGTTTCCATGACTAGGAATCTTGAGTTTTAAAAGAGATTTAAGTTTAATCTAAGCAATTTTAGATTCTAATTAACTTTAATAAATTGTTTTGACTCTAGATTAATTATGGAAATTAATTAATCTTCAATTAGAGCCTAATATTACTTAGGTTTGCTTAATTACATCATTAAGCTCAAAAATACTATGCTAAGGGCAAAATTATAATTTTGTGCAAAAATTGCTCGGGACCACCAGGACTTAAAAAAATGTCACTAAAGACATAAAAACATAATTTAAAACCTTCTAGAGAAGTTTCGGGCTCAAATGACACTTATACCCACATAAAAACGCTATAGGAGTATTTTGGTTATTTTGACCTGAAACCTCAGAAAACGAGATTTTCGTTCCCAAAACTATTCAAAAGTCATCTAATCCCCTTCAAACATTGAGTTGGCCCTTCGAGGACTGCCGGGTTGTCTATCCTCGAATTCCAGGTGGAAAATGACCTCAAGGGCATTTTGGTCATTTTCGCTCAAACAGAAAAATCGGGGTGTTACATTTTAGGGTCCTTGCTATAGTGAGTCAGTGAGCCGGTTGACCCACTTACCCACTACAATGAGCCTGACTAACATTGGGGGTTTAACTGGCTCGCCTGCTCGCTAAAGCAAGGATTTCTTGCTGCATAGGCCTATTCTGCATAATGTTGCAGACTTTTGCATCAATAAGGCTCATTGGGTATCGGGGAGTTCCCGAGCACCAAAAAGGCTATGTTGGGCCTAACCCCAAACACGTGGACCTAAGGCCTCACATTGGATGATGATTTTCTAGGTTATATATAGAGGTTGTAAGGAGCGTGATTGGTTTTGTATCTAAGGTTTTGATTGTTATAGATGTGTAAATGGAGTATTTTAACGTTGCTTACTGAAGCTATGTATAGATGAATATGGACAATTGCAAAAGAGAGGAGAAGGCCGAGAATTAGAAAGAAAGAATGAGAAATATGAGTGGCGAGATGAATATAAAGTATGTGTTAAATTAATTTCACAAAGATGAAGTTTTTGTAATGGAAAATTAAAATAGAATTTGTGTGGTTATGGTTTGATCTTGATAAAGTTGGAAGGCGTGGCCATTCTCTTTCCCATACACTTGTCAAGTGTATAGTGTGTAGGTACAGAAGTACACGAGAAGGGGGGTGAATCGTGCTCTGCTTCTTAGCTTTCATTGCAAAAACTGAAATGTTGAACAATATACTAACAAGCTTTGAGCTTGAAGTGTAATGGAAAGAATATTATATGTTTCAGAAATTAGCTTCATGATGTATAACATCAGTAATAGAATAATTAAAAATAAAGAACTTCCATCAAATATTAAATGATAATGTAAGTTGTGAAAATAAAAGAGATTAAAGGAGGAGAAGATGTGACACAAATAATTTATACTGGTTCAACCAAACCTACCTACATCCAGTACTCAACTTTCATTGAGATTCACTAAAACCTTTCTTAACCTAAGAAAGTAATAAGCAGATAGTCTTTGCAGAAGCCTTCCCAAGCTCTAACATGTGACCAGTAGACAACCTTTACTATTACAAATCGAGTAGTATTTCACTAGCTTCTTCAAGCTAAACCAAGTAGTCTTCCACCAGCCTCTCCAAGCTGAACTATGATAAGTAGACAATCCTAAATATCACGTTGTAAGTAATAATTCACCAGTCTCTCCAAGCTGAGCAGTGAAAAGTATATAGCCCTTACTGTCACGTTGCAAGTAGTTATTCACCAATCTCTCTAAGCTGAAGTGTGAAAAGTATATAGCTCCTACTATCACGTTGCAAGTACTTATTCACTAGCCTCTCCAAGCTGAATCATGATAAGTGAACAACCCCTACTTTAACATTGCAAGTAGTTTTTCCTTATCCTCTCCAAGCTACCTCACACTGACCACTACTAAATCAAGGATACAAAGATTAAGTGTTTGGATTGCCACTCAAACTAACCTACACTCAAGTTTCCTTACAAATATACAATAAATAACCTAAGATAACTTGAATAACTCCTTTCTACCATCTCTTCCAGGGAAGAGTATATAAAATGTTTAAGAACATGGAAGAATATTTTTAAAAATAATGAACCTTGTAGGATATGAGGAGAGATTTCCATAGAGTTTCAACTCTTATGTCGTCAATCCTATTTTTCATTTGAGCACAACATCTCTATTTATATATGGTCTCCCTTTAAGACCATTTCCCTTGATCTGTTGTCCAAGTGACATGTGTTGATCATCTGTTTGTGTCTTGGAAATGCAATCTAGAATAGTAGACTGACAGCCTATCAAATCTATTGCAGAAGTTGTTGTGTAGTTAAGATTTCTGATGTCCCTTCAGAAACTACTTATTTTACTTTCTGAACATAGTTTATGAACTCTTCTTTCTAAAAGGTAGAGTGGTTGACCAAATAGGCAGAAGAGATAACACGCTAATTTGAAACTGGGTTGACTTTGAAATTTGAATTTCAAAACTCAAATTTCCCCTTTTTCCAATAAGGTTCAGTCCCCACTGTGAAGTGATCTTTTTGATGTACAGTATAAGTTCCTTAATGATTCTTTGGTCTTTTTGTCTTCAATCAAAGCTTTATTGATGTTGAAAGTATTGCGATCATGATGATTGAAGGTTGTGTAATACATTGTTATCAGAGTTTGCTTGATATTTTCATTCTGAGTGTACTTTCTAATGTCCAGTGCTACTTTCTGAAGGCCCGTACCTTGGGTTCTTGTTCTTGACTTGATTTACTTCAATTCGTAATGCATGTATATGATCTCTGCACAATAAAAAATTCACTTCTATTAGACTCAATCTCTTAACATAAGATAAATCATGTTTGCACATGTAAAGTGAAATTATTCTCACTTCAAGTTTGTGTTATGCAATTTGGAAATTCATGTGGGCTATGTTAAGAAACCCAAGATAGACATTAGTCATTCTTCAAAGCATTTTCTTCAAATTGGTTTTGTTATCATTCAAAACATGTAGCCTTAATTCTTTCTGAAGGGTTCTGGAGCTTACAATCTCCCCTTTTTTTATGATGACAAACCAATTTGAAGACAATCTTTTGAAGAAATTTTGAAAGAAATACAACAGAATATATCATGATAAATGGTTATTCTTTCAAAACATCACAAGCTTTAAATTTTAGGAAGTCATTTTCTTAAGGCATGATATGGATAGGTTCAAAACATTTTATAGCCTTAAGTAACTCAAATCAGAGCTGTTTGGGTTATGATAAAACTTTCTGAACAAATTCAAAATACTTTCTGAGATTTGAGTCTTTTATACAAGCAGCCTAACTTTTCATTATTTAAAGAGACTTTCTACAATAACTGTGCTTAAATGAAAAACAAGTAATACTTGTTATATTTTATCTTGGTTAAAAATTCTTATTCAGCACAACCATTTCCAAAGCCCCTTTTTAAGATAGATGCTCAAAGATGTATATATGATGAATGTATTAGAGCATGTTGCGAGAAACAAAATGATACAAATGCAGTTTCTAATGCTTAAAGAAATCTTAATATAATTTTTTCAACATATTACAATGTGAGGTTTTTGATGCTCAATAGGGATCGGTCCCGAGCATATTAGTACAAATAAAAATGAATGAGCCTTTTTATATTATGCGCTAAGAAACTTTTCTCATAAGTATCAGAGCATGAAATATTATAAAGACATTACTTGAAAACATATGTTCATGCTATTCTTGTAAAGTTTACTCACTGATACATACGTGAGATAGAATATAACACATTGTGGATCATTTTGGCACAACACACTAGAGAGAGTTCTGGAACTCACAAACTGATCTTAGTTGTATCAAGAACATGTATGAACAAATTTCTGAAGGTCATTAGAAACTATACACAACTATATTTTGATCAACTTGTATAGAGCTCTTTAAAAAAATCTCATAAGTGTGTCAAAGAAGAACAAAATGTGTTTCATAAAATCTGATGTTTTAAACATGGTATAAATATTGAAGCACATCAAATAACTCTAAGTATAAAAGCAACAATAGAAAGACTTTGTGCTTTAAAAGATACTCGTCTATGCTAATCACATGTATAAATGTGAGCTAAAAGCCTTAGCATTTTAGTGAATAGGCAAATCAAAGCAAGTGCTTGTAAGTAAACATCTATGTAATTAGCTAAGCGTGCTAAAAAGGCATCAATATGTGTTCAGAGCTTAAAAACATATATGTATCAGAGCCAAACAGAAAACATAAACAAGATTACTGGATAGATATAATGAATTTGATTAACAGAAAATTATACCAATATAAAAACCATTCAAGATTAATAAGAAAACTATCAAAGCATTAAAAAGTTGATAGTTCCAAACAAAAATACGTTCTGAAAAGAAAATTGATTTCTGAGCTCCCCTCAGTGTAACACCCTAATATTCAACCCAATACTCCTAGAACGTACTGAGGCTAAATATTAGTCATTACCTCTTGTTTCAGTTCATTTATCATTGAAAATACGTATTGAAAATACGAGCCAAATTTTTTTTTTTCTTTTTAAAACCTTGATAAAGTAAGAGCCACGTATAGCATATATATCATCAATATAAAATAATGCAGAAATTTAAACATCAAGAAGGCTCCATAATGAACATAACACATCATATATATTAAACTACCCACCTAGAGGTAAGTTAAGTTGGAATACATAAGAACGAAATACAAATAGATAAAAGGGAAATACATGGGAAACGAAATGTGTAGAACACGAACCTACATGGTGCACCTAAGGTAGACAACCTTAACAAAAGAAGGTCATCATAGCTAGTGAAGTGTGTGTGCACTAAAACTCCAAGAGTCATCTACGGCTAATGGTCCGGGAGCGGGGGACGTATCCAATCCACTGCCATAGCTCGGCGTGAACAGGTACACTAGATAGTCGCATATGACCTCCACATCTAGGGTGCATGGCTGGCCTCCTCAAAATAATACAATCCACGCTCCGGATCGTAGTGGGGTTCCCATGTGGGCGCGTCAACGAACAGGACGAAGGTCGCCATCGGAATCTGAAGACGTGACGGAAAGAAAAGGTAGGGGAGTGAGAATCTTTACTAAAGAAACTCAGTAGGGTTTTCCTCCTATCTAGGTGTCATCATCTACGTCTTCAAGAACCTCGGGTTACTTCTAAAAAGTGGGCATATAATAGTTCAATTATGAAGTTCTAAAATGTTATTTACCGAGGCCCGTTCTTTTTAACATACACTCTTGTACTTACATGAATGCATCATAATTCATTACGAAATACGGGAGCATAACTAACTTATAACATGGAGCATAAAACATAGAACATATGACATAGAGCATATAACATGGATCATAGAGCATAAACATAGAATATGGAATCATAATCATAAAACTTGGTACATGGTACATGCTGCATAGAGCATAGAACGTAAGACATAGAACATGGTACATGGTGCATAGATCATAGATCATAAAGCATAAACATGAAACTTGGTACATGGTACATGGATCATATTGCATAAAGCATAAAACATAGAACTTGGTACATGGTATCTTATCTTGGTTACTTAGGCGACGTTAAGATATTTACTGTGAACATGGGCCACCCTAATTGTTCTCCCTTTTGAGAAACCTCTAGGTTATGAGCTCATACCTCACTAGTCGTCACTAGCATAAAGACTTATCCCTTTTGATAAGCTAAGGTCTTGACATAAAGTACGGCCTAGGGGGCTAGAATCACCTCATCCTCCATCCCTCTTGATGGTTTAAAAGGATCATTTCTCATGGTTTGAATCACCTCATCACCATCCCTTTTGATGGTTCAAAGGATCATTTTCACATAGTTTATGTCCCCTTAAGTCTTAGCATGTTATAACAAGATGCCACATATTTCATGCATGACACATATTTCATATAATCTTAACATAGGCATGTCTAAAGTTCTTAAGAGAACAATAACATGCAATTCCATCATCACATAGCATCATATAAGTCATGAGATAACACATAAATTCATCAATCATAGAGGTTACACAAATCATTCCCTTAAAAGCAAAAACCTCTAATCGGGTAACCTCAAACTTCCAAATTATTTTCTTATACCTCTAAGGGATTGATTAACCTCATTACCACAATTTATTAAGTCCTAAAACCTAATTAATTATGGCTGGACAGCATAGGCAGTAAACATATTTTGATGAATTACGGTGTTCTAGAAGTTGCTTTTTAGGTCCTTTCTCATTACTGACTTTTTCTATGATGCAATAATTAATACCTAAACCAATTATGAGTCACTCTCACTCATCTAAACATGTTATAATGTGATTTTACAAACTCAAACAAGGCTGGAATTGAATGCAAATTTTCAGCTCCTAAGGAGTTCTAGAAATCACATTTTCAATCATATAAAGTTACTAAGCATACCTAAGATGCCTAGAACAATTATCATACAATTGGCAAGGTATTTCAACACATATGGACCACCCAAAACAGAATTTAAGGTGCTGGAAAATAACAAAGCAGAACCGAAAATAATGTCATCATATAATGCATAGAACCTTCATTTTAAAACACACATAACTTACTAGTTTCTCTTAGAACCTTTTTAAAACTTATAAAACTCATTAGGAAACATTTTATTTCTTTAAAATCTCCATAAAATACATGAGGGCAGTGACCATATTAAATAAACCTCAAAGGGAAATTAAATCATGAAATCATACTTAAAATATTTGTCACTGTCACCTATGCTTAAGAAAAATCCTAAGACATAGATTATAGGTCCTTGTGACTAAATGAAACTCATTCTAGCTTCATTATCATCACATGGCCGAAATGTACATCCCAAGGAATGTCTACATATTTAACTTTTTCATAGGATGAAGAGGGCAAGTCTTTGAGCTCTAGGAGTTTTAGGTGATAACATAAACATTAACATGTTATGCACTCCATTTTATATTTCCTTAGAAAATAAAGTGAGGGCTCAAAAGTAAACATGAGATGCAAGTTCACTTCTTTATCTTTGAGTTAAGTGATAACTTGGAATAAAACATGAAATGCAAGTTCATTTCTTTATCTTGAGAGTTTAGTGATAGCATAAAATAAATATGGATGTAAGTTCACTTCTTTATCTTATCTAGAGTTCCTCCAAGACTTTTAAAAGAACAAAGCTTAAACCCAATACTCATCCAACATGAAAAAGTAAGCTTTTCTAAGCTTTAAACATAAAAGATCTATATAACATAAGCAAGACTTAAAGAAAAACTTAAGCTCTAGAGGTTTCATGAGAGATGAACACATAATCATCTCTAGAGAACACTCATCATCAAGCCATCATTTTCAAGGCCTTGAGGCCGAAAAATAAAAAGGAAATAAGGAAGCAAAACCAAAACTTGAAGAAAAGGAAAAAGAAACACTAAAATACTTCAAGCTTTAGAGGTTGCTCAAGTGTTAAACACTATCATGAAACCATCATCATCAAGCTCTCATTTTTCCAAGTTTCCAAGGGCTCTATGTTCGAAATCTTAAAGGGAAAAGAAAGGTTCCAAAAAGGTCAAGAGAAACATAAAGCTTATTCTTTACTTAACTTGTAAAAGACAAAACTTTTCTTTAGGAAAGATTCAAGCTTTAGAGGTTTTCTTGAGAGATCAACACAAGGTCACCTCTAGAAAACACTCATCATCAAGCTATCATGTTTAAGGCCTTGAGGCCGAAAATCCAAAAGAAAAGAAAGGAAGAAACCGAAATGAAACATCAAGAAAATGTCATCCACTCATCATATTCCAACAAGATCAAAGCATCAAGATCAAAGAAAAGATTTTTAGGAAAACTCCCTACCAAGTGTTGGTGTTCTTTGAAGTGAAGAAAAGGTTTGATCTTGGAGCACCAAGAAGAAGGAATCCTCCTAGAACTTGGGTATATGTTTCGGCCTTGAAGAGAAAAAGGAGGGAGGAAGTGGATTGGCTTGTGTTTGAGCTTGGGAATGTGTTTGGATGAGAGCTAGATGGAGATTGAGGGTGGAGGAGGTGGCGGTTTCCTCCTTTGAATATGGAGGAGGAAGAAACTTTGAGAGAACTCACACTTTCTCACAAAAACTCAAACTTGGCAAATGATGTAAAGTGAAGCAAAGTTCACCCATGTAGTGTATTTATAGAGGTGAGTTATGAAGATGAGAGTGGCTTCTTAGAGAAGGAAGAGAGAAAATATCTCTTGGGGTTGTCATAAGGTGGCTTGTAAAGGAAGCTTCATGGATAATGAAATTAAATCATTCTTTTGAATTCTTTTAAATTTTTGGGGGGAAAAAGTGGTGGTCATGAAAAAGTCAAGGGAAGGAATTTTCATTTCAAATAAGCATGACAAACTTTTCTTGGTTTGAGAAAAAGGTGAATAGTGAGTTCACTATTTATGGATACTTTTTAGGAAAAGGTACTAGAAATAGGTTTTAGGTTTCATTAAGCAAATTTTAGGTTCTAATCAACTTTAATAAATTATTTTGACCCTAGATTAATTATGAAAATTAATTAATCTTTGATTAGAGCCTAATATTGCTTAGGTTTGCTTAATCACGCAATTGAGCTCAAAACACTATACTAGGGGTAAAATCGTAATTTTTCTCAAAAACTGTCCGGGACCACTGGGACTTAAACAAACATAGGTTATGCCTTAAAAACATTGTTTTAGACCTCCGGGACAAGTCCAGGTCAAAACAAAACTCAAAACTGCCTTAAATTACTGTAAGGGTATTTTGGTCATTTACGCACAGAAACCTCAGAAATGATATTCTTATGCTCTATTAAACATTATAATACATAGAATCCCCTTCATACATTGAGTTAGCCTTTCAAGGACTACCGGATCGGCTATCCTCGAGTTCCGAGCAGAAAACGACTTCAGGGGCATTTTGGTCATTTTCCCTCTAGCAGAAAATCGGGGTGTTACACTCAGCATAAGCTCTCCCTTGAATTCCATAGCATGATTCCCCCTGAGTTTCATAGCATAGGATTTTCTTCATATATTTTCTCCTCCTCCTTTTGTCATTAGCAATAAGGAGATGTGCTAGAGGTCATGAACATCATTAGCCCTAGCGCCTTATTTCTTGAAGAATCTCTTGATTGATTTGAAGAATTTGAAGCAGTAAGGTGTCATAATTGCATGATCTTATTTCCAACTCATTTAACCTGTTAAAGATGAGTTGTTGATTTTCCTGTAGGATTAGTACTCGAGGATAGTTTGAGGGAGGTATGGGTCAATGACGACTGGTTGAAGGTTGATCAGTTTGCTGAACTAGATTGTAGTTAGGAATAGGTGGTGGAGATGGCATGGACAGTTGCTCAGATGAGAAGGAGGAGAGTTAGTAGCAAGAATGAAGTCATTCTCAAGAACTACACTTTCCGTGTTATCATATGACGAATTCCTTTTAATGGATGAGGAAAGTGCTTATTTGCTCAGTCAAACTCTACTTCCTTAATTAGTCTCATATTCCACAAGTTTGGATGATGGATCAGGTATGTCTTCATATCTGGTGTTTGTCTGAGGTTTTGTAGAATCTTCTGAGCTACTATCCAAATTGATCACCAATTTCCTTTTATCCTTCTCCTCTGAGATCTTAGCATTCTTTATGGCTTCTCTTATCTTTTTAAAGTGTTCCACAGGAGCACCAATAGGTTTCCTTTTAGCTTTAAAGGAGGATATGGTGTAGTCAGTTCCAACCATATATTCATACCATTTGTTTACCAGGGGATACTTTAGGTGTTCGAACACCTTGCTCAATAGGATTCTATATGGAACAGCAGTAGTTTCTTCTTTTTCGGTAATAATGGCATTGAGCATATAGTCAAAGATGAGTCTGGGCAAGTTGACTTTTCTTGCTATTAATAATCTGAAAAGTAACACGCAACCCATTCTTGTCAGCAAGTTCATGCCTCGTAATCATGGGAGAAGGGAGAAATGAATGAGAATGAAAACTTGCCTAGCCCTAGAATTTAGCATGGCGAAGGTTATTTTGGTGCCCTTAAGAGTTTGTGAGACAATTTGAAACTTTCTCAGCTGAGACTCCAATGGTAGTGAACCATTCTTTGTCAGGTGAGCATCCAAGTTTCTCGTCAAGGGCATGGATGATGTTGGAGAGGTCCGTAGTGCTTAGTTCTAAATCTATACCTCTGATATAGAATGTAAGAACAAATTAAGTTACCTATATCAGTTGGGAGTAAAAGGTTGTCACCATTCCAGTAAATACATGATCGGAGATGGTAAGAAATCCTTCCTAACCTTGGAAGGAGATGATTTCCACTAGGATCATAATTTGAGTCATTAGTTCTTTGCTTATCCTTTTTCCAGGTGCTATAGATCGATGGGCAGAACTGTCAACATAGTATTGGCTTTCAGTTGCTTGCTTTCAAATGTTTCCTTGAGATTTATTTTCTCAAGACTTTCTTCCAGTTCTTTGTGTTAATCATCTGTTTGTGTCTTGGAAATGCAATCTAGGAGAGTAGATTGACAGCTTATCAGATCTATTGTAAAAGTCATTGTGTAGTTAAGGTTTTTGAAGTCCCTTCAGAAACTACATTTTTTATTTGCTGAACATGGTTTATGAACTTTTCCTTTTAGAAGTTAGAGTGGTTGACCAAATAGGCAGAAAAGATGACACGCCAATTGAAACTACGTTTGTGTCTTGACTTGATTTACTTCAATCTGTAATGCATGTATACGTTCTTTGCACAATATAATTCGCTTATATTAGGATCAATCTCTTAACACGAGATAAATCATGTTTGCACATGTAAAGTGAAATTATTCTTGTGTCAAGTTTATGTTATGCAATTTGGATATGTCAAGAAACTCAAGGTAGATATTAGTCATTCTTCAACGTATTTTCTTTAAATTGGTTTTGTTCTCATTCAAAATATGTAGCCCTAATGCTTTTTGAAGGGTTCTAGAGCTTACATGGTGGGGTAGAGAACCTAGCTCTCTAACCTTCATACTATGCAAGAAATTGCACGTTGAAATTTTACTGAATAGATGGGATATTGGTCCTTGAGTGAAATTAAAACTGACAAAAGGCCAAGATTAACCATCTACTTGACAAGATGTGGTTGGTAGGGGCTATTGGCTACCAAGTTCCTTTCACAGCATCAAAAACCGCACATTGAAACTTCACTAAACAAGTAAAATATCTGTATTAGAAACTTAAAATATCTGTACTCTGTAACATCCTAAATTTTTTTTCAGAAAATAATTGAGGCTTTAGTAGTAAGAATATCAAAATTTTGGTGTACACAAAAATGATGAGAACAATGTAACGAACGTAAAAAAAAAAAATGTGAATAGTATTTTGCAGGCCCCGTAGACCCACGGAACAATTTGAAACCTTATATTCAAGACCTGAAGGTGCCCGAAATTTGGAAATTATAGGATTAAGGTTAGAAATAGGTAGGAATAAATATTTTATACTTAGAATTAATTTTCAAGCAATAGTGGATTACCCGGGTACACTGTTTTACCCGTTTAGTAAAATTACGGTGTGTAGTTTTTATACCGGATGAAGCTACCAGTGCAAGCTTGCCACCTAGGGTGACAAGTGTATGGTCTAGAGCAATACATATCCTTTCCTTTTTCAAGAGCCAATGAGAATGCTACAAAATTTCAAAGAAGATAATTTCATAATTGCTAAATTATATACATTATCTTAATATAAATAAAATCAAAATCCTCATAATTATCATCTTCATTCTCGGCTAGCAATCATAAGTGCAGAAACTCCATTGTTGTCTCCACAAAAACCTTGAGAACTTGATTTCTAACCTCAAAATCATAAGCCTAAACTTGTCAAAACCAAAATCTTCCTTCACAAAACTTGTTCCACTCCTCAATATCTACCAAACTAACTGATTAGAATTTGAATCCATCAACTTTTGATACCTTAAGAGCCCATTATCAGCTGTTCAAGGAAGGGTTTGGTGTGGGTTTGAAGGCTTGGAAGTGAAGGGAATAAATCTTGGAGCCAAGATCTTGAAAGCTTCAAAGTGTAGGGTTTTCTTTGGCCTTTTCTTTCCAAATTATTCTGTAAAATTTTTTTGGGTTTTATTCCGAAATTTATGGTTATATTTGATGATAATATGTTGATATTGATGTGTTAATTTTGGTGGAGTGTTTGGATGAGGTTAAATAATGATTTTTGTCAAAATAAGTTTTGGCTAAGCTGCTGAATTTTCGGATTTCAGCAGGACAGGATTTGTTCATGAATTTTCTGGTTCAATTTTAGTCATTTTTATGAGCTATAAAAATTATATGTTGAAGCTAACATCATAAGGAAACTCTGATAATTTTCGTGGTGCATAATAAAGAGTTTTACTGCCTGAGAAAAATCAAGAACCAAGAGTATATCTATGCTGGCTGAAATCTTGGTACTGAAGTTGTGAATTTGTATAAATTTTTATTCATAGCAAATGATGGAGTTATCCTTTGAAATTTTTACAGAGTTTTGTAGACATATTTAAGTATAACTGTGATTTTTATTTTGATTTGTTTCTATCATTTGCTCAAGTTAAAAATTGTGTGAATCCTATTCTGAGCTGTGAAAAAGTGGCCTCTGACCACTAAAATTGTAGAATTTATTTGATATGGTTCTACTATTCTGTTTGCTATGAAATTTTTACAGGGACTTTTAGACACATTGAGGTGTCATAGAGAATTTTTATGGCCAGTGAATTGCCCATTGGATATGTGAATTAAATGTTGTCACCATAATGGTAAATCTGTCAAGAAGCCGGAATGGTGAAGATGTATTAAGTTAATGATAGAAATCTATTTAATCCAAGTATATATCATATGAATGTATGTTAATTGTTTGAAAGGCTTGTTTATAAAGTATGAATGAGACTCCAATGATACTGAATGCCTATATCTGGGATACAAACCTGACTTTGAAATAGAAAGGTCCATGACATGGTTGTATGACAAAAGAGAATATGTGAAATTTAATGGTGCAAGTTTTAACATACGGGGAAAATAGAAACAAGGCTTATGTGTGATAGAGAGGGAAGGCAAAAATAAGAACTTCCCAAGAAATTTTATGAGTCGGTAGACTTATCAACTAGGAAATAGAACTGTGTGTGAATCAGAAATGGAAAAAAATGAAGTCTGATGATCACGAATAGGAATGAGCTCATGTCCTAGCAGTCTATGGTCCTCTGAGGAGTTATCCACTACATATGTTACCCGATGTGAATCTAAGCCTTCCTATGTTAATAAAAAGAACTACTACACTAAGTTGAATTCCATGTGATATAAGAGAAACACTTATGATTAATACCATTTTGCATATAATTTTCTTTGACTCATGTATGCTAATATTGATATATGTGATCTAACATGATGTTTTTCTTTATTATTATAAATGCATTTACTGTTTATATTACATGTCTGTATGTAAGGGGTTACCCTACTGAGAATTTTATAATATTCTCACCCCTATTTGTGTATATGCTGTATTGTGCTCAGACTCTGCAGATGCCTGGTTTGAGGAGAGGCCATCATACCGATGGCCAATGGGTTCGCGTAGGAGGACATGAGACTTACGTGGGCTTTTGACTTGTATGTAGTGTAGTATAGTGCCAGGAACTTACCAGCTTGTAGACTAATTGGTGTTAGATGTCTTAGGTCCATTTATGTGTGTTTAGTATTTTGTTGGACCTTGATATTTGAGCAAGCTTGGTAGATCTTTTGATAGTAGTTCCTGTGTTGTATTATAAGTGAAGTGACTTAACTTCAAATATGGTATGTATTATAGAAAGCGGCATGTGAAGTAATAATATATGTACATTTTATAGTAGTTTTCTTTATAACTCTAGAGTTTGATTTATTTCATTTCATTTCATACGTCTAGTGGATATTATAGAAAGGAAGTGATACTCTTCTAATTACAATGTTAATACTCAAGTAATACATGGTAGTTAGGAGGGTGTTACATACTCGAGCCCTAGGGTCTAAAGTTCCTCTAGCACTAGGGTCACCTTGGTCCTAGTTTTAAAGTTACTATTCATCTACAGGCCTAGAAAGTTACTATTCATGCTGCCCAATTTTTTTTTCGTACTTGTCCATTAGGTCATCCTTATCATCGCTAAGTCTATCAAAATTTTGAAATTCTCATTAATAAAGTTCAAATTAATTTTTGAATAATTTAGGGGTGTTATAGCTACTCTGCATTTCAATTGGGCTACATCACATTATGCCATTGTATGCACCCTCGCTCTAAATCCTTCACCACCACCTTTTCCTAACATAGATCCCCATTTTTGTGAGATTTCAAGCCCTAATCCCTAATATGTTGTGTTCTCTCTGTTTCTTTTTTTAATTTTTGGAGGTGGAGGTGGAGACAAAAGTGGAGTTTGGGTTCAAGGTTTAAGGTAAGGGTCCTAAGAATGTAACCGGCGCGTGAGAAATCTCATTCTCACGTAAGTCTTATGACCTTTATACCTCTCTATATGCATATTTAAAATGTAAAAATCATTGAAAACATAGATCCATTTTCTATAAACAATTCACCCATTCTTTAAAGTCAATATATAGCCTTAATTAATGTTTCATAATCAAACTCTAATGTTCATAGCTATGAAACAAAACATGTCCAATATGTTACTTTGGTGTAAAACAAACTATGAATCAATAATCATTTCAAGCACAAATAAATCATGGATATCAAATGCAAAATATGCTCTAAGATCCAGGAGTCCTGCCTGCAATAGCATTGGAACACTCTAATATTCAATAAGAGAGCTTCACCCTAGTGCAGCTGACCAGTTAAAACTCTACTGTTGTTGGGAAAAAGGTAGTTGAGATGTACGTGCAGCAACTGTCTAACAACCTAAAAATTAATTTGATATTTTCTAGTCATAATTTCAAAAATTGACAAACATAGAAATGATGAGGATGATCCAACGGATTTGTAAAGAAAAACAAAAAGTGAATAGTATACCCTTGTGGGCCCTGCAAGCCCGCGGGACAGCCAAAACCCTAGAATTAGGGCTCGAAGATGCCCAAAATTGAGAGATTATAAGATTAAGATTAGAAATGCGAAGGAATAAAGATTTGATACCTAGAATTAATTTTCGGGAAATAATTGATTTCTCAGATACAACGTTTTACTCGTTTGATAAAATTTCGGTGTGCGATTTCTATCATTGAAAGATAGTTTAATCTTACAAAAGGATAATGTCTATCCTTTTAATGCCAAGTGTAAGGCTCAGATTAATCTTGTTTTACAAGATTAAATCCTAGTCATTCATTTCTTTTTATTATTAGAAAAATATATATATTTGACTATATCATTAATATGTCTAACCTAAGATATATTTTAAGCCACCAAACCATTAATCTCCTTATCTTTCTCGGCCAAGAAGAAACTCAAACAACCACCATTGTTTCTTCCTCCAAAAAGCTTCAAACTTGATTTCAATCTCCCAAAATCCTAGTCTAGACTTGATAAAACTACAAACTCTCTTCACAAAACTTATTATAGTCATCAGCACCTACAAATCTAACCGATTAGAATTTTAATCAATCACTATTTTTTTACTTTGACCCTTCATACATCACTATTTTAGGGAGGTTTAGATGATGTTTGAGCAGTCTTGAAGTGAAGGGAATCCATCTTGAATCACTATTGGAGCCAAGATCACTAAAGCCGTCAAAGTAGAGCTGATTTCATCCACTTTTCTTTCTAATTTTTCTCTGGAATTTGTTGATTGATTAATTTTGAAATTCCTGGTTTTATTGGCTTATTATACATGAATATTGATGTGTTAATTTTGGTAAGGGTTTGGATGAAGTTAGATAAGCTATTTCCTTAATACATGTTCTGACCCTAGCTGCTAGAAATCTCATTTTTGAGTAAGTAGCTGAAAAACTTTGGTTTTTCGCACTGATTTGGAGACACGATTATAAGCTAAAAAATTTTATATGATAAAGCTACCATATGGAAGAGTTTCAACTAATTTTATTGGCTCATCTTAAGCAGTTTTTCTATTTTTAATAAATGGAAAACCGAACAAGCCAAGGTTTTTGTCGGTGCAGTCCAATTTGTAGCACTAAAATTGTCTAATTTTTTTACCCTAGCAAATGATCAAATTTTGAGCTAAACTTTTTACAGGAGGTTGAGGAAATCTTGAAGTTGAAACTTGAATTTTTGCATGAAGTTTTGATAGGGTATAAAAATTGAGACTTTTGACTGTTGGCTGAAAATGTATAGTTTCTAACCTCCGAAATTGTGAAATTTTATAAAGGAGCTCATTGATACATTGAATTGTCTCGAAAAATTATTTTGCTCTGTTCTATTGATGTTTACTAATTTAATCATAATTTTCTTGATGATCGAAATTCTGGCAGCATGCTGAATTAGCAAAAAGGATGATGAGAAATTGATGAATTGATCTCATCTATACTATGTGATTCTATTGATAATGTTAGGCACATATAAGAGTAACTTCTTATTACAATTGCCTATATATATGAAAAAAGCATAAGATTGCATTTCTTGTGCTAGAGAAAGTAAATCTGGTTTGTCAAGGAAAGTAAACCTGACCACCAAGAAAAGCATGAGATTATCTATCTTGGGCTGGAGAAAGTCAATCCAGTCTGTCAGGGAAAGTAAACTTGGCTACCAAGATAAGAATGAGATTAAATGTCTTGGGCTGGAGAAAGTAAATCCATTCCGTTAAGAAAAGTAAACATGGCTACCAAGATAAGAATGAGATTAAATGTCTTGGGCTGGAGAAAGTAAATCTGGTCTGTTAAGAAAAGTAAACCCGACTACCCTTTAATTGAGTCGGGGAAAGTAAACCTAACTAGGAATAGTTCTATGTGAGAATTGGAGAAAGTAAATCCAATTATCATGTATAGGAATGAGCTCAGTCCTGAAAAGCAGTCTACTACCTATTATTGCCATACTGGGGATGGCGATACGTAATGCCTAGACATGATAAGATTAGTCAAGGGCCAAGACGAGTTGAGATAGCAAATGTTATAACTAGTTCTTTATCTTGTGTATCAAGTAATGAATTTTTGTATCGATATTGAGTCCAATATGTTTAAGTTGTAATTGAAGAGTATATGATTTATATGATGAGTATAAGATCCACTTTGATGTATTGAGTGCATATAAAGTTGAGAATAAGTTATTAGGATCTTAAATGCTATGAAATACATGTTTTAAGTGATTGAATACTAAAAGAAACCCACTTTAGAATGATAATTTGAAACTTTAAAATGAAACCTAGCTATATGTTGCATGTTCACATTTTTCTTAATAAACCGAAGTGGCTGGGATGATAACAATGACATAAGTTTCATTATATGTTTTAGGGATGCCCTACTGAGAAGTTTAGAATTCTCATCCCTATATGTTTGTTTCGATGTCATCTCCAGGTTAATCCTGAGGACAAGGAGACTGTTGCATGAAAGAAATGTACTCTGCAGTATTTTGTATGTTTATACCTTTAAAAGATAATCAAATATATTGTAAAGCTCTTGGAAGAGCTTCCTTTTATTTTCGACTGTGTATTTAAATAACTACTTTGTGTATTTAATATATATTTTGATAGAACCTCACATTAGATACTACATGATTCAGTCGACCCTTGTTCTAGATATTTAAAAAAAGGTCCACTAATTTATAAGTACCAACTCTTGAGATGTCATGACTTAAGGATGAGATTGTACTTGGGAAGATGTTACATTATAGTATCAGAGTAGTTCATCCTACTAGGAACTTGAGGAATGGACTGGCTATGCTTCCTTAGTAAATGTCATGCATTTTAATTCTATATGTGTGTATGACTGCTAATTGTAAATGTTGTGCGCTGTTACCACACTTAGCTTGGTATTGAGCTTGATCAACTCAATAATTTTTGTTTGGTGTGATAGGAACTGATTACTTCCAATCAGCGTACTAGGCACCGAGCTGGAAATTAAACTGATATGATGGATACTTTTCGTGAAATGGCCGCGACAATGAGAGAACAAGCTACGATTGCTAACTGAATGATGGAAAGGCTGAACTGCAACGAAGAGCAGAACCTGGCTAGTAACCTTGGAAGAGCAGAAGTGGACAATGAATACCAAAAGTTTGCCGAGTTTACGAAGGCAAATCCCCCACTGTTTCGAGGAGCCTTCAATCCAAATAAAGCAAAAGAATGGATCAAGGCTATGGAGAAGATTTTCTCTATTCTTCCTTGCACCGAGATCCAGAAAGTAGCTTTTACTACTTACATGCTGGAGGCGGATACAAAATTTTGGTGGATTGGCACTAAAGGGTTGTTCGAAGCTTCTCAGACTGAAGTTACCTAGGAAATCTTCAAGGAAGCTTTCTATCACAAGTACTTCCCTGCTTCAGTGAGAAATGTGAAGGAATTGGAGTTCATGACACTCAAGCAAGTTTGAAGAGCTTTGCAAATTTTCCACCATCTATCAATGTAATCCCGATGAAGCTTGGAAGTGCATGAAGTATGAAGGAGGGTTACTCGAAGACATTGATGGGACTCTTAGAGATTCGAGATTATGCAACCCTGGTAAATAAGTGCCGCTGTGCAGAGGACTCCAATAAGACGTTGGCAATCACCTAATCTGCTAAGGGCCTTTCTAACAAAAGACTGCCACTTGAAGATCAAGACTATGAGGATGACCCACTATTAAAGAAGCGGTTTCAACCAAGTCCAGATAAGGATAAATGGCAATAGCAGTCAAGTTCGTGCCCAAAATGTGGAAGAGATCACAGGAGTATACCTTGCTTAGTCAGACAAAATGTGTGCTATCATTGCGAAAAACCAGGACACAAGATTTGGGAATGCCCAGATAGGCATTCAAAACCAACTACCAAGCCACAACAACAGCGTAGGGTTTTCACCATAAGTGCTGAAGGGATGTCACTACCCAAGAATTCGATCTAAGGTAGGAACGTTTAGGATTTGATTGAATTCTTTGAACTATGTGTGCATTCCTTGTTTGATACATCAAAATTATCTTTTGAAAATCAATTTCAAATGAATTTTGAGAGCAAAATTTTTTCTAAGGTGGGTGGTAATGTAACACCCTAGAAATTAATTTGAGATTTTCTAATCATAATTTCAAAAATCTAACAGACATAGAAAGGATGAGGATGATCCAACGGATCTATTAAAAAAAATGTGAATAGTACCCTTGCAGGCCCGTCGTGACAGCCGAAACCCCAGAATTAGGCCCCGGAGATTCTTGAAATAGAGAAATCATAAGATTAAGATTAGAAATGGGAAGAAATAAAGATTTGATACCTAGAATTAATTTTTGGGCAATAGTTGATTTCTTGGGTACGGCGTTTTACTTGTTTGATAAAATTTTAGTGTGCGATTTCTAACACCGAAAGATAGTTTACTCTTACAAAAGGATAATTTCTATCCTTTTAGTGCCAAGTGTAATGCTATGATTTAATTACAAGATTAAATCCTAGCCATTCATTTCTTTTTATTATTAGAAAAATATTATCTTTGACTATATCATTAATATATCTAATCTAAGATATATTTTAAGCCACCAAACCATTAATATCCTTATCTTTCTCGGCCAAGAAGAAACTCAAATAGCCACCATTGTTTCTTCCTCCAAAAAGCTTCAAACATGATTTCAATCTCCCAAAATCCTAGTATAGACTTGATAAAACCATAAACTCTCTTCACAAAACTTATTCTAGTCATCACCACCTACAAATCTAACTGATTAGAATTTTAATCCATCACTATTTTTCCATTTTGAGCCTTCATACATCACTATTTTAGGGAGGTTTAGGTGCTGTTTAGGAGGTCTTGAAGTGAAGGGAATCCATCTTGAATCACTCTTGGAGCCAAGATCACTAAAGCCATCAAAGTAGGGCTGATTTCATCCACTTTTCTTTCTAATTTTGCTCTAGAATTTTTTGATTGATTAATTTCAAAATTCATGATTTTATTGGCTGATTATACATGAATATTGATGTGTTAATTTTGGTAGAGGGTTTAGATGAAGTTAGGTAAGCTATTTCCTTAATACATGTTCTTACCCTTACTGCTAGAAATCCTATTTTTGAGTAAGTAGCTTAAAGACTTTAGTTTTTCTCACTGATTTAGGGACATGATTATGAGCTAAAATTTTTATATGATGAAACTAAGAGTTTTCACTAATTTTATTGGCTCATCATAAGCAGTTTTTATATTTTTAATAAATGGAAAACCGAACAAATCAGGGTTTCTGCCTGTGCAGTCCAATTTGTATCACTGAAATTGTCTAATTTGTTTACCCTGGCAAATGATCAAATTTTGAGGTAAAATTTTTATAGAAGGTTGAGGACATCTTGAAGTTGAAACCTAAATTTTTGTATGAAGTTTTGATTCATTTGGTAGGCTATAAATATTGAGGCTTCTAACTATTGGCTAAAAATGTGTAGTTTCTTACCTCCAAAATTGTGAAATTTTACAAATACAGCTAGAGACCTTATAATGCTTTGAAAATTTTACAGGAGCTCATTGATACATTGAATTGTCATGAAAAATTATTTTTCTATGTTCTATTGATGGTTACTAATTTAATCATAATTTTCTTGATAACCGAAATTCTAGTAGCATGCTGAATTAGCAAAAAGGATGATGAGAAATTGATGAATTGATCTTATTTATACTTTGTGACTTTATTGATGATGTTAGGCACATATAAGAGTAACTCTTATTACAATTTCCTATATATATGAGAAAAGCATAAGATTGTATTTCTTAGGCTGGAGAAAGTAAATCTGGTCTATCAGGGAAAGTAAACCTAACCACCAAGAAAAGCATGAGATTATCTATCTTGGGCTGGAGAAAGTAACTCCGATTTGTCGGGGAAAGTAAACTTCACTACCAAGATAAGAATGAGATTAAATGTCTTGGGTTGGAGAAAGTAAATATGGTCTGTTAATAAAAGTAAATCCGACTACCCTTGAATTGAGTCAGGGAAAGTAAACCTAGCTAGGAATAGGTTTGTGTGAGAATTGGAGAAAGTAAATCAAATTATCATGTATAGGAATGAGCTCAATCCTGAAAAGCAGTCTATTACCCATTATTGTGACGCTGGGGATGGCAATACGTAATGGCCAGACATGACAAGATTAGTCAAGGGACAAGACGAGTTGAGATAGCAAATGTTATAAGTAGTCCTTTATCTTATGTATCAAGTAATGAATTTTAGTATCGATATTGAGTCCAATATGTTTAAGTTGTAATTGAAGAGTATATGATTTATATGATGAGTATAAGATCCACTTTGATGTATTGAGTGCATATAAAGTTGAGAATAAATTATTAGGATCTTGAATGCTATGAAATACATGTTTTAAGTGATTGAATACTAAATGAAATCCACTGCGAAATGATAATTTTGAACTTTAAAATGAAACCTGGCTATATGTTGCATGTTCACCTTTTTCTTAATAAACCGAAGCGGCTTGGACAATAATGATAACATGAGTTTCATTATATGTTTTAAGGATACCCTACTAAGAATTTTAGAATTCTCACCCCTATGTGTTTGTTTCCATGTCATCTCCAAGTTGATCCCGAGGACAAGGGAGCTGTTGCATGAAAAAAAATTTACTCTGCAGTAGTTTAGTAGAGAAGACTTGTATTTGTTATAGTTAGTTTTGTGTGTATATATATATATGTCTGTACCTTTAAAAGATAATCAGATATACTGTAAAGCTTTTAGAAGAGCTTCCATTTATATTTGAGTGTGTATTTAAATAACTTTTGTGTATTTGATATATATTTTGATAAAACCTCGCATTAAATACTACATGATTCAGCCGACCGTTGTTCTAGATTAAAAAAAAAAAAGGTCCACTAATTTATAAGTAACAACTCTTGAGTATAATGTCATGACTTAAGGATGAGGTTGTACTTGGGAGTATGTTACAAACTGTGGTATCTATAATGGGAGAAAGAGGATGAGTGAGTTTTATGCAAAACTCAGTAAGTGAATTCTCACATGTAACTTGCCTTCATGGGGCACCAAGGAACAATGCAATAAAACCACAGTATACCAGCAAAACTCCAAAACAATTTATATATATACGTAATTAAAATCGTTGTTTTCCATAAATTCCTAACAATAGTACTCTAATAGAGAAATAGGAATCTATGGTTATGCACAATATATGTGACATAACAAAATCACTAGTTATGCCTGACATTCAAAGCATAACAATTTCTCAGCTCTATTATTCTCAAAGAACCGAAATGTGGACACCTAACTAGATTCCATTCTCTGCTATATGAGATTGTCCCTAAAGACAACTTGGTACAAAGGTTGTCGATCAATTCTAGTCGTTAGCTCATTGTTTGTTTCTCTATGACTACTATTTAGTCAAAAAATCATAAATATAGTTCTTTTCTGTAAAGCTTTGTATCTAGGCTCCATTTGAATTCAAAGTTCTATCATTTTGCAACATGTTTCTCTGAAAATCATATAATGTTTATAAAAATTCTAATACAATCACATTCTATCCAAACTCTACGTAAAATTAGTTTAACAATAATGGCTCTATGACTTTTATCAAAAAATATATTTCATCTATCAGTTCAAAACAGAGTAACCAACAATAATCTGAAATATGGTACAGTAATCTCTAAAAATCATGCTTTAAACCATATTTTCATGAAAATAGTTCTAATGGATAACATAGAGATCACGAATTTGGACTCACTCACTTGGAAGGATGGAATATACAAGAACAATACCAACAGAACTCCGGGAAGAAGGAATGACAATGGTATCTGCCATAACAACCATAATACTCTAGATTAACCTCTAAATACACAAATCTAACTATAACCGTCATAAAAGATCACCATGGCATGAAAACCATGGAGAACACTAAATCAACCTCCCAAGAATGTAATGCCCTGATTTTCTGTCTGAGTAAAAATGACTAAAATGCCCCTAAGGTCATTTTCTACCCGAAATTCGAGGGTAGCCGACCCGGCAGTTCTCGAAGGGCTAACTCAATGTTTGAAGGGGATTAGATGACTCTTGAGTGATTCCGGGATCAAAAATCTTGTTTTCTTAGGTTTCGGGTCAAAATGACCAAAATACCCCTATAACGTTTGATGCGGGTATAAGTGTCGGATGAGCCTTAAAACTTCTCCAGATGGTTTTAAATGATGTTTTTATGTATTTTGCAACATCAGTTTAAGTCCCGGTGGTCCCGGGCAGTTTTGTGTAAAATTATGATTTTGCCCCTAGTATAGTGTTTTTTAGCTTAATCGCGTAATTAAGCAAACCTAAGCAATATTAGGCTCTAATCGAAGATTAATTAATTTCCATAATTAATCTAGAGTCAAAATAATTTATTAAAGTTAATTAGAACCTAAAATTGCTTAGATTAAAGCTAGATCTCTTTTTAAATTCAAGATTCCTAGTCATGGAATCTTGAATAATATTTTCTCTCTCCAATTTCTTAAATTAAGAAATTGTGTCTACATTGTTTATGCATAAAATGAGTTTTAATTCCTCTAATGATGTATGAGCACTCCTTAACCATGTCTTAAAATTCCTAATTACATTCTTAGCTACCTAAACACTTGACTAACAATTACTAACCTCAAACCTAATCTAATGCACACCTAAACACATCATTAGTACACAATTAAACAAAAGAAATCCCTCCCTTATGGCTTAAGGACCGCCGGCCACTCCTCCCCCATTTTCCACATGTTGAATTTGTTTGCACACAATGGCCATACTTTGAGCCATGCTTGAAGCCTTACCTTGAGTCATACTCTCCATACTTTCAACCATGCTTCAAAAATTCAATCTCTCACCTCATGGAACATGAGGCATAGCACACGGCTACCCCCCCCCCCCCCTTCCATGAGCTCTCACTATTTTGCTTCTCTATAAATACACATGCTAAAGAACTTGAAAGAACCTTTAGATTATTTGCTAAGTTTTAGTTTCAAAGCTTTTTTGCAAGTTATTTCCTTTTCTCTCTAAGTTTCCAAGAAGCTTTCTTCTTCTTCTTCATCTTCTTCATTCTGCACCTTGAGCCACCATATCATCATCTCCAACCACCACACCACCACCTTAGATCATCTTCTAAACACTCAAACTTTCATCCTCAAACACAAGCTCACACAAAAACCCATCCTTTCCTTTTCTTCCTCTCAAGGCCGAATCATCATCATCACTTTGAGGAGAGCTTTTCTTCTCATTTCATTCCAAAGACCAAGCTTTCCATCTTCATACTTGGTATGGAGTTGTTCTAAAGTTTTTATTTTACTCAAAAATGTTTTGTTCTTGAAGAAAAATGTTGTTTCCTTGAGTTTCTCTTGGTCTCCTTTTCTATTTTCCTTGTTATTTCCTTTTCTCTTTTTCGGCCTCAAGGCCTAGTTTATTATCATGATAGCTTGATGATGAGTGCCTCTAGATAATGACTTTGTGTTCATCTCAAAGAGACCTCTAAAGCTTGAGTTTTTCCTTTCTTCAAGTTCTTTATATACTACTTAGCTCACTAATGATTCCAACTTAAGAAAATAATTATAAGGATTTCAATAAACCCAAAGCCTACCCTTGTCAACCTTAAAATTGGGCGGCAAGTTCTAGAGTTTTACTCTACATAGGGGTTTTGGGTACATAATAAAGAATATGATGTATTTTCCTTCTCTTTTGCTTAGTTTAAGTTTCGGTTCCTTTCTCTCCTTTTTCCTTTACAAGTGTTGTTTTAAACTTTATTTCCTTGAGCTTGACGATGATGTTCAAGAACCATTAAGTTTCCTTGAGACCTTGGTTCAAGAACTCTAAAGCTCACTTTGTTTGGTTAAGATGAGTTTTGGGTTGAGATTTTATTTTTCTAAAAGATCTTGTATGAGCTCTAAGTTAAGTAAAAAGAGAACTTACATCCATATTTATCTTTATGTCATCACTAAACTTTCAAGATTAAAGAATGAACTTGCATTCTCATGTTTATGTTTAAGTCATCACTAAACTCCTAAGATAATAATGAGCTTGCATAGCATATTTATTTTATGATCTCACCTCATAATAAAGAATAAAACAAAGTGCATTGCATATTTTAGTTTATGTCATCACCTAAGAAATTTGGAGCTCAAAGATTTGTCCATTGTTATCTCAAGCAAAGTTTGGAAATGAATGTATTTTATTCTCTTGATTCTCGACCATGTGATGATGTTGAACTTGGTGTGAGTTTCATCTAATCACAAGTGCCAAAACTTATGTTTTATAATTTTCTTAAGTTTAAATGATCTCAAGCAATGTTTTAAGCATAGTTTTATGATTTAAATCCCTCTTGAAATTATTTTGAAATAGCTACTGCCCTCATTGGTTTCATGATGATTTTAATGAAATAAATTGTTCTCAAATGAGTTTTTGAAGCTTTGAAAAGGTTCCAAGAGAAACTAGGACCTTATGTGTGTTAGAAATAAAGTTCTATGCATGATATGATGAGTATGATTTCGGTTCTACCTTGAATGTTTGCTCACTGTGTGGTGATGATTTAATCATGTTAGAATGTGTATATTCAAGTATATTTGATGTTAGAATTAATGTGAGAAAGCTAAGACAAGTTAGTATCTAGAAAAAAATTAAAATGAGATTTCTAGATCCCTTAGAAATGGAAATTCTGAATTCTGTTCCAGCAAGAATAATATCAGTAATAATGGTTTATAATTAGTGTAAATGTGTAGGAATCACTCATAATTAGTTTAGGAATTGATCTTGATGCTATAGGAGAAAACCAAACTTAGAAAGAGTCAAAGCTGTGACTCATAGGTACTCGTATTTAGCAAAATATAGATTCTGCACTATTGAGGTTTACAATTAGTTATGATCATAGAATTGAGTGAGGATAACTTAGTTGTAGAACTTTAGGTGCCCGAGAGATAAAGTCATGATGATAGAAAACTTAGATTTCGAGTTTAAAGGTCCTAAGGGTCAAAGCATAAGACATGATTAGAATCCTTGATTACTAAAGTTTATTATTTCAAGAATGTTTATGATGATACATGTGCTATGATGAGTGTGTTTATGTGATTTTAAGTCTATTACGATTATAGAAGTTGAATAAGAAAGTACATGTATTATGAGTTATTGTGGCATAAAGAAAATTTGAAAGCAATTCAGTCGAGCACCCCCAAGAACTGAGATGAGAATGTTTTTGAAAAGAATATGGGATAAAGTCCTGGGTGACACTGGTTTGGCCGAGCACCCCCAGGAACTGAGTCCTAATGTGACGTGGTATTGAGACGTACTTCTCCCGCTCCGGTGGGGATGAGGCAAATCCGTGAGGGTATGAGTGGATGCAGCCTACCAAAGCGGACAATTCGCTGTGCACTAGATGCCAGTGGAGCATTTCAAAGAAGGAAATATTCCTATGAGAGGTGTTCCTTAAGCCCCCTAGCCCGTACTCTAGTAGTCGGGATTATTTTTATGATTTCGCTTATCAAGAGGATAAGTAAGAACTAGTGACGACTAGTTAAGGTATGAGCTCATAACCTAGATGATGTTTAGGTTGGCCCATGATGCTTGAGTACGAATTTCTTAAGTCACAAAGTTGAGAAAAGAGAAAGGTTTCACTTGAAAAGTTTATATTGCCACTATATGCCACTTATATGTTCCTTGATATTATGTTTGATTGTTCTATTGCATAATATATATTCATGCATTCATGATTTGCTATGCTGCATTCATGCATTAAGATTCATTCTAAAAGGAACGGACCTTGGATTTATATTTGTAAACTTCATAATGAACATTATATGCATGCTCACCCCTTTATAATAAACCCAAAGTTCCTGAGGATGTTGACGATGTAACCCTAGATAGGAGGCACCCTGCTGAGATTCTTTAGTAAGATTCTCACTCCCTTTTCTTTTTCTCTTTCTTTCCTATCACATCTTCAGACCATGGTGACATTCGTAGTGTTCATCGACACTCCCACCTGGGAGGTGCATTTTGATCCGGACCACGGATCATACCATTTTGAGGGACAATGTGCCATTCGAGTCTTCACGTACATAGGACGTCCCTTCGCATATCCTGTACAGAGCTACCGATTCTCCCCGACGTCTCCCTTCAGTGACGACCTGATCTTCGAGCGTACCCGCCCTCGTGATGAGCAGACCTGACACGCTCGCCCGTCCACCTCAGCCGTACATGACTACCCACAGTATATGCCTCGATTAAGGACAGAGACGAATCCATTCGAGGACTTGCCGACGCACATCTATTCAGAGAGTTCTACCCACACTCCCCCATTTAGGCAAGAGGGGAGTGAGGAGACAGTGCTGCAGCCGAGGTTGGGGAGGAGAGCCGAGATGCGCCCTTGTTGCAGAGCACACATTCAGCCACCCCGCATTCGTTCCCCCATCTGCTTGTTTATGTCTGAGGGGCTCGAGTAGTTCCCTGGTTACATACCCCCATCCCCCGAGGATCACCGTCGCCAACAGTACAGCATCTTTAAGAAAGCTAGTGCACACACACACCAGATGTAGTAAGGATAAACCTTCTTTTGTTATGAGGTTATCCACCTTAGGTGCACTAGGGTAGGAGTATTCTATTTACGCTTTCCTTGTATTTCCGTTTCTATTGTATTTCCTTTTCTGTTGTATTTGCATCATCTTGTATCAAACTAAGTCCCACCTTTAGGTGGGCATATTATGAATATTAATGAAGTATTTCTTTTGATGTGTTATCGATTGTTCCATGTTCTATTATGCCTTGTTATCTTGTGTTTTATTTTCCTGTCTTACGATGTACGTGGCTCTTACTTTGCTTTCATATTTCAAAAAAAAAATTTATCCGTATTTTCCACTAAGTAATTTAAAGAAAGATTTTAAAAGAAAAAGACTAAGAAGTAATATACTGATGGTTAACCTAAATACGTTCTAGGAGGATTGGGTTAAAAATTAGGATGTTACAAAGAGCATAAGAGAATTGAAAGGAAATGAAGCGAAACTAGCAAAACAATAGACCTTGAGCTTGGAAGATGAAATATTCAAGTTAAATTTGAGAGAAAATGGAATTTTGGGGTAGAAACAATGTAGGGGATGTGAAGATCGAGTTTGTTGGTTTGGACCTCGAAAATGGGGGGTTTTTATAAAATTTTAACCAAGCTGTAGCACCCACAGAGAGCGTGCCACATATGCACTGCATTACTGCACTATAATGCCCTCTAGAGAGCTTGCTGTCATGACCCGACTTGGATCATGATCTGCACGTTAAGAATTTTATCCCCACATAAGCATCGTCATCACTATGCCATACTATATGCATACTTTATTCATTAATCCAAAATTAAATTGTAAATCAATTTCTACATTTAACTTATAATAAATCTGAATAACCCCTTTACATAAATAAAATTTGAAGCTGTAGCTGTAATATAAATCATACTGAGTTGTTAATTTACAAAATAAATGTCACGACCCAATTTAGGCACGTGACTGGCACCTGAGAAATCTCATTCTCACGCAAGCCTTTTTGACCTGTTTACTAATTTTGCATGCATACTCTGCTCTAATATTCATGAAAGATAGAATATTTTCTCTTTTTCTGCATATAAATCATCTGTTCTTTGGAATCAAAATCATTATATCTAAAATCTTGTAATAGTCTCTCAAATCTCAAAATCATGAATTATCTATACATACAAATCATATACACTTTGTCAAACGTCCGGGTCATTATATACAAATCAAAATATAATCTTAATATGCTGAATGCAAAAAGAAAACATGCTCTAGGTCCGAGATCCTGCCTACAATGTACTGGAGCACTCTAACCAAAACATTATATGCTTCACCTACAGACTCACCGACTGGAATCTATGACTGCTGGGAGGTTCACAACAGCTGCTCTATTTGTAAAAATAAGATAAGGAAGAGAGGGGTGAGTTTTGTAACCAAAACTCAGTGAGTGAGTCTTCACCTGAAACCTCCTTTCATGGGACATCAAGAAAAGAATGCATAATATCATAAAAACATGAATAATACTGATAATCTAACATAACCAGGCATACATATATTTCTAAAGACAACCTTCATAATCATCAGGCTGTCATTTAAAGCAATTTCTCTAAATTTATTTTCACGACTAAAATCATACAAATAACACAATATAGTAGCTCCTAGAGAAACAATAGTCTCTTCTCTGTAATTATGTATATCAATTATAATGTAAATATTTCTCTGCTCTGTGGTTCTTATAGAATCGAATTTGGATACCTGACTAGGTTCCATTCTCTGCTCTGCTCTATGAGATTGCCCTCAGGCAACTTGGTACCAAAGTTAACGATCATTCAGCCGTTAACTCGCTGTCTGTTTCTCTATAGCTACTGTCTCAACTAGATAAACAAATAAATGTAAGAACCTTTAAAACGTTTAACTCTCTATGAGCTCTGAATCTATCTGATTCTAACAGTCTGACCTTAGCATAACTATGACTATGAAATCATGCCCAAAGGATCACCCTCTACAAACAATTGTGATTTCAACAGCTCACAAAATATGTAGCCGTCAACTTTTCTAAATCTCATGAAGATTCAAGCTCTAAAACCTCTTGGTTTATTCTCTAAAACACACTTCAACCCATCAAGTTTTCATACTAAAATTCCCAATACCACATTTCAAATTAGCTATGTTCACAATCACCATTCCATTCTCTTCTCTAAATAGCATTTCTAGGTATTAAATTATTTTATATACATAAACCAGTTTCAGAATCAATTGAAAACTATGACAAAAGTATCTAGCAATTTCATATATCACCAAATCAACATATAATCAATCCAACAAGCGTGGTCCCATGAGTTTTCTCAAAAACAGGTTTCATGCTCTAAAATCAGTTGTTCAAGACATATAAATCAATAGTAAACTTCAATCCTCTTTGCATAAATCTCTAAAATCAAATAATACATGATATTTTTGTGAAAATAACTCTAATGTAGAACACAGAAGTCACAGATGAAAACCCACTCACCTGGAAGGGTAAGATGCACAGACATGACACCAACAAGACTCTTAGAAGCAAAACTGACAGTAATATCTGACATAGAGGCAACAGAACTCTAAATTAACCTCTAAATCCTCTAAATATCTAAGAATCCATCTCTAGTATAATAGAAGACTTCTCTTCTGGAGAAGTATGAAGTATCACCCTAATAACAAAGAAGGAATGGAGAATAAAGATAGGAATCAAGTGCATAACATACCTTAAAACCTTAGGAACAAAAGATTGGAGTTAGAATTGAGAAAAGTAGGAAGAAATGGAGTTTTTGGGGGTGAGAAACACGTTTTGGGAGAGAGAGAGCTCAGGGTTGGGGGTGAAAATGGTGAGAGAGTGTTCTGGAACCCGAAACAGGGGTTTTTTATAAACTCGGTTGACCACTGCAGCGCTCTTAGCGCTGCAGCACTCACCAGAGAGCGTTTGTCTCACCGACTTACTTTTCTGTTGACCGCTGCAGCGCTCACCAGAGGGCATAAAGTCCACTTCTTACACCGACTTAGTCTTTTGCTGACCGCTACAGCGCTGAGAGCGCTGTAGTGCTCACTAGAATGGTCTTTCTGTCAACCTTAACTAGACTTTCAATTCTGGTATGTATTGGACTATGTTATCTCAGCACTCGCTTATTTACTAAATCATTCATTTCCTATTAACTTTTATTTCCTATTAACTTTTAAACATAAATGTAAATAACAAAATACCTCCTATTTGGATTCAAATAAAATATCTAAAAAATCAAAATCCAAACCAACTAAAATCTAAATTTTGGGTTGTAGTTCAAATCCAAAAATTTTCACAGTTTTATAAACTTATACGCTAGAAACGGAATGTTTAAAGGTTTCAAAAAATTCATAAAAAATCACTCTTTAACTTATACTTCTCTAAGGAATAATTATCGGGACTTTTGGTCCCAAGAATGTACTTCTATTATATGGCTCTCCAAGGAGGTGTAGGGTCTAGACTTAGTGAAATCCAGAACCCGAAATGACAGATAACAATAATTGACACCCTTTTTAGTTCAAAAAAATTTCCTAACTCTTTTATTTAAATTTGGGGTATTACAATAAACCATGAATGGTAAATCGTTTTAATACAAAAGAATTATGGTATGCGAAAATACTAAATGCACAGTCCAGGACCTTGCCTGCAATGTCGCTGGAGCACTCTATACAAAATAATCAAACTTTACATCAATGTGAAGCTCACCCAAAGATGGCCGAGGAAAAGGAGGAGGGTCTAAAGGAGCTACTAAATCTATGAGAAAAAGGAAGAGAAGAGGAATGAGTTTTATTAAAAAAAAACTCAGTGAATGGATCCTCACTCATAACCGTATATGGGACAAGAAAGAAATATACATAAATAATAATGCAATCTCATAAATCCTTTCTGTATAAGTTGTATAATAGCTAAAAATTCATAAATTTGTGATAAACATAAAAGGCGTCTTTATTTTCTCAAGAATTCTAAAAAATCAAACTATCCATAAACTAAAGGATAGGTACTCAGTCCCTCACGAACAAAAGCCCCTAATTGAGATCTTAACGATCCCTTGCGAACCACGTCCCTTGTGGACTGATCTAACATGTGAAGAAGTTCTCTTCACGGGCCTTAGTATACCAAGGTTAATGGAATAACTTTTGTTAACTTACAGCTCTATTCCTTTTAGTGATTCCTTATTCTAAATCCATACTTAGTTATAAAATGGGGTTCTATCAATTCTAAGTTCAACGTGTCTTAGTTTCCATACTAAACATAAAGCCTCAAGTTTCATTTCATCAATCATAATGATTCAAATTTTCATAATCCATTCAAAGTTATAAATTAAATCATATAAAACTTTTGTAGAGCAAATATGGTCCCATGCATATTTTAGAATCAAAATTTTCGTGTATGAGTTCTAATGGACTATTTCTAGCTAAAGCAAATTTTTATAGTAAACCATATCATGTAATAATCCATTTTCAATTCTCTAAATACTCCATAATACTAGAAATTAATCATATAATGACCAAATTAAGGCTATGAGGTCAAACCCACTCACCTAGAGAGGTGGAACAGGAAGGATCGACTCCAGGAGAGCTTCGGGGAGGAGGGATGGCGCCAATGTCTACTATAACAACCATAAAACTCATCAATGATCTATGAGTACCTCTAGATTACTCTAACACAACTCTAATAACATTAGGGGAGCACTTCCCACTTGACAACAATGGAGAACAATAACAACGCAAACCCAAGAACATGGAATGGAAAGGAAAGGGATGACAAAAACCCATAAAGCTCTTACCTTTGATCTTGGAAGGAGAAGGAATTATGAAGGATTGAGATAGGAGGGGTTGGGAGGGAGTTGGAGAAGGAGGGTTTTGGACAGGGGAAGGGGAACCCGAAAATGGGGTTTAAAAGGGGGGGTATAAGGGCTCATTTAGTGAAACTGCGTTGTTTCAGCACTGTGATGACATCAAGGCCCTTTCGCTGTAGCGAGCAAACCTCACTGTAGTGAGCCTGATGAAGCTGCCACTCACTGCAGTAAACATAGCTTGCTGCAGCCAAGCTGTTTTGTAATATTCTATAATAATAACACCCCAACTGCATGCTTGGGCCTTTCATACATCTGAGGCTATCCTGACAACACAGTAGGCCCTGGGGGAGCCTAGAACTGTACGAAACTTGATTACTGACACATGTACACCAGGTATTACACTTGCTTTTCTTACTTGTACCGCCTTACCCTCTGAGATCGCCGCAATGCTCATTTTAGCACTGCAATGCTCTCCAAAGTGGTTGGTCCCAAATTTTTAGGTTATAAAATATATAGAGCCTTCTAACAACACGAGTGGGTCCCAGGGAACCCCAAGACGATACTTGACTTATCTGGATACTCATATACCTAAGGTATCATAGTAGGAGTGCAAGTTTCATGGTAGTGAAATAGTGGCATGGTGGAGGTGGTGGTGGAGCAGGTGGGGATGGAGGGGTAATAGGTAGGAATAGAGGTAAGGGTAGGGTGAAGGAGGTAGGGATGAAAGAAAGTATAGCGGCATGGGTGGGGGCAAGGACTAATTTGGGGGGTTTTAGGTATTTACTAATCCTAGTTGGACATGTCACCTCATCAAGTTCGTTATACTTAACATCATGGATCACTAAATGTCCATCATTTGACATTATTACGAGCCAAGTTATCCAATGACAAAATTATCAAGGATGAGTTTGAGAGTTTACTCTTGATTATGTAGTGAATTATGTTATATTATTATGGTTAATTACACTATTAACTAATGATTTTTGTGGTTAGTGAGTCAGTTTTTTGATAATTTTTATGACATTATTTGACTACATATGTGATTAGCTAGAAATTTACATATACAATTTAGATAATTAATGTTATTGAACTTAGTGATGATATGTCATTTTTTTTAATGTATTTCCTAACTAATATTTTTCACAAAGAAAAAATACTGATTTGACTACCTGAATCCAATCAGTCTGACTTCAAATGGTTTGATATTGAATTTTGTTAAAAAATAAGAAAGAAATTAAATCAGACTCAAATCAATTTAGTCAACATTAGTAATTTAGCCTCATCCAAAAAAAAATCTAGTAATTTAGAGCATGTTTGGATTTGATTTTGAAGACTCAGAAGCACTCTTTTCATTAAAAAAAAAAAATCACTTTTTATATATTTTGATAATTTTTTTAAAAATAATCAAAATCTTAAAAAATAGTTTAAAATGCTCAACTATTTAATAAAAGTCAATTTTCAGTTTTTTACAATTATATATAAATGATGCATTTGTTTGAGATTTTTTAACTCAAAAAGTACTTTTTCCACTAAAAAAAATCAATTTTCACATATTTTAATACTTTTTAAAAGATAATTAGAATATAGAAAAATTACTTTTCAATATTTTTGTGGAAGTTAAAAAGAGTAATTTAAAAAATAATAATTTTCAACTTTTCTATTAAAATTAAAATGTAAATTTTATATTATTTTTTAAAAAATATGAAATAAACACAGCTCCATAATTACTTTTTCTTAAAGTTCGAAACAAATGCACCCTTACCAACCCGACCCGACTACTGCAAAAAGCTGGACTGCTGGAGACGCGTGGGCCGTTGGATTAGCCTAATTGATCAGAGGGCTCGAGACGTTGCGAAATTGCTACGAGTCAAATCTACATATGCTGGCAGTGTGATGTAGGTGCTGTGTGTCACTTCCCCAAGTCAAACCCATCGTTGCCTTCCCACATCCTCTCAGTAACCGAGCTTCTTCACAGTCCCACGGTCCGTACAACTCCTTGTCGTTCTCTAATCACTGTCCCCTTAGCTGCTCAAATCTTTGACCATCTAAGGGTTAATGCTTATTATTTAACTAATCTTTAGGGTTTTGATTTTGGTTTTATTTCTTTTTTTTTTTTGCCCAAAAGAATTCCTTCCTTTACATGGAGGGGAAACTATTGTTTCGGTTCATGCGCTTTCCTTGAATGTAATGGGAGTACATTTTTCTTTTTTATTTCCTCTTTTTATGCATTTTCCTGGTTGTTTATTTCGAGTTAGGTTTGGGTTTTTGCCTGTTATTTCAGTATGGTTCCCTGCAGAAAAGCTTACGGAGTGTGTTTGTGCGTTTCCTTTTTGGTGAAGAAGTGAATTTTAAAGGATCTTCGCTTTTTGGTGTAGTTGTTGGATTAAAGCATTCTCAACTCTGTTTTTCTTATGCATTTATTGTAATTATGCACTCCCAGATTATTGTTACAGCTGCATTTCATGTCTGGGCTTGCTTGAAACAGTTGAGGTGAAGAATGTTCATTCTCTCATTTATTCTTATTTTTTGTAGTTGTCCTGTTGTTTTGTGTCTGACAAATTCGCAGACATACAACAAGAGTCTATCACTTACAAACTGTGTCATAGCCTTCTTTTGTGATTGTACTGCTATTTTGCTAATAAATTAAGGGATCAACCTGCCTGCTGGTGCATTGCTTTTATGTTTGAAGACCTATTTGCAGTATCAAATTATCGATGGCTCTTGCTTCCTTTTATGATTTGTTGATCAGGGTAGGATCTAATATTTGCAAGTTATGCAAAAAATGCAGGGTCAGTAGTAATGTGAGGACCATAGATCTTTTGGGATACTGGCGGGGTGTTGGACGGTTTTATCACTCACTGGATTGTAATTTGGTCTAGCTGGTCTCAGGGCAGTTAACTACATGTAGCTTGTTTTTTAGTGCAGTTGGCCATAGCACTCGCTGATAGGTTTGAATATTGTATCTTCTATGGACTGCAATAAAGAAGAGGCCTTAAGGGCCAGGGACATTGCTGAAAAGAAGATGAAAATCAGGGACTTTACAGGGGCTCGTAAATTTGCTCTTAAGGCTCAGCAGTTAAATCCTGACCTGGAGAATCTCACTCAAATGCTAATTGTATGTGATGTGCATTGCTCTTCTGAGCAGAAATTGTTTGGCAATGAGATGGACTGGTATGGAATTCTTCAACTTGAACAGACGGCTAATGATGCAACAATTAAGAAGCAATATAGGAAATTTGCTCTCCAACTTCACCCTGACAAAAACAATTTTGCTGGAGCCGAAGCTGCTTTTAAGCTGATTGGGGAAGCTCAAAGAGTGCTTTTGGACAAAGAAAAACGATCTCAGCATGATATGAAGCGTAGAGTTCCAGTTAACAAAACTTCTGTGTCACGTCATAATCAGCAGACGAGTCATATGAGTTCTAGTTCTGCGGCGAAAACAAATGTCAAGCGCAATGTTACAAACTTGAACCATCAGCAGCAGCAGTCCAGGCAGTCAGCACAGGAGGGGCCCAATGGGCATGCTACTTTTTGGACCATCTGCCCATTTTGCTCTGTTAAGTATCAGTATTTCATAGAAATTTTAAATAAATCTATTCGCTGTCAACATTGCCACAGGCCTTTCATTGCATTGGATGCAGATATGCAGTGTACAACACCGGCAAATAATTCAAGTCAGCCTGCTTTTTGCCAGCGGAAAGATGACCTGAACCATGGCGCTTTCAAGGTAGGTGTTCGAGCTCAGGGCAATTTGCATGCGGAGAAGTCCAATACAGAGTTTTATGAGAAAAAAGGCCCTACTGAAGTCTCTGGAAAGACAAATGGGAAGAGGAAGAGGAAGCAAGTGGAGGGATTCCGTGGAAGTTTTGATTCTATAGGCAGCACTGATTCTGAAGAGAACGATGATGTATTCTTAAGACCTTCAAAAAGATTTCAGGTGAATTCATCTTCCAAAGGAAAAAATCATCCAAATGTTTATTTATATGTTGATGCAGAGTTCAGTGACTTTGACGTGCGCAAGAGAAAAGAATGTTTTGTGGCTGGGCAGATTTGGGCTATTTATGATACAACAGATGGCATGCCTAGATTCTATGCTTTAATCAGGAAAGTTCTATTTCCTGGATTCAAGTTGCAGATAACTTGGTTGGAGCCACATCCAGATGATGACAATGAATTCAACTGGGTAAATGAGGATTTGCCTGTTGCTTGTGGGAAGTATAAACTTGGAAACACTGATGTCACTGAAGATCATCTGATGTTCTCTCATCTGGTTTTTTGTGAAAAGATTGGCCGCAATACTTTTAAAGTGTATCCTAGAAAGGGAGAAACTTGGGCTCTTTTCAAAAATTGGGATATCAAATGGTACATGGATACGGAATCTCATCAGCAGTATGAATTTGAGTTTGTTGAAATCTTGTCTGATTATGTTGAAGGTGTGGGTGTATTTGTTGCATATTTGTTTAAGCTGAAAGGTTTTGTAAGTCTCTTCTGTCAAAGTGATAAGGAGAATAACTGCTCATTTCAAATTCCACCCACCGAGTTGTTTAGATTCTCTCACAAGATTCCATCTTTCAAAATGAATGGTGAGGAAGGAGTAAGTGTTCGTGTAGGATCTTATGAACTTGATCCCGCATCTTTGCCGTTGAATCTTGAGGAGGTTGCTGTTCCTGAAAAGATGGATGTGAAGGTTGGTCATAGTTCATCTGGAGGAGAGAAAACAATATATTTAAATAGATCCAAACCCCCGATGGCATCTGTGGGTGATGCATTTATTTCTAAGGTTAATTTGGAAAGAAGCAATTTGGCTGAGGAGAATAAGGATTCCCTTGATCGTCATGCTCCTCTAGCTTCGACCTCAGAAGCTACTGAAATCCCAGATTCTCAGTTCTTCGATTTTGAAGGTGGGAGGTCGCTTGAAAAGTTTCACGTTGGTCAGATTTGGGCATTTTACAGTGATGAAGATGGATTGCCGAAGTACTATGGTCAGATTAGTAGGATTCGGACTAGCCCAGATGTCGAATTGCTTGTTACTTGGCTTACTTGCTGCTGGCTGCCAGAGAATACTATCAGATGGGAAGATGAAGACATGCCTATTTCCTGTGGCAGATTTAAAGTTAATAAAACAGCTGAATGTGCAAGTGTTTATAGTAATACTTCTTCTGTTTCACATCAGGTGCATGCTGATCCTGTTGGTAAGAGCAAGCATTACCCAATCTTCCCAAGTAAAGGTGAAGTTTGGGCTTTATATAGAAACTGGTCGAACAAAATCAAATGTACTGACTTGAAAAGTTGCGAGTATGACATAGTGGAAGTTCTCGGAGGAACCGATCTGTGGATAGAAGTTCTAGTTTTGGAGTTAGCCGGTGGTTTTGGTTCAGTTTTCAGGGGCCAATCGGATGTTGGATCAGCTGTCAACCTGAGAATACCCAGAAAGGAGTTGCTTAGGTTCTCTCACCAAATCCCTGCCTCCAAACTGACAGAAGCGAATGGCAATCTGAGAGGCTTCTGGAAAGTTGATCCAGGAGCGCTACCAAGTCACTTTGGCTCAAAATGAATGTGGGCTACCTAACTTGTGGATTGTGTTCATATATCTTTTGTATAGCCTTGGGACTTTGAGATGCAATTTTGGAGACTCAGCGTTTTGTAATTAGATGAAACTAGACAATATTCGTGTCCACGTAGTTGACATAGCAGTTCCTGAGGTGTAATGTAACATTTTGGTATTGTATAATCTACCTCTCGAAGGATGGTTTGGATCCCGGTTCCTACTTGCGTTCCTAGTTTTTGATTCTGAATTGAATCCGAGTTGCAGCGTGACTAGTGTTAGACTGCGAAGTACCGAAGAAAGTGTGCACTAGCTGAGGAGTGTCACTTTATATATGAACTAGTATTTATCCAAGTAATTTTAACCTTAAGTATAACACTTCCGTTAAAAACACATTTTCTATCGTTTTCCCTAAAGCTTCAAAATGCATTACAACTCATCCTCAATTCCTTTAAATTCATCCCTTGAAATCCTTTAGGGTATGTTTGGATTTGTAGAGTTGAGTAGAGCGGAACGGAGTGAAACAATTATTCCGTTCCATTGTTTGGGTATTTTGTATTTGATTATATTCTGCCCACTTTGAAAGGAAAGAAAACCGAGAACAATTAATGGAATTTGAATTTGATGAAATTGAATGGAGTGGAGACCATTCATTCACATTTGGCAAATACAAACAATGAATCAAATTAAAATACTGTTTTACTCCACCAAACTCTAACAATCCAAACAGACCCTTAAAGAACTAATGCTTTCAAAATTATTTAAATAACTAATGAACGCACTTAAGATTATTAAATTAAAGTTAAGTAACACTAAACATCCTTGAGGTTTCGAGTTATTATACTCTATTCTAATATTTTACAAATTTGACTCTCCTTCCCATTTCTATTATTAAACTATTTTTTTATATTCATTAAACCCATCTTTTTCCTTAATATACATAATACAAATTATAAAATGAATATAAAAATCTATTATTTGATGAAATACTACAACTTCAAATTTAAAAAAATATAATAATTTTAGAGTTTAAAAAAAATGCAATTTTTAACTTTTTTTTCCACGGTGTTTGAGACTACTTTAATAATAATATTGAGTAAGATTTATAATTAAATAAATATTATTTCATACAATAATTTAATATTTAATAATTTGATATAGTTTTAAAGAAAGTTAATAATTTATATTAAGGCTGTTTAGTGATTTCATTAGAGTTCAAAAATAAAATCATATTTTTACTTTTTCTTTCAAAGCATGTAAAATTACTTTAATAATATTGAGTATGATTTATAATTAAATGAATATTGTTTTATACCGTAAGTTAATATTTTAACATCAAATAGAATGTTGCTTTTAGAAACTTTTATTTGCAATATTAAGAGTTCCAATATTAGCAACCTAAAATTGTGTTAATATTTCTCAATCTGAAATACGAACTAAAGAGCTTATAGAATTAATAGTGTTTTCAAAAATAAATATCATAAACAAATTTTAACTATACCAAAAGAGCGAAATAATTCCAAAAGTCATTGTTAGAAGAGTAAATTTGTTATTTTACTAAAACATATATACTAATCAAAACATTATAACCAATCTATTTAATAGATGTAAGCTAATATTTTGATATTAAATATCAAATTATTGTATGAAACAAAATATTCATTTAATTATAAATCTTATTCAATATTCTTATTTAAGTAGTCTTATATACTTTGAAAGAAAAAGAAAAAAAATATGATTTTATTTTTTGAACTCTAAAATTATTATATTTTTAAAATTTGAAGTTGTAGCATTTCATCAAATAATAAATTTTTAGATTTATTTTATAATTTTTATTATATATATTAAGAAAAAGATGGATTTAATAAATATAAAAAATGAGTTTAATAATAGAAATAAGGTGGAGTGTCATATTTATAGAAGAATGCAGTGAAGTGCAATAACTTCAAACCTCAAAGGCATTTAGTGTTATTTACCTTTAAATGAATGAAAACCAATCATTTGCTATAAAAAGTTCTTATGATCTAGACTTTATACATAATATCCAAAATACTTCTTTTAACATATTATTTCACAATCACCAATTCAAGTATTGCATACGTATCAAAATTTACATTTTAATCTCTCTATTCACATGCAAGACACTTAGTGGCAAACACACTTAATCACATCCTTAGAAATTTATCTTTTGGAAAACTAGCAACATGTGTATTTTAATAATTGTCTCAAACACATATCAACACTTTAGAATTATTAAAACCAACAAAATCACATCTTATCTATAAAACAATGCCAAGGTTGAATTACGTACAAATATAGGGGTCAAAGTATAAGTTTCACATTTAAACATATTTTGAATTTCTAACACTTTCAAAAATCATTTTAGACACATAAGGAACAGGTTATAATTTTTGCAAAAATTATAAACAATTTTAGACCCAAAACAAGGCACATGGCCGAATTTTTTTATATGTGGGACATAGGAGTCCAAGATTCATACTTTTGCATATTTTAAGATTCTAGCACTCTTCAAAATTATTTTGTATGTTTAGAAGATAAGTTGTGATTTTTACATTAAATAAAAATGAACATAGGCCTATTTTCCAAACCATGACCGAAATGCAAACAGGTATATGCATATATTTTCAAAATTTTCATCTTATGTTGAAACACTTCCTTTTAACATTCTAATTGAAAATTAAAACACAAACAACAATTCCTTCCATTGTGTGCAACAACCTTTTTTCATAGGCTTCTAAAAATCATTTTTCTAGTTCAAAATATTATCTTTAGGCTTTCTAAAATTATTTTGAGCCAAGACTACTCATTAGTTTACAAAGTTTGCACCTTTCAGAGTTTATAACCAATTAAAACTTAACAAAAGCTTCACAAATCACAAAGAAAACTATAGTTTCAAAAAGTATAGATGTCGTTAGACCAGTTGATGATATTTCCCGGCTACATGCATATTTATTACAGCCTGTTGATCAACCCACCTATATATGTAGCCCACTACGTGGCATGAAATGGTTACTTACAGATGTACCAACAGGCCATCACTTTTTTGTGCACTTCGCAAATTCTGTTGATAACACTATATTTTTTTCTTCAATTTTTTTTCATTTGAAATTTAAATTCAATCCCAACTGACTCAAAAATAAAAATAAAAAAATCAAATCAAATCAAATCAAAATCCTAATTGACTTAACCTTAACTGACTTCCAAAATTTCTCTTCTGTGCTCTTTATATAATAATTAATCATGCACACAAAAAAGAAAGATAGACCTATTCGTTCTCCATTCTCTTCCATTGAATCCATTTCCATTGTCATAGTCTCTCCCTGAAAGAACCAAACTATACCCATCACTATTATTATCATCACAACTCTCTCACCAAACCACAATCCTTTCATCATCAATCGTAAGTCATCATCATCAATAAACCTCATTGCTATCAATATCATTATCTTGGATCTTATTTTGTTTTTATCATAGTTACAATCATTATCAACTTTGTATAGCCTTCAGAACCGCTGCAACCACCATCTCTACAAAGCTACCGCTATCACAATAATCATCCTTAGTGCTACCAATGTACCACTATTTCCTCACAGTTTTGTTTCTTCCTTATTCCCACGTTGCAATAATTAAGTAGGTGCGGTCTTCTTTTTGTTTTAGTTTTCTTTTTATTTTGTTTCCTTTATTCCTTTTTTTTTTAATAATTTTTCAATTAAAATTATTTTCACAAATAAAATCAATCAACTTATTTTTTTTGTTTCTTAATTAAAATCCGTTAACACACACTTATTTTCTACAAGAACGACGTGATTTTGAATTCTTCATTGCACCAAAGGATACGTCGGCGTAGCCAACAACTATTAAGCCAAAATTATTTTTTTAAAATATTTTTCTCTTTTAATTTAATTTTCTCTTCTTTGATTTAATTTAATTTGATTTTTGTATATAATAGTGATTTTTAAAGGGGAAAATAAATGTTATTAAGTTATAAATTAATTTGCGTAATGAATACTAAGGTAACCGTATTAATACAGATGTATTAGGGGTACAATAGGATTAAGTTTTCACCCTTCCCTAATTACAATTAGATTCCTGGACTCAAATCTTTTTAAAAGATCAGTTTTGATCAAATCAAAGGTTTTCCAATTTTGGACAGAATTAGGGGCTGTTTGGAATGATTTTTTTGTTTTTGTTTTTAAAAACTGTTTTTAGAAACACTTTTTTAGAAGCAAAACACAAAAACACATTTTGTTTGGATGTTCATTTTTTAAAAAACAAACCCACCTCATTTTCTCAAATCCAATGCAACACAACAAAGAACAAGAACAAGGGGTTGCTTTGTGATGGTTGGAAGGGCGACAAAAGGGGCGATGGAGGGGCAGATCTGCAGCTAAGAGAGGGGCACAAACGTGGCAGTCAGGGGCTATCGAGCACATGCAAGTCGCCGTTCGCGTCGACCTTCTCCTTCTCGCGATGGCGCTGGATCTGGTCTGCTGGGTTCGCGTCTGCCTTCTCTGATTCTGATGCTTGGATCTAGTCTGGCCGGGTTTGCGTCGGCCTTCTCTCTTCTTTCATGATGGTCTTGCTTGCGGTGGTCGACTTGTCTTGCTGCGGTGGCGCCGACCGGTCTACTAGGTTCCCATTGATCTTCTCCTGCTCGTGGTGGTGCTGGTCGTGGTGGTCAATTGGCCCTGCTCACGGTGGCACTGAAGCTGGCCATGGTGGCGTCGAAGCTGGCCGTGGTGGCACCGAAGTTGGTCATGGTGGGGCTGGTGCTTGAGAGATGGTCAAGGTTTTGAGAGCTAGTCTTGTTTTTTGTTTTGCAAAATACCTAAAATTTGTTGTGTTTTCTGTTTTTAAAACTCAAAATCTATTTTTTAGTTTTTAAAACCAACTTTAAGAAAACAGGTTAGAAAACAAATTTTTTGAGTTTTTTGGTTTTAAAAATAGAAAATTGTTTTTAAAAATTGATTCCAAACAAGTTCTTAAAATTGGTGGCGACTCTATTTTTTAAATTTTATTTATTTTTAGGAATAAAATTTTTGTTGTCATTTTTGTTATGACACCCTCGAGGTATGTTGTGACACCAGGTAACCTTCAAGTATAAGCAGTAGGCTATCACGTGACAACACAGGTATCAATTTATTTGGAAGTCACCACAATCACAATTCTTGTGCCTTAGATTAGCTCTATATGCTTGTCCATTGGATGGATCTTGAATTTGGTAAGTTTGGTGTTGTCTATCTATTAGAGTGATGCAGAGGGTTTTGGAAGCCTGCTCATTAGCTTGAAGTCGAGGCATAACTTTGTCGGAGAAAGTGTAAGAATGTTGTAATCTTTTTGTTGTATAAGTATCATTACTCTTTCAATAAGATGTTATCTTTTTTTTTTCTGGGCATGGAAGTGTTAGTACAGAATTTTAACTGATTTGATTAAAATTTTATTAGATAAAATCTATTATGATTTGAAATTATTTTATTTTTCTCTAAGTTAGCCACACTTTTAAATATATACCCACATATAGCAAATATGATCAAATGCTATGTGGGAATGCTATGTGCACACCTCCTATACAAACACCTACAATGGAACCATGTGTGAAGAGGGAAAAATGACAAAATAGTGGTTTGACTTATGACACCCTGCCATTCTAAGGCAAGACGTTTCTAAAAAAGAAAGAAACACAACCACATCTCTCCTTCCCTCTCTCCCTCTCTCCCCCATCCCTTTTTTATGCAACTCTCTTCTCTCACATGCAAGAGAACAACAACCTTGTCACTGCCATCGCCACGTCCGCCATCGTCAACTACTGCTATTTGATCATTTCACAGCAAGAACAACAACTTTTGAGGAGGAGTGTAGCTCCCTTACCCACAGAAGAACAATAACAACATCTTCTCTCTTTCACAATTTTCTGCAACAATCTTATCTATAAGGTATGTGACTTTCTCATTGATACTTCTCTTTTGATAGCTTTGTGATATTTGATAGGTTCTTCATTTGCACTTCTCTTTTGGTGAATGTACGTTTTGAGCTAAATTTGATTACCGAACTAAGAATGAATGGTTTAATAAACTTGTCAAATGGCTCTAAAACTCATAAAATAATACTAAAAATTGAGATAAAAAAAGCATGTTAGCTTGAAAACCTTATATAATATCCCAAATATGAAATTTAGTGATATGTAAATTATTATTATTATTACTATTATTATTATTATTACTACTACTTCAAAAGTAATTATATAAGTCACGTTATTATATATACATATGCAAGTAACGTTATATATATAAGTAATGTAATTATCATCATCATTATTATTATTATTCGAACTCAACTTGTTATTAATGTGAATAAACCATGACTGGTGTTATTTCGTTCAATATATATATATATATAATAACTTTCAAGCGAACGCAAAACGGTGCCGCGTGGGGCATATTTTATATACTCCTAGTATATATTTGACATATTATAATACTTTTAAATATTTTTTCTAAGAACCATAGTTGTCTAAGGATTTTGCCATGTAGAGAAAAATGTGGTTTCTCTCAATTTTCTCCTATTACTTTTTTCCGGTAAGTGATCTTTATGGAATTTAACCAGTTCCTTCCCCTTTTCATCTAGTCTGAGTTTGGGTATTGTCAGGTATAGTTTTCTCATAACTTTCTTCCTCATACCATTCCAAACTCAGTTTGGACAATAGAATAAGATTGTTTATGTTTTCATTATATTATTTGGCAGTTACTAGTGTCGTTCCTGCTCCTCAAGGTCAAGTTGTTAGTGAAAGCACACTCACGACTACCAACGGTGAGTGGATTTAAGCTCATGACTATACTTTTGGTTATTATTATTTTTTTGGATTATATAAATTATTTATAAAATTTTAGAATGATTTATGCTCAAAAAACATGATTTTATGGATTATAAAAATATTAGAAAATTATTGTTTTGTAGTTATTATGAAAAATTATTATTTTAGACAGCTCATGAGGCCATATTTGTTGTATGTATGATTTAGATTTATTTTATCTATTAAAAAATTTATGAACCTTAGTTTTGTATGAACAATACGAACAGTGAATTTGGTTGCTATTAGTTTTTAGCCAATAATTAGTGGAAACAGATCAGTGAGTTATCGGCTTCAAGATTGATTATTAACCTTGGTACCAAGTGGTTTGTTAGAGGACTAGCTCACCCACAGTAAAGAACCTAGTGTGGTGTCCATTTAAGTGACGTAGTTAGGTGCCATCAAATTAGCCATTGGCTCAAATTCAGCTATCAGCTCAAATATTTATGTACAGAACATCTCCTGTTTCTCTACTAGTTATTGCCACAAATTTGATTAAATTATTGTTTTCAATATAGTTATTGTATATATATAAATGTTTTTATCAAATCATGTATATATTATGTACGTTGTTGTTGACCCATGTAGATTATGAATGGAGATTCGCTCACTGAGTTTTGATAAACTCACCTCTTCCTTTTCCTCCTTAACAAATACAACTATAGATTCAATTGCACCAAAGATCTTCCTCAGTAGTGCTACAGCTTCTTTTGGTGAGCTTTGCTTCGGAGTGGAGCTTATTATAGGTTATGTTAGTTTAGTACTGCTCCAGTAATTGTGTAGGCAGACTCCTGGACATATATAATATTGTTTAATTTATTTTATGGATACAAGCTATTTTATTAATTACGTTTGGCTTCTGCCCAGATTATGGTTATTACTCAGTTTCTAATTTAGGATTTATGTTTTGGAAATATTTTCAGAATTATGGAATTTAGTTAAACTTAAGATATTTTGAATATATTTGATTTGTTATGCCTATTTGTCTATCATGTTACTAGAGGCTTTCGTGGGGACCTAATCCCTCACATGCCAGTCACGTTCTCTAGGTGGGTCACGACAAAGTAGTATCAAAGTCATAGATTTCCCTGCATATTATTAGAGCAACTGTCCACAAATAACATGGCATCTATGTAAATGGAAGCGCACCCACTTGCATTGATGTAGTGCTATTTGTGGCTTTTAGGACAGAGTCAGTCATGTCTAGGTTTAGTAAGAGTTTGTCTTTTCTTGGCACTCATGCTCTTGCTATATGTCCTCTCTTTCACAAGTGTGACCATGCCATCTGTACATCCTTCATGCCTTTATCGTTTCCGTAGGAGCGACACATCTAGTGATGGAGCAACGCCTTAGAACTTTTGAACAGATGATAACAAACTTGACAAATGTGATTACTAGGCAGCTAGAGGCAACTACATAGCCACTTTTTGGTCAAAGATACAGACTGTGAATACCTAATTTTGTTCGGCCTATAAAACCAAAAACCCATAAATTGCCATATTTTTATAGTTTGTGAATAATGCTCATTATCACTTTTAGCCCATAATTTTTACATTATTTTTAGTAGAAAAAATTATCATTTCTACTTTGAAATTTTTTCTATTACCATAATTCTTTTCTTTTACTCATTTTATGGGTGTCATCCAAATTTCTTTCATTACATGAGTATGATGTGCATTTTATTTATTGTATCACATCTTGATTTATGTTAAAAAAAATTATAATGAAAAATGATATTTTATGATTTCAATTTTATCCTTTTTCTTAAAAAAAAAGAGGGGATGAGGTATGTACACCAATTTGCCTCTGTCTTAAAAAAAATTTAAAAAAAAACAAAAAAAGGAAAAGGATAGGTGCATGCACTGATTTCCCTCTATCTTAAATTTTTTTTTTAGCTTTTGGACACCATTTTCCTTTTTGTCTTTTTCTTTAAAAAAAAATTTAACAGCACCTGTCTTCAACACCACTGTTTTCTCTTTCATTTCCTTTCCACTGAATAAACAAAAAGAGAAGAAGAAAATGAAGAGGATTGCCGACCAAAATTTCAGAAAGAGCAGTGAATCAAATCCCCTAAAATCAGCAGTAACTTAGGGATGAAAATCCCTCCATCAGATCACAAATGTCACCTACCACATCTGAAAAGATAAACCTACAATTGTTTATAAATTCACAGAACGATCAGGGGGATGAGGATTTGGATCTTCTAAGCTAAAGGGAACAAACACAGAGGAGAAAAAAAAATCCTAATTCCAAATTATAACCAAACACAGATTCAGAATTTTTTCAAAACAAAAAAAAAAAAAAGAAAGAAAAGGAAGCTGAAATAAAAAGGAAAGCAGGCAAAGCCTTATGACCACCGCACCGTGCCATCGTGTGACCACCGCACCACGAGCCACTCTTCCCTTTTGCCACCGCCGCGCTCCTCTGGGGCCGTTGCATGCATATTGCGACTGGGCTTGCACCATTTTCGCCCTGCAAACTGCGAAGCCACCATGGTCCTCCTTCCAGTTTTGAATCATGTCACCCTTTAGACTGCCAGTAATGCAATACCCCAAATTTTAAACAAAGGGGTTAGAAAATTTTTCGAAATAAAAAATGGTGTTAGTTGTTCTTACTTGTCATTCTGGATCCTGAATTTTACCAAGTCTAGACCATACATACCCTTAGAGAGCCATATGATAGAGTCATATTATTGGGACCTGACCTGGGCATGTGACTGGCACGTGAGAAATCCTCATCCCACATAAGCCTCGAGACCTGGGTTCCTATGTATGCACAATACATTACCAATTAATTCAACTCATAAAATCTCTTTAATCATACAAGTCACTTGTCTTTAAACATATAGTTAGAATTTTCCAAACTGCATTATCATATTCTCTGCTCTGAAGTTTATTTAAATTATTATATTTTCTGCAAATCAATCACATGTTCTCTAAAAGTCAGGATAATTATATCTGGAATCTCTCAAGTTTAGCTCTTGAAATCATTTTTCTATATACATCAACATACACTTATCTAAATGTCTAAGTTATTATGTACAAAACAAATGTGACCATAACATACCAAATGCAAATTACAACATGCTCTAGGTCTGAGATCTTGTCTGCATATACACTGGAGCACACTAAACCCATGAACATCATACTCACATCTGGAATTGATAGCTGGAAGATACCCTCAGCAACTATGATATCTGTAAAAATAGGAGAAGAATAGAGGGATAAGTTTTGTAACCAAAACTCAGTGAGTGAGTCCTCACTTGGAACCCCCTTTTATGGGACACCAAGGAAAAAATGCATGAACTCATAATAACAATAATAATATTCAAAGATTTACATAATCAAATAAAACATACGCATATATATACATACTAGTCATCATTTTATAAAATCATAAAAAACATATAAACTTATAATGCCTGTCGCAACCGGGATCGCGACGGGACGGCGAAAAATAATTGTTTGAAAATTGGAGTCGCCACCAGATTTATTTAAATTGGAAAACCTTGGAAAAACCAATCTTATTTAAGAAAATTGGTCTTAAAACCAGATATGAGTTAGGAGTCGGTTATGCAAAGGAAGGATAGGAACTTAATCCTACAAAGACACCCTAGTACACCCGTATTTAAACGGTACCTTAGTGAATTGTGCAAATTAAATAATAATCCTTTAAAAATTTTCAATAAAAGAATACAAAAGTTGCAATTTAAATACTTAAGTTAGGAAAGTTAATTTAGTAGAATGTTTACAATTTAAACACATAAATTAAGAAAAATTAATTTATTAAAGATTTACAACTTAAACACATTAATTAAGAAAAATTAATTTTGACAAATATATCTACAATTTTAACATATAAGTTAAAAAATGATTTATACAAAATATTTACGATTTAACAAATAAATTAAGAAAATTAATTTTGGCAAATATATTTAAAATTTAAACAAATACATTAAGAAAAATTAGTTTTGGAAAATATATTTACAATCTTAACAACTAATAAATAATTTACACAAAATATTTACAATTTGACAAATAAATTAAGAAAAATTAACTTTGGCAGATATATTTAAAATTTAAACAAATACATTAAGAAAAATTAGTTTTGGAGAATATATTTACAATCTTAACACTAATAAATAATTTACACAAAATATTTACAATTTGACAAATAAATTAAGAAAAATTAATTTTGGCTTGACAGGAAATAATAACCTGCTCCTACGTATCCTCTGGTGCAATGAGGAACTCAAAGTCACGTAGTTCTATAAAAAATATTTGCAGGTTGGTTTATTTTAAAAATAGTTTTCAGTAAAGAACATTTTTTTACTTTTTTAAAAAAAACTAATTCGTTCATGAAGAGAATTCAAGTTAGCATTTAGCTACTCAAATGAACCCTCATGGTTCAATAACAGTGGAGATAACATTTGTTATTCCATCACTGATATTGATCGTTACATAGAAAATATATATATATATTTTATTTATTTGCAAAGAAAATATTTATTTCATTCAACTTCAACGCTAATTTCAATATGAATTGACAAAATTTATCTATGACTAAACAATAAGCAGACAATCAATTAATGCAAAAATATCAAAACAAGTAAACTAATTGAATTAAAACACCAGGATCCTAATTATTATTTTTATCATTTTTCAACCTTTTCATATTTTTTTTATTATTTTAATAAAAATCAACACAGAATTTTCTAACATGCCGGATGAATGCTAAACATTTCTAAACTAATTTATCTTGTTCCTTCTCAAGCAACAAATTAAAAAATTTATTATTTTTAAAAGCAAGAGACTTAACCACAGAAATTTAAATGGGTTCAAGATAAATTATAATAAACAGACAACCTATTAAGACATAAAATGATTTTAATTAATTGAAAACTACCTAAACCTTAATTGAAAACACAACTATCCAACACTCATGATTTATTTTTTTCAATTTGAAATTGCTCCAAAAATGCCAACCCAATATATAATCCCCACTAATACATTCCCCAACGACCCAAATATTTCAAAATTTCAAACAAACTAAACAGCCCAAACTCTTTTAACCAAACAGAAAGTAAATAAAATAAAATTAACAAATGGAAAAAAGTTGCACGGTGAAGAAGGATCTGGACTCAAGCATTATTTCAAGTTTCATATCTTGCTAGCTGTAGGCAAAAGAGAGGAAATGAGAGAGAGAACAAGAGGGGGAAACAGAGACTTTACCTGAGAGGGAAGGAAAGCCGCGACCAAGGAAGGAGGAGCTGCTGGCAACAAGGGTGGCTTCAGCGATGGTCCTCTTCCGCGCGATCCGCTGGCGATCTGCTGTTATTCTTGAGAACAAGAATGGCGCTAGCCGATGGGCGCGACTGGCGATCTTTGGTTCCTCCTAGCGGAGGTTTCTGCGGCGAAGGAGAGCAGAGGGACAGGCAGCGCGATGGACTTTGTGGATGAGGCAGGTGCGCGAGTGGTTCTGGAGTAATTTGCACGGCGGTTCACGACTTGGACAAGGCGGATCTGCAAGCGAGTTTTGTCTGGAGCTGGGCTGGAAGTTCGGTCATGCAAAGAGCGCAAAGAGGGCAGCAGTGATGATGAGCTTCTCCAAATGAGATTTCCAACTGCAAGTGGGGTTGCTAGCAGTGATTCCTTTCTTTATTTGTTTTCTGAATTTTTTACTTGGATTTGTTTTGACTTTTTTTTTTTCATACACTATTGATTGTATTTATTTTCTGATTTGATCTTGGTTGGAAATTATGATGGCTAAGGGAGCTGTTATGGTTATAGTGTTGGGATTGAGGGGACTGTGTTGTAGATGCTGACTATGGGAACAATGAAAAAAAAAAAATGAATTAAGTGGTGGGTGGTGATTATGGTGGCTGTTAAGTGATGAGGAAATGATGGTTTTAATGGATGGTTCAAAGAGGAAGGTAATGGTGATGATGTTGAGGTGGAGTATGAGCTTATGGGATGTGGGTCTAAATGGTGATGGAGAAGGCCGTTGTGTGTCAAAATGAGGGTGATTTTTGGTCGAGTTTGAGAGTGATGAGGGTCAAAATTTATCCTGAGGCTATGGAAGTTATGTGATGATAATGGAGTGTTGTGGGAGTAGAAGTGATATGTGGGTTAAAGGGTTGTATTGATCAAAATGAAGTGCTGATAGGATGACGATCCTGGTTGTCTGAAAGGCTTTCTGAATCTCTTTGCTTGAATTCACTGTGTCAGAGGTAGCCTCCCCGTTCTCTCTTACTAAAAATTAGCTCTCCTCCCGTGTTTGCTCAGAATTTTCCTTTTTTTATCCCCCCCTCCTCCTGCTAAAAATTTTTTTATTTATACCTTGTAATCCTTGGCCTGATAACTGAGGAATTAATATTCTGGATCTTTGGCTACTGAGATTGTCAACTTGATCTGACTCATGCATTAAATGTGATGACTCCTTTTACTGTTGAAGTGTTGAATAAGATGAAATGTATTGATCCGTAATCAAAGAATTGTTGTCCTTTCTGTATTGGAACGTTGAATTTGTCAACTCTGACATGTTTAGGCATTAAATGCACTGCTTGGGAATCTTTTTTTTGCTTTTCTTTAATGTACGGGGAGATTGGACTCTTTTTTCTTTTTTATTTTTTCTTTTTTTTTTTTTTTTTTTTTGGGGCCAAAAGTAGTTTGGGCTGATAAATCTTTTTTTTTTTTTTAACAAAAAATAGAAAACAAAACGGGCTCATTCATTTTTTTTATTTTCATACAAAACATACTTAGAATTCAATCAATGAAATAAGTTAAGAATCTTCATGAACATGAAATGAACCTGGTGTTCTAATTCTTTGAAAGAAACTTGATTTTATTTTATTATGAGTCGAACAAAATCGGGTGTTCACAGTTGCCCCTCTTTACTCATTTCTTATTAGAAAATATGAAAAACCTGAGTTCTTCATATTATCTTCATGAGGAATGAGTAAAGATATGAACATCGATTTTGTACGGTGATACATGAAATTGAAAATATAAGGAAAACTTGAAAGAAACTAGATGCTCATGAGAGGCATATGCTATGCAATGATGCGACTTAGAAACCAAGATGCATGAGTGACAAGAAGTGAAATTTATTTATTCAAGCAAAAAGCTGACGAGGATTGACAGGAATTCAAAAGCCAAATGGGGTTGACAGATATCTTGGAAAGCCAACAGGAGCTAACAGAAATTTGAAAACCAATAGACGCTAACAGAATTTGAAAAACCGACGAAGGCTAACTGAAATTGGAAATTTGATAGGACTAATTGAAATCTAAAAATCGATGGGGCTAATTGGAATTTAAAGATCGACGGGGGCTAATTGGAATTTAAAAGTCGACGGGCTAACTGGAATTTAAAAATGACTGGCCTGGCTGGAATTTAAAAGTTGACGGTGCTGGTAGAAATTTAAAAGCCATGTGGCGATCGAATTTAAAAGCCGACAGGGGCTGGTTGGAATTTAAAAGCCGACGGGGGCTAGCAGAAATTTAAAAGCCGACGGGGGCTGACAGAAATTTAAAAGCCGACTGGGGCTGGTTGGAATTTAAAAATTGACGGTGCTAGCAGAAATTTAAAAGCCGACTGGGCCGATGTAAATTTAAAAGTCGGGGGCCGATGTAAGTTTAAAAGCCGACGGGGGCTGACAGAAATTTAAAAGCCGACTGGGGCTGGTTGGAATTTAAAAGCCGACGGGGGCTAGCAGAAATTTAAAAGCCGACGGGGGCTGACAGAAATTTAAAAGTCGATCAATGGTTGGAATTTAAAAGTCGACTGGGCTAGCGTAAATTTAAAATGACTGGTCGATAGAAATTTAAAACCGACTGGGCCGAAATGAAAAAGTAAATTGGCAATCTAAAACTGACAGAAAAGTAAAGTGGCGATCTAAGGCCAACTGGAACAGTAAATTGGCACAGAAAACAATAATTTTCACACATTTTTTTCTCTTCTTTTTTTTATTTATTTGCAAAAAATCAAGAATTCATCATGCATTTTCAGTGTATTTCAAACACATTCTTGAAAACAAACTGTAACCAAATCAAGCAAGCCTCAAGGAAGACTTCAACCGATCAAACTCGTATTTCATGCGTTGGGTCTTCTAGCACATATGAGGTTTTCCTTTCTTCTCCAGCGTCTTTGACTTCATCCCTTATCCATTATTTTTCTCCCCTTTTTATGGGATGATGATTACTTTTTCAGTAAGCTTTGCTGAAAACTTCTGAATTCTCTTGTTGAGATGCTAGCTATCGATGTATTGCTGTAAGCATTGTCAGTCTGTATACCTTTAAACTTAAATTTATGCTTACTCGAGACATCATAAATAAACATGCATTCGAAGAGGAAATGGAAGGATTGACTGCATAGATGTCTTTATTGCTTGGTGTTTTGGGTGACAAAATGTTTGAGAAAAGGCAAAACACAAAAGTGAAGGATAGAATTGTGAAAGACATGAAATCTTGCCCCAGTTTAGGTTTTTTGGGCTCGCTCAATCGACTTCTTGAAGCAAGTTGAACACTATAGCCATAATCTTTGATGATATGTCTTCAAACCCTTTCTTTCCAAAAGCTGCCCCAATTTCAGTCTTGGTTTGCTTGATCCGATGGACAAGTTCAACACCCAAAAATTGCCCCAGTGTAGGTTACTTGAGATGATGCTTATCTTTTTTTCTAACTTTTGCCTAGGTCGCTCTTTCGAGTTTTCAACCTAACAAGCTCTTTTTTTTTTTTTATTTGATTTTTATTTGACCCTAACTTTTGCTTAGGTCGCTCTTTTGAGTTTTCGACCTAACAGGCCCCCCCCTTTTTTTTTTTATCTTTTCAAGCATAAAACTTTTTGACTGCATCAGTATTGATTGGTTTGGGCAATTCTTGTCCGTCCATGTTCTCCAAAATCAACGCTCCACCCGAGAATGCTTGCTTGACAATGAAAGGACCTTCATAGCTTGGAGCCCATTTTCCCCGTGCATCCTCTTGATTAGGGAGAATTTTCTTCAAAACCAAATCCCCTGGATGAAAATCTCTAGGGCGGACTCTCTTGTTAAAAGCCTTAGCCATTCTGCTTTGATACAACTGGCCATGACAAATAGCTGTCAATCTTTTTTCTTCTATCATGTTCAATTGTTCATATCGAGCCTTTATCCATTCAGATTCTTCCAATTCAGCCTCCATTAAAACCCTTAATGATGGAATTTCCACTTCTATAGGAGATACAGCTTCCATTCCGTATACCAACGAGAAGGGGGTTGTCCCTGTGCTCGACCGTATATTGGTACGATATGCGTGTAAAGCATATGACAGCATTTCATGCCAATCTTTATAGTTCACCACCATTTTGGCGATGATTTTCTTGATATTCTTATTTGCAGCTTCAACCGCACCATTCATCTGAGGCCTATAAGGAGCTGAGTTGTGATGCTTGATTTTGAAAGTCTCCAAGAACTTCTGAACTTCTGCACCATTGAGGTTAGGAGCATTATCCGTGATAATTCTTTCCGGAATCCCATACCTACAGATAATGTCTCTTTTGATGAATCTGATGAACACCTTCTGTGTGATATTGGCATATGAAGCAGCTTCCACCCATTTTGTGAAATAGTCGATTGCAACCAAAATGAAACGATGACCATTGGATGCCTTGGGATTAATTGGGCCAATTACATCCATGCCCCACATTGAGAAAGGCCAAGGAGATACCATGTTGTGCAATGGAACTGGAGGAGCATTAACTCTGGCCTCGCATAAATTTGACATTTGTGACACTTTCAACGAATCGATACAAATCACTCTCCATGGTGGACCAATAATAACCACTCCTTAAAATTTTGCGTGCCATCATATGCCCATTAGCGTGAGTTCCACAAATCCCCTCATGAATTTCTGTCATGATTACACGGGCTTCATGAGCATCTACGCATCTTAGGAGAGTACCATCATAATTCCTTTTGTAGAGGATTTCACCATTCAAGAAAAATGCCATAGCCAGTCGACGAATTGTCTTTTTATTCACCTCATTCGCTCCGTCTGGGTATTCTCCCTTTTGAATATACTGCTTGATATCATGATACCAAGGTTGACCATCTGGCTCAATCTCTACACTGTCACAGTATATCGGTTCACTTTGCACCTCTATATGGACGGGTTGAACATTGGTGTGGAATTCCAACTTGGTCATTGCGGCCAAAGTCGCCAAGGCATCCGCAAATTGGTTATGATCTCGAGTTAAGTGGGAGAACGACACATCGTCAAATCGTTCAATTAGTCGAGACAAATACTTCTGATAAGGCACCAATTTTGGATCCTTGGTTCGCCATTGTCCATTGACCTGATAAATGATGAGTGCAGAATCTCCAAAAACTTTCAATTCCTTGATTCCCAAGTTTATTGCAACTTGTAATCCATTTGCACACGCTTCATATTCTGCAATATTGTTGGTACATTCAAAGTCTAGTTTGATGGAAACTGGATACTGCTTCCCAGCTGGTGACACCACTACAGCTCCTATTCCACATCCATTCATATTGACAGCCCCATCAAAGTACATTTTCCACACATTCTCCTCTCCTTCACCTTCTTTTTCTACTGACAACACCTCACTGTCAGGGAATTCAGACGTGGTGGGCTGTCTATCCTCAAGTGGATTCTCGGCTAGATGATCAGCAATTGCACTTCCCTTGATGGACTTTTGAGTTACATATTTGATATCAAATTCAGATAGCATCACTTGCCATTTTGACATTCTTAAAGACACATGAGGACTATCGAATATGTATTTCAATGGATCCATTCGAGATATTAACCAGGTGGTGTAGTATAACATATACTGCCTCAATCTCTTGGAAGTCCACACTAACGCACAACAAGTCTTTTCAATTGCCAGATAGCGGGATTCACAGTCATTAAACTTCTTGCTCAGATAATAAATTGCTTGTTCCTTCTTTCCAGACACATCATATTGTCCCAACATTGCCCCAAGTGAGGTGGGCAACACTGTGAGATACAATATTAAAGGATGGCCCTAAGACAGTGGGGTCGTAATTGGAGGCTTCATTAAATAAGCTTTTATCTTGTCAAAGGCTTCTTGGCATTCTTCATTCCATTCTCCAGGTTGACGCGTTTTCGCAAAGAACTTGAATATAGGCTCACAAGTACTAGTCAAATTGGCAATAAATCTAGCGATGTAGTTGAGTCTCCCAAGAAAACTTCTCACTTCCTTTTCAGTTCGAGGGGCTGGCATCTCTTGTATTGCCTTCACCTTGTCAGGATCCACCCTTATCCCTTCTCTGCTGATAATGAACCCAAGTAACTTCCCTGTAGAAGCTCCAAAAATGCATTTATTCGGGTTCAATCGGAGTTTATATTTCCTGAGCCTTTCGAACAACTTCCGTAGAACAGCTACATGACTTTCCCCTTCCTTGGACTTGGCAACCATATCATCCACGTACACTTCAATCTCCTTATGCATCATGTCATGGAATAATGCAACCATAGCACGTTGGTAGGTAGCACCTGCATTCTTCAATCCGAACGACATGACTGTATAGCAAAATGTTCCCCACGGGGTTATGAAAGTAGTTTTTCCTTTATCATGAATATCCATGGGGATCTGATTATACCCAGAGTATCCATCCATAAAGGAAAATCGATGATTTCCGGCTGTATTATCAACAAGGACATCAATATGGGGTAAAGGAAAATCATCTTTCGGGCTAGCCCTATTTAAATCCCGATAGTCTACACACATTCTAACCTTCCCATCCTTTTTAGGCACAGGAACAATGTTAGCCACCCAATCAGTGTGTCTTGATACTTCCAAAAACCCAGCCTCCAGCTGTTTAGTCACTTCTTCTTTTATTTTTAATGACATATCTGGTCGCATTCTTCTCAATTTTTGCTTTTTCGGTTCAACTTCGGGATACAAAGGAATTTTGTGTGAAGCAATCTCTGGGTCTAATCCTGGCATATCATGATAAGACCATGCAAAAACATCAAGGAATTCTTTAAACAATGCAATCATCTCTGAGCGTTCCGGATTACCCACTATTTTCAACTCCTCGCTTTTCTTCTTGAAAGGCCCATGTTAACCACCTCAATCACCTCATTGTCTAGGTCAAATCCTTTTTCTGAGTAGTCCAGTAGGTTTGAAAACTGCTCAACATCTTCTTCATCATCTTCAGATTCATGGTTATCATAGTCAATTGCAGCAAGAGAATCGATTGATAAGTTCCCAAATTCCTTTTCATGTGGCAAAATTTCTATGACATTCAAATTCCTGGAAAGCAATTGTGGTGGGTTGGAATGCTTAAAACAAATGGTCGATCATAAAACATAAACGACATGGAACAAACACAAATTAACGAGCGAGAGTGGTAAAGGAAAGAAATAAAAGAAAGGAGAGATTAAAGAATGTAAATGTAAACGAGGCAAAAGGAACATATAAAGAAAGATTATTGAAAATCATGCAAGTTCATTTAGATGATGTCTCTGAGTAGCATAAACAACAGCATAAACAATTCTTGAATAGTACAACCCAAATAATTACTTTTCAGCAATAACATCAAGCATTGGTTCCGTTGTCCAGTTCATCAGCATCTCATCATTGCCGGCAAAGAAGAAACTTATTGTCTTCTTGAATTGTTTCGACATCCAAGGTATTGATGGCGAGGCGGTAGCAAGGGAATTGAACTTCCTCGGTTATAATTACTTCAGCTGGACTAGGAAATGTCTCCTTCAGGTGAGGGATCTGTTTCATTCGTCCTTTTTGCTTTTTCTGCTCCAAACTCAAAGCACTGATCTTTTCATCCACTGGGATCTCGTACCCTAGACCAAATCGGTTGAACTTCTCTGGGACCAATATAGGTGTTCGGGTGCCTTGCAACCACGGTCCCAATCCTTTACCTTCCAGATACCCACTCTTGGTCATGATATGAGCCACTACTTGATTTTGTATTGGGGTCTTTTCCTGTTCCTGTCTCCGCGCGATTATTCCCCGAGGAAGATAATTGCCTTTGAACAGCAACACGAGGTTGCTCCCAAGTGTGGGTAGCATGCCCGTGTCCTTCAGTATGTGTGTTTTCTATGGCATGATAACCTTCTCCAATGGGGAGGGTAATTGGCATTGTCGGTGGTGGTTGTTCATGAGGATTACCTAGTGCCCCTCCCATGTCATTCATCCATTGTGTAACATTTAGAGTTGCATCTGATACCACAGGTATGGTTATCATTGCAGCACTGGGTTGCACACTTACTGGCGTACTCACTCTATCTCGATTTTGATTAGCTCCCAATAAGTCGAGTGATTCTTTCATGGTTTGCATCATTTCTTCCATCTTGGCTTGAGTATCTGTCATTGCATTCAATTGTCCCCTCATTTCGTCAACTTCTATACTTAGATTCCTCCCTGGTTCAGAATTAGCTACAGCTGTGATGATTCTCCCTGAATCACCATTACCTCCTGCCATCTTGGTTCGAGCTCTAGTGTTATGAACACGAGTTAGATCGGTATCTTCTTTCCTTGGGTGCCCAATGGTTACGAGTTACTCGTGCACACTCACGCACACTCTGTGTATAACAATAACCAGAAGGGTTAAAGATTTTCTATTTGTTTTTTATGTAAAACAAAAATTGAACAACAATCATCAAAAGTTCTTTTCAATAGTAAGGATACCCCACACCTATTCTTATGGGTATGTTACCCTATAAGTCAAGGTGTGGTTGATAACAAATCCACAGGGAGAATCCACTCCTCCGTAGGTGCTATCCGATGAACACTAGCAATGCAATTGTTTTCTTGATGACTAAGCTTCTCACATTTCTACACGAGAATGAGTCATCTTAAGGTAAAAATGTGATTGATTACTTTCTAAGGGAACATTTATTCCTCTATAAAAAGTATCTAATGAGTTAGAGAAATTCAAAGTAGCACAAACATTGAGAATTTCATTAATTCCTGTGAAGTTAGAGTACAAGCCTTTTCGAAATTGATAACATAGAAAACTACTACATCAGCAACCCTTTATTCAATACAAATTACTACATCAAAAACTTCATCTTTTTCCTTCTGAGGTCTTTAGTGATGCTTTCACATACGTCCATAAACTCTGCCACTTCTCGAGGTAATCTGAATGGTGGCATCTTGCTAATTTGTTCATTGGCTTGCTCAAATCGGTATATGAAGTTGGGGACATAATGACTCAATTCACTATTGAGTTTTCCATACTTTTCTTCCCACCCCAAAGCCTTTTCTCTCCATGACTTTCCAAATTCCCGCTGCGTCCAACAAACAAATCGTGATAATGATTTGTCGATGCCCACCTCGAGTGGCATTTTGTTCGCTTTGTGCCAAAATCATGGATGATATTCCACTTGTTCTTCCAACTACTTTCACACCTTTCTCTTTATTGATCTCTATTTTTAAGTTGAAAACATTCTTATCCCTACTGTTGATTTCTTGTTCCATTCTTCCCACCAGGCGATAGTTCTTATTAACCTCTTGCTCTAACTTGCTCCTTTCTTTCATGGACGTGTGGAGTTTTTCTTCAAGCTCTTTGATCTTGGCCAAATGAGTGGTTGAGATCTTCTCTTTGCCTTTTCTGGACTTTGCAATTTCTGCAGCTTCAGTACACTCATCTTTCAGGGTCTCAATCTCCTTAGTCATTTTCTCACATTGGTGTTGCAGAATGTTAGCTTTTAGGTCAGCTGCCTCCTTTTCTTCTTCCAAGCATCGCATTTGTGCCTTCATTGATTCTACTTGGGATGTCCATTGAGGTACTTTTAATGTTTGCATAGGAGCTAAGCGCTTAGAATATCCTTTGAACAGTTATCTCTGCCGATTCTTGTTTTCCTCCATTCCCTGTATTCTTGAGAAGAGGTTAAACGTTGTTGGCCAAGTTCCCTTTTCCCTAGGATTTTGATATCATTCCATGCCATTTTGATCTTCTTTTCTTGTTCCATGGTGTTTTTATCTTTCTGATACAAGAAGCTGAACCCCTTTAGTTGTTCCTCTTCTGGCTTTGTTTGGGTCCAGTGAAGTTGTCTGAGCACCAATGCGGGTGTATAGGCAATGCACCCCCTCGGACCCATTAAAGGAACGTTGTGAAAATCGCCACAACTGTAGATAATACTTTCTCCATGATACCAAGGACAAACCCATTTGAAAGTACTAGATTGTATCTGTGAGAACTCCTTTTTCCATATTTTTGCCTCTTGATGATTTATCTGTATGCGATAGAAGTCTCCTAATGGATTAGGAAAGAGGCCCATGCGATTATCAGCATACGCATGAGTCATGAACCAGACATACAACATAGGCAAACAACAACGCAATCTTCCTCCGTTTTTCTGAATGCAAACTCCCAAGGAAAGAAATGTATCTGCCAGGATAGCTGGGATAGGATTCATGCCACACGTCTCGAATTTGAAAAACACATCCATAGCGACTGGTGAACAACATCTGGTGTGAATGGGAATAAGATCAATCCATAAATTGTCAGTGCGAGTGTACGATTGAAGAAATCCCAACTTCCTTGTTGAGCCAACATCTGCATATGGGTTTCTAAAAAACTCTTTCTGATTCCTTGAGTAGATCCCCTTACTTCCATTTTCATCTGGTTTGGATCGACTCCAATTATTCTGGCAATCTTTTCTTTGCTAACATAATGTCCTTGGTAGTGGTATACACCAGATTCTTCTCGAATTGGTAGCCTTAACATGACTATATACTCTTCTATAGTTGGTGTTGCATCAAGATCAGGCAATTCAAAACAGCAAAGAGAAGGATTCCAAAATTGTGAGAGGGCACTCAATGCTGGAGCTTCTACAGGGATGAGCAACAAATCCAATATGCGCCCATATGTATCCTTGAAAGAGGATAAGATTTCACGCGGCATCAACTGAATTAGTTCTTTCACTTTCTCTAACTCATTGTTTGTCACTGTAACCTTGATGTTTCTCTTCCAATCATGTGCATTGCTAGTGTTCATCTGTGTTGTTTCCATTTGATCTGAACTAATGATGACTTTGTATTATTATCAATTAAAAACCAATGTGAACAAAAATGAAACAATTGAGTAAAAATGGAAAAAATAAAAATAAAAAAAATGCATGCTCTTATTAAAAATATTCTTTTATAAATGCACAAACCTACATGATCAAATAAACAAGAAAATACATGTGAATGCTAACAGTATGTTGTGTTAAGAAGAACATGAGAAAATGAACTACATGCTGCAATGAACACAATGCTTGTCTATGTTATGAATGATGAGAATGTATAGCATGAGACAACAAGCTAGTTAACTTAGATACAATTTGATAATGTAAAAACAACAAAAAGTAAAACATAAAGGAGTATAGTGTAAAGAGATGAAAGAAGTATGCTCCCTCTGTCCTAACAGGGTAAAGCTTAACGGGTGGGAAGTTCTAAGGCCAAAAACCCTATTTGGGAGGCTGCTATGTTCAACTATTTGTGCACACATTCATGGTGGGTCTAGACTTCATCGACCATGGTCCCCAGATTGCCCCTGTCCACAGGACAAGAATCTGACTTTTGAACCAACCACAAGTAGGGATGAACCCTCTCAATATGATTGATCCATAAAGCAGTAACAATCTGAGTGGTGTCCCAACAACTACCAAATGAGCATAAAGCCCCTCATGGCAATGTCAGGAAACCTCCTAATCCTTAGCTCGCACGGGCTTGGGTATAGAGTCCAAAAACACAGTGTGTGAAGTGATTGTGATGTGTGTGTATGGAACATACAAACCTTTCAATCCTAACACTATATACTCCTGCAAAACAAAATTCAGAGAATACATATACACAAAATAACAAGAGTCTTCTAACCTAAGGTTTTAGCAAATAAAGCAAACATTATATTTAAACAGAAAGAATATTTAAATTGTACAAAGAAAAAAAAAAAAGAAACACTGTACAAAAATAAAATGAGAAAATTACAAACAGAATTCAAATAATAAATATATACAAAATATAATAGTCATCTATCCTAAGGTTTCAACAAATAAAGCAGACACTATAAATAAACGTATGAAATGTTGAATTCTGCACAAAAACAATAATGATAATAAAGAAAACACTGTACAAAAATAAATAAAAAGAGAAAAGAAAAAAAAAATAATCAAAAGGTTATATTTAATTTGCACAACTAACTGTAACAAGCTTGACTCTCTCATAGTCCCCAGTGGAGTCGCCATCTGTCGCAACCGGGATCGCGACGGGACGGCGAAAAATAATTGTTTGAAAATTGGAGTCGCCACCAGATTTATTTAAATTGGAAAACCTTGGAAAAACCAATCTTATTTAAGAAAACAGTCTTCGAAAACCAGATATGAGTTCGGGAGTCGGTTATGCAAAGGGAAGGATAGGAACTTAATCCTACAGCACCCCTAGTACACCCATATTTAAACGGTACCTTAGTGAATTGTGCAAATTAAATAATAATCCTTTAAAAATTTTCAATAAAAGAATACAAAAGTTGCAATTTAAATACTTAAGTTAGGAAAGTTAATTTAGTAGAATGTTTACAATTTAAACACATAAATTAAGAAAAATTAATTTATTAAAGATTTACAACTTAAACACATTAATTAAGAAAAATTAATTTTGACAAATATATCTACAATTTTAACATATAAGTTAAAAAATGATTTATACAAAATATTTACGATTTAACAAATAAATTAAGAAAATTAATTTTGGCAAATATATTTAAAATTTAAACAAATACATTAAGAAAAATTAGTTTTGGAAAATATATTTACAATCTTAACAACTAATAAATAATTTACACAAAATATTTACAATTTGACAAATAAATTAAGAAAAATTAACTTTGGCAGATATATTTAAAATTTAAACAAATACATTAAGAAAAATTAGTTTTGGAGAATATATTTACAATCTTAACACTAATAAATAATTTACACAAAATATTTACAATTTGACAAATAAATTAAGAAAAATTAATTTTGGCTTGACAGGAAATAATAACCTGCTCCTACGTATCCTCTGGTACAATGAGGAACTCAAAGTCACGTAGTTCTATAAAAAATATTTGCGGGTTGGTTTATTTTAAAAATAGTTTTTAGTAAAGAACATTTTTTTACTTTTTTAAAAAAAACTAATTCGTTCATGAAGAGAATTCAAGTTAGCATTTAGCTACTCAAATGAACCCTCATGGTTCAATAACAGTGGAGATAACATTTGTTATTCCATCACTGATATTGATCGTTACATAGAAAATATATATATATTTTTTATTTATTTGCAAAGAAAATATTTATTTCATTCAACTTCAACGCTAATTTCAATATGAATTGACAAAATTTATCTATGACTAAACAATAAGCAGACAATCAATTAATGCAAAAATATCAAAACAAGTAAACTAATTGAATTAAAACACCAGGATCCTAATTATTATTTTTATCATTTTTCAACCTTTTCATATTTTTTTTATTATTTTAATAAAAATCAACACAGAATTTTCTAACATGCCGGATGAATGCTAAACATTTCTAAACTAATTTATCTTGTTCCTTCTCAAGCAACAAATTAAAAAATTTATTATTTTTAAAAGCAAGAGACTTAACCACAGAAATTTAAATGGGTTCAAGATAAATTATAATAAACAGACAACCTATTAAGACATAAAATGATTTTAATTAATTGAAAACTACCTAAACCTTAATTGAAAACACAACTATCCAACACTCATGATTTATTTTTTTCAATTTGAAATTGCTCCAAAAATGCCAACCCAATATATAATCCCAGCTAATACATTCCCCAACGACCCAAATATTTCAGCCCAAACAAACTAAACAGCCCAAACTCTTTTAACCAAACAGAAAGTAAATAAAATAAAATTAACAAATGGAAAAAAGTTGCACGGTGAAGAAGGATCTGGACTCAAGCATTATTTCAAGTTTCATATCTTGCTAGCTGTAGGCAAAAGAGAGGAAATGAGAGAGAGAACAAGAGGGGGAAACAGAGACTTTACCTGAGAGGGAAGGAAAGCCGCGACCAAGGAAGGAGGAGCTGCTGGCAACAAGGGTGGCTTCGCAGTGGTCCTCTGCGCGATCTGCTATGATCTGGCTGTTCACGCCGAGAACAAGAATGGCGCTGGCTGGATCAAGGCCGACTGCGATCTTTGGTTCCTCCTAGCGGAGGTTTCTGTGGCGAAGGAGAGCAGAGGGACAGGCAGCGCGACGGACTTTGTGGATGAGGCAGGTGCGCGAGTGGTTCTGGAGTAATTCGCACGGCGGTTCACGACTTGGACAAGGCGGATCTGCAAGCGAGTTTTGCCTGGAGCTGGGCTGGAAGTTCGGTCATGCAGCAGGCGCAAAGAGGCAGCAGTGATGAGCTTCTCCAGCGAGATTTCCAACTGCAAGTGGGGCTGCTAGCAGTGATTCCTTTCTTTATTTGTTTTCTGAAATTTTTACTTGGATTTGTTTTGATTTTTTTTTTTTGATACACTATTGATTGTATTTATTTTATGGTTTGATCTTGGTTGGAAATGATGATGGCTAAGGGAACTGTTATGGTTATAATGTTGGGGATTGAGGGGACTGTGTTGAAGATACTGACCATGGGAATAATGATAAAAAAAATGAATTAAGTGGTGGGTGGTGATTATGGTGGCTGTTAAGTGATGAGGAAATGATGGTTCTAATGGATGGTTCAAAGAGGAAGGTAATGGTGATGATGTTGAGGTGGAGTATGAGCTGATGGAATGTGGGTCTAAATGGTGATGGAGAAGGCCGTTGTGTGTCAAAATGAGGGTGATTTTTGGTCGAGTTTGAGAGTGATGAGGGTCAAAATTTATCCTGAGGCTATGGAAGTTATGTGATGATAATGAAGCGTTGTGGGAGTAGAAGTGATATGTGGGTTAAAGGGTTGTATTGATCAAAATGAAGTGCTGATAGGATGACGATCCTGGTTGTCTGAAAGGCTTTCTGAATCTCTTTGCTTGAATTCACTGTGTCAGAGGTAGCCTCCCCGTTCTTTCTTACTAAAAAATTAGCTCTCCCTCTGTGTTTGCTCAGAATTTGCTTTTTTATCCCCTCCTCCTGCTAAAAATTTTTTTATTTATACCTTGTAATCCTTGGCCTGATAACTGAGGAATTAATATTCTGGATCTTTGGCTACTGAGATTGTCAACTTGATCTGACTCATGCATTAAATGTGATGACTCCTTTTACTGTTGAAGTGTTGAATAAGATGAAATGTATTGATCCGTAATCAAAGAATTGTTGTCCTTTCTGTATTGGAACGTTGAATTTGTCAACTCTGACATGTTTAGGCATTAAATGCACTGCTTGGGAATCTTTTTTTTTGCTTTTCTTTAATGTACGGGGAGATTGGACTCTTTTTTTCTTTTTTTTCTTTTTTTTCTTTTTTTTTTTTGGGCCAAAAGTAGTTTGGGCTGATAATTTTTTTTTTTAACAAAAAAAAGAAAACAAAACGGGCTCATTCATTTTTTTAATTTTCATACAAAACATACTTAGAATTCAATCAATGAAATAAGTTAAGAATCTTCATGAACATGAAATGAACCTGGTGTTCTAATTCTTTGAAAGAAACTTGATTTTATTTTATTATGAGTCGAACAAAATCGGGTGTTCACAATGCCGTAACTACTAAAGGAACAATAATCTCTATCTCTGTACTGCTTACTCTTTATCTCTATTCTGTTTTGTGGATGTTTAGTTCTTCATGAACAACGCCTCTCGTTGGCTAAGTTTAATAGTTTCTCTCTGAATAAATTGTGTAACACCCTAAATCTTAACCTAATACTACTAGTATATATTTAGGTTAATCCTTAGAATATTACCTCTTGGTTTCATCTTTTACTTTGAAAATACTTAGCGGAAATATGGGTAAAATTTTTCTTTTTTTGAATTAAACCAAAGTGAGAGCCACGCATGATTCTTTGAACGGGAATTCATACAAGGCATATGAGCAAATCATAATAAAACACATAAATAACATGGATACATCAAATGATCATATATATATAGATAATGTGCCTACCCAAAAAGGCAGGACTATTCGATACATAGAGCAACGAAATACAACTGAAAAGCAAATACAAGGAAATCATAAAAGCAAGTACAAGGAAACCATGAAAGCAACACCCATACCCGAGTGCACCTAGAGTAGACAACCTCATATACAAAAGAAGGTTTGTCCTCAACTATGTGGCGTGTGTGCACTAGCTACTACCCATCCTATGCACCTACTCCTGCTGGTCCGAGTATTGAGGGGTGGAATCGATCCACTGGCGGATCTCGGTGGGAGTGGTCGTGCGGATCGTCGGAGCATGTCCGCCGTGGCGAGGGCGCATGGATGGCCTACGAGCCAACCTCGGCTGAACCACCCTCTCCTCACTCCCAGCTCTGGTCTGTGGGGGAGCAGGGCTGGAGCTCCAACTGTACATGTGCGAGGGCGGGTCCTCTGATGGATCCGTCTTCGAATACTGAGTCCGGGGCACGTACTCCGGGTAGTCACGTACGGCTGACACCTCGGGTTGCATGCGGAGGATCTGCTCATCGCGTGGTCTAGCTCGCTCAAAAATCGTGTTATGATGGTAGGCGGTAGTCGGGGTGAAGCGGTAGCTCCATACTGGGTGTACGAAGGGTCATCCCATAAACATGAATACTCTGACTGTGCAGCGACCCTCAAAATGGTATGACCTGAGTGCTGGGTCATGGTGCAGCTCCCATGTCGGGGTGTCGATGAAGAGTACGAAAGTCGCCATCTGAAGATGTGACGAAAGAAAAGAGAGAGGGAATGAGAATCTTCTAAAAGAATTCTCAGTAGGGTAATCCCTAACTAAGTGACATTATCACATCCTCAGGAACCTTGGGTTTTATTTCTAAAAGTTGCGCATGCAGGTAAACTTCTTTTAAGTTAGTTTTCTAAAGTATTAATTATCCAAGGTCCGTCATATTTTACAATGCGCCTTATGACTAAGCATGGAAGATACTAAGACATGAATGTGTCATAAGGATAAACTAATCGACAAAATCACAAAAACATTATAATAGTGGCATAAGTTGACAAGTATAAATCTCATAATAACTTTCTTGGTTTTTCATAGCATATGTGACATTTCAACTTTAACTTTATCTCATGGGGCCACCCTAAAACATATCTAGGTTATGAGCTCATACCTTAACTAGTCGTCAGTAGTTCTTACTTATCCTATGATAAGCGTAACATACATAATCCCGACTTAAAGTACGGGCTAGGGGGCAATTAAGGATCACCTCTCTTAGGGTCATTTCCTCTTTGAAACGCTCTACTAGCAACTAGTGCATAGTAGTATTGTCAGCTTTGGCAAGCTCTATGTCAATACCCTCACGGATTTGTTTTCTTGGGGGTGCTCGGCTAAACCGGTGTCACCCAAGAAGGCGTCTCAGTGTTGTGTCACGTTTAAGTTCTCATGATTTTCAAAAAGACCTTTTTTTTTCTAGGTTCCTCAAATTTGATGGAAATTCGGCAGCATGACGGCTGTAGACCGAATTTCCTCCAATTTGCTTATGCCATGAAAACATATAGATCATACAAACATATCTTATGAGGTATAACATATCATCATATAAAACTTCTTCATAGCACATATCAAACTTTATCATAGATAAAGCTCATGTATCAAGTATCATATAAGCATCATAAAACTCATGACTTTTTAATGTCTTATGCATTGACCCTTAAGATCCTTAACTCACGTTCTAAGTTATTAATCATCAAACCTAATCTCTTGGGTACCTATGAGGTCATAACTAAGTATTTCTCACCTCACACTATGGTCAAGAATATCTCTAAACCTCAAGGATGCAGAATTTATAATCCTAACTTTACGGGTACCTAGGAGTCACAACAGTGACCCTTTCTAAGTCCGGTTTTCTCCTAAGGCTTCAAGATCAAGTCCTAAACCGATTATGAGTCATTCCTACATATTTAAACTAATTTAAAACCATGATTATCAAATCTAAACCTTGCTGGACAGAATCCAGAAAATTCAATAATTAAGGGATCTAGAACTCTCAAATTAATTCTTTTCTACTCTCTAACTTATCTTATCTTTTCACATGTGAGTCTTAACATTATTTTTACTCACACATAAGCAAATTATCATCAATAAAACAGCACATACAGTGGCAAAATAATGGCAAGGTAGAACCGAAACAAACACTCTCCATAAAGGCATAAAACACAATTTCTAAAGCACATAAAATATTAGTTTCTCTTGGAACCTTTTTAAAACTTTCAAAACTCATTTATAAACATTTTTAACATCTAAAATCATAAGAATATTTAAGAGGGCAGTGACCAATTTATCTTTGTTTCAAGAGGTCCTAAATTTATAAAACTTAGTTCTATATATTCCTTGTACTCATAAAAACTTAGAAAAAGTATGAAACATAGTTTTCAATATTTAGAAACATCAAAACTTCTTAGGGCCAAAATATGAACCAAAGGAAATAAATATTTTTAGACCTTTGTTTGAGACAACCATGGGCAAGTCTTTGAGCTCTAGGTTCATTAAAGTGATGGCATAAAGATAAACATGCTTATGCACTTGTTTTAGCTTTTATTAGAAAGTAAAGTGAGAGCATAAAATAAATATGAAATGCATCATATTATTATCTTTGATATTTAGGTGAGAACTTGAAATGTAAACATGATAATGCATAGCTTGAAATATAAACATGATAATGCAAGTTCCTTTATTATCTTGGTACTTAGTGATAGCAAGGAAAATAGACATGATGTGCAAGGCATAAAAGTAAACATGATGCAAGGTTCATTTTATGGTTAGCTAGAGCTCATTCAAGACTTTAACAAGATAACAACCCAACACATATCTCATTACAAAGAGAGCTTTAGAGTTCTTGAACCAAGTTCTCAAAGGAGCTGTGAGGTTCTTGAACAACATCATCAAGCTCAAGTAAACAACTTCCAAAACAAAACCAAACAAAACCTCAAGGATCAAAATACCAAAACCGAAAACCTTACAAAAGAAAAAGAAAGTGAAACTAAGTCAAGTTCTTTATTAAGTACCCAAAACCCCTATCTAGAGAAAAATCTCTAGAACGTGCCGGCCAACTTTAAGGTTGACAAGGGTAGGCTTGGGCTTTTAGAAATTCTTAGATTAATTTTCTTAAGTTGAAAAACCATGTGAGCTAAGTATAGTGTAGATGAAGTTAAAGAAAAAGAAAAACTCAAGCTCTATAGGTTCCTTTGAGATGAACGCATAGTCATCCTCTAGGAGTCCTCATCATTGAGCTATCATATGCTCATCAAGGCCTCATGGCCGAAATCACAAGGAAGGAAAAACAAGAAAGTTTCAAAAGAAAAATCCAAGAGAAAGCTAGAAAGAACTCATTTTCAAGAAAACAAAGTTTACAAAACACCCCTACCTAGAGTGAAGATGAAAACTTGAACTCTTTGAAAAGGAAAACAAGATGATGAGCTCCTCCAAGAGGCAAGATAGCTTCGGCCAAGAGAGGATGAGAAGGTTGGAGTTGTGTTTCAAGTGAGGTTGTGTTTGAGGTGTGGTGTTTGAGAGGTTTGATGGTGGTTCAAGGCTTTGGGGTGGTGTTTCAAGGTTGAGAGATGATGAAGAGATGAAGATGGAAAGAAAGGAAGAACTCTCTTGAAACTTGAGAGAAAAAGAAAAGAACTAGCAAGACAACTCTACAATTCTAAACTTAGCAAATGTTTCAAAGTGCAACTAAGCTATCACAAGCATCCTATTTATAGAAAAACAAAACAATGAGGCTCACTAAGGGAAGCCTTTGGCCGCAGCATTGAGGGGGAAAAGGGAGAGAAAAATATCTCTTACACAAGGTCATTCAAGTATGGTTTGAAGTATGGAAGCTATGATACAAAGTATGGCTTGATGTGAGTTAATTTCCTATTAATTTTTTATGAAATCAGGCTTTTAGAACCTTGACATGGCTGGAACTTTTCCAGCCACAAATAAATGGGAAAAAATGGTTGTTTTAATTATTTATTCATGTGGAAATTCAAGCTTGATTGAAAGTTATGACAAGGTACAGTGTATGTGACTTGAGGTATGGCCTTGGAGTGTTAGAAAGTTGAACATGTGATGCATATGGGAGGAGGACAGCTTTGGCCAAGCCTTAGGCAGCAGAGAGGAGGTGAGTTTTGATCATCTAATTGGGTGTTAATGGTAGGTTTAAATGTGTATTAGCTTAGGTACAAGATTAGGAATAATTAAGCTTAAGTTTAGGTAACTAAGAATATGTTTTAAGGATTTTATGACAAGATTAGGAGTGCTCATACATCATTAAAGAATTTTAAACTCATTTATGAATAAACAATGTATAACACAATTCCATGATTTAAGGAATTGGAAAGAGAAAACACTATTTAAGATTCCATGACTAGGAATCTTGAAATTAAAATATGATTTTAAGTTGTAATTAAGCACTTTTAGGTTCTAATCAACTTTAATAAATTATTTTGACTCAAGATTAATTAAGGAAACTAATTAACCTTCGATTAGAGCCTAATATTGCTTAGGTTTGCTTAATCATGCGATTAAGTGTAAAAACACGAAACTAGGGGCAAAACCGTAATTTCACACTAATTTCGCCCGGGACCAAAACTAAAGTCATAGTCTACATAAAAATGCCTTTTAAAATCATCTAGCGAAGTTTCAGGTTCATCCGGCACTTGCAAACGGGTAAAACACCGTAGGGGCGTTGTGGTCATTTTGACCTGAAAACTCGAAAAACGAGATTTTCGATCCCGGGAAGGTACACAAGTCATCTAATCCCCTTCCAACATTGAGTTTGCCCTTCGAGTACTGTCGAACCGGCTTTCCTCGAATTCCAGGCTGAAAATGACCTCAGGGGCATTTTGGTCATTTTCACTATAACAGAAAATCGGGGCGTTACATTACTCCCCTCCTTAAAAAGAATTTCGTCCTCGAAATTCGTTACCTTAGAAAAGCTTTGGATATTTTGACTTCATCTCTGACTCTAGTTCCCACGTAAACTCTTCTATCTTGCCTCGTCCCCACGCCACTTTCACCAAAGGAACAGACTTGTTCCTCAACTGCTTGACTCCGTGATCCACTATTCTCGTAGGCGATAGATTGAAAGTGAGGTCCTCCCTCAACTGTACATGCTCTGGTTTTAGGACATGGCTAGGGTCGGACTCATATTTACGTAATTGAGAGACGTGAAAGACATCATGAAGGTTTGACAGATTGGGCGGTAAGGCTATTTTGTAAGCTACAGATCCGATTCTCTGAAGAATTTCAAAAGAACCGAGAAATCGGGGACTCAACTTTTTAACTTTCATGGCTCTTCCTATTCCTGTAGTGGGAGTGATTCTTAGAAATACATGTTCTCCTTCTTGGAACTCCAAGGGCTTACGCCTTTTGTCCGCATAGCTTTTCTGTCGACTTTGAGCGGTTAAGATTCTATCCTTGATCTTTTTGATTTGCTTCGTCGTTTCCCTCACTACATCAGGTCCTAAGACACTTTGTTCTCCGGGCTCGTACCAACACAAAGGTGATTGGCACTTTCTTCTATATAACGCCTCGTATGGTGCCATACCGATACTCGCGTGATAACAGTTGTTATATGCAAACTCGATCAAAGGCATGTACTTATCCCAACTCCCTTTTTGGTCCAAGACACAGGCTCTTAGCATATCTTTCAGGGTTTGGATTGTCCTCTCAGATTGACCATCCGTTTGTGGGTGGTAAGCAGTGCTCAAGCACAACTTGGAACCAAACGCCTTTTGAAAGGCTCCCCAAAAACGTGACGTAAATCACGGATCTCGATCCGAGATTATCGTCGATGGTACTCCATGCAATAAACAATGTGTAACACATCATTATGAACAATGTGTAACAATTTAGGAATAATTAAGCTTAAGTTTAGGTAACTAAGAATGTGTTTTAAGGATTTTATGACAAGATTAGGAGTGCTCATACATCATTAAAGAATTTTAAACTCATTTATGAATAAACAATGTGTAACACAATTCCATGATTTAAGGAATTGGAAAGAGAAAACACTATTCAAGATTCCATGACTAGGAGTCTTGAAATTAAAATATGATTTTAAGTTGTAATTAAGCACTTTTAGGTTCTAATCAACTTTAATAAATTATTTTGACTCAAGATTAATTAAGGAAACTAATTAACCTTCGATTAGAGCCTAATATTGCTTAGGTTTGCTTAATCATGCGATTAAGTGTAAAAACACGAAACTAGGGGCAAAACCGTAATTTCACACTAATTTCGCCCGGGACCAAAACTAAAGTCATAGTCTACATAAAAATGCCTTTTAAAATCATCTAGAGAAGTTTCAGGTTCATCCGGCACTTGCAAACGGGTAAAACACCGTAGGGGCGTTGTGGTCATTTTGACCTGAAAACTCGAAAAACGAGATTTTCGATCCCGGGAAGGTACACAAGTCATCTAATCCCCTTCCAACATTGAGTTTGCCCTTCGAGTACTGTCGAACCGGCTTTCCTCGAATTCCGGGCTGAAAATGACCTCAGGGGCATTTTGGTCATTTTCACTATAACAGAAAATCGGGGCGTTACATTACTCCCCTCCTTAAAAAGAATTTCGTCCTCGAAATTCGTTACCTTAGAAAAGCTCTGGATATTTTGACTTCATCTTTGGCTCTAGTTCCCACGTATACTCTTCTATCTTGCCTCGTCCCCACGCCACTTTCACCAAAGGAACAGACTTGTTCCTCAACTGCTTGACTCCGTGATCCACTATTCTCGTAGGCGATAGATTGAAAGTGAGGTCCTCCCTCAACTGTACATGCTCTGGTTTTAGGACATGGCTAGGGTCGGACTCATATTTACGTAATTGAGAGACGTGAAAGACATCATGAAGGTTTGACAGATTGGGCGGTAAGGCTATTTTGTAAGCTACAGATCCGATTCTCTGAAGAATTTCAAAAGAACCGAGAAATCGGGGACTCAACTTTTTAACTTTCATGGCTCTTCCTATTCCTGTAGTGGGAGTGATTCTTAGAAATACATGTTCTCCTTCTTGGAACTCCAAGGGCTTACGCCTTTTGTCCGCATAGCTTTTCTGTCGACTTTGAGCGATTAAGATTCTATCCTTGATCTTTTTGATTTGCTCCGTCGTTTCCCTCACTACATCAGGTCCTAAGACACTTTGTTCTCCGGGCTCGTACCAACACAAAGGTGATTGGCACTTTCTTCTATATAACGCCTCGTATGGTGCCATACCGATACTCGCGTGATAACTGTTGTTATATGCAAACTCGATCAAAGGCATGTACTTATCCCAACTCCCTTTTTGGTCCAAGACACAGGCTCTTAGCGTATCTTTCAGGGTTTGGATTGTCCTCTCGGATTGACCATCCGTTTGTGGGTGGTAAGCAGTGCTCAAGCACAACTTGGAACCAAACGCCTTTTGAAAGGCTCCCCAAAAACGTGACGTAAACTGCGGATCTCGATCCGAGATTATCGTCGATGGTACTCCATGCAATAAACAATGTGTAACACATCATTATGAACAATGTGTAACAATTTAGGAATAATTAAGCTTAAGTTTAGGTAACTAAGAATGTGTTTTAAGGATTTTATGACAAGATTAGGAGTGCTCACACATCATTAAAGAATTTTAAACTCATTTATGAATAAACAATGTGTAACACAATTCCATGATTTAAGGAATTGGAAAGAGAAAACACTATTCAAGATTCCATGACTAGGAGTCTTGAAATTAAAATATGATTTTAAGTTGTAATTAAGCACTTTTAGGTTCTAATCAACTTTAATAAATTATTTTGACTCAAGATTAATTAAGAAAATTAATTAACCTTCGATTAGAGCCTAATATTGCTTAGGTTTGCTTAATCATGCGATTAAGCGTAAAAACACGAAACTAGGGGCAAAATCGTAATTTCGCACTAATTTCGCCCGGGACCTCTGGGACCAAAACTAAAGTCATAGTCTACATAAAAATGCCTTTTAAAATCATCTGGAGAAGTTTCGGGTTCATCCGGCACTTGTAAACGGGTAAAACACCATAGGGTCGTTTTGGTCATTTTGAACCGAATACTCGAAAAATGAGATTTTTGATCCCGGGAAGGTACACAAGTCATCTAATCCCCTTCCAGCATTGAGTTTGCCCTTCGAGTACTGCCAGACTGGCTTTCCTCGAATTCCGGGCCGAAAATGACCTCAGGGGCATTTTGGTCATTTTCACTCTAACAGAAAATCGGGGCGTTACAAATTGTCCCTCGTGGACTGAGTTTAATAGTTTCTTTGAATGAATCATCCCTCGTGGACTAAGTTTGTTGGTTTTGCGTGGTTTCATGATTTCTCGGAATAAATTGTCCCGCGTGGACTAAATTGTTCTCTAAATAAATTGCCCCTCGTGGGCCCTTTTAGTTTTATTGTGAGCTTTAAATCTATCTGATTCTAACAGTCTGACCTTATCATAACTGTGACTATGAAATCATGTGCAAGGGATCATCAGTTTAAAGCATTGTCATTTCAAAGGCCATAGAATATGTAGCTGGTAGTTGTTAGGAGTATAAAACTCTAACAATCTAACTTTAGCATAACCATGGCCATGAAATCATGCCTAAAAGTTTACCCTTTTCAGACATTTATGATTTCATATATTCTCAGAATATGTAGCCGTCAACTGCTCTAAATCTCATGAAGATTCAAGCTCTAAAACCGTCTTTGTGTAATTCTCTAAAACATTTCTCATATTTCCAAGTTTTTCGTAGTCTAGAAATCTTAATATCACATTTCATAACAACCAAGTTCACAATCACAATTTTATTCTCTTCTCTAAATTGCATACATGGTATAAAATTACTTCATATACATAAACCAATCCCAGAATCTATTGAAATCATCACAAAAGTCTCTAATCACTTACATAGCATCAATTCTACATAAAATCAGTATAACAAATATGGTCCCATGAGTTTTATGAAAAACATATTTCATGCTCTAAAATCCACAATTCAAAACATATAAATCAACAGTAAACTTCAAATCCTGTACAGTAATCTCTAGAATCAAGCAGTAAATCATTTTTCATGAAAATAACTCTAATGCAAAACATAAAGATTACAAGTGTGAACCCACTTACCTGGAGGGGTGAACAATGAAGGAATAGTACCAACAGCATAATAGGAAGAAGAATTGACAGTAGGATCTTATATAGAAGCAATAAAAGGCTAAATCAACCTCTAAAACCTCTGAATATTCAAAACGCATCTCTAACAAGGTAGAAAATCCTTCTCCCTTGAGAAACTTAAAGAATCAACCCGATAACCAGAAGAAAAGGGAGAGAAGAAAGCAAAACTAGGAGAACAACATACCTTAAAGCCTTAGGAATGAAAGATTGAAGTTGGAATTGAGAGAAATGGAGCTTGGAAGGTGAAAAATGGTGGAGGAACTGAGCTTGGGAGTGAGAGCTTGAGTTTGAGGGGTGAGAAATGAGTGTAGGAAGGTTTTGGACTTCAAATGAGGGGTTTTTTAATGCTCTGATGACCGCCTAGGCGGTCCTTTGTCTAGCTACCCCACCGACTTACTCTCTGTTTGCCGCCTGGGCGGTCATATGACTGCTGGGGTGGTCTCTAGCAGTCTCACTTATTTCGATTTCATTACTTCCTATTAACTTTTAAACATAAATGTAAATAAGGAAATACCCCCCATTTGGATTCAAATAAAATATTAGAAAAATCAAAATCCCAACAAATGAAAATCTAAATTTTGGATTTTAGTTCAAATCTGAAAATTTTCATAGTTTTATAAACTTATATGCTAGAAATGGGACGTTTAAAGGTTTCAAAAAATTTATTAAAAATCACCTTTTAACTTGTTTTTCTCTAAAGAACAATTACCAGAACTTTTGGTCCCAAGAATATGACTCTATTATATTATATGGCCTTCCAAGGGCATGTAGGGTCCATACTTAGAAAAATTCAAGACCCGGAATGACAGTTAAAGGTGACTGACGCCCTTTTTAGCTCGTCAAACTTTCTAACTCTTTTATTTAAAATTAGGGTTATTATATCAAAAGCCCGGGTAATTGTTCGTTAGAAAAAAATAAGTTAAAGAGAGATTTTTAATGAATTTTATGAAACTTTTATACCATTCATTTTTAGCCAACAAGTTTGTAAAATTGTAAGAATTTCCGGATTTGAGCTAAAACCAAAATTTGGATTTTTAGTTGTTGGGATTTTTATTTTTCTATTATTTTATTTGAGTCCACATTGGGGATATTTCATTGTTTATATTTATATTTTAAAGTTAATGAAGATTAAAATAAATGAGGACATTAACTTAATAAGTGAGTTTTTGAGAGTGAGAGGCCATTCTGGGGAGTGAGAGACCATTCTGAAGAGTGAAAAATTATTTTGGTGAGTGTTGCAGCGATCAAGTGAATAGTAAGGCGATGCAAGGATGAATTTTATACTCTTTGGTGAGTGCCGCAATGGTCAACAGTCCTATAAAAACCCCTCTTTCGAGATCCAGAACATTCAAAACTGCCAAAAACACATCCCTTACCCCTCTTTTCAGTAGAAAACACAACTCTTCCCCCTCTACACCTCATTTCTTCACCTTTTTCACCATTTAAACTGCACTTTTCTTTCTTCTAAGGATCTAAGGTATGTTTAACTTACGAATTTGTCTCCTTTTCTTCCAATTTCTCATGTTCTAAGGGGTTAAATCTAGAGTTCTCAATGATTTTTATGCTATGAGGTTCTTTCACCATGAATATAATGAAGCTAAGCTATTTAGAGATTTATTTAGAGTTCTATTGTCTCTATGTCAGATACTAGTGTCATTTTTACTTCCAAGAGTCCTGTTGGTGTTGTGTCTATGCATCCTACCTTTTCAAGTAAGTCTGTTCGCATCTGTGATCTCTATGTTGTGCGTTAGATATTATTTATATTCTTTGATTCTAGAGATTAGTGTACAAGGATGGAAGTTACAGTTGGTTTATATGTTTTAGAACTCCTGATTTTAGAGCATGAAATATGTTTTTGATAAACTTATAGGACCATGTTTGTTGAACTGATTTTAAGTGTATTTGATGATAATTGTGATTATGCAAAGCTTTTATGAATGTTAAATTGAATTCTAGATAAGGTTTATATATATGACATAGTTATATACTTGAAAATGCTATTTAGATAAGAGAATGGAATTGTGATTCAAACTTTGTTATTTTAAAAATATGATATTGAGTTTGCTAATTATGAAAAGCTTGATGGTTTGAATTATGTTTTAGATGATTAATCAAAAAGTTTTAGAGCTTGAATCTTTATGAGATTCAGAACAGTTGACAGCTACATATTTTGTGGGTTTGTGAAATCACAAATGTCTACAAAGGGTGGTCCCTTGGGCATGATTTCATAACCATAGTTATGCTAAGGTCAAACTGTTAGAATCAAATTGATTCAGATATCACAAAGAACTAAAAGGTCTAAAGGTTTTCATATTTATATGGATTTAGTTAATTGGTTTTGGCAATAGCTATAGAGAAACAGTCAGCAAGTTAACGGCTGGTATTAATTGTTAACCTTGGTACCAAGGCCGACGAAGGGCAATTTATTCAGAGAGTAAATCAGTCCACGAATGACGTGGTTCATGAGGAACCATTATAATTTTAGTTAGGGGCTCTTGTTCATGAGGAATTGAGCACCTACATGTTAGAGCAAAAATTATTGTTTCTCTAGTAGCTACAACACAATGAGTTGATATGGTTTCAGATATGAAAGTGAATTGAGGAAATTGTATTGAATTTGGAAATGATGGCTAGTATATATCTATGTATGTGTACTTGATTATGTAAGACTTTGAAAATTATTACAATTATTATAATTTTATGTATTGTTTATGTGGTGTCCCATGAAAGGGGGTTTCAGGTGAGGACTCATTACTGAGTTTTGGTTACAAAACTCACCCCCATTGTTTCATTTCATTTTTACAGATAAAGTAGCTGCTACAGACTCCTCTTAGCTTTTCTCCCAGTAACAGCATTAGAGTATCAACTGGTAAGCTTCACATAGGTGAAGCCCTTGTGTATAGAGTAGTGTGCTCCAATGTAGATGTAGGTAGGATCCCAGACCATAGTGCATGATTTATATTTTGTATATATAATGTTATGATAGACTATATTTTATGACTTTACCATTTATAAAGGTTTTGTATATGATAGATTTTTATTACACTTGTTGATACTTTGAATTTAGATTTTAGAGAACAGAATATGAGACCGCAGTTTGGAAAATACTAGCTATATGTTTAAAGGCAGGTGATTTGTATGTAGAAAAGATTTTATGATTTAAATTATTTTGAGATGTACCATGCATATATAGGAATCCAGGTGACGAGACTTATGTGGAATAGAATTTCTCACGTGTCAGTCATGTGCTTAAATTGGGTCATGACAAGTAAACCCGCATCACCGGTGAGACACTAATTAACAAACAACACCGCGACTGGTATGGGATCCATCGAAGATCCACTGTCTTCAGAACCCAACTACGGGTCCCATTCATTGTCCGTGGCTTCCATTTTCTGCCACACGCCTATACCTCTCTTATGCCAACCCCTTCTCTCCAGGCATCACCTTAGCCACAATGATCCTTGCTCTGTGTCTCTACTATTCTCACAATCAGTCACCCCACCACGGAGAAGCCCATTCCTTCTCTTCCACCACCTGTACAGCTGCTACCACCCATACCCATTTTCCTTTTTGTGTTTAGAAATTTCTCATTTCTAAAATTAGGGATTTGAGTTTGCTGGCTTTCCTTTTACTATTTGGTTTATGAGTGCTTTAGTTATATATTTTGTTGTTAATTTGAAATGCTTTATTTTTATATTTTTGTGATGTATTCTGGTTAGTTTTTTTTTTCTTTTGTATGGCCATAAAGTACATTGAAGAGTAAGGAAATCACGCCAACTCTGATAGTAATGTGCTACTCAGTCAACGATCATCAAAATTGCAAATTTATTAGCATAAAAAAGCCAAGATTAAAGATTGGAATATCAAAGAATGATCAGGAGATTGATTACATGGTCAGAATGCTCACTTAATTGTGGAGCATAGAACTTTACAAGAAATAGAGGGAAATTCGAAATTCAAATTTTAAATCTCGAATCAAACCCAATTTTATAACTGGTATGTTATCTCTTTTGCTTGATTAATTAACAATCCTAGCTTTTAGAAGAAGGAGTTCAGAACCATGATTAGAAAGTAAAAAGAAAGAGGGCATTAGAAACCTTTATAATACAACAGCTTCTGCAACCAATGTGACAAGTCTGTTAGCCTACCTCTTTAGACTAATGCTCCAAGACACAACAGATGATCTGCACATGTCACTTGGAGATCTATCAAAGGAAACGATCATGAAGAAAGACCTATATAAATAAAGAAGCTACACTTGAATGCCAATGAGAGAGTTGAAGACATAAGAGTGAAAACTCTGGAAAAATCTCTCCACACTTCCTGTGCTGTTCATCATAATATGTAATCAATTTTCTCGATGTGGAAAAAATATTCTTTCCATGTTTTTTAATGATTTGTATACTCTTCTTAGGAAAAGATAGGAGAAAAAAGCCATTCATGTTTCCCAGGTATGTATTATTGAATATTTGTAAGGAAACATGGGTGTAGGCTAGTTTGAGTGACAACCCAAACACATAACCTTTGTAACCTTAATTCATTAGTGATAAGAGTGAAACATACCTTGGAGAAGCAAAGGTAAAACTACTCACATTGCGATGGCAGATGCATTTGCTCATCATGGTTCTACTTAGAGAGGCCGGTTCAAGACTACTTGCAACTTGATTATGGAGGTATTCCAGTCATCATGGTTTAGATTGGAGAGGCTGGAAAAAACTTCTTGGTAGTAGAAGTTGTCTGCAGGTCACGGTTCAGCTTGGAGAGGTTGGTTCAACACTACTCAGCTCAGCTTGGAGTTCAGCTTGGAGAGGCTAGTTCAAAACTACTCAGTTATTGACAGTTGGGGTTGTCCATTGTTTACTGTGAGAGCTTGGGAAGGCTAATGTAAAGACTATCCATTTTACTTTCTCAGGTTGAGAAAGTTATTGTTAGTGAAATCTCAACATGTTTTGAGTACTGGATGTAAGCAGGTTGGCCGAACTAGTATAAAAATACTTGTGTCACTTTTTTCTTCCTTGATCTCTTATCTTTATGTTAATTATTGTTTAAGCATTATTAAAGTTGCATTATTATTATTATTATTATCATGCTTCAGAGATCTACTTTCTGAAACTGCTAGCCACAATTCCACTGTACTTGAAGCTTTAAGCTTGATAGTATCTTTTCTTTAAAAGTTTCAGATTCAAAAGAAAGCTTGAATGCATGAGTCACCCCATTCTCGTGCACTCTTTTACAAACATAAAGAACATCACAAGAAGTATGGAGTGATTTTTCCAGAGTTTCCACTCTTGTGTATTCAACTCTCTCATTAGCATTTGAGCACAACATCTCCATCTATAGCGATCTTCTTTCATGACTATTGCCTTTGATCAAATCTCCAAGTGACACATCTAGATCATCTGTTGTGTCTTGGAAGAGTAGTCTAGAAGAGTAGGTTAATAGTCTATCACATCAGTTGCAGAAGCCATTGTATTGTTGACGTTTTTTATATCCCTTCAAAACCTTCTTTTCTACTTTCTAAACATTGTTTCTGAACTCTTCCTTCTAGAAGATTTGGAATGGTTGACCAAATAGGCAGAAGAGATGATATACCAGTTATGAAATTGGGTTTGACTTGAGATTTGAAATTTGAATTTCAAATTTTCCTCATTTTCCTGTAGCGTTCAACGCTCTATAGTGAAGTGGGTTTTCTGACGTATGCTGACAATTTCTTGATAATTCTTTAATCTTCTAATCTTCTATCTAGGCATTATGATGATGAAAGATTTGCGATTATGATTATTGAAGATTTTATAACACGTGGCTTTCAGATTTTGCATGATATCTTCATTCTCCGCTTACTTTCTAATGTCCCGTACTACTTTTTGAAGATCCTTTCCTTAATTTCTTGTTCTTCCTTTGATTTCCTTCATTACTTGATGCATGTAAACGTACTTTACATAATATAATATTCACTTTGTTTAAGCTCAGTTTCTTAACACGTGATAAAATATTTTTGCACATGTATAGTGAAATTATTCTTGTTCAAGTATGTGTTATATACTTTGGAAATACCTGTTTTGCTTAGTCAAGAAACTCAAGGCAAACATTAGTCGTGCTTCAAAATATTTTCTTTGAATTGGTTTTGTTGTCGTTCAAAACATCAAAGCTCATACTTTTTGAAAGGTTCTGGAGCTTACAATTCCCTTACTACAGGAATTTCATCTAGCTTCTTGTCACTTTCAACCTCACTTGCCAAAAGGAGAACATATCCTTAACTCTCAGTTTCCTTCTAGTTTAACTCTATGGAATTTAAATAAAAATATATGGGAGTCATAGGTTTGGCAGAGAAGGCTGAACAAATGAAACAATTTTGTCAACACAATTTAAAAGTACTTGGTTGGTTTCAAGCCAATTCATACCTAGAATTACATCTAAACCAAATAGAGGAAGGCATATTAAGTCAAATACAATTCTCCATCTTTTATTAGAAAAAGGGAGGTTTATACATAATTGACCAGTTCTAATAGACTTAACAGTAGAGGTAGATACCATCAAATCATAGGATAGTATCGATATAGGTAGTTGCAACTTATGTACATAATCATTGGATATAAAGGAATGGTAGCACCCGAATCATACATCATATTTAAGATGTTACCCTCAGTTTCACACTTACCTTGAATTAGACTTTTGGATTAAGAAGCCTCCTCGGCATTCAAAGTAAAAACACGGCCTTGGTGTTGTGGTTTGGGGCTAGGATTCTGTGTAGGGTAGCCATACACTCTATGTCCTAGCTTGTCGTAACCAAAACAAACATTCTACATCGCTAAGCATGGGTTGTTCTCATGATTCTTTCCACACTTCGGAAATGGTTTGGATTGTTATGTTTGCTTCCCTCTACTACTACTTAGTGGAAGTCTCTTTTTTTGTTAGTGGATGAGCTTAAACTTTTGGCCTTGTGTTGCTAATATTTTCTTGGAGTCCTCCCTTGTGGACTTAGAGATTGCTAATTTCCTATTGTACCCTCCACTGACCAACATTTATCCACCATTGTTGCATAACCTCTAACCTCTAAAAGTCTAACTACAGTTTCAATATCCTCCCATAATCCATCTTCATACATGACACACTTCCAGGTCTCATCAGGATCCTGTTGGTAGATGGTAGAGAACTAGCATAACTCTCCAAATTTGGCGGTATACTCTACTATGCTCATATTCCCTTGCTTGAGTCCCATGAATTCAAACTCCTTTGTGTTTCTCACTAAGATAGGAAAAAACTTTTGATAAAAGGCCTCCTTAAAAATGTCCCAAGTGATTTCAGTTCGAGAAGCCTTAAGCAACCTCCTAGCTCCATTCCATCAAAACTCAGCGTCGACTTCCAACATACAGGTTGTGAAGGCCACGTTCTGACTTTTTGTACAAGCCAATACCGAGAAAATATTTTCCATTGCCTTTATCTATTCTTCTACCTTGCTTGGATTAAAGGCTCTTCTAAAAGGCATTGAGTTAGCTTTCTTGAACTCTGTGAACTTTTGGTATTCTATGTCCATCTCTGCTCTTCCAAGGTTCTCAATTAGATTTCCCTTATTGTTTTAATCCAATCTTTCTATCATTCAATTTGCCATTATAGCATGCACTCTCATGGTAGCCACTATTTCCTGAAAAGTGTTCAACATCCATACTTCATGCTTGTTCGCATCATTCCTATTGCTCCTATTGTGCCTGTTAGAAGCCATTAGCTCCTATCACGCTAAACAAAACTATTGAGTTAATCAGGCTCAATATTAAGCTAAGTGTGACAGTAACCCATAACATTCACAACCAACAATCATGCTTATTAAATCTTAGACCTAACTCAAACAATCAAAACTTAGATTACATGATATTCACTAATATGCTCAGAGTATACTGAAGCACAGTTGGTCCATTCCTCAGGTTGTGCTAGAACGAACCGCTCTGATACCAAATTGTAACACCCCCTTAATCACATTATTCCATCTAGGTTGTAATACCTTAATTAAGAGTGTAATACGACATATCATATTCGTATGTCATGTAATAATCAACTCGTTCATTTAGAAGCTCTTATCCAAGTAAATTACTTCTTGTTCATATTTAAGTAGTATGAAGTATTAGCACATGGTGACATATAGCTGAAACCTTATAAATAGAGAGAAAATATTGTATAAATGACTCTAATTAGATTTCCTCAAAGTACTAATATCACCAGTATATCTGTTCACGTACAACTAGGCAAACATGCCCTATCATATAGGTATAACATACAGTCATCCACTACCTATTAGGCATATATCAAAAGTCCACACAAGGACTACCCAAAATACATCCTAAATACATATCATAATCCACTCTAAAATAAAACCAATTAAAAGAACATGTACACAATGGGTTCTATTCAATTCAAGGATACTAGTTAGCAAGATCTCTAGTACAAATCCTAACACAGTGTAGCTAGATGGCGGCTTTTGAGTGTCATCAAATGCTTTAGTGAAAGCCATCTTTTGAATCTAAGGTAGACATGGAATACGTATAGGGATGAGAATTCTAAAATTCTTAGTAAGGTACTCCCATACACATACAACTGTCATCATTATTTACCTTAGTTGCTTCAGTTTATTCATAAAAGCATTGCATGCAAGTAAAATAACCAATAATAGTTATCTTAGTTTGTAAAATCTTTATCAGAAGCAGGTTCATTTTATCCAATAATCATTTTGGAATTTATAATGTCAACTTAGCACATAAGTATTTGATTTCAATTTAATAATAAAACTTATTCTTATAGCATATAACATAAAGAGTAACTTAAAATAATTCCTACTTTAACTATCTTGACTCTTGACTACGGTGGCTTATTCTAATCTTAGGTAATAGACTTGTAACATCCTAATTTTTAACCCAATACTCCTAGAATGTATTTGGGTTAATCATTAGTTATTACTTCTTAGTCTCATTCTTTATAAATCTTTCTTTAAAATACTTAGTGGAAAATACGGGTAAAATTTTTTTTTGAAATATAAAAGCAAAGTGAGAGCTGCATATAACTAAAACATGCGTCAATGTATATAACAACTTGTAAGGAATAAAGCACAAATTAGAAAAGCATATCATCACATTTAACACTAAATGAAACATCACATTAATATTATAATAATGCCCACCTAAAAGCGGGACTTAGTTTGGTACAAGATGCAAATACAACATAAAGCAAATACAATGGAAATAGAAAAGTACAAGGAAAGCACAAATAAAAACATCCCAACCCTAGTGCACTTAAAGTGGATAACCTCATAACAAAAGAAGGTTTATCCTAAACTAGATATGACGTGTGTGCACTAAACCTCCCCAAAGACCTTTATTGCTGTGACCCGGGATAAGGAGGGATGAATTTGATCCACTCACGAAGCACGGCAGGAGTGGGCACGCGCTACGGTTGAACATGTGCTCCACGGTGGGGGCGCATCTCGGCTCTCCTCGCCAGCCTCGGGTGCGTAACCGTATCCTAACTCCCCTCTTTCACAAACTGAGGGGTGGAGGCAGAGCTCTCGCTGTACATGTGAGTCGGCAGATCCTCCAAGGGGTCGTCCTCCAAATGCTGAGAGTGGGGCACATAATTTGGGTGGTTGCGGACGGTCGATCCAGCAGTGTAAGTCTAGAGAATCCTCTCGTTGCATGTCCGGGCGTACTCGAAAACAATGTCGTCACCATAGGGAGATGTTGGGGAGAAACGATAGCTATGCATAGGGTGCGTGAAAGGACGTCCTACATACATGAAGACTCAAACAACACATTGTCCCTCAAAATGACATGATCCATGCTCCGGATCAAAATGCATCTCCCACATAGGAGTGTCGGTGAACACCACGAACGTCGCCATCGTGATCTAAAGATGTGACGGGAAAGAAAGAGAGAAAGAAAGGGAGTGAGAATCTTGCTAAAGAATCTCAGTAAGGTATCTCCTATCTAAGGTGACATCGTCAACATCCTCAGGAACCTTGGGTTTATTATAAAAATGTGAGCATGCATATAAAGTTCATTATTAGGGTTGTAAACATAATTATCCAAGGTTCGTTCCTTTTAAAATGAATCTTAATGTCATGAATGCAACATATCAAAGCAAGAATGCATGACAATACATTATGCAAGCAATTCTTTAAAACATAACAGCAAGAAACATATGAGTGGTATAAAGTGGCATATAAACTTTTCAAGTAGAACTTTTCTTTTTTCTCAACTTCGTGACTTAAGAATTTCATATTCTAGCATCATGGGGCCACCCTAAAATATCATCTAGGTTATGAGCTCATACCTTAACTAGTCGTCACTAGCTCTTACTTATCCTTTGATAAGTGTAAACATAAAATTCCCAACTTCTAGAGTACGGGTTAGAGGGCTTAAGGATCACTTATCATAACCTTTAATTCGGGGAGTCCATAGGAATATTCCTTCTTTGAAACGCTCTACTGGCATCTAGTGCACAGCAAATTGTTCATTTTGGTAGGCTGCATCCATTCATACCCTCACAGATTTGCCTCCTCCCCACCGGCGCGAGAGAAGTACGTCTCAGTGCTATGTCACATTAAAAATCATCTCCTAGGGGTGCTCGGCTAAACCGGTGTCACCCAGGGTTTTATCTCATATGGTTTTCAAAAACATTCTCAAGTCCTTAATTTGACGAAAATTCGGCAAAGATAACAAATTTATACCGAATTTCTTTCAAATTTCCTTTATGCCACAAAACTTATGATGCATATACTTTCATATTCAATTTCTCTTGATCATGGTAAACTTAAATTCACATAATCACACTCAACATAGCACATGCATCATCACATCATACTTGAATTAATAAACTCATAGCATCAAGGAACCTATAATGTCTTATGCTTTGACCCTTAAGGTCTTAAACTTGAAAACTAAGTTCTCTAGTCATTCGATGTTAATTTCTTATGCAACTATGGGTTCATAACTAATTGTCCTCACTAATCTTCATAATCATAACCCACTCTAAACCTCACTAGTGCAGAATCTATACTTTTACAAATTACAGGTACCTAGGACCACAACTTTGACCCTTTCTAAGTTCGGTTTGCTCCTAAGGTACCAAGATCAATTCCTAAACCAATTATGAGTAATTCCTATATATTTACAATAATTATAAACCATTATTACTAATATTAAACTATGCTGGAATAGAATCCATAAAATTTCATTCCTAAGGGTTCTAGAAGTCTCATTTAAATTCTTTTCTAGTTACTAACCTATCTTAGTTTTCTGAAATTAATTCTAATATCAATTATACATGAATATACTCATTCCCACATAATAAAATCATCATCATACAGTGAGCACACAAACAAGGCAGAACCGAAAACTCAATCATCATATCATGCATAGAATTTCATTTCCAATACACATAAATTGCTAGTTTCTCTTGGAACCTTCTTAGGACTTCTAAAACTCATTAAAAAAATATTTTATTTCATTAAAATCATCATAAAACCAATGAGGGCAGTAGCTATTTCAAAATAATCTCAAGAGGGATTTAAATCATGAAAGCATGCTTAAAATATTCTTTGAACTCACTCATGCTTAAGAAAATTCTTTAAACATAAGCTTTTGAGATAAAACCCATACTAGGTCCATCCTTGTCACATGGCCGAAATCATGTTCATAAAACACTTCCATTTCCAAACTTTACTTGAGATAAAAAGGAATAAGTCTTTGAGCTCTAATATATTTAGGTGATGACAAGAATATAAACATGCTATGCACTTCATTTTATCTTTATTAGAAACGTAAAGTGAGGACTTAAAAATAAATATGAGATGCACTCATTTTTATCTTTAAAGATTAGGTGATAACTTGAAAAGTAAACATGAAATGCAAAGCTTGAATTTAAACATGATAATGCAAGTTCATTTCTTTATTCTTGAGAGTTTAGTGATGACATAGGAAAATAAACATGCTATGCAAGGCATAAATTTAAACATGAATGCTAGTCCATTTGTATATATCATTAGAGCTCACACAAGACTTTCAAGAATCAATATCACAATCCCACTCATAATCTCATCAACATAAACCAAGCTCTATAGTTCTAAGTACCAAGGTTTCAAGGAAACCTCATGGTTCTTTGAACACCATCATCAAGCTCAAGGAAATGAACTCAAAACAAAACTTTCTAAAGGAAAAGAAAAGGAAGGAGCCGAAACTTGAAAGAGAAGGAAAATACACCATATTCTTTATTATGTACCTAAAACCCTCACGTGTCGGCCAACTTTAAGGTTGACAAGGGTAGGCTTTGGGCTTTATGAAATCCTTGTAATCATTTTCTTAAGTTGAAATCATTAGTGAGCTAAGTAATATAAGTAAAACTTAAAGAAAGAAAAACTCAAGCTTTGGAGATCTCATTGACATGAACACAAAGTCATCATCTAGAGACACTCATCATCAAGCTATCATGAGGACTAAAGAAGGCCTTGAGGCCGAAAATGAAAAGGAAATCATAAAGGAAAATCAAAAAGAAAAACCAAGAGAAGTTCATAGAAACAACATTTTCTCTTCAAGAACAAAGCATATTTGAGAAAAGAAAGACATTAGAACAACTCTCTACCAAGTATTGAAGATGAAAGCTTGGTCTTTGAGATGAAAATGAGAAGAAAAACTCTTCTCAAGATGATGATGATGATGATGATGATGATGATTCAGCCTTGGAAGGAAGAAAAGGAAAGGATGAGTTTTTGTGTGAACTTGTGTTTGAGGGTGAGAGCTTAGATGTTTGGGTGATGATTCAAGGTGGTGGGGTGGTGTTTTGAGGTGGTGATATGGTGGCTCAAGGTGGAGGATGAAAAAGATGAAGAAGAAGAAGAGAACTCCTTGAAACTTAGAGAGAAAATAAAAGAACTTGCAAGAAAGCTTTGAGTTTGAACTTAGCAAATGAACAAAAGTGATCCAAGTTCATCCAAGCAAGCAATTTATAGAAAATCAAAACAATGGGGAGTGAATAGAGGAGAAGGTAGCCGTGTGGTTCCTCATGTTCCATGAGGTGAGAGATTGTTTTCATTCAAGAAGCATGGTGAAGCATGGTTGAAAGTATGGTGAGCATGGTTCAAGGTAAGGCTTCAAGCATGGTGAGGTATGGCTCTTTGAGTGTAAGAATTCAAACATGTGATAGATATTTTGGGGGGAGTGGCCGGCAGTTCTTCAAGCCATAGGGGGAAAGATTTGTTCTTCTAATTGTATGCTAATGATGTGTTTAGTTGTGTATTAGATTAGGTTTTAGATTAGGAGTTGCTAAATTAGTGTTTAGGTAACTAAGAAAATAATTAGGAAGCTCAAGACATGATTAGGGAGTGCTTATATATCATTAGAGGGATTTAAACTCATTTCATGCATAAACAATTATAGACACAATTCCTTAATTTAAGGAATTGAAGAGAGAAAATACTATTCAAGATTCCATGACTAGGAATCTTGAATTTAAAAAGAGATTTAGGTTTAATCTAAGTAATTTTAGGTCCTAATTAACTTTAATAAATTATTTTGACTCTAGATTAATTATGAAAATTAATTAATCTTCGATTAGAGCCTAATATTGCTTAGGTTTGCTTAATCATGCAATTAAGCTTAAAAACACTATGTTTAGGGGCAAAATTGTAATTTTGGACAAAAATTGCCCGGGACCACCGGGACTTAAACAAATGTTACGAAATACATAAAAACATCATTTAAAACTATCTGGAGAAGTTTCGAGCTCATACGGCACTTGTACCCGCGTCAAAACGCTATAGGAGTATTTTGGTCATTTTGATCCGAAACATCAGAAAACGAGATTTTCGCTCCCGAAACCATTCAAAGGCCATCTAATCCCCTTCAAACTTTGAGTTGGCCCTTCGAGGACTACCAGACCGGCTATCCTCATATTCCGGGCAGAAAATGACCTCAAAGGCATTTTGGTCATTTTCTCTCAGACAGAAAATCGGGGCGTTACAAGACTGATTTTCAAGACTGAGCTCATTCCTATATATGATAATTAGATTTACTTTCTTTTATTCTCACACAGACCTATTCCTAGTCAGGTTTACTTTCCCCGACTCAATTCAAGGATAGTCAGGTTTACTTTCCTCAACATACCAGATATAATTTCTTCGACCCAAGAAAACATAATCCTATTCTTTCTTTCACATATAAGAAATTCTAATAAGTATTCATATTTATATATGCCTAACATCATCAATAGATTCACATAGCATAATGAAATCAAATCATTGTCATTCCATCATATTTTCAGCTAGTCTAGTGTGTTGTCTTGATTTTCAGTCTTAAAGAAAATTATGGATCAGCTACTAAATCTCATCAATACAAAATAAAATAACATGTCAATAAGGCCCTGTAAAAATTTTAAAAAAATGTATCTAGCCATATTAACAAAATTCTACAAATTTGGAGGTCAGAAACTACTTATTTTCAGCCAACAATTAATGTAACACTACCTTCCTAAGTATAACACCATCCTTAAGCCATAACATTAGAATCGAAAGTTGTTACTTATAAATTACCGGACCTTTCTTAAGTATCTAAAGCAAATTCGGCTGATTCACATGTCATAACTAATATAGAAATTCTATTAAAATATGTGAAAAAGTAAATAAAGTATTCATTAGGTATAAATCCAAATACAAGAAGGCTCGTCTATGAGCTTTAATATACATTGTCTATTTATATGCTTACAAACATATATATGTAACAAAATAAAATTGACAAGAGGCTTCAACTATTGAGCTACTACATATTAAATTCTTCTATGGTGGCAGCTTCATAATTTTTTTGAGCAGGTTGAAGCCAACATGAAAATACAAAACATAAGGGTAAGAATTCTAAAATTCTCAATAGGGCACCCCCAAAATGCATAACGAAATCATCATCATCCCAACCACTTTGGTTTATTAAGAAAGATGTGATCATGCAACATATATCAAGGTTCATTTTAATGTTCAAAATTATTCTTCCGAAGTGGGTTCTTTTTATTGTTCAATATCTTAATATACATACATCATATAAAGCATGTATTGTTAAGTTTCAACTAAAATATTTTGATCTCAATATCGATGCTGAAATCATTTACTTAGCACATAATATAAATGACTACTTTGGACAATTGTTACTTTAAGTGTCTTGGGTAACACCCTGATTTTTCTGTCTGAGCAAAAATGACCAAAATGCCCTTGAGGTCATTTTCCATCCGAAATTCGAGGATAGCCGACTCGGCAGTCCTCGAAAGGCCAACTCAATGTTTGAAGGGGATTAGATGGCTTTTGAATGGTTTCAGGAACGAAAATCTCATTTTCTGAGGTTTCAGGTCAAAATGACTAAAATACCCCTATAGCATTTTTACGTGGGTATAAGTGCTGTTTGAGCCCGAAACTTCTCCAGAAGGTTTTAAATGATGTTTTTATATGTTTTGTAACATTTGTTTAAGTCCCGGTGGTCCCGGGCAGTTTTTGTGCAAAATTACGATTTTGCCCCTAGCATAGTATTTTTAAGCTTAATGATATAATTAAGCAAACCTAAGCAATATTAGGCTCTAATCGAAGATTAATTAATTTTCATAATTAATCTAGAGTCAAAATAATTTATTAAAGTTAATTAGAACATAAAATTGCTTAGATTAAACTTAAATCTCTTTTAAAACTCAAAATTCCTAGTCATGGAATCTTAAATAGTGTTTTCTCTCTCCAATTCCTTAAATTAAGGAATTGTGTCTACATTTGTTTATACCTTAAAATGAGTTTAAATTCCTCTAATGATGCAAGAGCACTCCCTAATCATGTCTTGATGACCTTAATTACTCACTTAGTTACCTAAACACTTAGCAACTTCTAATCTTAAGCTTAATCTAAGATATATAACACCCTAAAAATTATATAAAAATTAATTTGAGATTTATTAGTCATAATTTCAAATATCCGACAGACATAATAATGATCAGGACAATCCACTGAATCTGTAAAAAAAAAATGAATAGTAACTTGTGGGTCCCACAGGCCCGTCGGGACAACCAAAACCCTAGAATTGAAACCCGGAGATGCCCGAAATTGAGAAATTATAGGATTAAGATTAGAAATGGATAAAAAAAAAGATTTTATATCTAGAATTAATTTTCAGACAATAGTTGATTACCCGAGTACATTGTTTTACCCGTTCGGTAAAATTTCGGTGTGCGATTTCTAACACTGAAAGATAATTTAATGTTACAAAAGGATAATATCTATCCTTTTAATGCTAAGTGTAAGGCTAAGATTTAATCTTTCTTGCCAAGATTAAATCCTAGCCATTCATTTCTTTTTATTATTAGAAAAATATATGTGTTTGACTATATCATTAATATATCTAATGTAAGATATATTTTAAGCCACCAAATCTGATTAACTTCCTTATCTTTCTCGGTCAAGAACAAAACTCAAACAGCCACCATTGTTTCTTCCTCCAAAAAGCTTCAAACTTGATTTCAATCCTCCAAAATCCTAGTCTAAACTTCATGAAACCACAAACTCTCTTCACAAAACTTGTTCTAGTCATCACCACCTACAAATCTAACCGATTCGAATTTTAATCCATCACTATTTTTTCACTTTGAGCCATCATACATCACTATTTAAGGGAAGATTTAGGGGTTGTTTGGAAGGCTGAAGTGAGGAAAAACCATTCTTGGGAGTACTTTTGGAGTTAGAAGTCCCAAGCATCACAAGTAGAGCTTTATTCATCCACTTTTCTTTCAAATTTTGCTATGAGATTTTCTGAATGATTGAGTTTGAAATTTTTAGATTTATTTGATGATTATACATGAATATTTATGTGTTAATTTTGGTAGAGGGTTTTGATGAAGTTAGATAAGCTATTTTCTTAAAACATGTTCTAACCTTGCTGTTGGAAATCCCATTTTTGAGTAAGTAGCTGAAAAACTTTGATTTTTCTCACTGATTTAGAGACATGATTCTGTGCTAAAACTTTTATATAATGAAGCTAACATATGAAATAGTTTTTCAATAATTTTCTTGGCTCATCTTAAGGACTTTTGCTATTTTTAAAAAATTGAAAACTATGAGGGTCAGGGTTTCTACCTGTACAGTCCAGTTTGTAGCACTGGAATTGTATAATTTTGTTACCCTAGTAAATAATCGAATTTTGAGCTGAAAGTTTTACAAGAGGTTGAGTACATCTTGAAGTTGATCGTTAAATGTTTTTATGAAGTTTTGATCTCATTTGATAATTTAGAAAAATTGAGACTTCTGGCTATTGGCTGAAACTGAGCAATTCCGATCTCTGAACTTGTGAAATTTTATAAATATAGTTAGAGAACTTGTTTTGCTCTGAAAATTGTACAGGACATTGGGGACACATTGAGGTTTCATGGAGAATTTTTGTGGAGATGAAATTAATAGTTTCATATGAGAAATAATTTTTATTACTTGAGTGAGAAACCTGTCAATGTGCTGGAATTAAGCTAAATTCTTGATTTGGAAGTAAAATGTCCTTTAATGCAACTATGATGAATATAAATGCATGCTATGTACGTTAAAGTTTGGTTTATGAGAAAGGAATGAGAATCAAATATGATTGATTATTCATATGTGAGTAAAGCTTGCATTGGTAAAAAGATAGGTGATAAATGAATGATATATATGTTTGAAGCATTGTGAAATTCAAAAATTTATGCTAATGCATGCCTGTATATATGAGCTTGAGGATGATATATGTGCTAAGTAAAGAATGAAAAGTCCCCTTTGCTATGTAAAAGGCATAGAAAAGTCCCCTTTAGAATGTAAAGGGCATGAGAGGGTCCCCTTTAGAACGTAAAAGGCACGGGAAAGTCCCCTTTAGAATGACAAGGGCACAGAAAGATAGAGATGATGTTTTTGAGAATCTCTTCGATGTACTGAGAGTACGTAAAATTGTAAATACATTACTATAAGGTTAAGTAGTATGACATGTGTATATCAAGTGATTGGTTAAAAGAGACCCACTTCAGAAAAATAGTTTTAGAACTTTAAAATGAACCTTTGACATATGTTGCATGCTCACATTTTTCTAATAAATCGAAATGGCTGGGACAATAATGATAACATGAGTTTCATTATATGTATTGGGGATGCCTTACTGAGAATTTTAGAATTCTCACCCCCATGTGTTTGGTTCCATGTTGTCTCCAGGTTGAACCAGAGGACTATGAGGCTGCTCCGCAAAAGAAATCAAAACTGCAATAGTGTAGTAGTTAATGCTTTTATTAAGCTGTACTTAATAAAATGGATATGTATGTAAAGGTAACATAGAGCAGATATGTATTAAAGCTCATAGTAGAACTTCATTTTGTACTTAACTATGTATTAAATAAAGGTTGTATTTCCTTGTCATATATTGTAATAGATTACGCTTAGTTATTACACGCGTTAGTCGAGCTCGCTATAGATAATTAAGAGAGGTCCACTAATTAATAAGTAACAACTCTCGAGTACGATATCATGACATAAGAATGAGGTTTTACTCGGGAGGGTGTTACAAGATACACCTAAACACATCATTAAAACACAATTAGAAGAACAAATCTCCTCCCACATGGCTTGAAGAAACCGGTGCTGCTCCCTCCCCATATATCCATCGCATGTTTGAATTTTTACACTCAAATAACCATACCTCACTATGCTTTGAGTCATGCTCCACCTTACCTTGAACCATACCTCCAACCATACTTCACCATGCCTCAAAAATCAAAACCTCTCGCCTCATGGTTCCATGAGGAACACCACATGACCAAGCCCTCTCAAATGCACCTCCATTATTTTGTTTTTCCATAAATACATATGCAAAGAAACTTAAAAGAACCTTTAGATCATTTGCTAAGTTCAAGCTTAAAGCATTCTTGCAAGTTCTCTCATTTTCTCTCAAAGTTTCAAGAGTTCTCTTTTTCTTCATCTTTCTCTTTGAGCCACCATATCACAACCTCAAATCACCATACCATCATCTTGGATCATCATCTAAACACCAAAGCTTTCACCCTCAAACACAACCTTACATAAAAACCCATCCTTTCCTTTCCTACCCCTTGGCCGAAACCTCTTCCTAGCTTTGGGAGAAGATTTTCTTTTCATCATCACTTCAAGACCAAGCTTTTCATCTCCAACACTTGGTAGAAAGTTGTTCTAAAGCCATTCTTTTATTTGAATATGCTTTGATCTTGGAGAAAAATATTGTTTTATGAGCTTTCTTGGTTTTTCCTTTTTGGATTTCCTTTGTTCTTTCCTTTTCATTTTTGGCCTTCAAGGCCTAGATTGCTCCTCATGATAGCTTGATGATGAGTTTCTCTAGATGATGACTTTGTGTTTATCACAATGAGGCCTCTAAAGTTTGAGTTTTTCTTTCCTCAAGTTTTATTAAAAATGTTATTTAGCTCACTAATGATTTTACCTTAAGAAAATAATTACAAGGATTTCAAAAAGCCCAAAGCTTACCCTTGTTAACCTTAAAGTTGGCCGGCACGTTCTAGAGTTTACTCTAGATAGGAGCTTTTGGGTACACAATAAAGAATATGGTGTATTTCCTTTCCTTTTTAGTTTCGGTTCCTTTCTTTTTCCTTTTCCTTTAAAGTTTTGTTTTCTTTTGAGTCCATTTCCTTGAGCTTGATGATGATGTTCAAACAATAAGGTTTCTTTGAAACTTTGCTACAAAAACTCTAAAGCTCACTTTGTCTTGCTAGATAAGTGTTGGGTTGAGATTATTTTGTTCTCCTAAAATGTTTTGTATGAGCTCTAGTTAAGTAAAATAAACTTGCACTCATATTTATTTTATGTCAACACTAAGCTACCAAGAATAAATAATAAGCTTGCATTTTCATATTTATATTTCAAGTCATCACCTAAATTCTTTAGATGATAATAAGTTGCATCTCATATTTATTTTGTGCTTACACTTTATAATAAAGAATAAAACAAAGAGCATTAAATGTTTAAGTTCATGTCATCACCTAAGAAATCTAGAGCTCAAAGATTTGCCCACTAGTATCTCAAGTAAAGTTTGGAAAATGGAAGTGTTTCATGGATAGTGATTTCGGCCATGTGATGATGATGAGCTTGGTGTAAGTTTCATCTAGTTACAAGTGCCAATAATCTATGTCTTAGGATTTTTCTTAAGCTTAGATGAACTTAAAGAATATTTCAAGCATGATTTTATGTTTTAAATGCTAACCTTAAAGAAATTAAAATAGCTACTGTCCTTAGTTATTTTATGAGGATTTTAATAAAATAAATTGATTTTCAATGAGTTTTAGAAGTTCCAAAAAGGTTCCCAGAGAAACTAGCAATCTATGTGTATTAAAAATGAAATTCTTTGCATAATATGATGATGATGTTCACGGTTCTCCCTTGTTGTTTTGCTCACTGTGTGATGTTGATTTTATTATGTTAGAATGAGTGTATTCATGTATAATTGAGGTTAGAATTAATTTGAGAAAGCTAAGATAAGCTAGTAACTAGAAAAGATTTAAAATGAGAATTCTAGAACCCTTAGAAACAAGAATTATGGATTCTGTTTCAGCATGATTAATATTAGTAATAATGGTTTATAATTAGCATATATATGCAGGAATCCCTCATAATTGGTTTAGGAATTAATCTTAGTACTCTAGGAGAAGACAGAACTTAGAAAGGGTCAAAGTTGTGACTCCTAGGTACCCGTAATTGTGAAACATATAATCTGCACTAATGATGGTTATAATCATGATAATTAGTGAGAGCAATTATTTGTGAACTTTTAGGTGCATAAGAGATTAAAATTGGATGATAAAGTACTTAAGTTTTAAGTTTAAGGCCCTAAGGGTCAATGCATAAGACACCATAGGTTACATATGACACAATGAATTTATTAATCCAAGTATGATGTGATGATGCATGTGCTATGATGGGTATGTTTATGTGGTTTTAAGTTTATCATGATTATGGAAATTGAATGTGAAAGTGCATGTATTATGAATTCCTATGGCATAAAGCAAATTTGAAAGAAATTCGGTATATAGCAGTTATGCTGCCGAATTTTCGTCAAATTTAAGGACTTGAGAATGTTTCTGAAAACCACATGAGATGGGTCCTGGGTGACACCAGTTCGGTCGAGCACCCCCAGGAAAATGAGATTTTAAATGTGACGTAGCACTGAGACGCATTTCTCCCGCTTCGGTGGGGAGGAGGCAAATCCGTGAGGGTATGGTAAATGCAGCTTGCCAAAGCAGATAATTCGCTATGCACTAGACGCCAGTAGAGCATTTCAAAGAAGGAAATATCCCTATGGACTCCCCGAATTAAAGGTTGTGATAGGTGATCCTTATGCCCCCTAGCCCGTACTCTAGTAGTCAGGATTATTAAGTTTACGCTTGTCATAGGATAAGTAAGACCTAATGACAACTAGTTAAGGTATGAGCTCATAACCATGATGTTTTAGGGTGGCCCTATGATGCTAAGTATAATGTTCTAAAGTCACATAGTTGAGTAAAGAGAAAAGTTTCACTCGAAAGATTATGTGCCGCTTTATGCCACATATATGTTTCTTGATGTTGTGTTTTATTGATTTACTTGCATAATGTATTATCATGCATTTCTGCCTTGCTATGTTGCATACATAACAATAAGATTCATTCTAAAATGAACGAACCTTGGATAATTATGTTTATGAACCTAATAAGAACATTATGCATGCTCACCTTTTGATAACAAACCCAAGGTTCCTGATGACGTTGATGATGTCACCTTAGATAGGAGGTTCCCTACTGAGATTCTTTAGTAAGATTCTCACTCCCCTTCTTTCTCTCTTTCTTTCCCATCACGTCTTCAGATCAGGATGGCGACATTCATACTATTCATCGACACCCCCACCTGGGAGGTTCACGATGACCCAGAGCACCGATCATGTCATTTTGAGGGATGATGTGTTGTTTGAGTATTCATGTACATAGGACGTCCTTTTGCTCATCCAGTACACAGCTATCAATTCTCCTCTATGGCAATGACATGGTTTTTGAGCATGCCCGGATGCATAACGAGAGGATTCTCCATACACACACGACTGCATCGGCCGTATGCGACTTCCCCGACTACGTGCCCCACTCTCAGTCTTCAGAGGCAGACCCCTCGGAGGACCCACCGACCCACATGTATAGTGAGAGCTCTGCCCTCACTCCCCCATTCATGAGAGAAGGGAGCGAGGAGACTGTGACTCAGCTGAGGTTGGCCAGGAAGCCGGCTATGCGTCCCCGTTGTGGAGCACACGTTCAACGACCGCGCATGTCCACTCCCACCAAGTTACAGTAGTGATCAGTTATGTCCCACCTTTTTCAGGACAACAGCAGTAAAGGTTCTTAGGGAGAGCTAGTGCACACACGCCACATATAGATTAGGATAAACCTTCTTTTGTTATAAGATTATCCATTTTAGGTGCAATAGGGTAGGGTGTTATTTCTTATGCTTTCCTTGTATTTTCATTTCCGTTGTATTTGCTTTATGTTGTATTTGTATCTTGTTGTATCAAACTAAGTCCCACCTTTAGGTGGGCATATTATGATGTTAATATAATATTTCCTTTGGTGTGCTACTGATTGTTGAATGTTATGATATGCTTCCATCTTGTGATTTATTCTTTATGGGTTATGATGTATGTTAGCACATGTTTAAGTTATACGCGGCTCTCACTTTGTTGTTAAGTTTCAAAAAAAAAAGTTACCCGTATTTTCCACTAAGTATTTTAAAGAAAGATTTTTTAAAGAATGAAACTAAGAAGTAACAAACTAATGATTAACCTAAATATGTTCTAAGAGCATTGGGTTAAAATTTAGGATGTTACATCTTGCCCCTCAACTATGGAGGATTATTCCACTCTTGGGTAATAGATTACTTTTCAGGACTGAGCCCCATTCGTATACACATGGATCTGCTAAACCTACTCCTATTCATGATCCTTGGATTTTCTCTCCAATTCACACACAGATCTTCTAAGCTCATTCATATACATGATAATTGGATTTACTCTCTCCAATTCTCACACAGATTTATTCGTAGTTAGGTTTGGTTTCCCCTAGTCAATTCAAAGGCCATTAGGTTTACATTATTCAATAGGCCAGATTTACTTTCTCTAGTTGAAGAAACATGATCTCATGCTTTCTTTTACATGTAAGCAATTGTAATAACTATTCATATTCATATGTGCCTAACATCATCAATAGAGTCACATATACATGCATTGTAGTCATATATGCATCTTACTTATGTATGCATCTTCATTATATATGCACACATATTGCTTATTATATCAGCTCTTGCTCTTAGAGCATTTGTCAATACTTTCAGGCTCAAACATTCACCATTGTATATGCATAACATCATCAATAGATTCACATAGTATCAATGAGATCAAATCATAGACATTCCATCATCTTTTCAGCCAATCTAGTTTGCTGTTAGAATTTTGGTTCTAAAGAAAATTTGGAACCACTTCTAAATCTCATCAAAACAAAGTCAAATAAATTTCCAAAGTCAGTTCAACATGTCTATGAGATCCTATAAAAAATTTCAAAGAAAAATAAGGTCTCTAGGTATGTTAAAATTTTCTACAAATTCGGAGGTTAGAAACTTTTTATCTCTAGCTAATAGTCAAAGTTCCCAATTTTCTTATCCTATCAAATGAACATATAAAATCCAACAAAAATTGGACTTCAAGATGTCAAAAACGCCCTGTAAAAATTTCAATTCAAAATTCGATCATTTAATATGATAACAAAATTAGACAAATTTAGTGCTCCATAATTGATTGTTCGAGCAGAAACCCTGACAAGTTTGGTTCTTCAATTTTTCAAAAAGTGCAATGACCCAAAAAAGATACTGGAGACACTTTCATATGTTAGCTTCATCAAATAAAAATTTTAGCTCAGGATAAGATCTCAAAATCAGTAAGAAATCATTTCACCTGGTTGCTTAAAATCAGGATTTCTAGTAACATAGTTCAAAATATATTTTGAGAAAAAGGATTTTCTAACATCATCCAAACACTCCACCAAATTAAACACATTAATGTCCATATCTAAACATTCAACAAAACTGAAAATCTCAAACCAAATTATTCAAATAAATTTCAGAATCAATTTGAAGTAAAAAGAGGTTAAAGAAAATCCTACTTGGCTCTTGGAAGCTCTTGTTCTTATTCTTGGCTTTCTTCAAGATATTTGACACCAAATTTCTTGATCTAAACCAATCAAATCCTCTCTTAATATGACATGACCAGTAGCTACACTTGATGGTATGGTGAGGTGAGAATTGCTTATAAAGAGTTTATTCAAGTTTTCAAGAGGTAAGTTTGTGTTTATTATAAAACATATGGATGTTTGATGTTGTGACTTAGAGTTCTTAGCATGTTTATGATGTTTCTGAAGAAGAAAAGAATGGACATGGCTAAATGGAGTGCTTGGCCAAATTCTTAAGGTTTGATTTTATTAATTGAAGATAATGTACATTAATTAATTATGAAATATTTTCCTTAAACATAAATAGAAGGAATTTTGTGCAACTCTTATTGGATCAAAGAAAAGGGCAATGGTGTGACTTTTTCTATGCCATACACTTGTCACCTTAGGTGGCAAGCTTATACTGCATGACTCATATAGCATAAAAACTACACACCATAATTTAACTAAACGGGTAAAATATCATATCCATAAAATAGATATTGAGCAAAATTAAATTCTAGGTCTAAAACCTTTATTTCTAGCCTTTGCTAACCTTAATCCTATATTTTCTCAGTCTCGGGTATCTCCTGGTCCCGATTCTAGGGTTTCAGTGATCCTGACGGGCCTATGGGGCCGCATGGTCACTATTCACTTTTTTTTCAACTAAGTCGTTCTTATCAAGAATAATTCTATCAAAATCGTGAAATTTTGATTAATAAAATTCAAATAAGAAATCTTGTAATAAATTTTATGATGTTATAGTCATAATCTCCAATTTGATTACCCTACCAAATGAATAGATAAAATTTTATAAAAATTCATGATTGGACTTCCAGATGTCCTAAACAACCTATAGAAATTTTAGGTCCAAATTCAGTCATTTGATATAGGGAAAAAATTAGACAAATTCAGTGCTCTAGAATTGATTGTTTAGGCAAAAACCTTGATCAGCTTGGCTTTTGAATTTTTAAAAATAGCAAAAGAGCTTAAATGACTGAAGAAAAATACTTACTACACCTTAATATGTTAGCTTTATAGCATATAAAAATTTTAGCTCAAAATAAGGGATCCAAATATGTGAATAAAATCATACAAATTAAGCTATTTGCTTAAATTCGAGAATTCCAACAACATAGTTCACAAGTTATTTTGAGAAAAAGGATTTTCTAACATCATCCAATCATTCCACCTAATTAGACACTTCAATATCTATATACTATCATTTAATACAACTAAAAATTTCAAGCCAAATAGTTAGAAAATTTCAGAGCAATTTTTTAAAAGAAAGAGGCCAAAGAAAACCCTACTTATTGCTAGAAGTCCCTTACACTTGTCTTATCTTTTGTTTGTGCCTTTACACCCAATTTGGACTCTAACTCAACCAAAATTTCCTTCTAGAGCAGTAACACAACGTCTACCCTGATGGTGGTGCAAAATAAGGAGCCTTTGAAGAAAGTTGATTCAAAGATTTCAAGTGGTAGTCTTGTGTTTGTGCTAAACCTATTGATGCATGATACTATAACTTAAGGTTTTTTTTTAAAAGGTTTATGATGGTTTGAAGAAGAAGAGAATGGAGAGAAAGTTGAAAGGGGTTGGTCCAATTCAAGAAGAAAAGAGAGATGAGCTTTGTGATAGCCATACACTCTCTTTCTATCTCCTTCTCTACTCCTTTTTCTCTTGGGATTCCATTAGTGAATTTACTTTGTTCTTGGAGACTTCAACAGGATCATTGTTATTCTCTTTAGGTACTCTTCTTATTTCACTATTCCAATCATCCAGAGATGGAGGAGTAGTTTTCCTTACTTGTAATACTTGGTATACACATGTCAGTAGACAAGTCCTATGTGATCTCAAGGTCCCCTAGGACCCACCCATGTTGTCGAGTCTGGGATTTTGCTAAGTCTGAAGCCCTATATCTCCTTGGAGGGCTATATGTTAGAGCTACTTCCTTGGGATCAAAAGTCCCGATAATGGCTCTCCAAAGGAAAATGAATTGAAGAGTGGTTTTTAACAAATTTTAGGGAAGCTCTGGATGTTTCGTTTTTAGCCCACAAGTTTAGAAAGTTGTAGGAATTCCGGAATTTGAAATAGAAGTCAAAAATGAGATTTTGATTTGTTAGAGTTTTGATTTTTTTAGATCTTTTATTTGAATTCAAATAGGGAGTATTTCCTTATTTACATTTATGTTTTAAAGTTAATGAAAACCATTAACTTAAAATTAATAAATGCAAATAAGTGAGTATGGAGAAGCCCATGTGTTAGAATGACAAAGAAATTCTATAGAAGCTGAGAACTGTCACCACTGTAGCGGTCACAACATACATTTTCAGGCATTTTGATGTTCTGGAGACTGCTATAGTGGTCATAAGTCCACAGTGACGAGGGCGAAACACGGCCTGACCGCTATAGCGATCCCCTTGAAACACAACCAGTAACGAAAAATGACACCATTTTATTTTTGGCCCCTTTAAAACCCCAAATCAAGTTCCTCCCTTCCCATTTCGAAAATCTTCACCCCCAAACACATTTCCTCTCTTCTTCTCTCAATCTAACCCCAACTACTTCTCCTCCAAGATCAAAGGTAAGGGATTATGGTTAGTTTATGTTGGATTTCTTCATGTTCTTCATCCTCCATGTTATGAGTTGTGGTATTTTCTTATTGTTGTCAAGTGTAAGTGCTCCTATAATGTTGTTAAAACTATATTAGAGTTATTTAAATGTTGTTAGAGTTTGATCTTGAGTTTTTATGATAGTTATAGTCAACGTTAATACCCTTCTAGCTCCCCAGAGCTTAGTTGATGTTGACGTCATCTCTTCCTCCGCCTCCAGGTGAGTGTGTTCAAACTCATGGCCTTATTTTCTTACCATTATGATTATGTTGGTAGCTCCATGATTGTTAAATATCAATTAAGAAGTAAAAGTATATTATGTACATGATTCTCCAAGATATATCAAACCTAGTAAAGGGCATGATTTTAAATATATAGCATTAAATGAAATTTAGAAAACCATAGGACCATGATTGCTACATTGTATATTATGAAAAATGTTTTATGTGCTCAAGTTTAAGAGATTTATTAGAAAATGTATGACTTAGCAAGTTTATTAAAATTTTACAATGCATTTTATGGTTTTATAATATTGCTATATTTAAAGAGATTTTCATAATATCAAATTTAATTATTATGACTGGATATAGAATAAAGGATGATTTAGCTTTTATAAAAAAAAATTATGTTAGTAAAGATATAAATTTAGAACTTCAGTTTTATGATACCAAGAGGTACGGAATTTAGTATGATTCCTAGCAACTATCAGGTACATATTTTGTGGGCTTGAAATCGGAATGCCTACAAGTGGTGAACCCTTGGGCTTAATTTTTATGGTCACAATTATGCTAAAGTTAGATTCTTAGAGTTATATGAGTCCAAAACTCACAAAGTACTAAGATTTAGGGGCTCGCATTCGCAAGGGACGGAATGCCTACCCTTAATATTTAAAGGATTTTATGATTTTTCAAGAGTAGAATAATTATATAGAGTTTTCAACCCAAAGAAGAGCCTAAAATAGATTTTTAGAGAAATGATTAGTTTTTATGAATTAGAGACTAGACAGTAGCTATAGAGAAACAGACAGTGAGTTAACGATTGAATCCCGATTGTTAACCTTGGCACCAAGTTATCCTGAGAGGACAATCTCATAGAGCAGAGAATAGAACCTAGTTAGGTGTCAAATTTGGATCCTAGAAGGATCTCAGAGATTACAGAAATTGTTATGTCATGGTTGACATGCATAATCGAAGAATTTACATTTTGTTATGCGAGGCATAACCAGAGATCCCGGTTTCTCTAGGAGATTATTGTTCTTTATGCTTTACTAGAGATTATCAGTTTTATTACATTATGTTTATAGATAAATATGATTTCTAAGAATATTTAATTTAAGAGCTATGGTGTAAATGTATGGGGAATGATTTCTCACTAGAGTAAGAATTTAGGGATGTTTTCTATAAATTTATAAATACAAAGATATTTTTTCTATATAGCTATTAGTGTAAATATCAAATGATTTATGCTTATTGCATATATATTGTATTATATTTCTTGGTTATCCTATGTGGGTGATAGGTGATAGCTTACTCACTGAGTCCATTGACTCACCCCTCTCCCTTCCTCTCATAGTTGCACGTACAGTTTCAGTTTCAGCCCAAATTAATAGGCGCAGTTCTTCCCATTGGTGAGCCTTATTTTGGAGTAAGGCTTAGTATAGGTTCATGTTAGTACTAGAGTGCTCTAGTAGATATGTAGGCAGGATCCAAGCCATGCTTTATTTTTAGATTTAGTATTAAATTTCAGTATATGTATGTGTTGCCAGTTTACAAGTATGTATTTGAAATGAGAAAGATTGATTTGAGTTTATGTACCACGCCCAAGGGGTGTTAATTGTGATTCAATTTTCCAATGTTAAATGGATTTTCAGAGTTTAAATATTAAATAATTTTAGTTTATGAAATTAAGTGATATTTTAATTAGAGAAAATGCTGGAGATTTCAAATAGATCACATTTTAATTATTATATTTATTGATATATTAAGCATTTAGAAAGATACGTCACCTAGTAGGTTTATGAGGGATAAGATTCCTTACATGCCGGTCACGTTCCCAAGTTGGGTCATGACATTACTAGTGTAAGGATTTCCATATGAAGTGGGATGAAATTTGAGACCCGTTTTTCTATTGAATGCATTGGTTTTCTCAATGTTTTGAAGTTTCTTTTCTGTTAATTATTGTTACAATTGTTACAATTTTATTCAAAAAACTAAATTGGCGATTGTCATTTAGGAAAACCCTTTGTGCATAAATTGGTTAATTAATTGGCTTATGTTTAAGGGGGAACATTAGAATAACTTTCTTATTGACAGTTTGGTTATAGCAATTGATACATTAAATCTTATAATTTCTCATAAATTGGGATCTTGTTTACTAGTTATTCAATCCCTTGTCTGTGATAATCAATCACAATTCTAGGAGTACCTTACGCTAGTGCTTTTAATTTTTTAATTGTCTCAAGTTATTTCTAATTGTGACAACTTTAATTTCAAAACCCCATCAATTCCAACTAAGTGATATAGTCTTCTTGAGAGATGACCCGAGTTGCATCCTAATTACAGTTGTGGTGCATTCGATACTTGAACTTAATTTTTTTTTTCATTCTAATTTAACAAGGTAGCAACAGCCTCCATCAGTATCATACCACTATTTTGTCCTTTTCTCCTTATTCAATATGGTGGAAGCATATGTGTAGTGTGAAGTGGTGTACAAATAATAAAAACTGTAGTTTTAGAGAATAATGAATTTCTTGATAGGATTTAAATGATTTTTGGTATTAAAGTCTTTATTTGGATATTAATGTAAAGGAATTTCAAAATTCCAAGTATTTTTATAAAGAATTCTAAAAAATTGAAAAGCCTGAATTTCAAATTCTCTCAAGAAATTCCTTCTCATTTGTCTCAAACTCTTATTTTCGCAAGTCTACTATCGTTCATGAAAAGAAAGAATTTTGAAATTCCCTCCCATTTTTCTTAAAACTCTTACTCTTGTAGGTCTACTATCGTTCATCAACCATTATTTGCTCGCCATCAACCAGCTGTCCTGCCCACCACTGACTACCCAATCGCCTGCCTGCCAATGGCATCAACCAGTTGCCACTTCCCATTGCCAACCACCTGTTGCCAACCGCCTATCATTGGTATCAGTTGCTTGCAACCTCCCACCGGACACCAATCACTAGTCACCAGCCATTATTGGTCATCAGCCGCCCCCTGCTAGTAGTCAATTGCCCATCGTAAGCGATTATGAAGCTTCTGTTATTTGGTTACTTTTTGCACTAGCTTCTTGCTTTTGGGTTTGTTATTCATAGTAATGGTTGCTCATGCAACATGTTTGTCTTGGGTTTGGTTTGTGAAGAGATTTACTATGTGGTTGTGAGATGTTTTGGGTCATCCATAGTTCTGATTTGGGGTTTTATTTTGATTATTTTGGTCCTTATTTCTGGCTCTAGTGTTTGATTATGGGTGAAATTTTTCTCTTAGCACTAAAGCAACACTTTGATCTGTGTGTGCACATGCAATATGCTAATATTTATGAGTCATGAAAGGGTACACTTACAGAATTGATTCAAATTTACAAAAATAATTGCATTTGTGATTAAAATTTGTCTTGAATGTAGCTTCGGTGGCAAATACCTTTTAGTTGACTATATAGACAAAGTTGGAGAGCTTGCTAAGAAGCATGGACTAAAGCTTCACATTGATGGAGCCCATATTTGTAATGTGTTAGTTGTAAGTAAATTCATGTTCTACACTCATGATTTGTTTATAGTCTTTTGATTACAACATTATGATCATTTTTGGAACTCAAGAACCTGAGGCAATCTTAAGAAATTTCTTTCATAAATGAGTTTTATTTTTTTCTCTAATTTGTTCTTGAAAGCAATCTTAACCCTTTCATTTTAATTGCTTTTTTATGTAAATGAATGAAGCTTTCTCAGTAGTACAAACAATAGTTGTTGAGTTTCAATCACCTCATTGTATCATTTCTCAAGCACTGAGAAACTTGGTTCACTTGTACTGATTTGGTAAAACATTGCTCCTTTTCAATTTTAATTCTTGCAATTGAAATGGCTTGTGGAGGCTAGTTAAGTATGAAAGAACTGGTGTTCTAGAACTTGAATAAATAATTAGTTTATTAAGAATCAAATATTGATAACTTATCACCTTTATTCGATATAATAAAGATGAATCTTGACACGCAAATTCTATCTCAGTATTGTCAAGTTATCTTTTCTTATACACCCATTTGTATTTTGAATTACCAAATGCTCTTTTGTCCTATTGCTTCTAATGTTTGTCTATATATTTTTTTATTGTTCTCTTGATTTTTTCAGGTACCTAAGTCAAGTACAAGAAACATGAGGATTAATATTTCCATGAATGAGATATTTGAATTAAAATTTATTTGTTTTGTGTTAGGTCCAGCATCAGTTTTTATTTCACTATGAAGATGATTGTTGTGTATAGTTTGATTGTATTATGGTCATTGCCCTTCAGACCATTGGATTTTTACATGTGGTGGGGTTTGGGTTTGTAATATTTGTGAATTTCTACCTTATTCAAAAGAAGGCTATTGATTATAATGGTTGTCTTTTGATTTTTAATAATTAATTTATCTTGTTTGAACATGTTGCTTATAGCAATGGAACATTATCTTATGTACCATATTGCATAAGGTAGCTTAAAGCTTTTCAATGATGCTTTGGGTAATGGTTGAAATTTTGTGAAGAAATCTATCAAGCGAAAGAAAAAGAAAATGAGCAATAAAATCTTGAACCCTCTTCAAAGGATAGTAAAATGTTTTTTAACTACATTTAAGGTAATTGATAGATTAAAAATAAGTTAAGAACAATCCTTGGCTCACTAAACTAATGGAATGTGCCTAAGATGCACTCTTGCCAATGGTTGGTAAATGAATAAAAAAATGTTGGTAATTGTAGTTAAAAATCATTGTAACTCTTTGAAAAGGTTGCTATTATTCAGGTTTTGCATAAAATTTGAGTTAAAAAGTAAGTGTAGATGACTTAGGGCTCTAAATTGATAAATTGATCTTCAACGCAACATCCAATTTGTGATAGAACACTAAAGTGATTCAAAAAATTTACTCATATAATTAGTTAGTAATATTGCTTTAACATGTTGATAATTTTGGTTCAAAATGTTGGTAATATTTCAAAAAGTTTGTATTTGAAAGGATTGATCATAAAATAATAAACCAATCATGAATGATCTAAACTTAAAGAGTAACAAATTCACTTGAATCTTAAAGCAAACAGATGTAGAAACTACTCATGGATATTTTGTTCCTTAAACCTTTAGCATAAGATCCCAAACTCTTATTTTGTTCCACTTTCACAATATCTCAGCAACCAACCAAATCAACTCATGGAGGTGGACAACTAAGTGCTTGCAGGTTGCAAATTTTGTGGGTTACTGGCAAGCTTGACGACTAACAAGCATGTTAAGGAAGGATAAGAGGCTATCACTATCAGAGTGAGAAAAAAAAGAAAGGGGTTTAGGGATTTGAGTGTGAAAATAAGAAAGAATGGGTTAAGATTTTGATCTAAGGGAGGAAGCTCATGAATACTGAGTGCCAAAATGAATGCAAGGGGTGAATCACATCCACCAATGATGATTTGTCTAAACATCATGATTCCCCTACGTTGCTCAAGATCGACAATAGTTTTTCTCAACAACTGCAGATTAAGTGCTGCCAAGGGCTCTATTTCTAGTAGTGTTGTTGTGGAGTCAAGTGTGTGGAGTTTCAAATTAGAGCATCATAGACAGAGAGTGTTGGTCTCATTTCCTCACTGATGGTGCTTCTAGGATCGATTGTTGATAGCCGTAGCAGACAACGGAGGAGGGACGGTGATGAGTGGCAATGGGTTTCAATGACAAGATCGCGAGAGAAATGCTTTGACCACGGGAGAGAAATTGTGAAGTTCAATTTTCTTTTGCTATGCAATCATAGAGGAGATGTATTATACTTCTATTTTGTCGCGTTGCAGTATGCGTCCTGTAGTGCATCGCTTAAGTGCCTTCAAATATCAGCTCTCAAAGTTTAATCAATAATTTATTTTCTTCGTCTTTAGGCAGTGAGCTGGGCAGCAATCATATGGTTAAAATAGAATTTATATTTGACAAAAAAAAGAAGAAGATAATTTATATTCCATTTAGAGGGCTGTTACATGCACAAACAATTTGCACAACTAGTGTACACCTAGTGCCACGTGTAACGCCCCGATTTTTCTGTTAGAGTAAAAATGACTAAAATGCCCCGAAAGTCATTTTTAGCCGGAATTTGAGGAAAGGCCGGTCTGGCAGTACTCGAAGGGAAAAATCAATGTGGGAAGGGGATTAGATGACTTGTGTTTCTTTCCGGGATCGAAAACCTCGTTTTTCGAGTTTTCGGGTCAAAATGACCAAAACGTCCCTGCAGTGTTTTATCCATTTGCAAGTATCGGATGAACTCGAAAATTCTCCAGATGGTTTTAAAAGGCATTTTTATGTACTCTGCGACCTCAGTTTTAATTTAGGAGGTCTCGGCCAAAATTAGTGTAAAATTACGGTTTTGCCCCTAAGATTGTGCTTTTACGCTTAATCGCGTGATTAAGCGAACCTAAGCAATATTAGGCTCTAATCGAAGATTAATTAATTTCCATAATTAATCTAAGGTCAAAATAATTTATTAAAGTTGATTAGAACTTAATAATGCTTAATTACAACTTAAAATCCTATTTTAAATTCAAGATTCCTAGTCATGGAATCTTGAATAGTGTTTTCTCTTTCCAATTCCTTAAATCATGGAATTGTGTTACACATTGTTTATTCAAAAATGAGTATTAAATTCTCTAATGATGTATGAACACTCCTAACCTTGTCATTAAATTCCTAATACACATGCTTAGTTACCTAAACTTAAGCTTAATTACTCCTAACCTTGTACCTAAACTAACCTACACTTAATCCTATCATTAGCACCCAATTACATGGAAGATAAATCCTCCCCCATGCTGTCTGAATTTTGGCCGAAGCCATGCCCTCCCATGTGTACCTCATGTGTGAATTTTTCTCACTCAAAGAGCCATGCTTTGACCTTACACAAACCATACTTTGAGTCATACAAACCATGCTTTCATCCATGCTTCCAAGGACAACATATAGAAGCTTTTCTTTCCCCCATTTTCATGATTTATTTCATTTCAAAACTTGTAGGAAAATCACCTCAAATCACCATACATGTCATACCTTGTCATAGTTTCAATCAAGCTTGCTTTTCCTAATGAATAACCAAGCAAAATAAATTAATTCCCCCATTTATTTGTGGCTGGGAAACTTCCAGCCATGTCTCATTTCTAGAAGCTTAATTTCATCCACAATTAAAAGAAAAGCTCACTCAAAAACTCATGCTTAAAGTCATACCTTGTGTGATGAGCTCCATGCTTCAAACCATGCTTGTATGACACCATCAAAGAGATATTTTCTCTTCCTTTCCCTTTCAAATCACATGGCCAGCCCTCCCCCACCATGAGACCTCAATTGTTTTCATTCTCTATAAATACCTAAGCTTTAGAACTTGTGAGAACCTTTAGATCATTTGCACACTTTTAGTTTTCAAGCTTTCTTTGAGTTCTTTTCCTTTTTCTCTCTAAGTTCCAAGAGAACTCTCTCTTGTTCATCTTCTTCATCCTCATCTTCTCTTCATCTCATCATCATCTTACAACCTCTAAACACCACCCCATAGCCTTGAAACACCTTCTAAGCTCTCAAGCACCTCACCTCAAACACAGCTTCACCTCAAACATAACTTCACCTCAAACACAACTCTAACCTCCCTATCTCCCCTTAGCCGAAACCATCAAGCCTTTTGGAGGAGCTCATCATCTTGTTTTCTTCTCTCAAAGTTCAAACTTTTAAACTTCACTCTAGGTAGGAGTGTTTTCTAAACTTTGTCTTCTTGAAAATGAATTCTTTCTAGCTTTCTCTTGGATTTTCTTTTTGAAACTTCCTTTGTTTTTCTTCCCTTGTGATTTCAGCCATGAGGCCTTGGTAAGCACATGATAGCTCAATGATGAGGACTCCTAGATGATGACTATGTGTTCATCTCAAAGGAAACTCTAGAGCTTGAGATTTTACTTTCTTTGAGTTTCATTCATTTTCTAACTCAAACAAGATTTTTATTCAAGAACATCTTTTCTTTTCCTACTATATGAGTTTGGTTTCTTTGTTTCCTTTCTTCAGCATTTCGGTTTCCATTTTCCTTTTTGATCCTTGAAGCTTTATTTGTTTAGAAAGTTTATTTATTTTGAGCTTGATGATGATGTTCAAGGACCTCATAGTTCCTTTGAGAACTTAGTTCAAGAACTCTAAAGCTCTCTTTGTAATGAGATATGTGTTGGGTTGTTATTTTGTTAAAGTCTTGGATGAGCTCTAGCTAACCATAAAAATGAACCTTGCATCATGTTTATTTTATGCTTTGCACATCATGTTTACTTTCTTTGCTATCACTAAGCACCAAGATAATAAAGGAACTTGCATTATCATGTTTATATTTCAAGCTATGCATTATCATATTTATATTCCAAGTTCTCACCTAAATATCAAGAATAATAATATGTTGCATCTCATATTTATTTTATGCTATCACTTACTTTTCTAAGATAAGCTAAAACAAGTGCATAAGTATGTTTATCTTTATGTCATAACTTTAATGAACCTAGACCTCAAAGACATGCCCATTGTTGTCTCAAACAAAGGTTTAAAATATTTATTTCTTTTGGTTCACATTTAGGCCCTAAGGGGTTTTGGAGTCTCCAAGTGTTGAAAATTATGTTTTATAATTTTTCTAAGCTTATATGAGTACAAGGAATTTGTAGAACCAAGTTTTATGAATTTAGGGCCTCATGAGGTATAAATGATTTAGCTACTGCCCTCTTACATATTTTTATGATTTTAGATGATAAAAATGTTTAGAAATGAGTTTTGAAAGTTTTAAAAAGGTTCCAAGAGAAACTAGTATTTTAAGTGCTTTAGAAATTGTGTTTGATGCCTTTAAATGGAGATGTTGTTTCAGTTTTGTCCTGTTGAGTTTTGCCACTCTATGAGCTGTTTTAATGATGATAATATGCTTATGTTTGAGTATAATTAATGTTAAGGCTTATATGTAAAAGATAAGAGAAGTTAGTAACTATAAAAGAATTAATTTGGGAGTTCTAGATCCCTTAATGATTGAATTTTCTGGATTTTGTCCAGCAAGGTTTAGTAATGATGATTACGGTTTTAAATTAGTTTAAATGTGTAGGAATGACTCATAAACGGTTTAGGACTTGATCTTGATACCTTAGGAGCAAACTGGACTTAGAAAGGGTCATTGTTGTGACTCCTAGGTACCCGTAAAGTTAGGATTATGATTTATGCATTCGTGAGGTTTAGAGATGTTCTTGATCATAGTGTGAAGTGAGGAATACTTAGTTATAACCTTATAGGTACCCGAGAGTCTAAGTCTGATGATTTATAACTTAGGATGTGAGTTGAGGACCTTAAAGGTCAATGCATAAGACACTAAGAAGTTGTAAATGCTATGATGTGTTGTATGATGCAATGATGTGATGAGATGTGCTTGATGCATGAGAAAATGATCGATGAAATGTTAAAGTTTATCATAGCATGAGATTTCATGAGAACATGATGTGTGGATTAGCTTGTGGCAGTTTGAAGGAAATTCGGTTTAACAGCTATTATGCTATCGAATTTTCGTCAAACCTTAAAAGGTTGAAAGAAATGTTTTATGAGTACCATATGAGTTGAAAACCCTGGGTGACACCGGTTTGGCCGAGCACCCCCAGGAGATTTTTATGTGACAAAGCACTGAGACGCGCTTCCCCTGAGGAGGTGCCGATTCGGCCGAGTACCCCTGGGAGGAGCCAAATCCGTGAGGGTATGAGTAGATGCAGCCTACCAAAGCGGACAAATTGCGAGGCCATGGGTGGCTAGCAAAGCGTTTCAAAGAGGGTATATCCTAAAAGGAGGTGATCCCTGCCCCCTACCCGTACTTGCGTAGTCGGGATTATATTATGATTTATGTTTCGCTTATTCAGATAATAAGCAAGAGCTAGTGACGACTATATGAGGTATGAGCTCATAACCTAGTTATTTTTAGGGTGGCTTTTATGCTAAAGTACCATGATTGATGTCACGAGGTTGAGGAATGATCTCATTTGAGAGTTATATGCCCTTATGCCACATGATTTATGTTTATGTGCTTTGATGTGTTGTTTTATGTGCTCAATTATTGACATGCATCCATGATATAACATGTTGCATTCATAACATCAAAATGCATGCTAAAAGGAATGAACCTTGGATAAGTTGGTTTTATAAATCCTAATAATGAAGCTTATATGTATGCTCATTATTTTATAAATAAACCCAAGGTTCCTGTGGATGTGTACGATGTAACCCTAGGGTAGGAGACTCCTACTGAGATTTCTTTAGCAAGATTTCTCACTCCTCTCTCTCTTTCCTTCCGTCACATCTTCAAAGAGCGATGGTAATGTTCGTGCTTTTCATTTTCACACCAGTATGGGAGATACACTTCGACCCGAACCACCATTCATATCACTTTGAGGGTCGATGTGTTGTTCGTGTTTTTGTGTACATGGGATGACCTTTCGCTTATCCAATTTCGAGCTACCAGTTCACTCCTATTGCGCCCTTTAGTAGTGACGACACGATCTTCGAGCGCATCCGCCCGCGTGAGGAGCAGTTGCGACGTGCCCATACCTCTGCCTGCGCCGTCCGAGATTTCCCGGAGTACGTACCTCGTTCGAGGAGATCCGAGACTGACCCATCCGAGGATTTGCCGACGCATGTTCCTTCGAAGGGTTTGGCCCTTTTTCCCTGATCCCAACGTATGGGGAGTGAGGAGACTGTGGTGCAGCCACGCCTGGCGAGGAAAGCTGAGATGCATCCGCATCGAGGAGCCCACGTTCAGCCACCTCGTGTGCCTTTCACGTTGCATTGGACCACTCACGAGGAGTTAGAGCGTTTCCCCAGCTACCTGCCTCCATTCCCAGTTAGAGTGTTTATTTTACATGGTTGTTTATGATTGTTATGCGTGCTTTACGTTTCTGTCATTTGATTGGTTAAGCTCACGGCTCTCACTTTGTTTTATGTTTTCAAAAAAACATTTACCCGTAATTTCCGCTAAGTATTTTAATGAAAGAATGAGACTATGAAGTAATAGCCTAATGTTTAACCTAATGTATTCTAGAAAGTTGGGTTAAAAATTAGGGTGTTACACCACGGTGGAGCTAAAAGACAAAAGGGAGCTTTGGGTGCATCATGGACTTTAATAATCAGGTCACATGCTAGACTTCTTTTTTAAAACACCACGAAAACCTTATAAGCTACAGAAACCACTATCTCTTCCTCTTTCTTTTGTGGTTGTGCCCTCACAAAAACCCAAACACTAGCAAGCATTCTTAGATCTCTCTCTCACTTGTTTCTATGCTTAGCTTCATCTATGATGGCTGGAAAAGGTGAAGGACCTACAATCGAAATCGATCTCGGAACAACATACTCATGTGTGGGGTGTGGCAGCACGACCATGTTGAGATCATCATTGATGACCAAAGGAATAGAACGATGCCGTCTTATGTCTCTTTCACCGATTTAGAGCGTTTGATCGATGACGCCACAAAGAACCAGGTTGCCATGAACCCTATCAACACCATCTTTGGTAAGATTTGCCTTTTCTTTCTTCAGCTGAACTAGATCTCTGCTTTCTTTGAAAAATAATGTTAGCTATATTATCGATTTTTATTTTTGTTTTCGTGCATTGGATCTGAATGCTTGTGTAATGTTGTAGATCTAAGTAACTTCGTTGTTTGCTATGTAGTTCACGTATTATTTACTCTATTAATAGTTTTTATCTTTATTTTATTCGTTCTTGAAATAATTGTTTATGTTGTTGTTTATTTGATATTTTGTATCGTATTATTATTCTTAGTCCACTATGCCTTTGTTTGGTCTTTTTTTTTTGGATTGATTAATTTTATTATTGAGCTTGTTCAGTGGGAATCACTTAATTTGTACGGACTTAATGGATTTGTATCTTGAAATTATATCTGAGGAGAATAAATATTATGAATAAATCTGATATTATATGTTAGTTATTATTTGATCTTCGTAAGTAATTTGGAATATTATATTCGTGTTATTTTTTGTAATTTTTTGTTTTCATTCACTTGTGTTGAGGTATAAAATACTGAACTTATTTTCTTGTTGTTTTGGTTGAGTCACTTTCTCAAGGTTTTAGGGTGGATTTATATTTTTCTTTATTATCTTTTAGCTCATTGATAAATCCTTTCACTAGGTTCAATTACATAGCTTTAATTTCTTTTGAGCATATGAAGCTTCTGCTAATTGAACTTACCCTTGTAAAGGTTTTAGGGTAGTAAGCATGTTGCGATAATCTGAAGCAATTTACTTATCTTTATTGGCTTATGGAGACCTCAGCAAATGGTTTAGTTGCCTTTGTATGATTAGTTTATGTATTTTAATTTATGATAAATTTACAACCCTGACCTGGAAAATTTTCAGAGCAATGGATTTCTTGGTGGTGTTGTTTCGAAACTTAATTGAGCATGAAGACTGGTCAATGTCACAAACTTGTACTGCATTCCTATAACAAGACTTTAAAGAAGTGGCATAGTTGGCTTGCTAGTTCAAGCTTCACTGTAATGTTCTTTTGATACTTTCTTTTTCTTCTGAAATTCCATGATAGAAACATAATCTTTCATTGAAAAGTCATGCTTCATAACGACCTAAGTCTATCATGCAATTGTTATGCGTTAGAACATAAATAGCTCTCATAGGAAATGCAAGTTTACTATTTTCCTTGTAGTTGTTCCATTTTTTTTTTTAAATTTCAGGTTGAAGACTTGGAATCAATAGGGCCAACAAGAACCCTTCCTTTCTACTAGCCATGACCCTGCAAATGATGCACCATCCAACAATTAGCATATTCTTGATGGTCTTTGTTGATCAATCTTAGAATTGTGGGACTTCACTTTCTATGTTGTTGCAAGATTATAAAGACTTGCTTATTTGGTTCATTTTGTTTTATGACTTTGTAGAAAGTTCAAATGTTTGAGATATGGAAGATATTATATTCTATTATCTATTGAGAGACATTTTGTTATTATAAGTAATGAATATTTGTAATTTTAATATTTGCTTTATGTTTGAATTTTTTGGATATTCCAAAGTAATTGAAAGAAATTATTGTAATTAGACCTGCAAGAAAGAACATAAAATGAGAAGGAGGAGGATTTTTCTATTTTACATTTAGTGGCGATTAATTAGATTGTTTGTATTAAAGATTAGATAGTTACAAATGGAAGGATAAGTTAATGGATATGCTAATATATACTGAAGTTGAAGAGGCAATCGAAAGGGGAGTAAAGATGAAAGCCAAAACTCATACACAAGAAGTGGTTATAAATGCAAAGGAGCATCGAGCTTAATCAATATTCAAAATAATTCTGGTTTGAACATAATACTATCAAATTGCATTTCTGCATATTCTATTATCTTTAAACTTATGCATGTAAGTTCTGCTCATGACCTATAAGTTTGATGCGGGTCAGTAAAGATCTTCTCCTAAGAATGTGAGTGTATAGTAAATCCATGTGCAAGCGTGTTTAACCATATCAGAGTGCACTTCAGTACATTTTCAGACAAATTTATAGGCTGTGAGAAAAACTTATATGCATAAGTTTAAAAACTTACATGCCAAAGTGGAATTTTTAACTGCCATTTTAACATAGTTATATAGCATATAAGATGACCTCCTAAATATGTAAATTTGTCTAAAAAGTACTGAAGTGTACTCTAATGTGTAAAATCCATGTACAATTATGTTTAACCATATTAGAGTGCAATTCAATATAGTAATAGAAAAAAGGTAAAATTTTATATGAATGGATTATATGGATTTACTAGATTGCTTATGTTGGAATTATATTCCCATGGTGTTAGTGAATTTTGGATAAAGGACATGGTGTTGAGAGTGAGATAGGTTAGAGCATAGAGGTTAATTCTTTAGCTTCCTTACGTTGAAATGTTGAAGTACCAATTTAAAAATTTATGTTATTTTTATGCAAATGCAAAAGAAAAGAAGAAAAAACTATCCATACATCTAAGGCTAGGAAATTGGTAATTAAGAACGCTAGTTTAGCATATAAGTCTTTATATTTTAGCTTATAAGTTTTGGTCAAAACTTATAAGTTTTCTGTATCTCAAACAAAAGCTTCTCAAAACATGTTAAAGTGCACTACTACAACTATTGAGACAAAGTGACATGTCTAATAGATCATTTCACATAGTATACAGCTATGGAACAATGGCAATTAAAAATGCCACTTTAGCATATAAGTCTTTCAATTTTAGCTTATAAGTTTTGGTGAAAGCTTATAAGTTTTCTACATCATAGCCAAAAGCTGCTCAAAGTATGTGAATGGATAGTAAATCTATGTGTAGGCGTGTTGAAACATGTCAAAGTGCAAATGATTTCAATTTGTTGGTGATAGATAGAGCAACAATTTGCTGGTTATTTTCTATTTATATTACAAAATATCATAATCATCTTATAGTTGATTAGATAAATATGACTAGTATTGACATGCAACAAAGTATCCATTTCAAGTTTTGTTGGCTGCAAACAAATTTATAGGTTGTGAGCAAAACTTATATGCGTAAGTTTAAAGACTTACATGCAAAACAGGAATTATTAACTACCATTTTAACATAGTCATACAGCATGTGAAATGATCTCCCAAGAATTGTGAGAACCACATCATATATCAGGCTCGACTATAGAGAAAGAATGATATTGATTTACACTGGAGGCAACAAGCAATTAATTTTCTAGAGAACTCAATGTTGTGTTAGCCAATGCAAGCCTTCTACATGTGTCATCAAATATACTAGCGGCTCTTTTCAATGTACCTAGAATGCATATAATATTTAGCAAAGTTTACTTAAGAAATTATATTATTCAATTATTTAGCTTAATTGAGTATTTCTGAATTTGTTAGCAACTCTAATACATTCACATAACTCGCAACATCCAATAGTGGGAATTATACTTGTTTTTTATGATCGATAGGCCTACAACTTTCAAAATTTGGATTATTTTCTCATAATATTTATAATAATTGGTCTTTTAATATAGATGTCATAAACTCAACTCCAATTGAGGGAGCAAAAACTATCCATACATCATCTAAGACTACGAAATTGGCAGTTAAGAATGTCAGTTTAGCATATAAGTCTTTCCATTTTGACTTGTAAGTTTTGGTCAAAGATTATAAGTTTTCTGTATCTCAACTAAAAGCTTCTCAAAGCATGTTAAAGTAGACTATTATAGCTAATAGGTCATTTCACACAGTATACAGCTATGAAAAAATGGCAGTTAAGAATTACACTATAGCATATAAGTCTTTCAATTTTAGCTTATAAGTTTTGATGAAAGCTTATAAGTTTTATGCGTAATAACCAAAAGTTTCTCAAAGTAAGTGAATCGACAGTAAATCTACATGTAAGCGTGTTAAAGCATGTCAAAGTGCAGAGTAATCCAATGTGAAAATGTGTTGAAGCATTTAAAACTGCATTATCACTCTTTTATGATCAAATCTATTAGATTTATTTAAAAAGAAAAGAAAAGAAAAATATATTAGTCATAGAAAATGATTTCAATTTGTTGGTGATAGGTGGGATAACAATTTGTTGGTCATAGAAAGTTTTATCACTTTTATAATGCATTAGGAAACTATTTGTAAGGTATTTGGCAAATTGGAATGACATGTATACAGATATTGCTTTAGCTGTTAAGTAGAGAACTTTTGCTGATAAGTTGTTCATAAAATGTTGGTAATTTTAGTATTATGCAGGTAAGTTGTTCATAACATCATCATGAAGTAAATATAGAAGTATTATACAAAATTAAATATCTCTCGAAAGGGATGTCATCTGTTGTACAATTAGTGTAAATCTCATGTAACTTATATTTGCAAATCTCTATGCATACAAATAGAGGTCTAATAAAACTTTTCCAAAATGATAGTCTAACCTATCAAAACATCTAGAATTAGTTGACATAAAATAAAAAATATAGAGCCAATTTTTTGAAAGGCCTGTCATCCCATATCCTTCCAAAGCTTTGATTTAAGTAAAGGAAGCTCCTTGTCAAAGTAAGCCAATTTGCATAATTATTTATGTTCATCCTGCAACAACTAACAACTGGATTTAAAATGTAATCTTAATTTTCTATTAAAAGAAAATGATTAAATATATTATATCATTTTCTATTTATATTACAAAATCTCATAATCAGCTTAGACATGCACCATTTCATGATCCTGAACCAGTGGAACGAATAAGACCATATGATAGCACAAACACAAATACAAATCGATAACAATAGATCAAACAAATGATCAAATATTTTTACCCAAAAAAATGATTAAACAAAACTCATAGTTTTGCACCCTCAACCAAACAGATTTGTAGCTTTATATATCCTGTGCAAGACCTTAAAACATAGCCATCTTGAATCAGAGAAATAAAATAAATAAAATATAATAAAAAATAAACACTCTTCAATCAAACCAAAAAAATAAAAATAAAATTACAGAAACTGTGAGCTAGGTTTCAAGTAGTGTTGAACTTTTTTTTTTTTAAAAAAAATTAACCTTTAGCCAGAATTTAGGAGATTCCATAGAGTGCAATATTAAAGTAAAAATAAAAAAAATCAAAGGAGAAAAAAGCTAAAACTACAGAGAGGGGATAGTGAGAGAAGCAAACATATCAGAGGGAGAGAGCATGTGGAGGAAGGGAGCGAGAGAGCATTTCGAGTGGGAGAAAAAGTAAATCTCAAGCCATGGAAACTCGGAATCTAAACCTTGGGGTCCATGAGCGCCAAACGATGAAGATTGAAGACAAACAGGAATCAATAGCAGAAAAGGAACAAGAAATAGGAAATAGGGTTTTTGGTTGTGAGAGTGAAATAGAAAAGTAGCAAGCACTTTGACTGGAAAAGAGTTGAAGAACCGAACCATGAATGCAAAGCTCCTTCTGTGTGCGAGCGCTTCAAAATCATTGGCTAAAGAAGCAGCAAAAACCAGCAGAGGGAAGCAAAGCAAAATGTTGTCGGAGTAATATGCAAACCCATGAATGCGTGAAGGTGATGACTCATGGTGATGCTATAAGTGAATAAGGGAGGCTTATAGTGATGCAACGAGATGAGTGAGTGGGGGATTTGGGTTTTTGGTTGGGAGGGAAAGTTGAAATTGGAGAATGAAATATGACCGAGAGAGCTGGATCGTGTTTCAATAAAAGAAGTCTCTATCGTGTAATCTACCTTTTGTTTTCCACTAAGCACCCACAAGCTCCTTTTTGTCTTTTTAGCTCCACGGTGGCATAGGTGTGCAAAAATTGTGCAAAATGGTTGTTCCTCAAACATTTTTCTTCCATTTACTTTCTAACTTCTATGCCACCGTATACAATGATGAGACACAATTAAAAAAAAAAAAAAAAAAGAGGAAAGAAAAGCAGGTACCCTGACTTGTGCCCCCTCTGCCGTATGATCAGTGTCTTCAAAGTCAGTCATAGTTGAAGTGTTGTGTGGGTTATGTGATCTGTCTGGTGTCAACCAACCACCGCATCCTCCACCCTCCAATCCAACAATGCCCAACCCCCACCAGCTCCATGCTCCTCTCCGCGCAAACCATTCTTCCTCTTCCTCTTCTTCCTCTTCCTTTTACTCTTCCCACACTTTCCTCTCAAAGATCCTCCTCCTCCTCACCCTCCTCCCTGTCTCCTTGGCAGCCATAGCATTCATCCTCCAATGGCGCGGTGGCATCACAGATCCGGCCACTCTCTTGTCCCCCCCTGGCTCCCACCACTTCCCTGGCATGGACCCCTCTCCCCTCTCTCCTCTGTCCCACGCCTCCTCTTCGTCTTCTTCTTCTTCCGACTGTGTAAATCTTGGCCGCACCTCCTCCCCGTCCTTCCCCTATTATCACAATTGGAAGCTTGACTATGGGGCTAGTATCAGGCCAAAGGTTTGGTCTTCTGCCTTATTCTTTGGGTTTGGTTGGTTTGCTTTGTGGTTTCAATTTCTGGGTTTTTCTTTTTATTTTTATTGTAGGGGTGTGAGTCTTGTGACTAATTTGTCTGCATTTTTTCTCTTATAGATTCTGTTAGAAAAAAGATTGGTTTCATGATTTTAGTTTGGTCTGTGTTGGGTTGTCATTCACTTCAAAAGTAGAATTATTTGTGGTTTCTGCCTATTTTGTCACTTTTTTTTTTTTTTTGTTCTACCATACCATGGATGCAATTAGGAGCAAAAGGTTTGGCTTCATGGTCGGAACTTTGGTTTTGGGTTTCTTCCTTGTTGAGTTGCCTGCCACTTTGAATCATGAATTTTCCATATGTGATCCGTATTTGATGGCTTTGTGGTGCCAATTGTGATTTTAGATTATATCCAACAAGATGTGTTAGATTTTTGGTCAGTTACGCTACTGCTGAACACTGGTGTATGTGATCTGTGTTTCTTTTGCTTTTTAGTGATCTATGTTTGATGGGTTGTTTGTAATTGAGTTAGTGTTGTAATTTTATTGGAAATTAGTAATTACTCCCACATTCTATTAGGAATGTGAAGTCTGTTTCCAGATTTCTGTTTGAGTATCTAATTCTTATCTTCAAGCAATTTTATAAACAAAAATATTGAGCATGTCAGCTTGGGAACACATTCTCTCTCTTTAAGATATTTTTGAAAGCATTGCGATTGAGTTGGTCTGCATTTAATTGTTGATTTGCAGATCTGTGTTACTACCAGCACATCAGGAGGACTAGAACAGATTCTACCTTGGATGTTTTATCATAAAGTCATTGGAGTGACAAACTTCTTACTTTTTGTGGAGGGTAAGGCAGCTTCTCCTGAAGTATCAAAGGTCCTCGAATCAATTCCTGTAAGTTGACGAACTTAGTAATTTATCCATATCAGGGTCAGGATTCAGTCTTCTGATCTATTCTAATTTCCTCCTTTCTCATCCCTGATGAAATTATTCTAATTTGGTTTATTTTATTCAAATAGGGTGTCAAGGTTATATATAGAACAAAAGAGCTGGAAGAGCAACAGGCTAAGAGGTTTTGACTATTTTTCTTTCACATTCTCATCCTTGGAATCTGATTTTTCAATTTTCAAATGGTAGATCCATAGAGTGTTCTCTAGATTTTCTCAATTCCACTTAGAAATGCAGGATGCTTTTCTCCACATACTTTGACATTTAAGTTTATCTATGCTGACTCTTCTAAAATTCTAATTCAAATTCTTCAGTTCTATTGTTTCTTTTCATGATTATTGCCATTAAATTTTATTTCTTTTCCTGTGCAATGTTGAACTACTTATGTTATTGCAGTATACTTACTTTCGCTTTGTCTTCAGAACGCTTAGGTATTGTTATTCTAATTCTTCAGTTTCCAAGGGGTAGTTTTTTCGTTCTTATTATTTAAATTGTTGGTTGCATCAGCCGTATTTGGAATGAGACATGGCTGGCTGGTTTCTTTTACAAGCCATGCAATTATGAACTTTTTGTGAAGCAATCCCTCAATATGGAGATGGCTATTGTCATGGCAAGGGTATGGCAAACTGTTTGTTGCACACATTGTTTTCTCACCATATATATATATATGTATTTTAGTGTTATGTGATGCCTAATTTTGTTGATTAACACAATGTTTCTTCATGCTCAAACACCAGGATACTGGTATGGACTGGATTCTTCATCTTGATACAGATGAATTAATACACCCAGCTGGTGCGCGGGAGTATTCTTTGAGGCAGTTGCTTCTTGATGTTCCAGGAAATGTTGATATGGTCATATTTCCTAACTATGTGAGTAGAATCTGCAGATTCTTCTTTGTTTGTTGTTCATGGATGCCTCATGGAACTGGTAAAGAGCTTCAATGTTGTAGCTAATGCTGCTGATATGTGTGTCTTTTAGGAGAGCGGTGCTGAGCGAGATGATATCAAAGAACCTTTTAGTGAGGTAAGTCCTAGAAGCTGTACATAGTGCATGCCAGAAGTTTGTGTTACTAAGTTACAGAGAACCTGAAATAAACGGTTTGTTATTGATATAATTGTATCAGGTTCATTAATTATGCATAAATTTCTTGACAATGCTATTTCTTTTCTTCAAACAACTCTGGTTATACTTTTTAATTATCCACAACTAGACATATGAGTTCATTAGGCAAAAGCAATGGATTCTCTATATCAGTGATTCTCACCTGCTTTATCTGTAATTAGTTGAAAATCTCATTGCACTCACCAAGAAGGTTTTAGTGAAATTTTGTGAATATCTTGAGTTTATAGAATCACAAAGGGAATTATGACTTTTGGAACTCTCCAGTTTCTATAATTTCTTGACTGTAATGTTCAAAAGATCTATTTTCTGTGTGGTGCTGGGTTTATGGTTTAGTTGAGGTACATACCACTTGGCTTAAGATTTGAGATTATTACCGAAACTGGTGGTGCGTGAGCCATGAGGTCATTGTCCTTTTGGAGTTGACAGATGCTTGAAAGTTGAGATATGTTTTGCTAAGTTGAGAGATAAATCAGAGCTTTTATTTGCTGTGTTTGGTGAGTATGATTGAGAACAGTCTTGAAGATTTCTTAATCTTTGAAAATGCAAACTAAAAACAAAATTGTGACCAGTTAACAATTGATGGTGCATTACCAGGTTTTGAAACATTATAAAAACTACGCTGACATTCCTCTTCACCGTGTTTCATGAACGCATCAAGCTTTGCCTACATTGTTCTGAAATTGATCCCTTGAAAGGTTCCCCTGGATCAGTAGAAGCTCTGATACCAGTGCAAGGACCAGACCTGATGTAATGGAAAAGAGTGTGTCTTGCTGAACAATATGTGATACAAGTGAGGAAGAGTTAGAGCTCCTCTACTCTCTAACGAGTCTAAGACATACTAATCAAATGACTAAAAGACACTACCTAGTAGCTACTCCCTACTTCCCTTTATTTATAGGCAACTAACTAACTAATGGGATCCTAACCATACTGAACTACGAAACCCAATTTTGTATTCTTGAAGTTGCACATCTCTTAGGTTGTGAACTTGAGTTTCCCTACTCCAGTTCTGTGCAAAGAAAGAGTATGAAGTTCTGTCTGCCTTTGTGAGCAATGGCAAATATTTGATATGCTGATGCTAGAATGAGCATTTTTTCTTTCTATTTCATAGTTGCTTCTGTCAGATAATAGGTTTATATTCTGCGAACAAAAAAAATCTGATGGCATACCCAATTCTAACTCTGCACAGGGTACACCAAAGCACAACATAAACTTGAGGAATGGACAAAACTTTTTCTTCTTTATGAGAGCTGAAACCATTGAACTCAGTGAGGAGAAAATTATGTAAAATCCTTTGGGAAAATCAGAGACTCCAAAGATTCCAAAAGGCCTATTCCTAAGAGACTTTTGCATTAGGCAATGTAGGAAAGGACGTTCCCTTGATTTTGAATTTATACACATACTTGGAGATATAGTGGTGAGAGGCCTGCATTTTTGGAGCATGTCATTTGTGTTAATACTATTAAAAAGTAATAACAGTAACCCAATCAAAAGCTTTGACTTTTGTGGGAGCTTTAGATTTTCAAATGGATTTATCCAAGAGAAATCTTCGCTATTAAAAGAGGAAGTCACGGAATTTATAAGGGAAAACTCCGGAGGAATCAAGAGTCCAATTTCTTCAGTCACATATATCAGGAAGATGGATATTGGATAGAATCAAGTAAAGGTAGAAGAGACTCTAACTTAGTAACCTCTCTGTCATGCAAGTTCTTCAGTCACACATATCGGGAAGATCAACATTGAATAGTATCAAGTAAAGGTAGAAGAGACTCTAACTTAGTAACCTCTCTTTCATGTCAGTGCCTTGTTCTTGAGCACCAAATTACCAAGGTCCATGACCTGCCCCTCATTCCTTCTTTGGTTTACCTCCAAACTAACAAGTTGGTGTGTACTAGAATCCCCTATCCTTGACCAAAGAAATCTATCACAACTTTCTCTATGTTTTGAACATTGCAACATGGATACGAAATAGAGGGAAAGTATTAGGGGATGCTAGATAAACACGACAGGAGAAGAGAGATCCAACCTTCCAAAGACAAAAACAGCACCTTTTCCAACAGTCAACTGCTTGGAAATTTTAGAAACAACTGGATCCCAAAAGGATAATGCACAAGGATTGCTTCCCAATGGAATGCCCAGATAAGAGACGGCCCACTTAAGGACAAAACAACCTGCTAAAGTAGCACAAACAGTCAAAATTTGATGGGATTGCTCTTTCTGCATCCATTTGATGCTCTACTCATGTTATATCTAATGGCGTTTCTTTAACTGATATACAAAGGGATTGGCTTGATTTGTTGCATGGTTATCCAGGTTTATGTTTGGTTTCTTTGTGAAGATGCCTTATCCTCTATTGTAATAATTTCCTCTCATCTAATATATATATATATTTTTCAATAACATTTGTTTTGATAGAGGGATATACTTGTAGCATAGCTCAAAACAGAAAACAAAAAAAAAAAAAAAAGAAAAGAAGAAAACTGTAGTAGTCAAAGCTGAATGCTATGATTGACAGTTTCCACACTCCCATTCTTTGATTATGCACCTCGGAAGGCTTAGATTGGTTTCAACCAAGTCTCCTGCCATGAATGGAATTTTAAATTGCTAAGTTTGTAACATTATCTTTAATTCATTTTGGTTGTTAATTTCTACTAGTTTCTTAAGAGGTAACCAGTATAAGTATGCATTGGTTTTCATATGACATGCTGTTGCATTTTCTGCATGTGTTTGCCTTGGCTAGATTCACAGGATGTCCACAGCACTTTTCTTGGGTTCTGATAGTTTGCATGTTTTGCTGATGATAGTTCTCTTCCTCATTTTCTCCTGATATGTCAAAGCAGGTATCAATGTTTAAGAAGAATTATGACCATCTTCCAAAGGATATATACTTTGGCATGTATAAAGATTCTGTACGTGGTAATCCAAATTACTTCCTGACTTATGGAAATGGTAAATCAGCTGCCAGGATACAGGATCATCTTCGGCCAAACGGTGCACACAGATGGCATAATTATATGAAAACCCCAAAGTATGATTGATTAGTTCACATAAATATACTTTTATCCCTTGACTTTTTTTTTTCTGTCGGTGATGTGATACTTCTCCTGAATTATGCTAGTGAGATCAAGTTGGAAGAGGCTGCTGTTTTACATTACACATATGCTAAATTCTCAGACCTTACTTCTAGACGTGATCGTTGCGGTTGCAAACCTACAAAAGAAGATGTCAAAAGATGCTTCATGTTGGAATTTGACAGATCTGTGAGTTCTGGATTTTTTATCCTGATCTTTCACCTTCTATCCAATCCAGTTAACCATGGTATAACATAGCAGAAAATGGGACTTGTGTTACCAGTATATGATTAGGTTACATGAATCTTGGACCTAAGCCTAGCCATTTCTTAGTAAATTTTCATGGGCTTCCTTTTTCAGTGACTGTTCAAGTTAGTCCCTAAAATTGTGTGTATCATTTGGTCCCTAAGATTTAGAAATTAAAACTTTAGTCCCGTGAAAATTGCAAAATGTGAGTCAAATTTCTCTGACCCTATTTCTATTACTGTGTCGTCACATTTTTGCTAATATTTCACGTTCATTGACATGTTAGTGATTAGTCTGACCTATTTGATCTATTGCAATTAAATTGCATGGAGATAAGTATAATTGAAGAATATAATATGAATTTTACAAATAAATAACACTATTAATATATTTGGCATATGCTAACAATGTCAACCTATCATTCAACCATACCACCTCTAAGGCTAATTAAGATGTTAGCCTATCACCAATATGCTACTTAACATGGCACATTAGCAAATATGTAAAGACAAATTAATAAAAATAGAGTCTGGACCAACTTGATTCATGTTTTGCAATTTTAGAGACTAAGAAGATAATTTCAAAATTTTAGGGAGTATAGTAACTCATACAATTTTAAGGACTAAAATGGGCATTTATTCCTTCCTTTTTTCAAGTGTGGGGAGTGGGACTTGGTAGTGCCACTGCTGATACCCGGTGACCATTAGGTCATGGATTACAGTTGTAGAGACACTGCCTTCCCACTCATTGGGTGCGGCTGCCTACATCTCACACTACTCGTGCCACAGTGGTGCGAGCCTCATGCTCTTTGCTTTCCATTTTCTTTTTTTGGGTGTGGGAGTGAAGTGTTGTTTGTTTATTCTTAAAATAAATTGTAGTCGCAAGTATTCGTTCATTCTAAGCATATGTTATCAATTTCAGGCATTCATCATTGCTTCAACTGCAACTGAGGACGAAATGCTGAAGTGGTATGTTTGCTTTCAATTCTTATTTATTTGTGGTTTGCGTCTCTCATGGTTTAACTAACCACTTTATTCACCAAAAACATTTGGTTTCCGCTTCCGATTCCAGGTACAATGAGCACGTTGTATGGGGTGATAAAGACCTGAAGATCAAACTGTTGAGGAAGGGAATATTGACTCGCATATATACTCCCATGGTAAGCATATTCAAAAGGTGAATCTTATATCAGATGAGGAAAGGAATGATATGGAAACAGAATATACTAACACCATATACTTAAAGGCAAAGTCAGTAGCCAAATAGTGTCCTTGGGTTTGATTCCACTAGCCCCCAAAAGAGCTGATCGTAATGAGTCGCGTTAGATGGAACAATGACTAACCTTGTTAGTTATAGTTGAAGTCAGAGCTTTTTCTTTCTACTAATACGACTACTACCATGACTTCTATTTATTCTGTTTCATGTGTATTTTTATAACTTCAAATTCATTTTCTAATGCATTTGTCTTCAGGTCATAATACAAAGTTTGAGGGAATCTGGGGTCTTCAGCTCCGTCATTGCATCAGCTCCAACACTCTCGAAAGAAAACTTTTTGCTTTCAATCGATAGTAGTAACTCATCTAGAGCTGCTGCCTCTGTATCCCTTCCTAGAAAGACTGGAAGAACATTAGAGTCTCAAGCAACTACAAGGAAGGTCTTGGATATTGAATCTGCTGCATTTCATGAGGTGGCTGTACCACCATTGTCTCCCCCAGGAGTCGAAGATAATGACCACTTTTCACACTCTTGAACAATCTCACACCATCCTTCCTTCTTCCATAAAAATATATAGTTTGTCCAATTACATGCAGTAGTAGAAGAAGAGAAAGTCGGCCAATGACTTTTTTTGGGGTTGGATGGCCCTTTATGAAAATTTTTGGATATCTTTTAATAGCCATTTTTCGGTATAGAAGAAACGTAAGTGCCAACAGCGTGAAATTCATTTTTATTCTTTTTGACATACGATAAGCGTGTGAATTCTTTTTTGTATGATAAATGGTTGTCTTGTGCTGCTCAGATCTGATTATGTTTGTGTCGCAACTCGCAACTACAAAAGATAGTACGTAGCTTTCAGGCAGGTTTAGCACATGTTATAGGTCTGATAGTATAAGTTCATACATTATATAATGAGTTTATTCATTGTTTGGTGTACTATAAGTTTGTCCTATATATTCCCTTTATATATTATTTTAATGTATATCTTAATCAAGTCTTTGGGGTTAGATTACATTTTAGTGTAGAATTTAATCAAGTCTGTTGTGGTTGGATTACACTATAAGTTTTTAATGTATAAAGTGAAAATATTTTTCTTCAATTAGAGCCATAAAACACCTTCGATGCCTTTTATTTACCATTGTTGTATAAGAAGGCTGCTACCTTCAAGAATGCTCCTTCATTCTGGTACTTTGATTATTCCTTCTAGTTTGCAGTTGTTCCCATTTTTTGTCCAATGTCAACTTTTTCTATCCTATTTTTTTTGTATCTCTACAGCGGAGTGAACAATTATTGATCTCGTCTCAATCAAATATTTTCTCGTCTTCCTTTTCTCTAAAGGTAAGAAAACTATACAAAACAGACCCTTTATTTCTTTTTGCCTTAACCAATTTTTTTTGTCCTTTTTTAAGTTTTCCATTTACCCCTACCAATATGCTTATAAAACATACAAGAATTTGACGTAGAATGCAAACGCGTCAGGCTTCCTTCAAGCCTTCTTTTATTTTTCGTGCAAGCTTTATTAAAAAACATGTATTTAAAGAACTTTTGATGAATATGAAAATTCTACATTACTCTTTATTGTTGTACACTAAGCAGATATATACAAGCAGAGCTACAAAATCAAAACACAAAATTTGTTACAGATGGAGAGGTTTTCAACTAATGACAATAAATGACCTAAAATAAAGAAATTCAAATTGAGTTATTGAACTATGCTAACTTGCCCCTGCAATATAGTGGAGGCCGGCACAACACCAATCATGGACTTGAGGAATGCATGACGAGGTGTAGATAACAGCTTGGTAAGAAGATCAGCGAGTTGATGATTGGATGGAACATGAGCAACATTAAGCTCCTTTTTGGCCCCAAGATCACGAACAACATGATAGTCAAGAGCAATGTTGCTTCATATGGGAGTGAAAAACTAGATTAGCACAAACATATGTAGCACCAATATTATCAGAATAAATGAGGGAGGGTGAGTTCTTGAAGAAGATTCCTTAACCATACACAGCAGTAGTGGATGCAATAGCCAATAGTGCGGTATTATTTATTTTAGGCCATTTATCATCATTAGTTGAAGATCTCTCCATCTCTAACAAATTTTTGTTTTGATTTTGTAGCTATTGTTTTGAATTTTGTAACTTCCCAAATCTGCTTGTATATATTCGCATAGTGTCCATCAATAAAAAATAATGCAAAATTTTCAGATTCATCAAAAGTTCTTTATGGTATGAGAGTCTTTGTGCTTAACTAGCGCTTTTTTTTTTTTTTTTTTGTGCCGATCCAACCATGGCCTCTCTTCCATTGCCGATATCTCTTCTCCTTCTTCCTTCAATCCCAAAGATCTGGTTGAGTTTAACACTGCTGTTCATCTTCCAATCAAATTGAACAGAGACAATTATCCTGCTTGACATCAACAACTTGACATCCTACTTGGTGCTCATGCTCTTCAAGGCTATGTTAATGGCTCCACTCCCTGTCCCTCTGCTACTATTGGTGAGGGTGTCAATACAACTTTTAATCCTATATTCTCTCATTGGGTCCGTCAAGACAAACTCATTCTTCTTGCCATTCTTGCTTCTTGTGAGCTTGGTGCTTGATCTGTTATTCAAAATGGTTCCACCCCGACTATCGCATGGTCTCTTCTCAGCTGAGCCTTTTGCTAGTCGCTCTCAGGCTCGCACCATGACTCTTAAAGATCAACTTAGTTCTCTTCAAAAAGGAACATGTTCTCTCACTGATTACCAACAAACTATCCAAAGCATTGCTAATAACTTATCTCTCATTGGACATCCTCTTGATGACTTAGATTTGGTCATTTATGCGCTCGATGGTCTTGGTCCTGCTTACAAGGAGTTTTGTGCTTCAATTCGAACGCGAGATAATCCCATCCTATTTGCTGATCTTTTTGACAAATTGGTGGACTATGAAATGTTTCTTATGCAGGAAGAATGTCTCTTTCCTACTCTTCCTATTACTGCTCATCATGTTCATCACTCTTCCCAACCTCAAGGCCGTCCATGCTTTTTCAATAAATGGCCTAGAATAAAGAAATTCAAATTGAGTTATTGAACTACGCTAACAGTATTTGGATTTAATAGAGTTACAAAGATTAATGCATAAATGTTTAAAAACTATAACTGGACTTGGATATGTAATAGACTACAAGTTGCATTACTTGGTAATAATTTTAATATATTGATTATTGGAACTCGATGTGATGAAAATGTTTATACGGTTAATAATATTTGAAGTTAAATTGAAGTAATTCAATATTTCACACATATAGATTAATTGAATAACAGGTGAGAAAATTTTATTAAAAGAAAGAAATTATTATCAACTCGTGATTATTTCATATTTAAGTAATTATTATATTAAAAATATTTTAATAAAAATTAATATAATATGTAGATATAAGTAAGTTAATTTTAAATAATTATAATGTTTCATAGTTACAGCAAGGATCAGAAAATGAGATTAGCAGTGAGAAATCTAAATTTCGATGAAACTAGTGGATGTTTCCATGCATTGCACGACACGTATTTGTATGTGTTTCACGACTCCGTTGCGCACAACAATTAGAAAGACCTATAAAAATTGGGTGCTTGCTCACATACATTTGGTGGTCAATGGAGCTATTTGCAGTTGCTTTACCACATTTCATAAATGTGGCTACATTCAATAAAGTGTCGCCAAAAACATATCGAAGCCTTGAATTCCAACAGCGAGTTCCTCTCCGCCACCGCTAGCTTCCCCATCGCCTCCGCAACGCCCTTCCTCGTCGCCCAATCACCGCTCCCCAACGCATCTACCAAGCAAGCCACCAAACTCCTCACCACACCACCGCCGCCAGAAGCGGCGCCACTAGCCTCTACAACACTCCTAATCAAATGCAACAACGGTGCCTTGGCCTTAAACCCCTCGCACTTTAGAAGCTTCTGGAACCTCGGCATCAGCTTCGATAGCCTTGCAGGGTCGAGATCCGGCGCGGCCTCAATCGCTGAGGCCAAACACATGGCGACAGCAGCCTGCGCGTTGGGGTCCTGCTCGGTGAATAGCGCGGCCGACAGCGGTTTCAGGAAAACGGAAAATGGTTGGCACGTGACGCGGGCGGTTAGGGACGTAACGGAATCTGTACGCAGAATCGGTGGATGAGGTTGGTTAGGATCTTGGGGAGGTGAGGGGAGAGGGTGTTGCCATGAATTTTGGAGAGGGTGGCGAGGAGGCGGATGCATTGCCTGCGGAGAGGGGAGGTGTCGATGGAGTGGATGGATGAAAGGGTGAGAGGGTGTGGGTGTTGAGGGTTTGGGCGATGGAGTGGAGCTCTGTGGCGGCGAGAGAGTGGGTGTCGCGGTCGGAGAGCTTCGCCAAGCAGGCGAGGACTCGCCGGTGAGGCTCTATGCTTTATGGTTTATGTGGTTAAAAGCTTGGATTTGTGTTTGGCCACACTTTTATTGTATTTAACAACATTTTATTTAACCACATTTATAAAACGTGGTTAAGGACAACGGTAAGTAACTGCATTGACTGTCAACTATACGTGAGCAATCACCATAAATCTTTTTTTTAAAACCTTAAGTATTTAATTCTTTAAATGTTTAAAATTGAACTGCTTCTTTTTGAACCAATTAGATGAGATTGGTACAGGATTCTGAAAATCAACATTAGCAGAAAACACGTGATTAAATTTCCTGAAGTTGTGTTACAAGATGTTTAGGTACAAAGGCAACAATATTCCTTCTAAGCTTACTTCTAATATATATAGGATTCATAGAAGTATCATAAACATCTATCAAACAAATTCTAACACCAATATACAATAGTGTAATCGAATCTTGATTTTCAAAATGATAAAACTGCGATAAGAAACTAAAATTATTAATAAAATATACTGTTGAGCTGTTGTTCTTATTTCAAGATAAGAAAATTGTCTTCATTTCAATTATGTATATAGTTTTGTTTAAATTCATATTGGTATGCATTCATAAAAAGACAAATGGATGTAACACTTCGAAGTTATTTAAAAATTTATTTAAGCCTTATTAATGAGAATTTAAGTATTCTGACAGACTTAGAGATAATGAAAATGACCCAATGGACGAGATGAAAAAAAAGTCAGGTGTAAATAGTAACTTTACAAGCTCACAGGTGAATAGCAACCATGGAACTGGGACCAGAAGTAACCCAGGATTGAGGGAAGATAGGACAAGGGTTAGGATAGAGTATTAGACCTGGGATTAATTCTAGATAACAGTTTGATTTCCTAGGTATGGTGTTTTACTTATTCAGTAAAATTTTGGTATGTAATTTTTAACACAAAAAGTAACTTGCTCACCAAGTTTGAGTGAACCACTTATCTTAGGCCAAGTGAATGGCCTTGACCAACAAAAATAATCCAGTCATTCATTTCATTTCTTTTCCAAAAAGAAAGAAATCTAGATAAAGAAAACTAGAAAAATACTACACCTAACCTAAGATAAAAATAAAATAACCACCACCCTTATATTACCCTCATCATTTTAGACCATCATTTTCGAACAGTTGCAGGAAAACACAACCCCTCCATGATTAAAAAAAAAACTCCAAACCCTAACCCTAGTTCCCATGGCCCCAAAACCCTACCCTAAAGCTTCTAAAACCACAAACTTTCTTCTCTAAAATTCATCTACTCTTTATAATCTTCAAAATTAACTGATTAAAATTTTGATTCATCACCATTCTACACCTTGAGCCATAATGTACTAGTGCAGGAAGAAGGATTGGGTACTATTTGGAAAGGCTTTTAGTGAAGAAAATAATTTTGGAAGGATCATATAAAGCAAGAAGCCTTAAAGGTTCAAGAGTAGGGTTTTTGTGGCATTTTTCGTTCTAAATTTTGTTTATGAATATACTACAGTTTTGAACTTAATATTTTTGGTCTTATGGAATACTTATACATATATCTTGATATCTTTGCATGGGTGGAGCAGTTTGATGTTGTTAGAAAATCATTTTTGTAAAAACAAATTTTGAACTGAGTTGCTGAAAACTCAAGATTTTTCACTAACAGTAAATGTTTCACGATTTTTTTAAAGTAGTAGAAGATATCTTTTTGAACTAGATTTTTTTTATAGTGAAGCTAACACATTCAGATAATTCCATGATTTTTATTGAGTCCATTTTACATCTTTTGCTATTTTTTGAAAATAAAAATCTAAGGCTGTTATGGTTGTTGTCAGTTATGAAGTTCTAAATTTGTATAATTTTGTTTCTATTCAAAATGATGGAATTTTGTTTCTATTCAAAATGATGGAATTTGGCTTTGAAATTTTTAAAGCTTATTGTAGACACATTGAGATCCAACCCTGAATTTTTATAGAAATTGTTAAGTTCATTTGCTATGGTAATAAAATTAGGAATTTTGACTATTAGCTGAAATAAGGTGGTCACTAATCATCAAAATTGTATAATTTTGTTAATATAGCTAGAGACCATGTTTTTACTTAAAATTTTTACAGGGCCTTGTGGCTACATTGAGATGACTTGGTGAATTTTTGTAGCTTTGTTTGATACAGTTTGATACGTGGACTAAAACCATTACTGAGATGTGAAATCTACCTATTGTGCTAAAAGTGTACAAATGCCTTAAATTGATGATATAATGGAATTTGGCTTAAGTGTGATGTGTATTAATGCATCGTAGAGAATTTAAAACTTGGAATTTGTGAATGATTGCCTATATGTGATCAATGCATGCATTGGGAAAAAAGAAAATAATATGAACATGCATGTGCAAGAGAATGCATAAGCTTCAATTATGCATGTTCTGACATATGGGTGAAAAGAAAAGACTTATGTCAAATGAAGAAGAAGGCAAAAAGAGGAACTTCCTCAAATGAAAGGGAAGGCAAAAAGAGTAACTTCCATTGAGATATTGTAAGCCGGTAGATGTGCTGGTTGGGAATAGATTTGTGTGAGATTCGGAAGTGGAAAAATGAAAATCTAGTGATCACGTATAGGAATGAGCTCAATCATGATAAGTAGTCCATTGCCCATGTGTGGTGTTATCCATTAATACCAATTGATATGAACTAAGTATTCTCTATGTCGATGAAAAAAAAAGGATAACACACATAATTGAGTTCTTTGGTCATAAGAGAAATATATGATGATTCATTAATATCACATATGATTTATTGATCTTGCACATGATTTACACTGAATTTATGATTGATATAATGTGACTAAATCACTAAGTGTGCTTGCATGAAATGTTTTTAGAAATAACATGCTATGGTTGAAAATGATTCTGATGATATGTTTATGCATGAGGGAGTACCTTGTTGAGAATTTTATAATATTCTCATCCCTATAATGCTTATACCTTGTGTTATCTTCAAATCTTACAGATGCCACCCCTATGGATCTTCATTGACTTGCTATAGTAGGAGTAGCATTATGATACAGCTGCTTGTTTACCCATTATATTTGTAGTGCCCTACGTTCTCGAGTTTCCATATGATAGTATGCCTCGGCTCCTAGCACACCTAGTTTGTGTTGTACCCCGCTTTCTTTGCTAGTACCCTGTGGAGGATACACCAACTCAATCATCATCATCTGACTTTAACTCCTCTACTAACTTTAGTATTTTAGCATGAAGGCAATGTTATCATCTGAATGGGCAAATGATTTTCCTTTAGAGAATATAGGAGATATTCGAGATGACTGTACATCTGTTGACTTTCTAGGTAATAGCTACTGATGTTATATATAATGTGCTTTTAATGGCCACATTAGAACTTCAGATGCTTTGCGATTAGTATAAGTTAGAAAATATAAGTGACACTTCTAATTGTTATGTTAATACTCAAGTAACACACGATAGTTAGGAAGACATTGTGTAACACACACACACACACGTATATATATATATATATATATATATATATATATATATATATATATATATATATATATATATATATATATATATATATATATATATATCATAAGTATTAACCATTCCACATAACACACTAAATAAACATACTAAATAGTATCATGCCCACCAATAGAGGTTGAGCTAAGTACAGTCATCTAGAAGAAACATGAACAACATATAGATAGAGACTAAACACAGCCTGCTAAAAACCTCTCCTCCCACTACTCCTATTGGGATGCACTTAGAGTAGATAACCTATAACATAATAACAAAAGAAGGTTGTCCTCACTACGAGATATGCACAAGCACTCCAAAAGGTCTGTTAGCTCTAGAACCTTTCAGAATTGTTAAAGAAATATGTTTTGAGTGATAACATAGTAAATTCTAAGAACAGATTTTGAAGAATGACTAATGTTTTGCTTGAGTTTCTTAATATAGCAAACAGGGCACTCCGTATGCATAATACGTTCTTAAAAGCATAAATAATTTCACTCTTCATGTGCAAACATGATTGTATGTCATGAAAAGAGATAAAGACTAAATGGAAGTGAATATTATAACATGAAATAAACGTATGCGTGCTTAATAGATCGAAGAAATCTATCAAAAACAAGAAACCAAGGCTGGCATCTTCATAAAGTAGAACTAGACTTCAGAAAGCACACATGGAATGAAGATATTAAGCAAACTATGAAGCTTAATGTTCTACAACTTTCAATAATGATCATTACATCTATTCTAATCATATACTGCTCTGATTGAAGACTAGAAGATCATTCATTTATCAAGGAACTGATATTGTACTTCAAAAAGTGCACTTCACTGTAAAACGCTACATTTCATTGAAAAAGGAGGGAAAATTTGAAATTTAAAATTGAAGTCAAAACTAGTTATAGACTGGCATGTCATCTTTTCTACCAACTTGGTCAACCAATCTAGCTTCTAGAAGGAAGAGTTCAGAAACCATGTTCAGAAAGTAAAAAGTAGTTTATGAAGGGTCATCAGAAACTTCAAGTTCACAATGGTTTCTGCAAAAGCTCTGATACCAGACGAGCTACTCCTCTAGATTACGTTTCCAAGGCACAAATAGATGATCATGTAATACCCTAGTTTAAATAAAAATGTTAGAAAAATTTTCGAGCCAGGAAAGGTGTTAGTTACCCTTACCTGTCATTCTGGGACTTGAATTTCACCAAGTTCGGACCCTACACATCCTTGAAGGGCTATATGATAGAGCCATATTCTTCGGACCAAAAGTTACAGTAATTGTTCCCTAGAGAAAAATAAGTTAAAGAGTAATTTTTAATAAATTTTATGAAACCTTTAGACCTCCCAATTTTAGCCTACAAGTTTATAAAATCGTAGGAATTCCCCATATTTGAAATAGAACACAAAATTTGGCTTTTGATTTGTTGGGATTTTAATTTTTCTGATATTTTATTTGAATCCAAATAGGAGGTATTTCTTATTTACATTTATGTTTTAAAGTTAATAGAGAATAAGTGACTATTGGGATAACACAGTCCAATACATTTCAGAACTTGAATTATAGTCCAAAGTTGAGGGAAAAACCATTCTGGTGAGTGCTGCAATGGTCCTGGAACATCAAGGCGGTGCCAGTTACCAAAATTATGTGCTCTGGTAAGTGCTACAGTACTCAAAATTTCAAAAAAACTCCTATTTTGGGGTTCAAACCATCAAAACACAACCCTCCACCCAAAAACTCGAGAACATCCACCTGCCAACCTGTTTTCACCTCTAAATCTCCATTTTCTTCCATTTGTTCCAATTTTAACTTCAATCTTTTACTTTTAAGGCTTTAAGGTATGTTGTTCTAGTGATTTTGCTTTTATTCCTTCCATTTTTCTTTGTCTTTGGGGGTTGGCATGAAGTTTTCCATACCTCTCAAGGAGGTGGAGTCTTTTAAATATGTTAGAGTTAGATTTGATTTATATAGAGGTTTTAGCAGTTAATCTAGAATTCTATTGCTTCAATGATAGATACAGGTGCTGTTCCTACTTCCCAAAACTTTGCTGGTGCTATTCCTATGTCTGCTGCCACTCTAGGTGAGTGGCTTCATATATGTAACTTCTATGTTAATTATTATACCTATTTTCACATAAAACATGACATTATATATGAGTATAGAGTTTGTTTTGTGAATTATTGAGATTTTTGTGAAATATTATATTGTGAACTATATTGGTTTTAATAAGAGAATGTGTTTTTCTTGAAAACCATGGGGCATCTACTATTGAGGATGAGTTTTGCATAGTTGAACAGTAAATTTAATAATTTAGAGATGCTTTTATGATCATGTGATTCTTATACTGCATATTGTTACATAAAGAGAGATTTTGAACCCTAAGATGGAAGACTTTGGAAATGATTAAGAAAAGAGTGAAATTTCTAATTGAGCTGGTAGTAACTATAGAGAAGCAGGTTGTGATTTAATGGCAGTTAATCCATTAACCTTGGTACTAAGTAGCCCAGGGCAAGAAATAACAGAGAATTTACTATCACATTGGGGACGGCGAAACATAACGACTAGATGTGGCTAGAGATTATTACGTCTCAAATGTGGTGTGTAACCAGAGTAGAAATTATTGTTTCTCTATTACAGTACTGTTAGGTCCATTTATAGAAAGCTAAGATTTGATACTTGATTATAATTGTTAAATGATTTGATACTTTATTACTGTTATTATTATTCCGGTGCTATGTATCTTCTCTTGGGGTCCCATGAAGGGGGCTCCAAGTGATGACTCACTCACTGAGTTTTGATTACAAAACCCATCATTCTGTTTATTTTCATATTTTATAGATATTGTAGCTGTTGAGGGTACTTCTACACCATATTCCTCCCAGTAGCATTAGATTTCAGTTGATGAACTCATTAGGTGAGGTGTCTAGTATTTCGCTCTAGATGTGCTCCAGTGTAACGCAGGCAAGATCTCGGACTGTAGTGAATGGTTACATTATGCATATCTTTGTATATTAGGATATTATTTGGACTTATAATCTATGTTTTTCATAGACACTTTATATGTAAAGGACTTCACACATATTTTGTGATATTGTGATATTATGATATTAGCTTTTGAAAGTTACTAACACATTTTGGGTTTTATAAATATGGTTTCAAGAGCAGGTGATTTGTATGTAGAAAGAGACCTATTTTATGGATTTTTCATGGTTTAAATGTGCATGTAGAGATGATACAAGTCACAAGGCTTATGTGGGAATAAGGTTTCTCCATGTCAGGTCGTGATAAAGTTGGTATCAAAGCCATAGGTTTCCTATATATCACTAGAGCAAGTCTCCATAGGTAGTACCTTATTTATGTAAATAGAAGTGGGCCTATTTGCATTAACGAAGTGTTACTTGTGGCCTTTAGAATGGTCAGTTGAGTCCAGACTCAGAGATGGAGTTCAATTTCTTCTTATGTATGGTATTCCTTATCCTACGTGCTATTCTCTTTCAGCTGGATCCAGTATTCCTCCCCTCTAATATTCTACGTCTCGACACCACCGTAGTAGCAAATCTTCTAGTCCTAGTGGCCGCCTTAGAGCCCTAGAGCAGGCTTTGGCTAACCTTTCTGATGTTTTAGCCAGACAGGCAAAGGCTGGATCACAGCCACCCTTGGTCCAGCCTCCAATTAGAGATCTTGATTATTCAAACCTAGAGAATTTTCAGAGGGTGGATCCACACACCTTCCAGGGATGCCTGACCACAGAGGACCCCCAAGCGTTCTTTAGATAGATAGAGAAGATTATCCGTGTTATCCATTGTTCATCAAAAAGAGCAACAGAGTTAGCTGGTTTTTAGTTATGAGGCTTGGTGGGGACATGGTATGATGAGTTCCTTCAAGGGTGTGGCAATTCAGAGCCAGCCTCCTAGGACGAATTCAGGATAACTTTTCTTTTGTAGATTTTTGTCAGAGAGCCAGAAGACATAGATGATGGAGGAGTTTTTGAGACTCCATATGACCTATATGGGATAACCATGGCTGAGTATGATGAGAGGTTTACATACTTGGCTCAAGCGGCTACAGGCATGTTGTAGTCAAAGACTAAGAAAGTTAGATGGTTCATTCAGGAATTGCCTAAAGATATGCTCTTTAGCCTTCAGCCGTATTTCGGTACAATGGACTATGCATAAGTAATAGACACCACTATTGGATTAAAGGTAGGACTAGCAGAGAAGAGAGTTGCTTTGAAGTTCAGCAAAAAGACTAGGACATAAGGTACATTTTCTAGGGGAGCTGGTACTAGTAGAGGACCTGGCTAGCAGAGTTAGTAGTGGGCTAAACCAAGTAGGTTTGCCCTTTCAGATCCTACCCCGATACGATCTGTAGTTGTCCAAGGTCAGGGCAGAGAAGGCAGTCAGTATTCTGGCCAGGCATCAATCCAGAGTTTTCCTGTTTGTTAGACTTATGGTAGGCGATACTCGAGTCAGTGCCTAATTGGCACATTTTATGGTTGTGGCTAGTAGGGCCACAAGAGGGTGAAATGCCTATTTCAATAGGGGACATCCAGTTAGGGGTCAACAAAGTCCACCACTTCTATATAATCTTTTCAATCAGTATCCCAAGGTGGTTCTGCTGCCCCAGTTGGCAGGGATGCTGGGGGTAGAGGCCCTAGAAATAGAGGCTTTAGTGGCAGAGGTTTAGCTAGTAGAGGTCAGTGTAGCAGTGGATAGCCCCGATTGTATGCATGGACACAACAGGATGTATTAGCCTCTAAAGAAGTATGGTAGGTATTATCAGGGTCTTTACTTTTGATGCATTCGCTTTGATTAATTCTAGATCTTCTTATTCATATGTATTCTCATTCTTTGCTACATGATTCGAGAGGCGGGTTTCTAGTTTAAAGAAGCCTTTTTTAGTAGGGATACCCGTGGGAGTACCCCTCTTAGTTCAGTCAGTATACAAAGACTATGAAATCAGGGTTGGTGATATGGAAACTTATGCAAATTTATACCTGTTAGATATGTCAGACTTTGATGTCATTTTGGATATGGATTGGTTAGCTTCATGCCATGCTATGGTGGATTGCTATACTAAGTTTGGCGAGTTTGGTACCTCTGTAGATGAATTTCAAGAGTTTAAGGGTGTCAACTGTTATGTTTTGACTAGTCTGATTTCATCCATGAGTGCCTTGAGGCTTATGGACAAAGGGGTTATGGGTTTTTAGCTTTAGTTCAAGATGTAAAGGTACCAGTGCTAACCATAGAATTAGTCCCTATTGTTTGTGAGTTTCTGATGTGTTCCTAGAGGATTTACCAAGGTTGCCACCAGAAAAGGAAATAGAGTTTGGAATAGAACTTGAGCTAGGAACTGGGCCTATTTCGATACTCCCATACCGTAAAGCCCTGACAGAGCTACAGGAGTTGAAGAATTAGTTGCAAGAGTTGCTGGATAATGGTTTTATCCGATCGATTACCTCACCTTGGGGTGCTCCGGTCTTATTTGTAAAGAAAAAAAAAGATAGATCTATGAGGATGTGTATAGACTATCGGTAGTTGAATATGGTGATTGTTAAAAATAAGTACCATTTCCTTCGTATAGATGATTTGTTTGATCAGCTTCAAGTGGCTAGATGTTTCTCTAAGATTGATCTTTGGTCTGGGTATCACCAGTTAAAAATCAAGGATGAGGATATACCCAAGATAGCTTTCAGGACACGCTATGGACATTATGAATTCCTAGTGATTTCGATTTGACTAATGCCCCTACAACTTTCATAGATTTGATTAATAGAGTTTTTAGACCATTCCTGGATAATTTTGTGATTGTCTTTATTGATGATATTTTGGTATACTCTAAGAGCACAGAGGAGCATGAGCATCACCTTAGTATTGTGTTGCAGACACTGAGGGAATATCAGTTATATGCTAAGTTTTCTAAGTGTGAATTTTGGTTAGAGCAGGTGGCATTCCTTGGACATATAGTGTCCAAGGATGGTATCAAGGTAGATCCAAAGAAGGTTGAAGTAGTTCAGCAATGGCCAAGACCTGCTACAGTATCAGAGATTCATAGCTTCTTGGGGATGGTAGGCTGTTATAGACAATTTATCAAGGATTTTTCCAAGATTGCAACACAGTTGACTAGGTTGAAGCAGTTCAGCAATGGCCAAGACCTGCTATAGCATTGTAGCTTCAATGGGTAGATGCTTGTGAGGAGAGCTTCCAAAAGTTGAAGACCTGCTTGACTACCATTCCGGTACTAGTACTACCTTCAGGTACGGATGGCTTTACTGTATACCACGATACTTCTAGAGTAGGACTTGGCTATGTCCTGATGCATCATGGCCAAGATGTAGCCTATGCTTCAAGGCAACTCAAGAAGCATGAACAGAATTATCCTACTCATGATTTAGAAATGGTAGCAGAAGTCTTTGCTTTGAAGATTTGGAGATATTATTGGTATGGAGCAACTTGTGAGATTTTTACAGATCATAAGAGCTTAAAGTATATTTTCCAGTAGAAAGATCTAAATCTTAGACAATGTAGGTGGATGGAACTATTGAAAGACTATGATTGTATGATTTTTTGTCATCCAGGTAAGGCTAATGTAGTAGCTGATGCCTTGAGTAGGAAGTCAGCAGGTAGTTTGGCCCATATAGCTCCTTTAAGACAACCTGTGATAGAAGATATTCACAGGTTAGAAGTAGAAGGAGTCCTGTTTGGACTTGATAACATAGGAGCCTTTCTAGCTCACATTAGAGCTCAATCAACCCTAGTAGAACAAATTAAGCCAAAGTAGAAAGAAGACCCCAAACTGGTTAAGCTTATAGAAGATGTATACAAAGGAAAAGGTTTGAGTTTTCTATGGATACGGAAGGTGTGTTGCGCCTTGGAAACAGGTTATGTGTACCTGATGTGGGTGAGTTGAAGAGGAAGGTAATGGAAGAATCTCATAGGGCAGCATACTCAGTACATCTAGGATCAGCAAAAATTTATCATGATCTTAAACAACTATACTAGTGGGAAGGCATGAAAAAGGACATAGGTGACTTTGTGGCACGATGTTTGGTATGTTAGCAAGTTAAAGGTGAACACCAAAGACTCGCAAGATTGCTTCAGTAGATAGAGATTCTAGAATGGAAGTAATAAAGGATAACCATGGATTTTGTAGTCGATTTACCTCGAACTACAAAAGGCTTTGATTCCATCTGGGTAATTGTAGATCGAATGATCAAGTCAGCTTATTTCTTGCCAATAAAGACTAGTAGCTATACATAAATGAGATTGTCAGATTTCACGCAATGCCAATGTCTATTATATCAGATAGAGGGGCTCAGTTCACTTCGAGATTCTGGAGGGCATTTCAGGAAGCTTTTGGAACCCGAGTGGACTTGACCACAACCTTCCACTCTTAGATAGATGGTCAGGTATGTCTTTAGATTTGGGGACCAAATCTTTTAAAAAGGAGGGAGTATGTAATACCCTAATTTAAATAAAAAGGTTAGAAAATTTTTCGAGCTAGGAGAATGTCAATTACCCTTACCTGTCATTCCGGGTCTTGAATTTCACTAAGCCCGGACCCTACACATCCTTGAAGGGCTATATGATAAAGTCATATTCTTAGGACCAAAAGTCTCGATAATTGCTCCCTAAAGAAAAATAAGTTAAAGAGTGATTTTTAATGAATTTTATGAAACCTTTAGACCTCTCAATTTTACCCTACAAGTATATAAAATCATAGGAATTCCTTGGATTTGAACTAAAATCTAAAATTTAGATTTTGATTTGTTTGGATTTTAATTTTTCTGACATTTTATTTGAATCCAAATGGGAGGTATTTCCTTATTTACATTTATGTTTTAAAGTTAATGGAGACATTAACTTAAAATCAAGAAATGTTAATAAGTGAGTATTGGAATAACCCAGTCCACTACATACCAAAACTTGAATTATAGTCCAAAGTTAAGGGAAAAACCATTTTGGTGAGTGCTGTAGCGGTCCTGGAATAGTAAGGTGGTTCCAGTTATCAAAATTATGAGCTCTGGTAATCGCTGCAGTGCTCAAAATTTCAATAAAACCCCCCATTTTGGCGTTCAAACCATCAAAACACAACCTTCTACCCAAAAACACAAAAACCTCTGCCTTCCAACCTATTTTCACCTCTAAATCTCCATTTTCTTCCATTTCTTTCAATTTTTAACTTCAATCTTTCACTTTTAAGGCTTTAAGGTTTGCTGTTATAGTGATTTTGCTTCTATTCCTTCCATTTTTCTTTGTCTTTGGGGGTTGGCATGAATTTTTCCGTACCTCTCAAGGAGGTGGAGTCTTTTCAATATGTTAGAGTTAGATTTGAGTTATATAGAGGTTTTAGCAGTTAATCTAGAATTCTATTGCTTCAATGATAGATACGGGTGCCATTTCTACTTCCCAGAACTCTGTTGGTGCTATTCCTATGTTTGCTACCACTCTAAGTGAATGGGTTCACATCTGTAACTTCTATGTTAATTATTATATCTATTTTCACATAAAACATCAGATTATATGAGTGTAGAGTTTGTTTTGTGAGCTACTAGGATTTCTGTGAAATCTTATGTTGTGAACTATATTGGTTTAAATAAGAGAATGTGTTTTTCTTGAAAACCATGGGACATTTACTATTGAGGATGAGTTTGCATAGTTGTACAGTAAATTTAATCATTTAGAGCTGCTTTTATGATCATGTAATCCTGATACTACATATTGTTATATAAAGAGATATTTTGAACCCTAAGATAGAAGAAACAGACTGTGAGTTAATGGCAATTAATCCATGAACCTTGGTACCAAGTAGCCCATGACCAGAGATAACAGGGAATTTACTGTCACACTGGGAATGGCAATACATAACGGTCAGATGTGGCTTGAGATTGTTACGTCACAAATGTGGTGTGTAACCAGAGCAGAGATTACTATTTCTATATTAGAGTACTGTTAGGTCCGTTTATAGAAAGCTAAGATTTGATACTTGATTATAATTGTGAAATGATTCAATACTTTATTACTATTACTATTATTCTAGTGCTGTGTATCTTCTCTTGGTGTCCCATCAAGGGGGTTCCAGGCGAGGATTCACTCATTGAGTTTTAGTTACAAAACTCACCTCTCTATTTCTTTTCATATTTTACAAATACTGTAGTTGCTAGGGGTACTTCTACATTATCTTCCTCCCAGCAGCGTTAGATTTCAGTTGCTGAGCTCATTAGGTGAGATGTCTGGTATTCCACATTAGATGTGCTCCAGTGTAATGCAAGCAGAATCTCGGATTGTAGGGCATGGTTACATTTTGCATATCCTTGTATATTAGGATAGTATTTGGACTGTATAATCTATGTTTTTTATAGACACTTTATATATAAAGGACTTCATGCATATTTCGTGATATTATGATATTAGTTTTTGAAAGTTACTAAGACATTTTGGGTTTTATAAATATGGTTTAAAGGGTAGGTGGTTTGTATATGGAAAGAAACCTATTTTATGGATTTTTCATAGTTTAAATGTGCATGTAGAGATAATATAGGTCACGAGGCTTATATGAGAATGAGGTTTCTCACGTGCCCAAGTCGGGTCGTGATAGATGAACACGTGTCACTTAGACAACAGATATAGGGCAACAATCACAAAGGGAGACCATCTATAAATAGAGATGCTGAGCTTTCAAAGATAAGAACTTCACGATTACATAAGTACTGAAACGCTGCAAAATTTTCTCCTCATCTTTTTTGTGAAGATCATTACTTCTTCTAATTAGTTTCCTTTCCTATAAAAATCATCTTTCAATGCTCTTGAACAATTTATACATTCTTCCAAGGAATAATTGTTAGAAAGAAGTTATTCAAGTTCTCCCTGGTCATTCACTATATATTTTAAGGAAACTTGAGTGTAGGTTAGTTTGAGTTGTAAATCCAAATACAAACGTTTGTATCCTTGATCCAGTAGTGATCAGTGTGAGATAGCTTGGAGAAACTAAGGCAAAATCTACTTGCAACTTGACAGTAAGGTGTTTTTATTGGTAATAGTTTAGCTTAGAGAGGCTAGTACAAGACTACTCAAGGTTCATCTTGAAAAGGTTGGTGAATAACTTCTTGGTTTGTGAAAGTATTGGTTGTTTACTAGCTACTAGTTATAGCTTGGGAAGGCTACTATAAAAACTATCCGGCTTGTTCCTTTCCTAAGTGGTTGAGTACTGGATGTAGACAGTTTGGCCTGAACCAATATAAAAATCTCTATGCAGTATATTTTTCTTTTTCCTTATCCTTTTACTTTGGTTGTTTAATTTAAATAACTTAATATTTGTTTAAAGTTTGTCTTTTAGCTTATTTATTACTGACGCTATATTTTAGAAAGTTACTTTTTGAAATATCTAATGTTGTTTCTGCTACACTTCGAACTCAATGCTTGCTAGTTTTTTGTTTAAAGTTTCAGTTGTTAAAAAGTAAAGAAAAGCTAAACACAATTCAATCCCTCATTCTTGTGTGCTTTTCTACTTATAAGGCCCACTGTTAACTCCTACAAATGATGGTCCTGAAAGGAAGGAAGGTAGCTGATTACACGAGCAAGGTCATTAGGCATAGCAAGGCAGTCAGTGGGTAAGACGTGAGCACCTTGATGAGGATGTGTAGTTCCCCTACAAACATGCTAAGCTCCTTTAAGTAACTAAGTGACCGTAGCCTCCTCATCACTATCACTCCCCAACTCCATGGGGACCATTGGTGCAGAATTGCCTAAGAAGTGCTGGGTAGAAGAATTCGTGGATGGGTTTGACCAGGGCATAGAGGGGTGAGGTGGCGACCGAGGCACGTTCACAAGGAAGTCTCTCACAGTAGATGTGGCTAGGCGAGTGCAGGGAGAAACCTCTGTGCGCGGGAACCCATGCTCAAATGCAAAGTTGTTAGTGATGGGAATGGCCATAGAGAACCAACAACTAGTAATAGGGTGCATGAAAGAATTATGAAAGAATACAAACAAATGAATGGCACAACAACCTGCAAAATGATATGATTGGTTGCTTGGGTCACAGTGCATCTCATATTACCTCCAGAACCCTTCATAAATTGTTAATGTAATGCGTTTTGAGTAATGACACAATACAATTAAAGCAAATATTTTGAAGAACACTATTATTTTCCTTGAGTTTCTTGAAGTAGCAAATATGATCTTTCGTTTACATGACATGTTTCTTGAAGTGTAAATAATTTCACTTTACATGAGCAAACATGATTTATCTCATTTAAAGAGATAGGAACCTAAAAGAAGTGAAAATTATATCATGAAATGAACGTATACATTCCTAGCGGATTAAAGAATATCATCGTATACAAGAAACCAAGGCACAGATCTTCAGAAAGTATGATGTGATTTTAGAAAGTACACTTCAAGTGAAGATTTCTAACTAGCTCTTTGTAGTTGACTTAATCAAACTCACTGACTCCAGGGTAAGGTGCAGTCATAGTCAGCTTCCCTATTCATGTTTCGGGTTCTGGCATGTCATCTCTTCTGCCAACTTGGTCAACTACTCAGTTTCTCGAAGGAAGAGTTTAGAAACCTCATTTAGAAAGTAAAAATTAGTATCTAAAGGTGACGTCAGAAACCTCTATTTTGTAACATCCCCAAATTTATAACTAAGACAAATATTAATCTTAATTAGCGATAGCAAAACCAAGAGAATCTGGACAAATGTTATGAAACACAACAAATAGACTACTTAAGTATGTCTAGAGAAAAATGCAAAGAATTACGAAAATGCCATCACTTAGTGGAAATTACGAAAATGCCCTTGCTATGTAAAGAAAATTACCAAACTACCCTCGCCTTATTAAATGATGAAGATACCCTTACTCTATGAATGGAATTACAAGAATACCACTATCATTGTCTAATTACAAAAATATCCTTGTCTTAGTTAAAGAAATTACTACAATGCCATTTGCACAAATCCCTAGACTTGTCGTTAGACAAGAATGAATCTAAGCCATTGGATTAAGATGATAACACAATAATTTAACCACATACATCATACACATTTCTGAATCACATACATGCACTAAAGATTAGAAAATCTCCACTAACATCTTTGCACAAAACATGGAGCATTTTCATCCAACATGTTTGCATAAAACATGGAAACATGTTTGCACAAAACAAGGAGCATTTTCATCCCAAAATTCAGCCAACATGTTTCCATAAATCATGCTCCAAGTGCTTTCCTTCTTGCTTTTTTCTCTAATCTTTCCACTATAAATACTCCTCAAACTCTCTTCAATTCAGAAACTCCCTAAGTGTTTTTTCTTTCTTATTCTATCATTCTTCTTATGTTCTTTAAAGACTTCTCTTGATCCTCTAAACTTCATCCAAACACTTAAATCCTAAGTCCAAACTTTCACTAGCCCTCACAAGAGTTATAATCTTTAACTCTAGTGAGAAATATTTTCTTAAGCACTCAAGTTCTAGAGCCAAGATTCAAGGAGGGTCATCTACTCCAAAGACTCTTGTTCAAAGCTTAAGGAAGAAGAGAAGGACCCTTTTTAAACCCTACACAAGAGGTAGGAATTTCTTCTTTATTTGTTCAAGTATTGTTGGCTTCTAACTTTGCTCATGGATAGAGGCCTCAAACTTGAGTTATTGTCAAAAGTTTTGAATAATTATATTTTTAGAAAACACAACATGTTCTATTCTGCTATGAGTACTTTTATGATGTTATCAAACTCAAACATAACTTAAAAGATTGTATGTGAAACTTGAGTTAATAAAGATAACTTAAGACATGAACATGGCAGGTGCTGGAATTTCTAGTTATTTCTGACAGTAGTTACTTCGAAAATTAGTGTTCATAAAGTATGAAGGATCTCGAAATGAAAATATTTTTATTATAAACTAGACTCATTGTAGAACACTCTCCAAAAAGAATCACCTAAAACGGAGTTTCCCAGCCCAAGATATAAATTTTTAAAGTAGAGCCTAAGACTGAAACTCTTAATCTGACCTTGTAGTAGTAAAATAGGTGTAACTCACTCTAGAAAAATGCAAATGGACTGATTTCAACTTTGTGGAAAAGCTAACACATCTACAAACACACTTATGTATGCTATGCATACATTTTTACACCACAAAAATATAGAATGAGAGATATATTTTTGGGACAATGTGCTGAGAAAGTCTTGAAGATAGCGTGATACTGTGAGAGTGCAATTTGGAAACGTTCTGGCTAAGGAAAGACTTGGTATTTAAGCGTATCCATTGTGACCCACCTCTCTTTCCTGGGAATCCTACTATGCACAATTTACAGTTAATTTACACTAATCTAAGATGTTAGTGCTACAAATTTTATTCTAAAAGATGTCAGAACTCTAAATAAAAGATTCAAGTCTTGTAAAGAGATAATTTTAAGGATTTAAGTAGAATAATAATGTTCAGGAGATATATATAAAAGTCATAATAAAAATATATAAAGAACCTCTAAATATATCTTAAAGGGTATTAATGTATTAATGGAAATACTAAGAGTACAAAGAAGACTAAGAGAAAAAGATAATACCAAGATATCCATAACCTATTAGGAACACTAGAGACCTAACTTGATAACTTAGGTTGCTTAATATGAATTATCTATGAGAATGTTTACTATGAGATTTACATGATATTGTCTATGTTACATGAAGTGATATACAGAAATGTGAATGTATTGATGAGATATGAAATGATAATGATAAAATGATTGACTGTGCCATGATTTATTAATGTGCATACATTCATGTTTCAAATGAAATAATAAATAGACCAACTCACTGCTTAATCCTCTTTGAGGATTAAGGTATTGATGATTTCACTCAGTGAGAATAAAAGTAAAACCTGAAAAAGTAGCAATGATAGTCTGGAAAAGTGGACTTGAGCTAAACTCACGGCTTAACCCCCTAAACCGTTGAGACCATGGCAACGAAAAGAAAACCAAAAGGTTGTGGCGACGGCCACGGTATGAACTCATTACCCTTTTTGGGTGGTCTAAGGCATTGATGCATTCATCCCGTGAGTAATTAAGAAATATGTTGATGAAATAAATGAAAGATGATGATCACTAAACAAGTGAATGTTGAGGATGAGTAATCATGAAATGCATGCAGCTCCTAAATGATTATTGCTTATTAGTGGTTTTATATGATATGCTTATATGTATGCTTGATGAAATACTGAATGGATATTTCTGCTAATGTTCAAGATTAGTTTAAAAGTAACTGCACTTCGGCTAATCACGTTTGTGAAAATTTGATAATTGAATCCTTACCTATTCACCTTTTTATAATAAACCCGAAGTGACTGGGACGACAACGATGACACTTTTAGTACAAGTAGGAACTCCTACTGAGAAATCATGTATTTCTCACTCCTATATTTATTTTCCGTTGTCGTTACCAGAGACAGACGTGTCCACCTAAAGCAACAAAGTTGTAGCTGAGGAAGGAGGTAGCGCGTGAAGATTTCAAACCTTTCAAGTAGGAGCATTCCGAGCTTTAGTTACATTATAGTTTGTGAGAAACAATTAGTAATAGTAGAACTTATATTGTTATTTGTAATAACTTATCAGTATGATATATGCCCTGTTGTGACTTATATATTAAGTGATTATATTCCAGTTTATGTGATAATAGTTCTACACTTAGTCTCTTATTCCGCTTATTTAATTAAGTGCGCAATGTAACTTGATTATTATCTATAAAAGCGCTATGTATTTCACTTCTCGTTACAAGCTTAAGTTTTCAAAAAATCAATTTATTTAAAAAAAAACTTCCACTATTTTTCTAAGTTAATTTCAAAAGAAAATAAATGCAAGGCATAAGTGACAACTAATAGAATCCAAATGTGAACTTAAGCACAGTGGGGTTCTATTATGGGTGTCACATATTTCACAACAGCTTTTGCAACAGCTCTGACAAAAGACAAGCCACTCCTCTAGACTGCATTTCCAAGACACAAACAAATGATCAACACGTGTCACTTGGAAAACTGATCAGCAACGATCATAAATGAATACCATTTATAAATAGAGATGTTGTGCTTTCAAAATTAGAGATCTTGACATTGTATAAGTGCTGAAATGCTGAGAAAATTTCTCCTCATCCCCTTTTAAAGTTCATTACATCTTGTAATCAATTTCCTTGTCTGTAAAAATATTCTTTCTACGTTCTAGATAGATTATACATTCTTTCTTGGAAGAATCATTGGAAAGAAGTCATTCAAGTCTTTCCTAAATCTTTTATTGTATATCTTATGAAACTTGAGTGTAGGTTAGTTTGAGTTGCAAACCCAAACACAAACTTTTATATCTTTGATCCAGTAATGATCGGTGTGAGTTAGCTTGGATAGGCTAGTCAAAGATTACTTGTAACACGGTAGTAGTGGTTGCTACTAGTCATGGTTTAATGTGGAGAGACTGGTTAAAGACTACTCAGGTTGTGATAGTAGAGTGTGCTTGCTGGTTATTGGTTCAGCTTGGGGAGGCTGGTCAAAAACTACTTGGTTTGTGATAGTAGAGGTTGTTACTAATCACAGGCAAGAGCTTGGGAAGGGTACTGCAAAGATTATTCTATTTCTTTCTCAGGTTGAGAAAGGTTTTAGTGGAACTCAATGGTGGTGGAGAACTAGATGTAGACTGGTTGGCCAAAGTAGTATAAAAATATCTGTGCAGCATCTTCTTATCCTTTAAATCTTTTACATTCACTGATTTGTACTTATTATCCTATATTTTCCATAAAATTATCTTATTTACGCTTCTGTCATTTTCGTTGTAGTACAAAAAGTTACTTTCTGAACTACCTAACACTGTTTTCATTGCACTTCAAGCTCAATGCTTGATAGTATCTTATTTAAGTTTTTCAGAAGCTGAAAAGGAAAGAAAAAGCAAAGCATGATTAACCCCTTTTTTGGTGCATTTTTTCACCTACAAATGGCATTAGAGCTTGGCTTCTAAGGGGTTGAGCATTTTAACGACGACAAAGGACAAAGATCCGAGGACAAATGGCACATAATATTCATATAGCAAAAGGACACTCCATCAACAAACCATCATTCTTTGCTGGTGGGAACTATGCCTATTGGAGAGATCGCATAGAGTTGTTCATAAAATATACAAGTCTTGACTTGTAGGAAATAATACAAGAAGGTGACTATGTTCCAATTGAAGAGGTTCCTAGAATTGAGGATGCACCCTTAACATCTAGAGAAGTCCCTAGGAGTAGGTGGACATAGCAATACAAAGCCAAAGTTCAATTGAACTCTAAAGCTAAGTACCTGCTCATGTGTGCAGTAAGCAATGCTGAATATGACAAAACCATTACTTGTGATACAGCAAAGGAAATATAGGACAGATTGCACATGCTGCACAAAGGCACTGATCAAGTTAAAGAAACAAAGATCATTCATCAATACTAAATGTTTAAAATGACAGATAATAAGAGTATTGATGAAATGACCACAAGGTTTATGCATATCATAAACTAACTTAAGGGACTGGGCAAAAAGTATTGTAACTCTGAAATAGTTAGAAAAATTTTGAGAAGTCTCCTTGCAAAATGGCTGCCTAAGTTCACAGTTATTACAGAAGCTAAAGACCTTCAAACTCTTAGTCTGGACATACTCATTGGGTCACTCAAAACCCATGAGATAGTGCTCTTTGAAATGCATGGTGAATCCATGAGAAAGAGCAAGTCCATGGCCTTGAAGTCATCTCATCAGAAGCAGAATAAAGCTAAAGCAATGAAAGCTGTTAATACCTTTGATAAAGAGGAAGAATTTGATGATAAAACAAATAAAGAAGATGGAGATTAGATCTCCATGCTACTAAGGAAGATGTCCAAAGCCTAGAGAGGCAACACAAGGAGAAGAAGAGATATCAACCTGAAAAAGGATAGAAAAGGCAAGGTAAAGCTGGAAAACGTTACTTGCTACGACTATGGAGAGAAGGGACACTTTAAATTTGAATGTCCCAAGCTCAAAGGTCCACAAAAGAAGTTTTCCTCCAAGAAGAAAGACATGTTGGTTACCTGGAGCGACTCAGAAGAATAGAAAGAAGGGTCAGAAAGCTAATAAGAGCTAGAAGACGTTGCAAACCTATGCTTCATGGCTAGCTATACTTCAAAAGGCAAACCTGAGGTAAACAACTCTGACCTTGATTTTTCTTATGATAAATTACTATCTTTCTATGAATAGTTGATTGAAAATTCTCAAACTCTTTCCTCTCATTATTTCAACTTGAAAAAGAAACATCAAAAGGTTGTTTTAGAACTTGAAATAGCCAAAGCAGAAGCTTAGTCTAAGGCTTGAAAAAGAAAAATTAAAAGGAGAAAACAAAGTTTTAAATGTGAAATTCAATGCCTTAGAATGTGAACTCTCTAATAAAAATGTAAACAATCATAAAGTCATTTTTGAGCTAGAGAGAACTTGAAAGCTTCTCAAATCTGACCTTGAAAAAATTGTAAATGGTTCAAGGAATCTTGAACTAATACTTGGTGGTCAAAGGCCATATTTCCAAAAGACCGGGTTAGGATATGAAGAGGAAATAGATTAGAAAGGAAAGACAACTCAATCTAAGAAAGTAAAGAACAAAGTTTCTTATACTTTCTGTCATAAGAAGGGATACCCACCTAATAAGTGCTTCATGAGAAAGAAGTCTATCAAAAAAGTTCGGAAACTTCCTCCTCGAAAGACTAACCCAAGAGGACCAAAAAAGTCTAGGTACCTAAATTAAAAACTGCACTTGTTGCAGGTTTGTCTGAGAATGCACATGGAACCTGACAATAAGTTGTACATGGATAATGGCTACTCCAGACACATGTTTGGATCCAAAAGATGGTTCAAAAACTTAAGGCCCAAGAATTCTAGATCAGTGAAGTTTGCTGATGAAGGTAAAGCCAAGGTCACATGCATAGGAAATGTTGATAACAATGATTCTCACTAAATTTTTGATGTGTTGCTTGTTGATAGTTTGGCTCACAATCTGTTGAGTATAAGCCAGTTTTGTGACCAAAGATTAGTATAACCCCTTAAAAGTTTTAGTATAACCCTCCTTAATAGGGTTAGTTGAAATAAAAATGGCTTGGTGATGATGAACAAAAATAAATAAATAGTAATTGTGTGGGTTCCACAGGCCCATCGGGACCATTGAAACCCCATAATTGGGATTCGGTGATACATGAGACTGAGAAAATATAGGATTAAGGTTTGAAATGGTTAGGAATGAAAATTTTAGACTTGGAATTTAATTTTGGGTAATATTTGTTTCCCGAGTACGGTATTTTACCTATTCGGTAAAATATTGATGTGCAGTTTCTTATACCATATGAATCTTGCAGTATAAGTTTCCACCTAAAGATGACACATGTGTGGCTTAGAAATGTGTCACACCATTGTCTTTTTCACCAACCAATAGGAGTCTTACAAAAAATTCAAGATTTATCTTAAAAAAAAACAATTTTTATAATAGATATTTAGGTGTATTTTATCTTAAATGAAAGAAAATAAAAAATCTCATCATTTTCTCTCCCAAGTTTAGTTCTTCATTGCTCCATACAGCCATCTTCACTTCTTTTCTTCCTAAACCTCATGAAATTGCTCAAAACTCCATTCTACAACATCAAGAACCAAGGATTTAAGCACAAACACTAACTTACCTCTTGGAGTCTTTGAATCAACTCTTTATAAGAAATCATATAAAAAATCTTGGATGTTGTTCTTGCTTTGTTAGAAGAGGATTTGAGAGGTTTAGATCAATAATTGGGCGAAGAACTCTTGAAGGGAAGCCAAGAACAAGAGTTAGAGTTCCAAGAGCCAAGTAGGGTTTTCTTTAACCTCTTTTCCCTCAAGTTGATTTTGAAATTTATTTGAATGATTTAGCTTAAGATTTTCAGTTTTATTTGATGTTTAGATATGGATATTGATGTGTATAATTTGGTGGAGTGGTTGGACGTTAGAAAACTCTTTTTCTTAAAAGAAATTGTGGATTGTGTTGCTGAAACTCGAATTTCAAGCAAGCAAGTCAAATTTCATGATTTTACTGACATGGTTGGAGATATTATTTTGAGCTAAAATTTTTATATGATAAAGTTAACATATGGAGTGTTTCCATAAATTTTCTTGAGTCACTTTAAGCACTTTTTCTATTTTAACAAAATTTAAAACCCAAACATGTCAAGGTTTCTGCTTGCACAGTCTATTCTGGAAAACTGAATTTGTCTAATTTTGTTCTATATCAAATGATTGAATTTTGAGTTGAAATTTTTATAGAATATTGAGGACATCTTGAAGTTTAACCTTGATTTTTTATAGCATTTAATATATTCATTTGATAGGGTAATAAAATTGGGAATTTTTATTATTGGCTAAAACTTAGTAATTTCTAACCTCTGAAATTATGAATTTTTTTTTAATATAGCTAGAAACCTTATTATGCTTTGACATTTTTACAGGGCCTCATTGATATATTGAATTATCTTTGAAAAATAGTTTTGCCCTATTTTGATCATGTTTATTAATTTAATCATAATTTTCTTTATAATCAAATTTTGGCAGCATACTAGATTGGCCAAAAAGAGGATAAACTATTTATGATTTGATCTCATTTATGTTATGTGAACTTGTTGACAATGGTAGGCACAGATAGATGTGAATACTTATTACAATTACTTACATGTGTGAGAAAAGCATGAAATTATATCTTATTGGGTTAGAGAATAAATTCAATCAGTTGGGGAGTAAACCTGACAACCCTTGAATTGAGTTGGGGAGCAAACTTAGTTAGGAATAGATATGTGTGAATTGGAGAGAAATTCCAAGGATCACGTATAGGAATGAGCTTAGTCTTAAAAAGCAATCTATTATGCTAGAGTAGTCTAAGCCACCATGGTCGAGGACCAAGACAAGTTGAAGTAGCAATTGTTCTAAGTAGTCTTTTATCTTATGTGTTACGTGAATGATTTTAGCATTGATATTGAGGGCAATTTGTTTAAGTTGAAATTTATCAGTATATATATTAAAGGATTGAACACTAAAAGGAACCTACTTCTGAAGGATGATTTTGAACTTTAAAACGAACATTTTTATATATGCTGTATAATCACATTTTCTTAATAAACCGAAGTGACTAGAATGATGATGATGACATAGATTTCATTATGCACTATGGGAATACCCTACTGAGAATTTTAGAATTCTCACCTGCTATGTTTTGTATTTCTGTGTCCTATCTAGATTACTCAGGGATATTATGAAGCTACCGCCATAGAAAGATCTGATATATAGTAGCCCAAAAGTTTAAGCCTCTTATCAATTTTATTTTGTTGTGTATATATATGTTTGTAAGTATATAAATAGACAGATGTACATTAAAGCTCATAAAAGAGCCTTTTGTATTTGGATTTATACTTAATTAATGAATAATTTATTTCCTTTTTCACATATTTCTATAGAATTACAAATTAGTTATGATACGAATCAATCGAATATGCTATAGATATTTAAGAAATGTCCTCTAATTTATAAGTAATAATTCTTGAGTCCAATGTCATGGCTTAAGGATGATGTTATACTTGGGAGAGTATTACGGTATTTCCTTATGTCTCCCATCTTAATTCTTCCTCAATCCTCATTTGAAAACTTCTTTGCTTTTCATCCTTTATATGCCACCACCAAATCCTTGGACTCATCTTTTGGTCTTTTCTTTTCCCTCTTCTTGTAAACTGTACATCCATCACTAAGATCCCATGTTGAGTAGTCAGGCTCTCCCCTAGAATAACCTTGCAATTTGTGCAAAGTTTTTTATCTGATTTTCTTATCAAGAAGAAATCGATTTGAAAGCATACTTGTAAACTCTTATAGGTTAAAAGATGTTCTTCCCATTTTTGAAAACAAGTGTTAGCTATTGGAAAATCCAAAGCTACCAAGAAATCCAAAATAGTCTTACCGTTTTCATTTGCTTCTCCAAAACTATATCCATGCAACCCCTCATATCCGGTCGCTTCCCTACCCACACATCCATTTAGATCTCCTCCTAAGAAAATCTTTTCTTATAGAGGTTTGCCTTGGATTAGACCTTCTAGTTCCTTCCAAAATTTTATTTTGTGGTGTTCTTCTAATCCAACTTGTGGTGCATAGGCACAAATGACATTGAAGGTGTCTCCTCCACCTACCAATTTTAGTGCTATAATCCTATCTCCCACCCTTTTAACCTCCACAACCTCCTTTTTCCAGGACTTATCCACTATTATACCCACACCATTTCTAGATTTTGCTTTATCAATGTACCACAGCTTAAAACTTGAAGTATCTAACTCCATTGCCTTCCCTCCCACCTATTTAGTTTCTTGTAAGCACATAAAATGTATCCTTCTTCATATGATGGTATCGACTATTTTCATTGATTTACCTGTACCTATGTTCCAAGTCTCAAATCGTAACTTACCATTGTGAACTAGCTTAATTACCCGCTCCCATTCACGAAAATGCGAGAACCCTTGCTTATTTTGTATTGCATCTAGGCATCGATGCAGCCGCCTTTGCTCATTTAACACTGTACTCGAGCAATACAGCACGTTGCTTCCAGGCAACGGCCTAGCATTTGCTTTGTTATGCTTTGATCCATATCATAATGATTCGACAAAATTTTATGTTAGTTGTCGACGGCCTAACACAGTCTTCCTCTTTTACCCTGGCTTAGGACCAGCTATGAAAACAGAGTTTCAATAAAGTACACCATAGGTAGAGTTCACTAAAATAGGAGTGACAATAGATATTCTAAAATTCAATTACGTGCTATAGTTTTGTTGCTCTTTTAAATTTGGTTAAGTTTTGTCCAATTCTTTTGTTGAAGTTTGGTTCATTTTTCATTGTTTTGTTTTTCAATTATTATTAGAGATACTTTTGGTATACAATAAAAAAATATGACAATATTACACCATAGTATAGATTGCATAAAATGACCAAAAGGAGATGTGGGCTCCAAAAGAGAGAAACAAAATAAAAGAAAGCATGTATGTCTATGCAGTTTTGTTATAAGTTGTTTGTACATTAATCATTTTTCATAACAAAAATATGACAATAATAATACACTATAACACATATTACTAGCTTGAACAAACGTCACTTACTTTCTCTCATCCCTATTGTTTACTCCTTCAAAAGTACTCAATTACTTATAAAAAAATCAGTTAAATTTGGATATACGCGGGTATAAAAAAATATTATAAATAATATAGTAATAGAGTATTCCTATACAAAATAATGATGTATAGATTAATATACCCTAATGGTCATTAATTGTGAAGCAAATCAAATGGTTGAAAATAAAAAGTTACCCTAATGATCATTAATTACTCATGGATACTATTAGAACGAAAAAAATATACTTTATTGGATATAAAATTGATAGATATTGTAAAAGATGACTTTGTCTAAAAATAAGATATTCTAAAAAAAAAATTTCTTTTTAATGTAAGGAAGTAATAAAATGTTTGAATGTAACAGATACCAAGTTGATTTTTCCAAAGTCTACACCTTGATTTTGTGCTGTCAGGTAAGGTAACTTGGACTATATATTTCAGAAAAATATTACTTGTACTCATTTTTTATGAGATACTATGTCCACTTATAATTCATCTATTATTAAATGGGATATAAACCCTATTTAAATAGGTTCTAGACCCTATTCTATGATGAATAAGTTGTGAATTGATATGGTATTTCACACCGAATTAGTACAAATATCATATTTTCCAAATATATAGTCCAAGTTAGCTTACGTGACACCACGAAATCGAGGTGTAGACTTTGGAAGAATCAACTAAATCGTATCGTGAACCAAATGTCCAAAACAGGTAGCGACATTAAACCAGCTTCATTGGATTATAGACTCCTTTGTTCCTACTTGAAGGTTCATGCTTGAGATATTATTCACCCCTCAGATATCAGCGAAAGATCCATTTAGAAGTGCACGGTCGTTTGGTATTTATGGCAGAGGAAAACCAGGGACAAGGTGCAAATCCTCCTCGCGAGCAACCTAATGAAGCCTTGCCAAGTGAGTGCTAATTTGCTCTTTCCACTTATTCGGTGCAAAGCAAAAATGATTCATAACTGGAATCAAAATATAAAAAATACGTTCAATGTTTCAGGGTCTTACAATCAGCTTACGGGAACAAATACTAATCCTACGAAAACAAGTTGGCCGGAGCTGGTAGGCGTCACTGCAGAAGAAGCAAAGAGGAAGATAAAGGAGGAGATGGCAGGGGCTGAGATCCAAGTGGTTCCACCAGGTTATTTTGTCACTTGCGATTTCAGATCCCAGCGTGTTCGATTGTATGTTGATGAATCTGACAAGGTCTCCAGGACTCCCATGATTGGCTAATCCATCTATCAAATAACGTTTAATAATGGATGTGTATTTCAATACTTTTCTGGATCTTTTTGTTGTTCAGGCCTAAACTATATATATATATATAAATATATCTTCATGTGCCTTGGTCATTGCAATAGCCTTGACTTTCAGGCTGAAACTACTAATGATCGTTATGTCAGCTTTAAAGTTGTATGTGAGTGCTCTTGCTTGCGTGGCACACGGTTGTGTTAAATGCTTAATTTTATATATCACATAAATATCTTAGTTGAGCTTATATATAGAATTGGTATTAGTCTTGTTGACACTTGAAATTAATCGAAGTGCAGTTATACACCTCGTCGAAAGATGTAATTGAAATGCAGTTGAAATCTACCGTAAAAAACGTGGTCAATGCACTTTTTTTCAGAGTAGATCTTATTTCTTAATCGCATCTATGAAACACAAAACCATTGATTTTTCATAAATCAAATATTCAGTCTGCAACGCTATTAACATGTAACAGACAGTATAGAGAAATCTATTATATCACATAAATATCTTAGTTGAGCTCAGCTATAACAAAATATAATGTCTAACTTATCACATCAATGTTTTCTTGAATTAACATTATATTTTGTTGGAAGAAAATATGTTATTTAGTTGTTGTTTACAACATTAATGTTATGTTTAAACAATGAGTTAGACACGCCAATCTACATCCTATAGTTGGAGATCAAATAAAGGTAAATCTCAGTTTTGTAGGTGCTGAATCGATATATTACCTTCAGTAACAGACATGCGATCCCATCCAAAATGCGTGTGGTTTCACCCATAAATGTCGAATCAGTACATTAGCATCATGAACAGTTTACATCTCATTATCCGTCAACATCACACATTCAACAGTTACAAAGTTAAATTTCATATTTATATCGGGTTGTCAAAGTTTACAGTTAACGAATATTTTCTTCTTATATTGGATTTCTATCAATCCTGGTCATCCTGTATATCATAGCAACAAAAAAACAACAGAAAAAGTTCATACATCACATATAATTTAGTTCTGCTTCTGCATTATACAAACAACTAGAGCAACTTAACAGAATCCGGAGGCATAGTTGTCCCTCACCACATAAAGTATTAGTGCGTAAAATACAAACAAAAGAGACTAAACACCATAAATAACGCTAATATATTTTGGAGAGCAAACCCACAGAGCCTAATAGCAAATTCGCTTTCTGGAGTTTCACTCTCAAGTCTTCAATAAGGATTGGCTCCGTACTTCTGAAAGATGCACAGCAAGCTATTTGCTGTGATGGGTGTACAAATTTGCCACAGAGATTGGCTATGCTTCCTGTGCAACTTAACACTTCAATTTGGTTAATCTCCACCTGCAGACCAAGCAAAAAAAAAAAAAAAATTATAAGCGAAATTCTCGCTAACTTGGTCCCTTTTATAATTTTTTGTAAATGGCTAATACACTTTTGAAGAGGGTGAAAGAAATTTTTATGATTACTGAAAAATTTAAAAGGTTTATCTGTTGATTTGTTACCTTAGTAGCATCCATCAGCTGCAAGCTTGAACGTGCCTTGCATGTGGAAAGGCTGCATGGTTTCTCATGTGGGTTTCAGATTTGGGTATTGGCATTATCGTTTCAAAAGCTTCAACTAGCAGTGCCACCTTCCTTTTCCTAGCTGGAGCAAGTTTTGTGACAACTTGTCTGAGTGCACAGTCAAGCATCCATTGCTCTGCGTCCTTTCTCTCATCCATCATCTGATGCCTCAGGTCAACCTTTTCGGGTTCTGGTTCTGGAACTAAGGGCAGGAAATTTGGCTCTCTTGGGTTGAACTTTCTCATCTCATCAACGTTTTCAACTGGCCTCCTGTGCCTAATTGCAGAATTCCAATTCTTGCTTGCATTTTGCTCTTCCTCCCTTATTAAGCAACTTGTGTTTTCAAACTTTTTAGCTTTTCCATTATATTTCTCCAACAAACCCTTCTCTTTAACAGCTATGGTGCTATCTTCAGGCACATCAAACATGTGAACTTGGTTCTCCTTGTTGCTGCTCTTATCACTGTTTTCTAGGCTTGAGTTTGAGCTTCTTTCTTCGCTTGTCTCACCAACATAGTAAATCTCACGCATCTTTTGACATTGATTATTGTCGATTGTCTCTTCATCACCCAAATGCTCTTCATTTTCTTTACCATTATCTAGTGCCTTTATTGGGTACTCAAATGAAACCTCTGCTGAAAAAGATTGATCACAACCCAAGTCATTGGACGGGCAACCGGTTTCTTCAATCTCAGTGCTTCCACTTGTGGCTTCTAGGACAGAACCATTGCCATGTTCCTCAAAAAAATTTCTTTCTTCTGCATTGGATTCTTTGATTGTTTCCTCCGCCAGAACATCCTCATAATAGCTGCTAAGGATGTCATCTAGCCAAGTGACTGACACATCACGAGAAATCTGTTTTGAGTCAGTGTCCTCCCCTGAAGAGACAGAAGAATCAACATCCTCTTCGTGGCCGAATCCGCAAAGTCGCTGTTGCCCCTCCCACTCCATATCAGTACCTTTGGAATCAGAATCATCCGTTTCGACAGCCTTCATGTGATCCCCATCATAGCTATCATCACTGCAGTAGCTTCCCATACTTATCTCTTCATGAGACCATCTAGGATGGTTTCTTTCATCCGCTTCCTCTTGTTCATGGAGAAAGATCCCCTTGGTATCTACTTCAACTGAAACATCATCAAAGGACTTGAGATCAACCTCAGACTCAGGGGTGGAAGGAGCATCCATAAGGCTTGGAGCAACCTGCTTGACACCATCCTCTCCTGGTGCTGGGCCACTTTCCTTAATCTCTTTGACAAAATCAATTTTTCCCACTTGGTATGCCCCTGTTGGTTTTGTTCCCCTCTCCTTAGCATAGATTTCAATGGAGATATCCATGCTAATTTCACCGTATGTAGCATTTGCATCAGAGGCGGTCTGCTTAACTTCAGACTCGTTGTTTGTCTCACATGGAACCTTCACTCTTCGAGGGCTCAGAGCGTCATTCCTCGTGCTCTTCTGAGTCTTCAAAAGGCGCCTTCTTGCTGACAGGAAGCTCTTCAATGGAGGCAAAGCAGCATGACCATGACCATTAAGAGAACAATATGTATATGGACAAACCTTCATGACTGAAGTTCCCTCCGACTCAGTTCCCCCAGGATTAAGCATGAGGTATGCTGGGAACTTTGAGTCTTTCAGTGCTGAAGAACAGGTAGCTCTCTGTGGTGCACTCATATCTGCACACAGAACAGCTCTGGCTGATTTTCTTGGACAAGCTCTAGAAGCCTTGAAACTAGTAGTCTTTGTCAATGACCTCACCAAACTCAAACTAGATGATCTTGTCAAAGCTTTTGCAGATATTTTGCTAGAGACACAACTAGCCTTTGAAACGCTGGAAAATTTTCTAGTAAGATTCTTAAAATTAAAACCAGATTGAGTGTCCCTAAGGCTCACCGGGAAAAGCTCCTTTTTGGCATGTGAACTGCTGGTGGGCTTCATGTAATTGGGTGAACCATCCATTGTTCTCAGCAAAGGCTGCTGCTTTCCTGGGGATGCCGAGACTGCGGTTGTTGGAACATCAAGAGGTGGTGGCTTTCCTGGTTGGGACAAATATCTTCTTGAACGTGATGATGATTGAAGAGCATCAAGATCAGAAAGATTGATTTTGATTGGCCTTGACTTCTTCATTTTCTTCTTCATATCAGCACCTCTATTTTTGCCATCTTGGTTTGCCAAGCGCTTCTCTGATTTAACATGATCAGCTTGGATACCGAGCTTGCTGGGCATCTTTCTTTGAACCATATTCTAAGGGAAAAACCACAAGCTGAGGAAGCGGGAATTTGGTTTCAGAAGTTGCTTTTCCTTCTCTGGCTTTGTGGAGTTCAACTTCCACCACGGGAATGAAAGAAAACTTTGTGGTTTTGCATTTTCTTATGAGGAAGTTGAGCTAGGAAAGAAAAGGTGGAAGGCTTGAAACCCAAACAACCAGAGGGATTTTTCCCTTCTTGGTTTGGTTTGGTTTGGTTTGTTTGAGGTGGTTAGTTTTTCTTTTTGTTTATTTCAACTGTGCGGTTCGGCAGATGAAGAAATTTGAATACGGCTGTGATAAGTTGTTGATACTGACTTGCACAAGCAGGTGATTTTGGGGCCCTACAGGCTTCAACATTTTTCTACTTTGAAATAAGTTTTTTTTTTTTCGAAAAAAAAGTTCTATTTGAATATTCCATTCTCAACCATGTTAGACACCTTACTCACAAAAGCATGTGACTCACTCACTTGTTCTTTTCTCCGCTTATTTTTTCTCCTTATCTCTTTCTGTTTCTCCTTAACGTGTTGGACTCCAATCTCCTTCTAGATATCCAAATATCTTTTATATAAAAAGTTTAGGAATTTTCCAACAGTTACTGACTTACTTCGTTAGTTTTTAAACTATAATATTTTTGCCCATTTGATTCCGGAGCTCATCTATTGATAAATACTTGCATTCTTGAAGCATATTTAATACGTGCTCTAAGAACATTCATAATCACACATTTTTTTATTTTTATGTAAGTTTCAAACATTTTAAATCAAAATTGAATGACTATAATTGTTTATGGAGTATACATTAAATGTGTTCCAAAAATATGTAAATATTTCCACTCATCCGTATGCAATGTAATTATTTATGTAAGTATTTCTGCTCATCTGTATGCAATGTAAGTATTTCCGCTCATCTATCTGCAAATGATTAAATTACCCTTAGCTAGGTTTTGGATAAGGAAACCTTCTGGCGTTGGGTTGGTGACGGATGAGGACAATATAATGCACTTGTTTTGGCACGCTTTTGATTCATGAAAATTTGTCTCCATCAAGGAACCCATTTGATTCAAGAAAAAACAACTATAGTAAATCGAATGGATGGATTACTCTAAGAATATCATTACATTAGGCAGTAGTCAAGAAATTCTTGTTACTTTACATTATTTTTTTCTATTTTCACATGTGTCTCATTAAAAATGTTGTTCTGTTCTGGGACCCAAATAATGTTATTTATTCCCTTACCTTGAATTGAATATAAGACGATGATTTTTCAGAATTATTATAGCAGGGTAGTATTTGAGCGTTTCATTATTTTCAAATGGAAGAGAAATTCACGTGTTCAATAAAGGTGGAGTTTACTCTGTATACGTCTACATTCACTAGTTTACTTTCTTTTTCTTTCTTTTTTTTTTGATACTTTCTTTTCTTTCTATTCATTTAATTTCTACATTCGCTGCTCCATGGAGTTTAATTTATGTGCCAATCACAAAAATTGTAAGAGAATGTTAATTCATGTTAAATAACTATTTATGATAATAATTATTCATTATTTTTTTTATCGAAATCATTAACTCTTGTCATAGAAACTCTCTTAAAGAGATAAATAACTAGTTATGAAATGTGTTCCATTCCCATGAGTGAGGATTGAATCCTAGCCATATAATTAAGAAATAAGATGAGTTGACATCATCCCACATCTCATGATTATAATAATTACTTGTTATAATTTAAGACTTTCTTAATATTCTATTAATTAACAATTTGAAATAATTTTTTACTGCAGCCACATAATAAGTATATTATAATTTTGGTCTAATCACCAGCATCCCAACCCTTTTATTATAACTCCAACTAATCCAAGTCGATCCAATAGAAGTCCCTTAAAGGACTAAGGGTCTCCCAAGGAGAAGCTTTTCATTCCAAGACTCCAATTTGAAAACTCCAGCTGATAGATTAAGTTACCTCCCACCTTGATCAGTTGATTGACACAATAAACATAAGAATTGGACTGGAATTTTTTATTTTATTTTATTTTATTTTGTTTGTCAAGACTCGAACCCTTTTGGAGAAGATCTTTTTCGCCGCGAGGGTGGGGTGGGGCAGGGGCCAAGCATTGGGGAAAGAACAAAGCCTCGTGGTCGGCAAACATGGGCTGCTTGTGGACCCTCCCATGCGCATTATGTCCATTTTTGCAGACGCTCCTCTGCTCCAAAGATTCAACGAATTTTAATAAAAAAGGAAAGTGATAACTCATAAAGTAAACAATGACCTGATATAATAATTCTCCTTGCGGCATAAGCCACCGCCCATGCTTGCTTGATGGAGCTGAAAGGAGTTCTTAACTAAGGTGGTGTGATGTTTGGTTCGATATATTAGGTATGGTAGTATAAGTTATAATATGTTATGCTTTTATTTGTTATTTGATATAGATAATGTATTGTATAATCATATATGCCATAACTCTCTTATACGTTAAAATGCTATATAACTCAATACAGTATGGGGAGGCCGTATTATGCATGATTAGCTTTTAACATATAAGATCATTTTTTTAATATTTTATTAAAATAAAATAATTCTTAAATAAAATTATAAAAATAAAATTATTTTTAGTAAAATTATTTATAATAAAATAAATACAAATAATATATAATATCAGTTTAATTATATATAATAAAAATAAAAATAAATATAATTGAAAAATAATAAATAAAATAAAATAATAAATATTTAATAAAAAATAATGGTTTTAAACAAATAATAAATAGTATATAATATAAAATTATAAATTATTAACTAATAAATATATAAATAGATAATAAATAATATGTAATGGATAAAAGTAAGAATCGATAACTTAAATTTAAATAATTATGATTAAACATATAAAATATTAAAATATATAAAATAGTATTTTTATTTATATATATTATTGAAATAATAAATAATTATAAAATATTAAAATAAATAATAAATTTTAATAAAAATTAAATTATAGTTAGTAAATACTTACATAAATATAATATTTGAAAACTATTATAATAAAAATTCCTATTTTATTATTATTTGATTTGATTTAATATTTAATTAAGATATTAGAATTATTTATAAATAAATAGTATTATATTACTAAACATAAAATCAACCAGATCCTAAACTATCTAGAAAGAAAGATGAACCAAAACAATTTTCTTTGATGGCATTTGTTCAGAATGATTTATTGGTGTATAGTCATCATTATATTACAATGGTAGTTATAAACATAAAGTTGTTAACCATCTGTTAGCTATGTAGTTAGTTATGTAATTATTACCTATGTTGTTAGTTAGAACATCTTAAAAACTCATGTACTATATATACCCCTTTTGTTAATACAAGGGTGACTATACACCAATATGATTGTCTCAAAAGAGCATTCAAGCATAACGAAGCTTCACCAATGAAAAAAATATGAGAATATATGTAAGAAGCACATTTTTTAAGAGACAACGTCAAAAAGGCACATTGTTACAATATACAACTATCCCATGATTTCATCTTGTCATGATCCAATTTCAGATCATGACTAGCATATAAAAAATCTCATCCTCAAGCAAACCTTATGGTCACTAAGTCATACAATATGCATAATTTAAACATAAAATCCATTTTACATATAAAACAACTTGCATTTTGAAACTTAATAATCATGTTTAATCAATATCATAATTCAAGTTTTAATCTATAATTGTACGGGGAAAAAGAAGAGGGGTGAGTGAACGAAGGTTGTTGCCTACCTCCTCAAATTAGAAATTTATTTTAATGCTAAGTTGAACAAAAAATGTAGGAAAGGGCACAACTTAGGTCGTCTCTTAAGGAGACTTTAACACTTAGTTGGGAAAATTGGGAGTTTTGAAGAATTAAATTATAGCAATTCAAAGTAAAAGGTAATAGTAACGAGATAATAGCAACAATAAAGAAGACACTAGTATAAGGTATTCATAGGATTGGAAATTAATTACCATTGACCAAATATTAAATTCATTGGTGGCTATTAGTAATAAATTACTACCAATTCTACTGGAGATCGATTGACCTCTAGAATTTGATCAATACAATTAACTAATAAACAATATCTCAATTTAACTAGAAATCACATTAATTTAATGAACCAATTGCTATAGCCTAACCGCCAATCGGAAAGTTAATTCTAATGTTTTCCTTCAAACATAAACCAATAGATCTATCAATTTATGCTCAAAGGGTTTCCCTAAACGACGATCGCCAATTTAGTTATCCCAATAAACTTTATAGTAGTCACCATAATAATTATAGGAATAGAAACTTCAGAACATTAAGAAAACTAATGCATTTAATATCAAAAGAGGTATCAAACATCATCATAATCCATTCAAAACCCTTACACTAGTAAAGAAATATACTCCTCCATCTCTAGAGGATTACAACAATGAAGATAAGAGAACTTGAAAATAATAACAATGATATTTGCGACAATCTCCAAGACAAAGCACCTTTACCAATAGAACCTCACGGTGGGTTGTCTCCCACCTAGTACTTTGCTTTAACGTCCTTAAGTTGGATGATTAAGACCTTCAAGGAGGGTGTGCAACTTCAACCTACAAATAGGCTATTTGAGCCCTTAGATCTATGGGGGTCTCATAGAGGTGCATTACCCAATGCCTATCAATGTCACACCTAATCATCCTGGAGTTCTCCAGCTCAATTGCACCATCGGGTGCACATAGGTGACCAAGAACGGTCCTTTCCTTCTAAATCTTGACCTTCTAGTCATTAGTGTTGCCCGGCGCTCATGTAGCAAAATTCTCTTCCCTCCACAAGGCATCCTACCTAACATGGTCTGGTCTTGGAACACCTGGTAAACTGATGACTGCTGCCTGGGTGGTGTATCTATATCTAAAAACTTGGGATATTCTAAAATAATAGGTACGTCATATCCCATGGAAGAAGAAAAAGTAAAGAAAGGGGGATCCGGATCCTTACAAAGCAAACTACCATAAGCATCATCAACTAAAGAGTCAATGACATCAATGCCAAACATAGAGTCTTCCTCATAGGGATGTTTCATAGCATCAAATAAGTTAAATTGGACTTTCAATGTGCCACCATGAACACCAAATAGGGTTCTAACAGTTTTCAAAAGGGGTCTACCCAAGATCAATATATGCTGGCTGGCATTAGTGTCATTCTCCATTTCAAGCACATAGAAATTAGCAGGGAATATTAAATCATTTACCTCTACCAAACCATCTTCTAATACTCCCTCTAGGCTTGTGATGCTGCGATTGGCCAACTGAATTTGCAACTCGATTGGCTTGAGCTCTCCAAAGTACAAGGACTGATAGAGTTATTTAGGCATAACATTAATGCCAGTTACAAGGTCAGCTAGGGCTCTTGTGATATGCAAGTTCCCAATGGTACAAGGAACATAGACTGTGCCTGAGTCCTTGTACTTGGTTGGCATATTGCTTGGCTTGATAATGGAGAAAACATTTACCCCCATAGTCACTTTATCCTCCTCACTACCCTTGATTTCCCCCTATTGGTGCACAGATCTTTCAAGAATTTTGTATACTTAGGAATTTGTTTGATTGCATCCAACAGGGGAATATTCCCTTACACTTTTCGGAAGGTTTCCAGTGTGTCTGGATCTAAATCGGTTACAATTGCTTTTCTGGGATAGATCCTCTGTGGAAATGGTAGTGGGGGAGTGAAATTTTCATAACCTTTTCTCGCTCAGTTTTCTCTTGTCCTTCTTCCTTTGTAGGCCTTGTTCTTTCTGGAATTTTCATACCAAATCCCAAGGTGATTGCATAGACATTTCCCCTTGGATTTGGCACGATTTGAGAAGGAAATTGGGAAGCTGGGGCTTGTTGACTTTGATTTTGCTTTATTTGAGTCACCTCCTCTCTCAACTGGGCATTTTCTTTTCTAATTTCCTACATTTGCTCCATCATCATCTTCATCATCTCAGTCGTAATGGCATCTAATGATGGAGGTGCAGGAAGGGCCTATTGCCTTTGATGAGGTGCAAAATATTTTTGCTATGAAGATTAGCCCTGTTATTCAGAATTATTTCCCCACTTCAAATTGGAGTGATTCTTCCAGCTGGAATTATATGTGTTCCCAAATGTGAACTGCCTTGCTTGATTTTGGGGTGGACTTTGGAAGAGGTATGTTGTTGTTACCCTAGTGGTTGAATCATCTTGCAAAGCTGGGCAGATGTCGGTATGATGGTCATTTGAAGTACATATGCCACAGATCTTGGGAACCACTGGAGTTGTTGCTTGGCTAGCCCTTAGCTACTAGATAACGCCAGAAAGTTGTTGTAAAGTCTGTGTCAATAATGGATTTTCTAGCTGGCTCACTGCATGAAGGCTTCTAGTAGTTGTGGCTGACCAAATTGCTGAAAATTTGCAACCATATTCTCAATCAAAGCATGGGCCTCTGCTAGAGTCTTATCCAGAAGTGTCCCTCCACTAACAGCATCTATCATACATCTATCAACAGGTACTAACCCCTTATAAAAGTATTGAAGGAGGAGTTGCTCCGAAGTCTGATGATTGGGGTAGCTTGCATAGAGGAGCTTGAAGCGCTCCCAATATTCATGTAGAGTCTCATCAGTTTAGTGGATTCCAGAGATCTTTTTTCTGATAGAAGCCCCTCTATAGGTGGGAAAATACCTTTCCAGGAAAAGACTTTTCATCCCCATCTAGCTATTTACAATCCCATCTAGCAAACTAAAGAACCAATTTTCAGCAGCACCTTCTAGGGAAAAGGGGAATGCTCTAAGCTAAACATCATCCACCTCCACCCCATTGGGTCTCATGCTAGAACACACCATGTAACACGCTAACATTTAACTCAACACGCCTAGGACGTATTACAGTTAATTGTTAGTCATTACTCTTTTATCTCATCTTTTAATCAAAATACTTAGCAGAAAATAGAGTAAAATTTTTTTTTGAATCTTAGAAAAATGTTAGCAGCGCATGCCATAAGCGATCGTTAACGTAAAGCATAACATGTAAAAAGAATAACACAAGATAGAAACATCAGATAGGCTCCATAAAATGAACATCCATCAACACACCATAGTTAAATATATAATAATCTACCCACTTATGAAAAGTGAGTTAAGTTTAGTACAATATGAAAATACCAATACATCGAAAAGGAAAATACAAAGGAAAGCATGCCTACCTAGTGCACCTAAGATAGATAACCTCTAAAGCAAAAGAAGTTTATTCTAAGCTAGTAGTGGTGTGTGCACTGAAGACCCTCTAAGAGATCTACTGCTGCTAGCCCTAAAAGGGTGGAACATAACCGATCCATGGGTGACGTTCGTCAGGAATGGGCTCACGAAGTGCCTGAACATGGGCTCCACGCCAGGGCTGCACGGCTAGCCTCTGTGCCAACCTCGGCTGGATGACCGTCTCCTCGCTAACCTCCCTCATTCGCGGGGGAGTAGGAGCAGAACTCTCGGAATACATGTGGGTAGGCGGGTCCTCTGATGGGTCGATCTTCGAAAACCTCGAGTGGGGAATATAATCTGGAAAATCACGAATGTAACACCCTAAGTCTTATCCTAATACTACTAGTATGTATTTAGGTTAATCCTTAGAATATTACCTCTTGGTCTCATTCTTTACTTGAAAATACTTAGCGGAAATATGGGTAAAATTTGTTTTTTTTTTAATTAAACCAAAGTGAGAGCCACGCATGATTCTTTGAACGGGAATTCATACAAGTCATATGAGCAAATCATAATAAAACACATAAATAACATGGATACATCAACTGAATATATATATAGATAACGTGCCTACCAAAAAGGCAGGACTATTCAGTACATAGAAGAATGAAATACAACTGAAAAGCAAATACAAGGAAATCATAAAAGCAACACCCATACCCATGTGCACCTAGAGTAGACAACCTCATATACAAAAGAAGGTTTGTCCTCAACTATGTGGCGTGTGTGCACTAGCTACTACCTATCCTATGCACTTACTCCTGCTGATCCGAGTACTAAGGGGTAGAATCAATCCACTGGCGGATCTCGGCGGGAATGGATGTGCGGATCATCGGAGCGTGTCCACCGCGGCGAGGGCGCATGGATGGCCTACGAGCCAACCTCGGTTGAACCATCGTCTCCTTACTCCCGGCTCTCGTCGGTAGGGGAGCAGGGCTGGAGCTCCAACTGTACATGTGCGAGGGCGGGTCCTCTGATGGATTCGTTTCCGAATACTGAGTCCGAGGTATATACTCAGGGTAATCATGTACGGCTAACGCCTCGGGCTACATGCAGAGGATCTGCTCATCGCGTGGTCTAGCTCGCTCGAAAATCATGTTATGATGGTAGGGGGCAGTCGGGGTGAAGCGGTAGCTCCATACTGGGTGTACGAAGGGTCATCCCATAAACATGAATACTCTGACTGTGCAGCGACACTCAAAATGGTATGACCCGAGTGCTGGGTCATGGTGCAGCTCCCACGTCGGGGTGTCGATGAAGAGTACGAAAGTCGCCATCTGAAGATGTGACAGAAGAAAAGAGAGAGGGAATGAGAATCTTCTAAAAAATTCTCAGTAGGGCAATCCCTAACTAAGTGATGTCATCACATCCTCAGGAACCTTGGGTTTTATTTCTAAAAAGGTGTGTATACATATAAACTCCTTTTAAGTTAGTTTTCTAAAGTATTAATTATCCAAGGTCCGTCATATTTTATAATGCGTCTTATGACTAAACATGGAATACACTAATGACATGAATGCATCATAGAGGTAAACCAATCAATAGAATAACTAAGGATCATTATAACAGTGGCATAAGGTGACAGGTGTAAATCTCATAATAACTTTTTCTTGGTTTTTCATAGCATATGTGACATTTTAAACTTTAACTTTTATCTCATGGGGCCACCCTAAAACATCTCTAGGTTATGAGCTCATACCTTAACTAGTCGTCACTAGTTCTTACTTATCCTATGATAAGCGTACATACATAATCCCGACTTAAAGTACGGGCTAGGGGGCAAATTAAGGATCACCTATTAGGGTCATTTCCTTTTTGAAACGCTCTACTAGCAACTAGTGCATAGTAGTATTGTCCGCTTTGGCAAGCTCTGTGTTAATACCCTCACGGATTTGTTTTCTTGGGGGTGCTCGGCTAAGCCGGTGTCACCCAAGAAGGCGTCTCAGTGTTGTGTCTTATTTAAATTCTCATGATTTTTTTTAAAAAAAAAGACCTTTTTCTAAGTTCCTCAAATTTGATGGAAATTCGGCAGCATGACGGCTGTAGACCGAATTTCCTCAAATTTGCTTATGCCATGAAAACATATAGGACATATACAAGCATTCTTCATAAGGTGTTGAAATTATATAAAACTTCTTCATAGCATAGCATCACATAATCATATTTAAACAAAACATTCACACAACTCATAAAGCTTATTATATTATAAACCTATAGTGTTTTATGCATTGATCCTCACGAGTCTTTGGACTTGTAAACTAATTATTCTAGTATTCCTCCTTAATTTCTCATACACCTATAGGTTCACAACTAATAAGTTTCACTAATTTTATACTTAAGAACCCATCCAAACAGCACTATGCAGATTTGGACAGTTTTATGTTCATGTGATTACGGGGTTCTAGAAATTACGTTTTAGGCCCTTAAAGTCCTTAACTCACAACCTAGGTTATAAATCATCATAACTTAAGCTCTCGGGTATCTATAGGTTCATATCTAAGTATTCCTCACCTCATACTATGGTCAAGAACATCTCTAAACCTCAAGGATGCAGAATTTATAATCCTAATTTTACGGGTACCTAGGAGTCACAACAATGACCCTTTCTAAGTCTAGTTTGCTCCTAAGGCATCAAGATCAAGTCCTAAACCAATTATGAGTCATTCCTACACCTTTAAACTAATTTAGAGCCATGATTATCAAGTCTAAACCTTGCTGGACTAAATACAGAAAATTCAATAATTAAGGGATCTAGAACTCTCAAATTACTTCTTTTCTAGTCTCTAACTTATCTTATCGTTCACATATGAGTCTTAACATTATTTTTACTCAAACATAAGCATATTATCATAATTAAAACAACATATACAGTGGCAAATAATTAGCAAGGCAGAACCGAAATGTGCATCTCCATAAAAGGCATAGGACACAATTTCTAAAGCACGTAGAATACTAGTTTCTCTTGGAACCTTTCAAAACTCATTTATAAACACTGTTATCCTTTAAAATCATAAAAATACTTAAGAGGGTAGTGGCTAAATCATGTTCATCTCAAGAGGTCTTAAATTCATAAAACTTAGTTCTACATATTTCTTATACTCATATAAGCTTAGGAAAATTATAAGACATAATTTTCAATACTTGGAAACCTTAAAACCTCTTAGGGCCAAAATCTCAACTATGGAAGATAGATATTTCAGACCTTTGTTTGAGACAACAATGGGCTAGTCTTTGAGCTCTAGGCTCATTAAAGTGATGGCATAAAGATAAACATGCTTATGCACTTGTTTTAGCTTTTATTAGAAAGTAAAGTGAGAGCACAAAATAAATATGAGATGCATCATATTATTATCTTTGATATCTAAGTGAGAACTTGAAATGTAAACATGATAATGCATAGCTTGAAATATAAACATGATAATGCAAGTTCCTTTATTATCTTGGTACTTAGTAATAGCAAGGAAAATTAACATGATGTGCAAGACATAAAAGTAAACATGATGCAAGGTTCATTTTATGGTTAGCTAGAGCTCATTCAAGACTTTAACAAGATAATCAACCCAACACATATCTCATTATAAAGAGAGCTTTAGAGTTCTTAAACCAAGTTCTCAAAAGAACTATGAGGTTCTTGAACAACATCATCAAGCTCAAGTAAACAAACTTCCAAAACAAAACCAAATAAAATCTCAAGGATCAAAATACCAAAACCGAAAACCTTACAAAAGAAAAAGAAAGTGAAACTAAGTCAAGTTCTTTATTAAATACCCAAAACCCCTATCTAGAGAAAGATCTCTAGAACGTGTCAACCAACTTTAAGGTTGACAAGGGTAGGCTTGGACTTTTAGAAATCCTTAGATTAATTTTCTTAAGTTGAAAAACCATGTGAGCTAGATATTATATAGATGAAGTCATAAGAAAGGAAAACTCAAGATTTAGAGGTTTCTTTGAGATGAACACAAGGTCATCATCTAGAAACTCTCATCATCAAGCTATCATACTCATAATCAAGGCCAAGAGGCCGAAATGAAGAAGAAAAGAAAAACAAAGGAAAGTTCAAAAAGAATCCAAGAGGAAACTAGAGAAAAACACATTCTTGATCAAAACAAGTTTGAAAAGCAAATCCCTACCAAGTGATGAAGATGAAAGCTTGAACTTGAAAAGGAAAATGAGAAGAGCAACTCCTCCTAAGGTGGTGTGATGGCTTCGGCCAAAGAGAAAGAAAAGGAAAGGAGATGTGTTTTGAGGAAGCTTGTGTTTGAGGTTTAGTGTTTAAGAGATTTGATGATGATCTAAGGTTATGATATGGTGGATTGAAGTGGTGAGGTGATAATGTGAAGAGAGGATGAAGATGAAGAGAAAGAACTCTTGGAACTTTGAGAGAAAAGAAAAGAACTAGCAAGATAACTCTAGGATTCTAAACTTAGCAAATGCTTTAAGGTGCAACTAAGCTATCACAAGCATCCTATTTATAGAAAAACAAAACCATGGGCTCACCAAGGGGGGGAGGGGGAGTGGCCGTAGCATTGGAGGAAAAAGGGAGAGGAAAATATCTCTTTGATTGTGTCATAGAAGCATGGTTTAAAGTATGGAGTTCATGACACAAAGTAAGGCTTGAAGCATGGGTTTTTGAGTGAGCTTTTATTTTAATTTTGCAAGAAATTAGTCTTCTAGAAACTCAACATGGCTGAAACATTTTCAGCCACAAATAAATGTGGGAAATGATTTATTTCAATTGATTATTTACTTGGAAAATCAAGTGTGATGGAAAATATAACAAGGTATGGTGTATGTGACTTGAGGTATGGCTTTGGAGTGTTAGAAAATTGAACATGAGATGCATATGGAGGGAGGAGGGTACACGGCCAGACCTGGGCAGCATGCAGGGAGGGAGATTTGATCATCTAATTGTGTGTTAATGATAGGTTTAAGTGTGTATTAGCTTAGGTACAAGGTTAGGAATAATTAAGCTTAAGTTTAGGTAACTAAGAATGTGTTTTAAGGATTTTATGACAAGATTAGGAGTGCTCATACATCATTAGAGAATTAAAAACTCATTTATGAATAAACAATGTGTAACACAATTCCATGATTTAAGGAATTGGAGAGAGGAAACACTATTCAAGATTTCATGACTAGAAATCTTGAAATTAAAATATGATTTTAAGTTGTAATTAAGCACTTTTAGGTTCTAATCAACTTTAATAAATTATTTTAACTCAAGATTAATTAAGAAAATTAATTAACCTTCGATTAGAGCCTAATATTGCTTAGGTTTGCTTAATCACGCGATTAAGCGTAAAAACACGAAACTAGGGGCAAAACCGTAATTTTGCACTAATTTCGCCCGGGACCTTCGGGACCAAAACTAAAGTCATAGTCTACATAAAAACGCCTTTTAAAACCATCTAGAGAAGTTTCGGGTTCATCGAGCACTTGCAAACGGGAAAAACACCGCAGGGGTGTTTTGGTCATTTTGACCCGAAACTCGAAAAACGAGATTTTCGATCCCAGAAAGGTACATAGGTCATCTAATCCCCTTTCAACATTGAGTTTGCCTTTTGAGTACTATTGGATCGGCTTTCCTCGAATTCCGGGTCGAAAATGACCTCAGGGGTATTTTGGTCATTTTCACTCTTAACAGAAAAATCGGGGCGTTACAACGAATGGCGGACGCTGTGGTGTGCGTGGGTAGGATCCTCTCGTTGTGCGTACGTGCACGCTCAAAAACCATATCATCGCCATACAGGGAAGTCGGAAAGAAATGGTAGCTAGGTGTAAGGTGTGCAAATGGTCGTCCCACGAGCATAAAGACTTTAACAGAGCAGCGTCCCTCAAAATGGTAAGACTAATGGTCGGGGTTGAAATAGATCTCCCAAACGGGGGTGTCAGTGAAGAGAACGAACGTCGCCATCAAAATCTGAAGTCGTGATGAAAGAAAGAGAAAGAGGGAGTGAGAATCTTACTTAAGAATCTCAATAGGGTATTCTTCTATCTAAGTGACATCATCAACGTCCCCAGGAACCTCGTGTTTATTATGAAATAGTGAGTATGCAATGATTCATTTATTAAGTTCTAAAACATCAATTACCAAGGCTCGTTCCTTTTATTATGAGTCTTGTAATGAATGCATCATACTTCATTATGATATGCATGTCAATTCTTTATGCAACATTTAACTTTATAGCATACATCTAACTTCATAGCAATCATGATATGCATAGAACATGGTTCATGAATGACATTCCTTAGTTCTCTAGGTGACTTAAGTTAGTTCTTTTCACTCTTAGGGCCACCCTATTACTCTTCCCTTTTGAGAGTACTTCTAGGTTATGAGTTCATAACTCATTAGTCGTCACTAGCGTATACTTATTCCTTTTGATAAGTTAAAGTCCTAACTTAATAAGTACGGGTAGGGGGCTAGAATCATCTTTTCATCACCTATAGCTTGATGAGTTCAAAGGATCATTTTCTCATGTTTTAAGTCACCTTAAGTCTTAGCATGTTATATCAATATGCAATACATAAGTCATAAATTTCACAATTCTTTTTATGTTTCTAGCATATGCATCTTTAACGTTCCAAATAAAACTATAACATGCAAATGATGAATTCTATCTCTAAAGATCAACATCTCACATGAATTCATCATCTCAAATCATCAACTCATAATTATTCCCTTAAATAGCCAAACCCCTAAATCGGGTAACTCTAATTATCAAATTATTTTCTTGTGTATCTAAGGGACTGATTATCATCATCACCACTAATTATTAACCTCAAGAACATTACTAATCAAAGTTGGCCAGCATAGGCAGTAAATGAATTTCTATGATTTAAGGTGTTTTAGAAGTTGCATTTTATGCCCTTTCTCATTACCGACTTTCCCTATAATGCTAAAATTAATTTCTAGGCCATTTATGAGTCATCCTCACTCAAGTAAACATGGTATAACATGATTTTACAAACTTCAAAGGTGCTGGAACAGAAAGCATAATTCATTTCCATAGGAGTTCTGGAAATCACATTTTCAATTCTTTTTAGTTACTAGACTTGCCTAAAGTGCCAAGAACAATTATCACATCAAGTAGCAAGGTATCTAACACATTTAAAATAATCCAAAATAGAATTTAAAGGTGCTAGAAATTTAAAGGCAGAACCGAAAAAGTAACAAGTCCCATGAGCACAAAATAAGGCATTTCTAGTAACAAAACTTCATACTTAAAATAACTTCTAAATCGAGAGACATAATATCAACAAATTATCCTCTTAGGGACATAAATAATACTCCAAAAATAGTGGCAATACTTAAAGTAAACTTTATTTAACATTCTTGAGATTATCATTTCTTTCCAAGGGTATCATAAAACACAAGTCTTTAAACAAAGTGTAAAGAGAACTACACCATATTCTTTATTCTATGCCCAAGACCCCCTATCTAGAGTAAACTCTAGAATGTGCCGGCCAACTTTAAGGTTGACAAGAGTAAGCTTTGGGCTCTTTGAAAACCAAGTGATATATTTTCTTAAGTAAAACCTTTAGTGAGCTACCTTGCATTTTCATCAACTTTGTAAAAAGTAAAACTCAAGCTCTAGAGGTCTTATTGTGATGAACTCATAGTCATCATCTAGAAACTCTCATCATCAAGCTATCATGAGAAGCCAACAAAGTCTTGAAGGCCAAAATGCATAAGAAAGAAAAAGAAGAAACCAAAATGATAAAGCATAAAGGATTCATCAAAACATCCTTTCAAACTAAGAACAAAGCTTAACAAAGCAAAGAAATAATTTTCAAAACAACTCCCTACCAAAGGTATGTTTCTTGGGGGATGAAAAGACTTGGTCTTGAGAGGAGAATTAAAGAAAAATCTTCCTTGGGGCTTGAATGAGGTTTCGGCCAAGGAAAGAAAATGGAGAAAGAAAGTTGTGTTCTTGAGTTTGATTTTGGGAATGGTATGGCTAAGTTTAAGAAGGATTTGATGGTGGTTGAGTGGTGGAGGGGTGGCGGTTTCTTGAAGACAAAAGGAGGAGAAAGGAAAGCTCTTTGTAGAATGATAAAGGAAAGAAAAGAGAATTAGAAGAAAACTTGAAGTTGCCAAATGATTCAAAGGTTCATACAAGTTTCTTAGCATGTGTATATATAGAGAAATGGAACACAATGAGGCCTCCTCATGAAACATGAGGTGAGAGAATTGTTGTTTGAAGGCATGGTGAGGTATGGTTGAAAGCATGGCTAGGTATGGTCATAGGTATGGTGAGGTATGGCTCCTAAGCATGGTTCTTATGTGTAAAATAATTCAACATGTGGCTCATTTTGGAGGAGGGTGGTGCTGGTTTTGGGATAACCAAGGGGAGGAGAAATCTTCCAATTAATTGTGGTTTAGGGGTGTGTTTAAGTGTATCCTTGATTAGGCTTTTGATTAAGGGTTTGTAAGTAAGTGTTTAGGTAAGTAAGTAGGTAATTTAGGGTCTTGTAAGACTAGATTAGGAGGTGATCTTTCTAAATTAATGAAGTCAAAGTTCATTAACTTAGAATCCAATGCCAACACAAATCCTTGATTTAGGGAAATAGGTGAGAGAAAATACTATTTATAGATACCTTTCTTAAAGAATTAAAACTAGAAAAAGAGTTGGGTTTCCATAAGCAATCTTAGGTCCTATTTAACCTCAAATAATTATTTTGGCCCTAGATTAATTATCAAAATTAACTAATATTTAATTAAAGCCTAATATTGCATAGGTTTTGCTAATGACATCATTAAGCCCAAAATGCACTATGCAAGGGCAAAATCGTAATTCTCAAAAATTGCCCGGGACCTCTGAGACTTAAACAAACCTTAAATATGCCTTGAAAACATAGTTTTAGACTTCCGGGCGAAGTCCGAGTCAAATCAAATTTCAAAACCGTACTTAATCATAGCAAGGGTATTTTGGTCATTTTTACGTAGAAACCCCAAAAATGAGATTTTTCTGCTTTATTAATATTCATCCACATACAAAATCCCCTTCAAACATTTCAACAGCCCCTTGAGGATGGCCGGGGCAGGCTATCCTCATTTTTCTGGTGAAAAAGACCTCAGGGACATTTTGGTCATTTGTGCACTTAGAAAATTAGGGCGTTACACACCATATGTAGCTTTTTCAAGTGTTGGTGGGGATCTTCTCTAGACAGCCCATGAAACTTGGGCAAAACATGTACCATATACCCTTTTAGTTGAAAATCATTCTCTAGTATGGGGTATGTAATGGCCAAGGGCTACTGGGTGAAATCAGGAGCAATGAGCTCACTCAGTGTATATTGGCATTCTCCCATATCACCTGTATTTCCTTAAACACTAAATAGAGGATTAGAACGCTTAGATGGTTTAACTTGTTGATGCTTTGTCTGTCTAATTTTTCTCAATCTCAGAGTCAAGAGGTATCAAATTTCCAGCAGATAGGGAATGTCTCACACAAGGGAACAACTCTTTTTTTTTTTAGAATTTAAGAAACAATAGAAAATAAAATAAACAAATAAAAATAAAAAATTGGAATTTTTTTCATAAAAATTGAAACAGTAAAAATAAAAATAAAAATAGTAAAATAAAATAAAAATGAAATAAAAGAAAATAAATAAATAAATTGGAATAAAATAAAATAAAAATAGTAAAAAAAATAAACAACTAAGTTTTAATGCCTCCCCGGCAATAGCGCCAAAATTTGAAAAAAAGTTGTCTCCTGCCTTGTCAAATTAGAAATTTATTCTAATGTTAAGTTATACAAAAAATGTAGTAAATGGCACAGCCTAGGTCGTCTTTCAAGGAGGCTTCAACACTTTGTTGAGAAAATTTGGAGTTTTGAAGAATTAAATTATAGTAATTCAAAGTAAAAGGTAATAGCAATGAGATAATAGCAACAATAAAGAGGGCGTTAGTGTAAGGTATTCATAGGATTGAAAATTAATTATCATTAACCAAATATTAAATCCATTGATGGCTATTAGTAATAAAGTACTGGCAATTCTACTAGTGATTGATCGACCTCTAAAATTTGATCAATGCAAATAACTAATAAACGAGATCTCAATTTAATTAAAAATTATATTAATTTAATGAACCAATTGCTATAGCCTAACTGTCAATTGGAAAGTGAATTCCAATGTTTTCGCTCAAACATAAACTAATAGATCTATCAATTTATGCCCAAAGGGTTTCCCTAAATGACGATCACCAATTTAGTTATCCCAATAAACTTTATAGCAATCACCAAAATAATTATAGGAATAGAAACTACAGAACATTAAGAAAACCAATGCATTTACTATAAAAAAAGGTCTCAAACATCATCCCAAACCATCCGAAAATCCTTACACTAGCAAAGAAATCTACTCCTTCATCTCTGGAGAATTACAACAATGAAGATAAGAGAACCTGAAAATAATAGCAATGATCCTTGTCACGATCTCTAAGACAAAGCACTTTTATCAATGGAACCCTTAAGAAGAGAGAAGAAGAAAGAGATGTAGAGAGAAAATAATAGCAACTAAAAGTGACAACCCAAAAGTGAGTTAAAAGCTAGGGTAAAAGTCTGTAACATTCCTATGTATATTGCTCTCTAAAAATGGACCAAAGTGGGCCCAAAAACATATTAAATGAGCTGTTTTGCGTCGTTGCACGAGCACTGTGGTGCTCAGCAGTGAGTTTATGCTGATAAAAATCATTTTTTTGGGTGTTGTTAAGCGCTACAGTGCTAAATGAGCACTGCAACGTCGAACAGAATGAGATTTGTCCTTGGCACTAGAAATAACAATTTTAGCCCTTTGAATAAGCTTTCCAATGCCACCAAAACACCTTAATTAGACATCTATAACTCCAGATATTATGAAAATACTAACTGAAGGTCAAGTTCAACAGTATTAGAACATCAGCAACCTTTAATCTTACAACTCAATTTTCACTAAGATCCTCTTAGAACTTCATTTTGAGCTGAACATAAAAGTTTTAGAGGACTTCTTATGTTTTCCAAAACATCTTTATTTGTCTCAATCTGATCTCTATAGAGAGAGATACAAATTTTCCATTACAATACTTTCTTCAAATGTGGTCAAATGAGCTCAAGAACTCTTCTATTTTGCTCCCAAATTCTTCCCAATAGTTTCCAACCTTGTTCTTGACATTTTTCACTTGATCCAAAGCTCCTGTACATAAAACCATGCTCAAAGAGACAAGTCAAATGCAATAGGGTGTAAGTACAAATTATTCTAAAATCAATGCAAAAGCCAATAATTCTATTAAAATCACGCAATGGGGAGTAAATCAAAATCCTTATTAATTGCATCAATAATACAATAAAACTCATGCAAAAAGCTAAGGTTGTTTAGCAAGATAAGTGGCATAAATTCCCTTTATCAGTGAGTTTCATTTAAAACTCAGTGTGTAGATTCTTACCCATAAACCCCATATGAAACAACCAACAGAAAGCATAATCATATAATAAAATGCAATATCGATAAAACCATTTTCATATTTACATACATACTTATCTCAAAACCAATAATCTCTTTAAATCATGAATACTGGTAGTGTAATGGAGTACCAGAAATCTCAGGTTATGCATATACACATATGGCATAACAATATTAATCACTGGGATTTCTATAATCTCTATGGGTACCTTATAAGGTCCCGAATTTGGACCCCTAACTAGGTTCCATCCATGATTTCTGTGATAAGGAGAGATTGTCCTCTAGTGGACAACTTGGTACCAAGGTTAGCAATCTTCAATAGCCGTTAACTTACTACCTGTTTCTCTATAGCTACCGTCTAGTCATAAAATCATGAAAATAGGGTAATCTTACTCCAAAAATTCATAATTGTGCTCTAAATCTGACTTTATAGCAAATTCTTATAATTATGTAACTCTTGGAAATATTGAAAATCATGTCATCTCTACATAAATTAGTATTCATAGTCTAGGTATTCATAAAATTATTTTAGCAATAAATGGTCCTATGAGTTCTCATAATACAATTTCATTCTCCATTGAAAACATAAAATTCACAAATGACGCAAAAATCTTTTATCATTCATACTTGTCTTGAAAATAATCTCTAAATCATGAATTTATGCCATAAAACTAGAAAAATATTTATAATAACCAAACTACAGGCCAGGGGATTGAACCCACTCACCTGGAGAGGAGGAACTAGCGGTGTTAACACTAACAGAGCTCCATGGAGCGGGAATGGCACCAACATTTGCCATGACAACCACGAAACCTATTAGCCCATTATTAATCTACAATAATCTGTAGAAAACTCTAAACCAACTCTAAGACCATTGGGGGAGTACCCCACACTTGACAATAATGAGAAACTACAACACCCAACTCAAGAACTTAGAGAAGGAAGAAAGGGAATGGAATATAACATCAATCTCTTATCTTGAAGCTTGGAGGAGATAAGATTGAGTATCGTTAAGAGTGGAGCGTGGAACAGAGAGTTAGGAATATAGGGTATCAATAGGTGTGGGGTTCTCATTAAATGAATTATGTCGTTAGGCACTGCTCTGACATCGGGGGTACTGATAGTGGTTAAGAGATCTTGAATACTGATGCTACTCAACACATGACCACTATAGCGGTTGACAGAGAACTCAACTTCACCAACCCAAGCACCTGACTGCTATAGTGGTCCTATACCATTATAACGGTATAAAAAACTCAGACTCTGCATTTTAAGGGTCGTTCATGTATTTTGGGCCTTCCCAGTAACACGGGTGGGTCCTAGAGGACCCTAAGACCATGCTAGACTTATCTAGGGATATGTGTACCAGAGACATTACATACTTCCCCTTAAAAGAGATTTGGTTCCCAAATCTAAAACATCATACTTTAAAGAGGAAAAAGATGTAGGTACGTGGTCTTCATGGCTATTTCAGCTTCTCATGTTGCCTCCTTACTATAGTGGTCTCTCTAAATGACTTTCATTGAGGCTATCTCCTTTGAGCAAACCTTCTGTCACGACCCGATTTGGGAACGTGACCGGCACGTGAGGAATCCCATCCCCACGTAAGCCTTCTGGGTGACTTATCCCTCTAAATGCATAAAATAGTGTAATATCATACTTAAAATGAAATTTTCTTGCAAATCTATATCATTTTCTCTAATTAAAATAAAATATTCAAATCCATAAAAACTGAAGTATTCACATATATAAATCTAATACATTTTTGTCATGCTTTAAAATCTAAGATTTGAAGACTGAATCATAAACTCACTTTCATCAGCTTTCACATAAATCTCTAATCATAGCCCATATTTCAAAAATACATTCTAGAGCTCTAAAACATATAGGAAAAATACATAATCTCTTAAATTATCTATAACATCTCAAAATACATGCGTGGCTTGGATCCTGCCTGCAAAATTACTGGAGCACTCTAAACTAGCAGAAATCCTAAACTAAGCCTTACAACAATGCAAAGCTCACCAAGGGATAACTGCAGCTACTGGACCGGTGGCTAAACGACGTATGTACCTGCAACTATGAGAGGAAGGGAGAGGGGTGAGTCAACGGACTCAGTGAGTGAGCTCTCACCCATCACCCATATGGGACAACCAAGAATATACAATAAATGATATACATGCAATAGTCGTGAACCATTTAATAGTTAAATACATAGCTAACTAGAAAAACACTTTTCATTCTATACATTTTCAACAATCACTTCTGTAACATCCCCAAATTTATAACTAAGATAAATATTAATTATCGATAGCAAAACCAAGAGAATCTGGACAAATGTTATAAAACACAACAAATAGACTACTTAAGTATGTCTAGAGGAAAATGCAAAGAATTACGAAAATACCATCACTTAGTAGAAATTACGAAAAATGCCCTTGCTATGTAAAGGAAATTACCAAACTACCCTTGCCTTATTAAATGACAAAGATACCCTTACTCTATGAATGGAATTACAAGAATACCACTATCATTGTCTAATTACAAAAATATCCTTGTCTTAGTTAAAGAAATTACTACAATGCCATTTGCACAAATCCCTACACTTGTCTTTAGACAAGAATGAATCTAAGCCATTGGATTAAGATGATAACACAATAATTTAACCACATACATCATACACATTTCTAAATCACATATATGCACTAAAGGTTAGAAAATCTCCACTAACATCTTTGCACAAAACATGGAAACATGTTTGCACAAAACATGGAGCATTTTCATCCAACATGTTTGCACAAAACATGGAAACATGTTTGCACAAAACATGGAGCATTTTCATCCCAAAATTCAGCCAACATGTTTCCATAAATCATGCTCCAAGTGCTTTCCTTCTTCTGTTTTTTCTCTAATCTTTCCACTATAAATACTCCTCAAACTCTCTTCAATTCAGAAACTCCCTAAGTGTTCTTTCTTTCTTATTCTATCATTCTTCTTAGACTTCTCTTGATCCTCTAAACTTCATCCAAACACTTAAATCCTAAGTCCAAACTTTCACTAGCCCTCACAAGAGTTACAATCTTTAACTCTAGTGAGAAATATTTTCTTAAGCACTCAAGTTATAAAGCCAAGATTCAAGGAGGGTCATGCACTCCAAGGACTCTTGTTCAAGCTTAAGGAAGAAGAGAAGGACCCTTTTTTAGACCCTACACAAGAGGTAGGAGCCCTCACTTTGGTTGTGTAAGCCATGATGGCATCTAACTTTGCTCATGGTTAGGATGCCATCAAGCTTATGTTTGTTGATAAAAATGTTTCAAGGGGATATTGTATAAATATTTTGTGAAACCCCTTATTCCATTCTGCTTCCAAAGTGATATTATGTTTCTTTCATGCTCAAATGATGCTTGAAATATGTTGTGTGATCCTTGTGTTAAAATAAGTGACATAAAACATGAAAATGGTAAGTGCTGGATTTTTGGCTATTTCTTGCAGTAGGTGTTCTAAAATTTAATACTCATAAAATATGAAGTATCTTGAAATAAAAATATTTTTACCATAAACTAGATGCATCATAAAACACTCTCCAAAAAGAATCACCCAAAACGGAGTTTTCTAGCTCAAGATATAAATTTTTAAAGTAGAGCCTAAGACTGAAACTTTAAATCTAACCTTGTAGTAGTAAAATAGGTGTAACTCACTCTAGAAAAATGCAAATGGATTGATTTCAACTTTGTTGGAGAGCTAACACATATAGGAATACACCCATGTATGTTATGTATAAAGCTTTATACCACGTAAATACAGAATGAGAAATAAATTTTGGGATAGTGTACTGTGAAAGTGCAGTTTGGAAAGGTTCTGGCTAAGGAAAGACTTGGTATTTAAGCATGTCCATTGTGACCCACCTCTCTTTCCTGGGAACCTTCCTATGCATGGTTTACAGTTGATTTACACTATTCCAAAGATGTAAATACTAAAATTTGATGAGTTAGGAATTTGGAACTACCTTTACTAAGCTGAGATAACAAGTATATAGAGAATTATAAACTTTCTTCTAAAAGATGTCAAAACTATAAATAAAAGAATCAAGTCTTGTAAAGAGAGAATTTTAAGAATTTAAGTAGAATAATAATCTTCAAGAGTTATATGAAATTCATAATAATAATATATAAAGAACCTATAATAATATTTTGAAGTACATTAATGTATTAATGGAATTCTAAGAATACAAATAACACTAAGAGAAAAAGATAATACTAAGACATCCATTACCTCTTAGGAACACTAGGAACTCAACTTGATAACTTTGGTTGCTTAAAATGAATCATTTATGAAAATGTTTACTATGAGATTTACATGATATTATCCATGTTTCATGAAGTGAATTATAGTAAAGTGAATGTATGGTGATGAGTTATGAAATGATGAAGATGAATGATTGATTGCCCATGATTTATTGTGATTACATGATGATATGCATACATTCATTTTCAAAGGAAATAATAAAAGTAAAGTTTGAAAAAGTAGCAATGAAAGTCTGGAAAAGTGGACTTGAGCTAAACTCACGGCTTAACCCACTAAACCGTTGAGATCACGGCAATGGAAAGGAAACCAAAAAGGTTGTGGCGACGGCCACGGTATGAGCTCATTACCCTTTTAGGGTGGTCTAAGGCATTGATGCATTCATCCCGTGAGTAATTAAGAAATATGTTGATCACTAAACAAGTGGAGGTTGAGGATGAGTAATCATGAAATGCATGCAGCTCCTAAATGATTATTGCTTATTAGTGGTTTTACATGATATGCTTATATGTATGCTTGATGAAATACTGAATGGATATTTCTGCTAATGTTCAAGATTAGTTTAAAAGTAACTGCACTTCGGCTAATCACGTTTGTGATAATTTGATAATTGAATCCTTATCTGTTCACCTTTTTATAATAAACCCGAAGTGACTGGGACGACAACGATGACACTTTTAGTACAAGTAGGAACTCCTACTGAGAAATCGTGTATTTCTTACTCCTATGTTTATTTTCCGTTGTCGTTACCAGAGACAGACGTGTCCACCTAAAGCAAAGAAACTGTAGCTGAGGAAGGAGGTAGCACGTGAAGATTTCAAACCGTTCAAGTAGGAGCATTCCGAGCTTTAGTTACATTATAGTTTGTGAGAAACAATTAGTAATAGTAGAACTTATATTGTTATTTGTAATAACTTATCAGTATGATATATGCCCTGTTGTGACTTATGTATTAAGTGATTATATTCCAGTTTATGTGATAATAGTTCTACACTTAGTCTCTTATTCCGCTTATTTAATTAAGTGCGCAATGTAACTTGATTATTATCTATAAAAGCGCTATGTATTTCACTTCTAATTCTGAGCTTAAGTTTTCAAAAAATTAATTTATTTAAAGAAAAAAAAAACTTCCACTATTTTTCTAAGTTAATTTCAAAAGAAAATAAATACAAGGCAAAAGTGACAACTAATAGAATCCAAATGTGAACTTAAGCACAGTGGGGTTCTATTAGGGTGTTACAACTTCTAACTCATAATAAAAGTTAAAGAATCATAAACTATGCAGTGAGTGCTCAGTCCCTCGTGAACTAGAGCCCCTAATGGTTCCTTGTGAACCGTGTCCCTCGTGGACTAGTATAGTATATGGATAAAATGCCCCTCGTGGGCCTTGGTATACCAAGGTTAATGGAATAACTGCCATTAACTCACAGTCTGTCTTTTTATCTCTACCGACTAAACTAGTTTGTCAAAAACCATAACTGAAGAGTGGGTACTCTATCCCTGGCGAAGCAGAACTCCTAAATTCTTAGTACACTAAGAGTTCTGGATTCACACAACTCTAACAATCTGACTTTAGCATAACTATGACTGTGAAAATCGAGCCCAAGGGTTCACCACTTGTAGGCATTCCAATTTCAAGCCCACAAGATATGTATCTGATAGTTGCTAAGAATCATATTGAATTCCGTACCTCTTGGTACCATAAAACTAAAGTTCTAAATTCATATTTTGTGCTAATATACTTTCATATACTTGATAACTCTAATATTATAGTTTAAAATGCTGGGGTTCTAAATTATACAACTCAATCATTGTGGTTTATGATCAGAATAATTCTAAAGTCATAACAACATATTTATTTAAAAGCTAAATCATGCTTAAAATGTCACATATCTCCAACATATATAAATATTAACTAAACATTCTAAAACATAATTTGAAATCTTAAAACTTAAATATATATAGTGCTATCAAGAAACCCATAAAACATAATCAGTAAAATACTAAGTTTGCTACAATACATATTTCTTTAATAAACCCCTTCTCAAACATATAAAATATTTCCATAGCACACAACATAACAATCATGGCCCCATGGTTTTCTAAATTTCATTTTCATGCTATATATTCGAAATCCTAATTTTTCTAGGTTGACGTATTCATGCAAAAAACATATTATATACTTGATCTTGCCTCCAACTTCAAATTTATAATGAACATAGTGCTCAAACATAATCATAATATGGAAACTAAGGCTCTAAGATCAAACCCACTCACCTGGAGGGGGAGGAATAGGTGGTGTCAACTCCAATTGAGCTCAGGGGAGCCGGGAGGGCACCAACGTCAACTATTATAACCATAAAACTCATTAACAATCTATGGGTAGCTCTAGATTTTCATAAACTAATTCTAATAACATTGGGGGAGAACTCCCACTTGACAACAATTAGAGAAAACAACAACCCAACTCATAGAATATGAAAGGAATGAGACAAAGAGACCAAAATCTATCAAGAAACACATACCTTGATGATTTAGGGGAGCAAAACTTGACTAGGGATTGAGAAAAAGAGAGAAATGGGAGGAGGAGGGTTTCTGGTTCGTCAAATTGAGAGAGGAAGGGGGCTGATGGCCTTTTAAAGGACAAAAATGAAACGGCGACGTTTTTTCTATCGTTTGGGGTCTTGGGGGACCGCTATAGCGGTCATAGACCACTATAGCGGTCAAGCATTGTTCCACTCGCATCCCGCTCCTGGCACTATGCACTTATGACCGCTATAGCGGTCTCCAACGCCCAAAATACGTGATGCAGTCAAGCTGTGACCGCTATAGCGGTCCTATACCGCTATAGCGGTGACAGTAAACATATATCAGTAGAATTTGTGCTGTTTTGACAAAAGCTTACTCATATACTCACTCACTTATTTCTATTTTTTTATTTTAAGTTAAATATTAACTTTAAAACATAATTGTAAATAAGAAAATACCCCCTATTTGGATTCAAATAAAATATCAAAAAAATCAAAACCCCAACCAATCAAAATCTCATTTTTGAGTTCTAGTTCAAATTTCAGAATTCCGTGCAATTTTCTAAACTTGGGGGCTAAAAACGAAATATTTAGAGAGTTCCAAAAAATTCCTTAAAAATCACTCTTCAACTTGTTTCTCTCTGGGGAACAATTACCGGGACTTTTGGTCCCAAAATTGTGGCTCTAACATATAGCCCTCCAAGGAGGTGTAGGGCTCCAGACTTAGCGAAATCCCGGACCCAGCAACAACAGTGGGTCTCGAGGGACCTTGAGGTAATACGGAACTTGTCTACTGACACGTGTACACTGGGTATTACAGCTTCTTGACCTGACTATCCACAATGGCCACTAGGTCTTCCTCATATGATATGCTCTCATTAACTTAGACTACTTGCAGCATAGGCATGTCAAATTGATCAAGAGGCAGTGACAATCTATAGCCATTGCCCTAAATATCTCTAGAATATTGAACAAGCCGATATAGCATGGGCTCAACTCCCTCGCTTATCGAACCTCACCACCCTCTTCATGGGAGATACCCACAGAAACACATGAACACCCACCACAAACTCCAAGTCTTGGCGTTGGTTATCAACGTAGGATTTCTATTTGGACTAAGCTGGAAAAAAAAGGTTTCTATGATTAGCTAAACCTTTTCTAGAGCCTCTTAAGTCAAATCTAGGCCTAGGGCGTTGGTTTCTCTAAGCTTAAACAATAAAATGCGAGATTTGCAATGTCTTCTATACAACGCCTTAAACATTGTTTGAGAACTCTATCACAGGCAAGTGGTCAAACCAACTTTCACTGAAATCCAATACACAAGCTCTAGCCATGTCCTCTAGAGCCTAAATTGTCCTCTCTTATTGGCCATTTGTGTATGGATGAAAAGTTGTGATTAAGTCCACACACGTCCCAAGAACTTCTTGAAATTCTCTCCAGAACTGCAAAGTGAACTAGGATCCTTTATCTGATATGATGGACACTAGTAGGCCATGAGTCTAACAATCTCATAAATGTTAAGCTGGCCATACTAAGCTGCACTGAAGGCCATCTTCATTGGTAGGAAGTGTAAGCTCTAGAACCATTTAGAAAACATTAGAGGCATATGTTTTGAATGATAATAAAGCCAATTTAAAGAAAATACTTTGAAGAATGACTAATGTCTACCTTGAGTTTTTTGACAAAGCATAACAGGTATTTTCGAATTGTATAACACAGAATTAAGCGAAAATTATTTCACTTTACATGTGCAAACATGATTTATATTTTGTTAAGAGATTGAGCCAAATAAAAGTGAACATGATATCGTGTAAGTACATATACATGCATTACAGACTAAAGCAAATCAAGTCAAGAGAAAGAAATGAAGGCATGAGTTTTCAAAAAATAGCACGAGACATCAAAAAGTAAGTCTAGAATGAAGATATCATGAAAAATCTTATAATAGCATGTTACACATTCTTCAATCATCATGATTACAATTCATTCATCATCACAAAGCTGAGATTGAAGATTAAAAGACTAAATCTGCATCAAGGAACTAATAACTCACTTCAGAAAGCTCACCTCATATGGAGCGTTGGACGCTACAGGAAAATGAGGGGAATCTAAATTTGAAATTCAAATCTCGAGTCAAACCTAGTTTTCAAAACTGGTATGTCATCTCTTCTACTTATTTGGTCAACCACCCTAGCTTCTAGTTGGAAGAGTTCAAAACGCATGATCAGAAAGTGAAAAAGTAGTTTATGAAGAAATATCAGAAACCTCAAACTATACAATGACTTCTGCAATAGATGTGACAAACTATCAAACTACTTTTCTAGACTGCTTTTCCAAGATATAAACGGATGATCTACACGTGTCACTTGGAAAACTGATCAAGGACAATGATCATAAAGGAAGACTGCTATAAATGGAGATGCTATGCTCAAAAGCTTATGAGAGGATTGAATACATAAGAGTGGAAACTCTGTGAAAATCATTCCATAGGTTTTGTAATGTTCATCATCTCATGAAATCTGTTTCCTTGAGGAATGAAAAATCTTCTTTCTAGTTCCTAAACAATTTATATACTTTTCCTTGGAAGAGATATTAGAAAAGAGTAGCTCAAGTTTTCTCAGGTCTATTCATTGTATATTTTTAAGGAACCTGAGTGTAGGTTACTTTGATTAGTAACCCAAACATAAAAAGTTTGTGTCCTTGATCTAATAGTGATCAATATGACATAGCTTAGAGAGGCTAAGGTAAAACTACTTGCAACATGATGGTAGAGACATTATACTTATCATGGTTTAACTTAGAGAGGCTGGAAAGAACTACTTGTAACGTGATGGTAGAGGCGTTCTACTTATCATGGTTCAACTTGGAGAGGTTGGAAAGAACTACTTGCAACATGGTTGCAAGGTTTGTTTACTAGTCACGGTTCAGCTTGGAAAGGTATGGAAGAACTACTTAGTTCAGCTTGGAGAGGCTGGGAAAAACTACATGCAACATGATGGTAGATGAGTTCTACTTATCACAGTTCAACTTGGAGAGGCTGGGAAGAACTACTTGCAATGTGGCTATAGGGTTTGTCTATTAGTCACAGTTCAGTTTGGAAAGGCTAGGAAAAACTGCTCAGTTAAGCTTGGAGAGGCTGTTAAAAACTACTCAATTTGTGATAGTAGGGGTTATCTACTGGTCACAAGTTAGAGCTTGGGAAGGCTACTATAAAGACTATCCAATTTTTTTTCTCGGGTTAAGAAAGAGGTTAATGAATCTCAATCTCTTTTATTGGGAAGGCTATTAAGTACTGCATGTAGGCAAAATTGGCTGAACCAGTATAAAAATATCTCTGTCATAATCTTTTTCTCCTTAATCTCTTTTATTTGGTTGCTTTGTTTTATAATCCAATATACACTAAAAATTACCTTTATCTGCTCTGTTATTCACGTTATACATCAAAAACCTTCTTTATAAAGCTTCTAACTTAATCATTGCTAGCAAAATACTTGATAGTATATTGTTTAAAATTTTAGCTATGCACACTGAAGCAGAAGTAAAGCGAAGTACGATTCAATTAAAGTACAGGATAGGGGGCAAGGATCACCTTTTATAACCTTTAATTTGGGGAGTCCAAAGGATCACTTCCTTATTGGATCACCTCTCATAACCTTTAATTCGAGGAGTCTAGAGGATCATCTGCATGTATCTTATGTCACCTTTAAAACTTAGCATGTCACTTAGAGATGTAACCATAATCCATAAATACACTCATCATTCATATCACATCATGTAGTGATTCATGTTTGGAAATTTTCATCCTTTATCAAGATTTGCAAACTTGGCGGAAATCCGGCAGCATAACGACTAGAAACTGGATTTCCCCAAATTTGCTTTAGGCCTTATAATCACATATACCATGTATCTCAATAATTCAAACATAAACATAGCATGTCGTTCAATTCACAAAATCACCACTTATTTTCATGTATCCATTAGCATATGTCATCATTATTTCTATTGAAAACTAAGCATGCTCCTACCCAGTATGCCGGAATTATGGATTGGGCTTAGTTAGTGCATATGCTATGCTCATTAACATAATTTATACATACAATCAAGGTATCAAAATTACCATTATCAAACACTTGTCATGCAATTACTCTCAAGCCGTTAGGAATTACACCATGACCCTTTACAGTCTAAAACTACACCCGACGTAACCTAATTTTTCGAAATTAATTCGTTAAGTACCCAACGGACCTACCCCAAAGATTTTCACTAAGTTAAACCTCATAAACATTTTCAATGTTGCTGGACTGCTTTGGGCAGCGTTTAAAAAAGAACGTTTCAAGGTTCTAGAAATCGCATTTTTGACCCTATCTAATTACCAGTTTTTCCTAGAACGCCTAAATTAATTTTTACCACCACTAATGGAAATTTTTACACTTGAAAACAGTTTCAAACAGAATCCTTACCAAAAAGAAGTTACCAAGGCAGTAAATATAAAATCTCAATTTTTAGAAGTCTCGAAAACACATTTTTCAGTCCTTTCTAGTTTCTAATTTTTCCTCAAGATAAAGAATCTACTCCTCTCATCAATTTTTAGTGATCACTACACATTTAACTCATTTAAATCAGTATTTTACAGAAATTAAATAAAAGGGGGCAGTAGCCCAAAAAATCCATTTCTCAAAAGTACCCGAAAATTGTTCCTTTGACCCATTCTCTTTGCTAGTTTGTCCTAGGATGCCAAAAATAATTTTTACATCCTCTAACTTATCCAAAAAGCATTAAACAAAAAAGGAAATACCAAAACAATAGCCAAAAGTTGAGTTCTAAAAACACGTAAAATCATATTTTTGCTACTTACTAGATACTCGTTTCATTTTGGAATTAACTTAAGACTTTGGAAATACCTTGAAAACTAATTTACCCCTTTGAAAATACAAAGGATGGCCCTTAGAGCAGTTGCAAAACTGAATTTTATTTTAGACAACTTGTGCCCCTAAAAATCATATATTTAGTACCCATAGAACCTCTAATTCTTGTAAAAATTACAAGACACAAAACTTGAAATCTTAGAACAAAACAAAACTCATTTTTCAAACCCATCATAAAGTGATGGCCAAATTTGCTAATCAAGGAGAACAATCATGAGCAAAACTTTTATTTAAGATACAAGGGCAAGTCTTAGAGCTCTAGGAATTTTAGGTGATGGCAAAATCATAAACATGCTATGCAACCTTATTCTTAATCTTCATTATTAGAAGGTGATGGCTTGGAAACATAAATATGATGTGCAGGACTTGAAAATAATCATGAGATGCCAGTTCATTTTAAGTCTTTAAGATTAAATGTTAACTTAAAAAGTAAACATGAAATACAAGACTTGAATTTAAACATGAGAATGGAAGTCCATTTATTTAATCTTCAAGGTTTAGGGTGATTTTTCTTGAAAATAAACATGATATGCAAAACATTGAAACTTGAACATGATGTGCAAGGGCTTGAAATATAAACATGAATGCAAGTTCATTTCTTTATCTTGCTAGAGCTCATTTAAGACTTTAAATAATACAACTCTCAACCCCAATCAATCTTAAACAAGATATAATGAACTTTAGAGTCTCAAACCATCTTGGTCCTAAGAACCACACTTTTAGACTCATTACAAAGTTCAAAATAAAAACCATTCATGAAACTAACAAGCATTTAACCTTGATGTCTCCTTAAAGCCAAAACCGAACCCTAAGCTCTAGAGGTCCAAGACATGATGGTTTCTCACAACCACCATTCAAGATCCATCATCCTCAAGCTATGGTTCAAAATTTTTTAAAACTGAAAATGAAAGGAAAGCCATGAAACCTAGGCTAAAAATGAAAGAAGAAAGAATTAATCTTTGAGATTTAGAGACCCTAAACTTGGTGGTAGCTAGACCACCATCAAGGGTTCTCATCATCAAGCCATAGATCCATCACTTTTCCTCCAACCAAAACCAAAAATACAAAGGAAAGGAAACCCAAACCGAAACCATGAAACAAATAAAGGAAAAACTCAAACCAAAACATAGAAAGAAGGAAATATAAAAAGTTGTTCAACTATTCAACACTAGATCCAAAAATGGAGTAAAAGAATAAAGCTCAACACCAAACCAACCATATAAGGCTGAAAATGAAAAATACAAAACAAGGAAAACTTTGCTCATAAAAATTGAAAATATATAGTCAAGAAAAGAGAAAAAACTTCAAACAAAAACCCTACCAAAGATGTTGTCTTTGTAAGAGGGAAGAAAGCTTGGTTCTTGTGGTTAAAATGAGAAGACAAAATCTTCTCTTGAGGGCTTGAGGGGTTTCGGCTAAGGGGGAGAGAAAGGAAAGGAATGGCTTTCTTGTGAGGTTGAGCTTGGTGGTGGAAAGGTTGTGTGTTTAGGAGGTAGTGGTGTGGTGGTTTGTGGTGGTGGTTTTCTCTTGAGAGTGGAGGAGGAAGAAGAACTCAAGATGAGAGAAAATATGAGAGCTTTTTTTATGACAAACTCTCAACAAAAAAAAGTAAGTGGTAAGAATGACGTATTTTCATTATGCTTGAGTGTATTTCTATGTTGTAAAATAAAATATGAGTGAAAATTGGGGGGAGGGAAGTGGCCGGCGGCCTTATGGGCATGTGGGGGGAAATTTTTTCATTCTTTTGGGTGTGATAATTAGGTTTTAGGGTAATTTCAATTAGGAGGCATAGTTAAAAACTTGTGTTTTGGATGTTAGGAGTTGTAATTATGTGATTAAAGTTAGAAATCATAGGTTTAACAATGCAAGACAAGATTAGAGTGTTGTCATTCTTATTTAGTTTGAATTAAACATGTTTAGTTTGAAATTCAAACTCCAACAAGGTTCCTAATTTTATGGAACATGAGAGAGAAAATACTATTTAGCCATGATATGACATAAAGTCTTGAAAACTCTTTGACTAAGAATGCAAATTTGAAATTCCTTAGATACTTTTAGGCCCTAAAAAACCTTAATTTATTATTCGAACTCAAGATTAATAATTAGAATTAAATTATCTTTAATTAGAGCCTAATATTGCTTAGGTTTTCATAATCGTTTAATTAAGCTCATTAAGCACTAATCTAGAGGTAAAAGGTCATTTCACATCAACACTTCTCCGGGACCATCTGGACTCATCCAAATGTCACGCATTATGTAAAAACATCATTTTAAACTCCCGGGAAATCTTTCCGGCTTAATCGGCACTAAAACTCGTGTAAAAACGCCGCAGGGGCATTTTCGTCATTTTGTGCCAAAAGTTCAGAAAGTGAGATTTTCATCTCTGTTATTATTTCTAAGGCATTTAATCCCCTTCAAACATCAAACCAACCCCTTGAGGACGGTCCGGGTTGGTTGCCCTCGAATTCTGGGCAAAAATGACCTTAGGCGCAATTTGGTCATTTTTATGCGAGAAAAATTGCGAATCGCGATTTTCGCACAGATCACTACCTAACCCTTGTATAGTTTATTCCTAACATAGAAATGACCTTTTGAGGGTGGCCGGGGTTAGCCGACATCGATTTCACACAAAAATGACCTAGGGGTATTTTGGTCACTTTTGCTAAGTAGAGAAAACTGGGGTGTTACAAACACATCATTTTCTTCTACTCACTTGAGATATGCTAAAAATACTCTGCTTAACTTGATCGATATTGGTTATTTCTATCATGTTTCTGATAGTCTTCAGAACCTTTTCTTACCATGTCCTAACATAACTAAGATCAGTTAGTAAGAATTAAAATTCCTCTCAAGTATGTTACGCTTACCTGCAAATGATATGTGGCAATATGATCAAAATTGAATCAATAAGCTAGCTAACATAGAAAGCATGAGAAATATGCTATATTTTGAATGAATATGTATCTGTTGAATAAATCATGCTTTGAAAAAGATTTTCAAAAGTCATTTCATCAATCATGCTAAAAAACATGATATGTCATTGAGCATTATTTTCATTGATTATCAAAAGGAGAGCATAGAAAAAGAAAGTGTTGAATAAGATCTCTTTAATCAGAATACAATATTACAAGTATCACTTGTTTTCTTTATTCAAGCACATTAAGGTTCAGAAAGTTCCTTTTAAACGTAAATCAGGTTGTTTGCAAAAAAATGCTTTAATGATCATATCTACTTAAGTATCATTATGATACTTAACAAGAGGATTTTGACATAGCTCAGAAAATTTTATGATAAATCAATCAGCCTTGATTTAAGTCATTTAAGGCCATAAAAAGTTTTAATCATCAATATCATGCCTTAAGAAAAGAACTTACTGAGACTTATCATATATGATGTTTGAAAGATTATTTTATTATGTCTTTATTTCATTCATATTTCTTTCAACATCTCTTCAAAAGATTTTCTTCAAATTGGTTTGTCATCATAAAAAAAGGGGACAATGTATATTCCAGAACCCTTCAGAAAGTACAAAGCTTAAAAGGTTTTGAATGACAACAAAGCCAATTTGGAGAAAATGTTTTGAAGAACGACTAATGGCTACCTTGAGTTTCTTGACAAAGTTTAACAGTTAGATTCGGTCTGTATTACATGAACCTAAGCAAGATTAATGTTTCACTCTGCACTGCACATGTAAACATGTTATATCTCGTGGGAAGAGATTCAATTAATCAGAAAGTGAATAAGAAGTTGAGCGAAGCAAGTGTATACGGATTAAGGCACGATACGGATTTAATGCAAGAATAATGTTTCACTATGCATGCTCAAGCATAATATATATCTCATGGGAAGAGAATAAAATAATTAGAAAGTGAATGTTATTTCAAGCAAAGAACGTATTCATGTTTACGGACCAAAGGCATTGAAGCAAACTTGAATCGGGAATAATTTCACTACACATGAGAAATCATGTTTTATCTCATGAGAGAAGATCAACCTTAAAAGGTGAATATTATCTTGAGGACAGAAAGCATAAATGATGGAGGCCTAAATCTAATCAAGTCAGAAATTAAGAAACCAAGAAAAGGATCTTCAGAAAGTAGCACGAGATATCAGAAAGAACACTCATGATGAAGAAATCAATTCATGTCCAAGAGCAACGTCTTACTCAGTCATCAATCACTACAATCGCAAAGAAATCAGTATCAAGCAATCAAGATTGAAGACTGGAAGATTAGAGAAAAATCAACGTGATTGAGTACAACGTCAAAAAGCTCACTGAAGAATAGAGCAAAGAACACTGAGGAAAAATGGATGGAGTTTCAAAATTCAAATTTCAAATATTAAATCAGATCCAGTGTTATAACTGGTACATCATCTCTTCTGCCTAAGTGAGTCAAGACCCTAGGAGGTGGAGTTTAGAAACCACGAGCCAAAAGTAAAAAGAAAAAAAGTGGACTAGATTACAACGACTTCTACAACGATGGGACAAGTTGTCAGCCTACCTCTCTAGGCTAACATTCCAAGGAACATCTAACAAAATACACATGTCACTTGGAGATCAGATCAAAGAGACAACAGTCATAAAGATAGACCTGTATAAATGAAGATTCCAAGCTTGAAAGTCGATGAGAGAATTGAAAGCATTAGTGCAGAATCTCTGGAAAAATCTCTCCACACTTCCTGTGTTGTTCATCAATTTATGTAATCAATCACGAAGTGTAAAAATATTCTTTCTCGGATCTAAAATGTATTTATATTTGTATACTCTTCATGTGAGGAGATAGGAGAAAAAAGTCACTCTAAGTTTTCGAGGTCTATATTAGCTAACATCTCTAAGAAAACTTGAGTGTAGGTTAGTTTGAGTGGCAACCCAAACACATAACCTTTGTAACCTTGATCCATTAGTGATCAGTGTGAGACATAGCTTGGAGAGGCTAAGGTAAAACTACTTGCAACGTGTTAGCAAAGGTATTTGCTTATCACTATTCAGCTTGGAGAGTCTGTTTGAAAGACTACTTATAATGTGGCAATAGAAGATGTTTGTAGGTCACGGTTCAACTTGGAGAAGCTAGTACAGAACTATTCGGTTAAGTCACAGTTGGAGTTGGCCACTGTGCAAGTTTAGCTTGGAGAGGCTGATACAGAACTACTCAGTTAAGTCACAGTTGGGATTGACCATTGTGCAAGTTAGAGCTTGGGAAGGCTATTGTAAAGACTATCCGGTTACTTTCTCAGGTTAAGAAAGTTATTGTTAGTGAAATCTCAACATGTGTTGAGTACTGGATGTATGCAGGTTTGTCCGAACCAGTATAAAAACTCTTGTGTTTATTATTTATCTCTTCCCTAAACTTTTATTTCTATTGTCAAGCACTTTAGTTAATGCACTGATTATTTTAATGAACCAAGGACGAATTAAACATGCATCAGAAACTTACTTTTTGAATTTACTAACCATAATTTCACTGCACTTCAAGCATCGAGCTTGATAGATTTATTTATTCAAATTTGTTTTATGTTAGAAAGAAGTTTTCAGAAAGCGTGATTCAATCCCCCTTCTCATGCACTCTTTTACCAACAATATTATATATAGAAGTGTAGCATTTTAAACTTTATGTTAGCATGAACATTGTATTTTTATATTAAGGAAATCGGTTACCTCTAAGTGATTTCAAATTACATAAACCTAAATGAAGCGGTCAGTACTTGACAATTATTTGTTCATTATGTTGGCCACATAAATCAGTCAATAGTTGGGTGATTCCATAAGACCTCAATCGAACGCCTAGGGTTTGTTGCTTGTGGAGCGTGCAAATGGGAACTCGATTTTGCCCGGTCCACTGCATGCGTGACACATGCTGAAGTTGATTACGTGGATACTGTGAATGAAAATAAAAAAGTACTTAGAGTGAACAAAGGATTACATTAGTAGTATAATAGCGATTTGGTATGACAAATGAGGAGCAAAAGAAATGGCACAAAATGATTGAAGGTGTTATGATAATTTTGGACATATCATAGTAAATCTTCATATCCAGGTAAATTTCTATTAGTTTATCAGATTAGTATATTTTACTCTGTCAATATATTCAAATACATATATTAGTTTTTGTTTTTTAGTTTAGTGCTTTGTAACTTTTGTTTCATTATATAAGTTAGTAATATTTTAACTATAATTCCATGCACTTTACCCTAATATTAGCTATATAATTTAATTATATTAAGAGTTACTGTTATAGGATTACACTGTAAATATTATATTTTAATTAGATTTATGAACATGTCTGGAAAAAGTATGTTAATTTAGTTTAGTGATATTGGGAACTAAACCTATCTACCTTCCTGGCTTTGCAAGCCATGCTTTGCTAATGAAATCTAGAATTCATGCTTTGAATTAAATATGGCCTGCAATGTGCTCACAGGAACCATTAAAACAACTTTGACTATAGAATTGATGCCAGCATCGATACCGTGAATATCCAACTGAGTGTGTTTTTGCAAAATTCCATTGGACAAAGAAGTATATGTGGCGTTAACCTTCTTAATATCCCACAATCTATTCTTTCACCGATATATAACATGAATGCTTCAATTACAGCTTCTCCCAAAGTGCTTGCATTGCCCTTAATATTTAATGTGATCTTATTGACATACCTTGTACTCAGCTCCCTTTCGGATGTTACAGTTTTTAACTGCATGTACTACTGAATCTTTATTTGGGAATTTTGTTGGCGTTCATGCAACTGATGTACTCCATATAATCCCATTGGTTCGTGATCATCTAACTGATTCAGTTACATTGCTTAACAATTTCAACTTTAATATTGACAAACTCATTGACTTTTAGATTGTGTCTGAGTTTGGGTTGTTGATGGTTAGTCATGGGTAAGACGCACTATCTCTGTGTCTATATCATCTTTGAACAACTCTGTAGATTTTAAAGTATACTTACTAGTCTATACAAAGATTTGCAATACTAAAAATGACAAAATACCGATATTTCATTTTTTAAGGTGTTTTAACTATGTATGAAAGTTAAATATATATAAATAAAATGATAAAATAACATTAGACGATAGTAACCACCTTTTTTTGTTGACCATAAATATTCAATATGATTTTTAATTATTAGTGAGAAATTTTCATTTGATTGACATTTATGTTTTTTTATCATTTTCTTAACTTACTTTTATATTCAATCATATTTATAGAATATTAAAATTAAAATGATAAAAATATTATTATGGTTGAAAAAATTTAGCCTAAATAGTTTATCTGAAGTAAAAGCTAAAAACTTTATCCACTTTAAGCACTATTATTTACATTAAGGCAATCAAAATATTATATGATTTTTTTATTTATGTAATATGTTTGATAAGAAATTGAGCTAGCAATAAATTCGTAAACTAAAAGATTACATAAGTCAAATTTTTAAGATGATGTTTTTAATACAAATTATGTATACATTATAAATGATATAATTGATCAACTAGTTTATAAAGGAGGAACATAGGTATTTTTTGACAATTAAATAAAACATCATGAGCCAAAAATTAAATACCCATGAACCAAAATAAAATAATACAAAAAATAAGATATGCCATCATATTGAACAGAATCCTCATAATTAATAAGATATGCCATCATATTGAATTTGGTTCGATTTAGCCCAAATCACTGCCAACATTCATTTCAAAGCTTTGGCCAAAAGCATTCTCATGTTCAGGCATACCATGTTCATTCTACATTGGATTTGACATTGCAAGTGTTGGCGAATGCTATCCTAATAACCTTTCAACAAAACTAGGATATGGAGCAAATCCTGTTGAGCTTAAGTTCAACTCGCCCAGAGCAATGAAAAGCTCCATAACACTAAGAATGGTGAATGGAGCATGATAATCAAACATCATCCGAATTTCATCGTCAATTTAAATCAAGCAACTTGTGAAGCATAACGAACCTTGCCCTTCCAAAAATGGCAAGCGATACAAGCTAAGCTATGCACAATTAGCTTGTTTTGCTATGCTAACTTGTGAATGATTTTCTCATACAACTCAAAATTACTCATGGATGAACAAATACTCAAACGTATTGGATTTGGACAATAGAACTTTACCCCATCTTGTGTATTTTGTACTATTTCATAAGTATAGTGGACATGAATATAACTTATACTACCATTTCTTCCTCAAAATGTCACAAAACTTTATCTTTTCTAAGTTCACGGAATTTTGGCTTGCACTGCATGCAGACTGTACTAAGAGAAAAATTGTGTTTATATAAACACGAAGAAGGCTGTGACCGTTGTCATGATAGAACCAAGAGGGGGGAAATTGGTTAGAAATTGGTGAAGTAGTGGGTGATTTCTTCACATCTGTCAAGTTTCAGAAATCAACCAATAGTTAACCGATTTCTAACAATTATTAGATGGAAGGAAATCACTCCCTAATTGACCGACTTCTATTGGAAACCTAATGATTAGAAATCGGTCAAGTCTCCACCTGATATTTAATCAATTTCCCTAATATTAAAAAACAAGTGTACATGCATACATAGCGGTCACAATAACATACTTTCATATTTTTTTTTCATTTTATTTCCATAAGAAATGACCCATATTTCGATATTGCTTTGTTTTTGCAACAATTTGGGCTATTTTCAATGAGTTTTGTAGAATAATTTTCAGTTTTTACAAAATAAAATTAAGCAAACTTGTTTTGTTGGTTATTATTCTCAGATTGATTTTAAAAACAAAGAATTTTAGTTTAGTGTTCTAAATGCAAAAATTAAAACACAATTGAAAGATGTTATTGAAATTATGTTTTTTGGTTTCATTAATACCTACCCAAAGTAGTTTTCACAACGATTTTTGAAATTTCAATTTCAAAATTGTTTTCACAAACACAAACAAAAATAATTCGAAATAACCCCTGGGATTTTCTGAAGTGTTTGAAAATATTTTTATGGTTTACTTTTTCAAAGCAAATTTAAAAAAAAAATTTGCATTCTATTTTGAAAAATACAAAAACGAATAATTTTGTTTGGCAACAACCTTGTATAAACTGTTTTCAAATTATTAAAAACAAAAATATCTAATTGGATGATTGTTTTTAAACCTTAGTGTCTTGTTTGGTTTGAGTTTTTAATTTTCATTTCCAATTTTCTAGAATTTGTTAAGGAAAAACTGAAAATTCTTAAAACTACAAATTCCTGTTTTCAGAATTTGATGTTTTTCATTTACAAATTCTGGAAAACTGGAAAAAAGAAAAGGAAAACTAAAAACTAGGAACTCATACCAAAACAACCCATAAGTTTTCAATGTTGCTTCACATGTAGCAGACCGATTCTTCGCTTGAAGTCAGTGGCTAACTTGAGAAGTGGAGAAAAAAAATGTGTCTACAGAACTTTTTTTACCACAAGAAACAATCAAATTTGCATAAAATATGTCAAATCAAATTACACATATGCCACCCCATCTTTTTAAAAACTGAATATACAAAACATTTTAAAACTGTTTCATTTTTTTAAAACTCAAATTATGTTTTATCATAAACAATATCATAAACAAAATGTTTGGTGCATAGTGTCCAAATTTTACTTCCCATTTTACCCTTATATATGCAGTTTTTTATTCACTAATCACTATTACTCATTTAGAATTATTTCATCCATTTTTACTTCACAGAGTAATAATGAAAATTGCTTGTAATTTTGAAACTCAATGTCAAAAAGCATAACGCGATTTTTTGTTTTTAATTTTTTTAAAAAATGAAAACTATTTTAAGTAGGGCTTACACCATTGCCGATAGTCCCTACACTGTTGGTGGTGCAGTGTTATTTTTTTACTATTTTTCGAATGTAAACTCCTATTTTTTTTTTGTTTAACCCATTTTCTGGATTTTGATTATCTTTTTTTCGTTCTTTCCATGCTACAGTAATATGCTTCAATTCCTATATTCCATCTTTTGCTCTAAATTTTTACTTTTTAACTTCAATTTCGATAATAGTCTTACACTGTATAGTTAGGATAATAGTTTTACATTTTTTTTACATTTTGTTATTATTTTCACTTTCCTACTTTTAAAATTTTCTTTTCCCTCTTCAACACTTCGGAGACATTCTGCATTCTATTCCACGCCATTTACCAGTTATTTTTGCCTCTTCCTTTGCACCTTATAAACCAAAAATTGAACTTATGAAATCTGCCCAATACCCCCATCCACCTTCCTAAACTTGCAACGGGCCTTCAATGTTGACAGGCGAATATCCCATGCGCTACTTCATTTTATCCATCCAGAAACAAACGGTGCACCTTTTTACCTGGTGCATGTGCCTTACCTTTTCATCTTCAAAAGGTCTACTGTTTTCCTAGTTTCCCCCAATTAATGTCCACTTTTACCACTGTCACCATTTCACCCATTCAAGCTTTTGATTGTGTTTTTATGAAATCAAGTTTTCCATAGCCTTCCTAAATTTTGGCTGAAAAGATATCCACATTTACCTTTTTACAAGCCTTTATAAAAGGTTATTCGCCGCGGCGTGCTTAAGAAGTTTCAACATTTGTTTTCCTCCCAACATAATGCTTACTTGTTGATTTCATAATACAGGCCTACTTGTTTTCTCGTCAACTATTTCTTCTTCATAGCCACAAAACATATCTTCCACTTGTTTCGTTTTGACATATGCTAAACTACTTATTAAGAATTTCGGATGATATGTACATATTTACCCTTAGGTTTCCTACTCCAAAGGCGCTCTTGTAATTTTATTTATTTTGAACATCCTTCTGTCATATATTAACAAATTGGGGAAACTATGTAACTATATACATTTGCAACTACCTTGACAATTTTTATTACATATCATTGCGTATATGTCATTTTTTCAATTTCATGGTTGGAAACAATTGGTTCAAAATATTTTGAATTCACAAATTATCAAATTCAAATTAATCTTCTTGTTTTAACTCACATATTATGACTTCCATCTCAATGTAGATGATGGTTGTGATCATCAACACCACTCCTCCTTACCCAACTCGTTCATGAAAATCATTTTCCAACCTGACCTAAACCACTGCATAAGCACTAATACCACTTTTATTTCAACACATATTTGATATATGTAAATGTTTGCACTAATATTTAATTTCATTCCTATTGAAGCAATTGGCACTTGCCTTCCCCAAGTACATGTCGACCATATACCGAATGAGGTTACAATTAGGAGACCAAATCGTAACAAGTGGAGGTTTACGTGTTTTGCCACACATCCCACTTCTACTTTGAACAAGGCTGGTTTGATTTCGTTAACCATTACAGCATCAACCTGCATTATGTATTGGTATTTAATTTCAATACGAATGCAACACTCAGTGACATTGTAATGGCACCAAATGCCTTGGAAATCAACTATGTCAGGTTCAAATATGTTATAAATGTCATCACTTCACCACCTGCATCCCAAGCTCCATCTTCATCCCCATCACTGCCTACATCCCAAGCTTCATCCCCATCCCTATCACGATCTCCACCTCCATCACCACAAGGTGAAATGAAAAAATTTACTCATTACCTTGTATTTTCATCATGCACACTTAGTCTCCTAAAAAAAACTTATGTGATATTGGTCTCGCACTGAAAGGGAATATGCCATTCAGACTGATCAGAGCATTGAACTGGCCTGAGGATCTGCAGACACAAAAGATCGTTGCAGCCTTCCAAATGGAAAATGACTTTTTTTGTCATAAAGCTTTCTCGCTCTGCTTGTCAACATGGAAAGTTAGTACCCTTTTTGCACCATTTATTCATATTTTCCCCATTCAATATGTTATTAACTTTCATTGCATGCTTTTGTAGATTAATCTGCCCATTTTCTCCAACAAAACCCAGAAAAGATATCAAGTTGTCCTGTTGCATGGTGGCCGCTAGTGGAACGTATGGTGCACCAAGTACAATAATCGGGACGATGTGATGTTTGGAGGCGATTGCTAGTTGTTTGCCTCCAACAATCATTTTCAGCCTCATGATATCTGCATCTATGAGCTGATAAATGCCACGGTTCTTAAGTTGAGGGTTCATGTCCATCTTGACGTCAACTAATAAGGTTTCTCTCTTAAAATCAATTCCTTGCAAACTATTTTGCCCAAAATCTATTAATTGCATAGCATTTATGTCATTGCTTCGCCAATTTCATTGCAGGTGATCACAACGAGGAAGTTGGGACTTACCATGTGCAGAACTATATTACTTCCAATGTCTATGCCATTTGTGTTTTCAGTTGTTTACAATTTTGCCTTCACTTTCAACAGCCTTTGCTTGTCCACTTTCAAGTTCAAACTACCTACATCCAATGGGATTTTTTAATTTCTTTCATTACACCCCTACTTTCTTGTCATGTCTACTACTAAACAGTATTACTTATCAACACTTATATAATATACCAACTAATCTTGCCAATATCATTGCATAAATTATGCAATTACTATTGATTTTCTTTACAGCATGTGTTTGAAATTTGTGTTACAAAAAGTGTCTGAATGACTATACTATTTTTATCAGGGTACTATGAATATGTTTATCACTAATGTTGAATGTTTAGTTAACGTTTGACAATATGTACATATTAATATCTATAATATAGTTGTGGAGTAAGATTCAACAATGAGGCTCATTGATTGGTTTTAGTTATTTCAGTATCATGCATCATGGGGTTTCATTTACTCACTACATTTATTAGTCTATCTGTGATTAACTATATTCATATCTTAATTGTTTAGTGTTGAATGATAGTTTGTATATCCCTTTGATTTAGGTATATGACTTCGTTAAACTATATTATAGGATGCATGTTCTAGTTTTTTTTTTTCTACATTTGGTTTTCGTGCTAATCTATTATGCCATCCACATTCTCTATGGTCCATTTGTATTGAACTCAACAACCTTTTGTGATAAATGTTTTTTGTATCACCTTAATCTGTTCATGCTTATCTTTCTCATTACTCACTTTGTAGTGTCTAATTTTTAATGATTTCTTACCCATTGCATGCAATTTTTGTTTCTATTTTGGGGCCTCTTTAGGTTTAATGTTATTTTTAAATCGGTTCATTTTTATCTTACTCTTGTTTAACTACCACAACAATTTCTATTTTCTCTCTAAGGCTGTTGTTTCACTTCCATAAACGCTCACTACCTGATTGATCATCAATATGATACCATTCTCAATGTTTGGCGTAAATGGTGTGGTGACTCTAGTTACACTTTTTGTGCTTTCTATGTTTATGCTAAATCCTCTATTTGCCAATTTGTTAGCTTTTCCAACCTATTTATGTTGGGGTACATCTTTTATTTATATCTTTTTCTTCTTTTTATATGGTTATCTATTGTGATTCTCATTATTTTGATTTGTCGATTTATAATATATTTTACAAATAATACAACGAATAAGGCCAATAATTATATTCAATTGTCATTTTTACGGTTTGTAGTGAGGCTATTGAGTTGTACATTATTATGTGTCTATATGCCTAATTTTATTGAATCAGTTGCACTTTCTTTTGATTGCCTTATTGAATGAACTACATTGAATACCACCATAGTTTAAATTGTGATTCCTAACCAAATGTTCGGTCGAGTACACACATCCAAATCTGGGCATCGGTAGCTCCATGTAGGCCTAAAGAGCATTATTTTTTGAAGCACCAAAGGAAACTACTTTTTTATATTCTGTTTTATTTTGATTATTTGTTAAATTGGTTACCTGTCTTTGCTTTTTTATTTTTCCCCTTTTTCGTTTGAACTATTACTCATATTACTTCAACAGTTCAAGTTAATGGTACTGTATGGTACAATACACGAAGCTGCACAATGAACTATGTCTGGATAATTTTCTTTGACAAAAGAAAATTTAATTTGTTATATGAATAACACTGCAAACGAAAATATAATTATTTGTGCCATTAAAAGAAAAATATCAAATTTTGCAAATAAATTCATCATTAACTGTGTAAACCAGCACAACTTACATATAAACTAATTTATATTGTTCATTCTTATAATTTCTATGGCTTTTAGCGATAAGGTGAACAAAATATATGGATTGCACAGGTACTATACTGGTTTGCTTTTAGTTTCTTAGTGGTACTTGCTGCCCGATCGAATTTGAATGATAGAGAGGTTGAAGTTTTTTGGAATTACAGTAAACTTATACCGTGACATGATTTAAACCTTTTCATTTTTCACTTTACAATTATTATATTATGCTATTTATCTATCATATCACTACCAATTGTTTATACCATGACATGTCTTAAAACCTTTCCTTTGTTCTTTTGTTTCCCAAAATTTGAACCACCCTAATTCTTAACACTCTACAGTCCCCATTGTTAATTTTTAATTCAATTTTTTTAGAAGAATTCGGCTTGTCCAAATTATGAAGTTTCCCTTCTTACACTTTTCCTTCCACATATAAGCTTGTTTGAATTCAATGCTCCGCTACGATCCTTTTTATTTTTCCATTTCTCAAGAATTTCCTAATTTCGCATTACATGCTAATACTTTTCTTGTTTTGTTCCCTTTATATGAATTTGGAATGTCCAAATTTTGTTTTGCTTTTTTTCAATTTCCTAAATTTTTTTTGTTTTCCCTTATTCTAAATTTGAAATGTCCAAATTTTACTATTACCTACACTCCTTTCTCCCACATTTCTTCTTTTTTTCTCTTATTCTTAATTCGGAATGTTTGAATTTTGCTCACTTCTCAATTCAGAATGTTTGAAGTTTGGTTACTAATCTTATTTTTATTAAAGTAAGCGAATAGTGTTGAAGCATAAATGGTTTGACTTTTTTATAACAATGCCTAAAGATGCAGCCTATTTACAATTAAAAATGTTATTTTTACTCACTATTAATACCACTCTTAATACCGTGCCGATACCCTTCTATTACTATTAGATGACTGCTACTTAATTTGGGATCCACATATATACAAATAATACTACTCATTTAAAATGGGTCCAATGCATTTGGTATACTTGGAATTTTCTCAATCTACCAACATAACCTAACCACCCCAGCCCCTCCCGTCCTCCAAAAAAAAAACTATTATATATAGTATTAGTTGAATGTACGTAGGATCATTGATTAATTAAATTAATATGCAATTGACTTTTTAAAATTAGATTTCCTTTTGGTTTTTGAATGTATTACTAATTTCTTTTTTTTAGGGAAAAGAAAATTTTATTAATGAAAAACACACTTAAAAATTAAAAAGATAAAAAAATTTACATTGAATACGAAACTCCATTATACACAATTCTAACTAATCAACGATCTCCGACTTTATTGTTTTTCCAAATCGATGATAATACATTTTGTTGTATTAGAGACCAATATAAAAAGTATTATAGCCCCCATGATAGGAAACAAAAACTTGCATAAAATGGTATTTATACGTATCATTTATGGATAGGGTTTTTATTATGTTTTTTCATAAATACACAACTTTTTAAGTTTGAAAGACTTGAAACTTAAGAGTATGAATATTAGAGATCGAATCAAATAATATTACTTCTTTATAAGAAAAAGGAATAGCATTGCTGCATTAGGGAAACAAATACCATCTACATTATTAAATAATTTGATTTTACATTTCATAAAGTACATGATTGGGTTTAATTGTATAATACGATAGTGTGCCTGTTCTAGGTTTGAGTTCTTACTAGAAGCAAGTCTAAAAATGACGATAAGGGAAAAGTTGTTGGAAGACAAGCAACTTAGTGAACAATTATTGAAGTCGAACTCCTCAGTTCTGCTCTAGTAATTGTTCTCCATTATATATATACATTATATCTCGTAAAATAAAGGGGCAATTGAAAAAGTTTACTTCATTCTGCCAAGAAAGCGCCTTTCCTCAATATAATTCTCTTTTTGGTCTATAAGTAATTTTAAAAATAAAGCACTTAAAATGGCTACGAAATTCAAAGCTATCTTTTCTTTATTACTTTTATGAAAATCTTTACAGATGTACGGGAAAAGAGCTTTGGGTTCTTCCTTTTGGTCACTGCTAGTTGTTTACTCAACTTAATGAATAATGGTTATACCAAATTAATAAACCATACATATACTAGCGTCATAAACTAGTGCAGCTTTAAAGGATAGAGACTAATAAGAGAAAAAGATCTTTTGGTTACTTTTCCTGGTCCCTTGATCTGAATTTGGATTGTCCAAATTTTATTTTATTTTTTTCAATTTCCTATTTTTTATTTTCCCTCATTCTGAATTTGGAATGTCTGAATTTTGGGTAGTCCTTTTTTTCCGCTTTTCTTTTTTTTTTCCCCCTAATTCTTAATTTGTAATGTCTGAATTTTTTATTACCTATAGTCCCTTTTCAATTTTCTTCTTTTTTATTTTTCCCTTGTTCTAAATTCTGAATGTCCAAATTTAGCTCAATTTTCTTTTTTTTTTTCCCTTATTCTCAATTCGAAATGTCTGAATTTGTTTCTTTTTAGTTTACTTTTTTTTTCCCTTATTCTAAACTTGGAATGTCCGAATTTTTCTCAATTTTCTTTTTTTTTTTCATTACTCTCGAATTCAAATGTCCAAATTTTTTTTGCTATAGTGCTTTTCTTTTTAAATTTTCCCCCTTTCTCGGACATTAGCTACACCACACTTTATCATTTCCTACACTTTTTCCTATTTTTAAAATTCTTTTCTTCGTAGTTCCGACCGTCCGATTATAGTTATATGCTAGTACCATTATTCCTAATTTTTTTTGGATTCAGATATAATGAATTCAGTTCTGTGCTTTCTTTTTCTTTAAAAAAATTATCCTTTTTTTTTTTTAATTCGGATATGCCCACTGTCAATTTTGAATTCGGATTATCCAAATTTAGTTAACGCTATAGTGTTAGTTTGATTTACTATCATTATACCATTTTGTTAGTCCAAATTTTGTGTGCCGCTACCCTGCTCTTAATTTTCCTTTTTTCCCTCGAATTTGGACTAGGGTTGATCTACTTATAGGATATCCCTAACTAACAAATGATTTTATCTTAGCCCACCTGCATTACCTATAAAAAGTTCCTTTTTTTGTGCTAATATCAGTTACACATGCACTAGATTATATAAATTGATCACTACACCAGTACACTACGAATCTATACCATTATATTTTGACTCTATTTGTGTGCAATTCAATCGTCCAAATCCTAAACTTTCTATACCCTGAAACCATTATTATCCTCTTGTATAGTGCACTCAGCCATGCTTGCCAAATCCGGTATTCTTTTGCACAATTATACAATTATAATGATCTACTTCCAATCACAAAAAAAAATTGAGTTTTTTTTTTCAAATGAAACTATCTATGTATCAAGTACTTTACTACTATATTTTTTTTCTGAACTGTATCAAATTGCATATTTAAAATGCAAATAAAATGCTTATTTGTCACTGTGGTTGGTTATTAGTTAGCACTAATGAAAGGTATATTAAAATGCAAAATTTAAATGCAAATTCAGATAAAAGGTTTACTATTGTCAAATATTTTCTAATCTCCATTAAAAAAATAAATACATACCATAAGTTCATAACTACACAATTAGTACATAACTTCAATTAACTCTTATTCTAACAACTACATATCGGGGAACTACGTCACTCTTCGTCTACATCTTCACCGTCGCCATGCATACCCAAGAGTTTTGCAATTTTAGTAGTTGAATTCCCTTGACAATTTCTATTACCACTACTCAATAATGTCAAATTAAATAAAAGTCACTTTAGAAACATAATCATCCAATTGAAGCCAAGGCATATCCAACTTATTAGCTTAAATACTTCCCAAACTCATTTGAGGAAAAGGCGCATTCAACCCTCTCTAATTGCAGCCCTCATTCTGTGCTTTTGTAAAGGACAAATCCTGGTACTAATATTGGAACCCTTCATCCTTCAAATCCATTACTATATGGATAGAAAACTAATTCCACTCTTCCTTCAACCTACTGGTAAAAGAGTGCATGAGAAGGGGGGTTGAATCATGCTTTCTGTAACACCCTAATTTTTAACCCAACTTTCTAGAATACATTAGGTTAAACATCAGGCTTTTACTTCTTAGTCTCATCATTTTAATAAAATACTTAGTGGAAATTACGAGTAAATTTTTTTTTTGAAAACATAAAGCAAAGTGAGAGCCGCGAACATAACTAGTCGAACGACAGAAATGTAAAGCACGCATAACAATAATTAGAAATCATAAAGTACAGCATATAACCAAAGAACGACTATCATGATAACAAAGGAACATTTCATTAATAACTTAATTAGAGTACATAAGTAGTCATACCCTCATGGAGACGGGCAGAGCTTGTAATATAGCGGAAAAAAGAAAAAAAAACATAACAGAAACAAGAAAAATACAAGGTACATGGTACGTCAAGAAGATAAACCCAAAAGGCTACCCTCCTACTAAGCTACGAATGCAATATACAACCCTCCCAAAAGGTACTACCGAAGGCAAGATCTCCACAAAAGCTCGGGTACTCGCAAAGCCCTCCATCGAAGTCTAGTGATGATGGGGGTCCTTGGATGATGGAGGCAGGTAGTCGGGAAACGCTCTATCTCCTCCTGAGTGGGCCAATGGAGTGTGAAGGGGACTCGTGGTGGCTGAATGTGAGCTCCTCAACGTGGGCGCATCTCAGCTTTCCTTGCCAAGTGCGGCTGCCTCACGGTCTCCTCGCTCCCCTCACGTCGGAACTGGGGAAAGGGAGCAGAGCCCTCCAAAGGGACATGCATCGGCGAATCCTCAGATGGATCAGTCTCGGGGCTCCTCGAGTGAGGCACGTACTCCGGGTAGTCACGGACAGCTGAGGCAGAGGTACGAGCATGGCCCAGCTGCTCATCACTCGGGCGAGTGCACTCGAAGATCATGTCGTCACTACCAAAAGGTGCAATAGGGGTGAACTGGTAGCTCGAAACCGGATAAGCGAAGGGTCATCCCATGTACACAAAAACACAGACGGTACAACGACCCTCAAAATGATACGAATGGTGGTCTGGGTCGTAGTGCACCTCCCACACTGGCGTGTCAATGAAAACCACGAACGTCGCCATCGGTCTCTAAAGATGTGATGGAAGAAAGAAGGGAGAGGAGTGAGAATTATTGCTAAAGAATCTCAATAGAAGTCTCCTATCCTAGGGTTACATCGTTCACATCCTCAAGAACCTTGGGTTTAATTCTAAAACAGTGATCATGCATATAAGATTCAATTTAGGGTTTTCCAAAACTACTTATCCAAGGTCCATTCCTTTTAGCATGCATCTTGATGTTATGAATGCAACATGTGATATCATGGATGCATGTCAATACTTGAGCATATACAACAACGCATCAAAGCATATAAACATAAACCATGTGGCATAAGGGCATATAACTTTCAAGTAAATCAGTCGTCAACTTCATGACATCAATCATGGCACTTTAGCATAATAAACCACCCTAAAATAACTAGGTTATGAGCTCATACCTCAGCTAGTCGTCACTAGCTCTTGCTTATTATCTGAATAAGCGAAACATAAATAATAATAATCCCAACTCGCAAGTACGGGTAAGGGGCAGGGATCACCTCTCTTAGGATATACCCTCTTTGAAATGCTTTGCGGGCATTAAGCCATATCAATTTGTCCGCTTTGGTAGGCTACATCTACTCATACCCTCACGGATTTGTCTCCCCTGGGGGTGCTCGGCCAAACCGGTGTCACCCAGGCAAGCGCGTCTCAATGCTTTGTCTCATAAAAATCTCCTGGGGGTGCTCGGCCGAACCGGTTTCACCCAGGGTTTTCAATTCATATGGTACTCTTAAACATTTCTTTAACCCTTTTAGGTTTAACGGGAATTCGACAACATAACAACTGGTAAACCGAATTTCCTTCAAACTGCCACAAGCTAATTCACACAATCATATTCTCGTAAACTCTCATGCTATGATAAACTTTAACATTTTCATCAATCATTTTCTCATGTATGAAGCACATCTCATCATATCATTGCATCATATAACACATCGTAGCATTAACAACTTTCTTAGTGTCTTATGCATTGACCCTTAAAGTCCTTAACTCACATTCTAAGTTATAAATCATCAAACCTAATCTCTCGGGAACTTATAAGGTTATAACTAAGTATTCCCCACCTCACACTATGGTCAAGAACATCTCTAAACCTCAAGGATGCAGAATTCATAATCCTAACTTTATGGGTACCTATGAGTCACAACAATGACCCTTTCTAAGTCCGGTTTGCTCCTAAGGCATCAAGATCAAGTCCTAAACCAATTATGAGTCATTCCTACACATTTAAATTGATTTAGAACCATGATTATCATTACTAAACCTTGCTGGACAGAATCCAGAAAATTCAAACATTAAGGGATCTAAAACTCTCAAATTAATTCTTTTCTAGTTTCTAACTTCTCTTATCTTTCACATATGAGTTTTAACATTAATTATACTCAAACATAAGCATATGACCATCATTAAAACAGCTCATACAGTGGTCATACAAGGCAAGGCAGAACCGAAACCAACATCTCCATACAAAGGCATTAAACATAATTTCTAAAGCACATAAAATACTAGTTTCTCTTGGAACCTTTTCAAAACTTTCAAAACTCATTTATAAATATTTTTAACATCTAAAATCATCCAAATACTTGAGAAGGCAGTAGCTAAATTAATTTTCTCTCAAGAGGTCCTAAATTCATAAAACTTAGTTCTATGTATTCCTTTAACTCATAAGAGCTTAGAAAAATTATAAAACATAGCTTTCAATACTTGGAAAGCAACAAAACCTTAATGGCCGAAACATAAGCCAAGGGAAAGTAAATATTTTTAAACCTTTGTTTGAGACAACAATGGGCAAGTCTTTAAGCTCTAGGTTCATTTAAGTGATGACATAAAGATAAATATGCTTATGCACTCATTTTAGGTTTAGGTTCCATTAGAAAGTAAAGTGATAGCATAAAATAAACATGAGATGCAACTCATTATTATCTTGATATTAAGTGAGAACTTGAAATATAAACATGATAATGCATAGCTTGAAATATAAATATGATAATGCAAGTTCATTCATTATCTTGATACTTAGTGATAGCAAGGAAAGTAAATATGATGTGCAAAGCATAAAAGTAAACATGGATGCAATATTTATTTTAGTCTCATCTAGAGCTCTTACAAGACTTTAGAGATATAACCCAACACACATATCATCACAAAGAAAGCTTTAGAGTTCTTGAACCAAGTTCTCAAAGGAACTATGAGGTTCTTGAACATCATCATCAAGCTCAAAATAAATAAACTTTCTAAACAAAACAAAACCTCAAAGAAAAGGAAATAAAACCGAAAACCTTACAAAAAGGAAAAGAGAATGAAACTAAGTCAAGTTCTTTATTAGGTATGTAATGCCCCGATTTTTCTATTAGAGTGAAAATGACCAAAATGCCCCTAAGGTCATTTTCAGCCGGAATTCGAGGAAAGACCGGTCCGACAGTACTCGAAGGGAAAACTCAATGTGGGAAGGGGATTAGATGACTTGTGTTTCTTTCCGGGATCGAAAACCTCGTCTTTCGAGTTTTCAGGTCAAAATGACCAAAAAGCCCCTACAGTGTTTTATCCATTTGCAAGTACCGGATGAACTCGAAACTTCTCCAGATGGTTTTAAAAGGCATTTTTATGTACTCTACGACCTCAGTTTTAATTTAGGAGGTCTCGGGCAAAATTAGTGTAAAATTACAGTTTTGCCCCTAAGATTGTGTTTTTATGCTTAATCGCGTGATTAAGCGAACCTAAGCAATATTAGGCTCTAATCGAAGATTAATTAATTTCCATAATTAATCTAAGGTCAAAATAATTTATTAAAGTTGATTAGAACTTAATAATGCTTAATTACAACTTAAAATCCTATTTTAAATTCAAGATTCCTAGTCATGGAATCTTGAATAGTGTTTTCTCTTTCCAATTCCTTAAATCATGGAATTGTGTTACACATTATTTATTCACAAATGAGTTTTAAATTCTCTAATGATGTATGAGCACTCCTAACCTTGTCATAAAATTCCTAATACACATGCTTAGTTACCTAAACTTAAGCTTAATTACTCCTAACCTTGTACCTAAACTAACCTACACTTAATCCTATCATTAGCACCCAATTACATGGAAGATAAATCCTCCCCCATGCTATCTGAATTTTGGCCGAAGCCATGCCCTCCCATGTGCACCTCATGTGTGAATTTTTCGCACTCAAAGAGCCATGCTTTGACCTTACACAAACCATACTTTAAGTCATACAAACCATGCTTTCATCCATGCTTCCAAGGACAACATCTAGAAGCTTTTCTTTCTCCCATTTTCTGGTCTGAATTTCCGCCACCCTCACCCCCATTTTCATGATTTATTTCATTTCAAAACTTGTAGGAAAATCACCTCAAATCCCCATACATGTCATACCTTGTCATAGTTTCAATCAAGCTTGCTTTTCCTAATGAATAACCAAGCAAAATAAATTAATTCCCCCATTTATTTGTGGCTTTTCCAGCCATGTCTCATTTCTAGAAGCTTAATTTCATCCACAATTAAAAGAAAAGCTCACTCAAAAACTCATGCCTAAAGCCATACTTTGTGTCATGAGCTCCATGCTTCAAACCATGCTTGTATGACATCATCAAAGAGATATTTTCTCTTCCTTTCCCTCTCAAACCACATGGCCAGCCCTCCCCCACCATGAGACCTCAATTGTTTTCATTCTCTATAAATACCTAAGCTTTAGAACTTGTGAGAACCTTTAGATCATTTGCACACTTTTAGTTTTCAAGCTTTCTTTGAGTTCTTTTCCTTTTTCTCTCTAAGTTCCAAGAGAACTCTCTCTTGTTCATCTTCTTCATCCTCATCTTCTCTTCATGTCATCATCATCTTACAACCTCTAAACACCACCCCATAGCCTTGAAACACCTCCTAAGCTCTCAAGCACTCACCTCAAACACAACTCTAACCTCCTTATCTCCCCTTGGCCGAAACCATCAAGCCTTTTGGAGGAGCTCATCATCTTGTTTTCTTCTCTCAAAGTTCAAACTTTTAAACTTCACTCTAGGTAGGAGTGTTTTCTAAACTTTGTTTTCTTGAAAATGAGTTCTTTCTAGCTTTCTCTTGGATTTTCTTTTTGGAACTTCCTTTGTTATTTTTCTTGAGATTTTGGCCATGAGGCCTTGATGAGCACATGATAGCTCAATGATGAGGACTCCTAGATGATGACTATGTGTTCATCACAAAGGAACCTCTAGAGCTTGAGGTTTTATTTTCTTTGAGTTTCAACTTCATTTTCTAACTCAAGTATGATGTTTACTCAAGAACACTTTTTCTTTTCTTACTATTTGGAGTTCGGTTCCTTTGTTTCCTTTTCCTTAACATTTCGGTTTCTATTTCCTTTTTGATCCTTGAGGTTTTGTTTGTCTAAAAAGTTTGTTTTCTTGAGCTTGATGATGATGTTCAAGAACCTCATAGTTCCTTTGAGAACTTGGTTCAAAAACTCTAGAGCTCTCTTTGTAATGAGATATATGTTGGGTTGTTATTTTGTTAAAGTCTTGGATGAGCTCTAGTTAACCATAAAATGAACCTTGCATCATGTTTACTTTATGCTATGCACATCATGTTTACTTTCCTTGCTATAACTAAATATTCAAGATAATAAGTGAACCTTGCATTATCATGTTTATATTTCAAGCTATGCATTATCATGTTTACATGTCAAGTTCTCACTTAATATCAAGATAATAATGAGTTGCATCTCATATTTATTTTATGCCATCACTTTACTTTCTAATGCAAGCTAAAACAAGTGCATGAGCATGTTTACTTTTATGTCATCACTTAAATGCACCTAGAGCTCAAAGACTTGCCCATTGTTGTCTCAAACAAAGGTCTAAAATATTTATTTCCTTTGGTTCATATTTCGGCCCCAAGAGGTTTTGATACTTCTAAGTATTGAAAACTATGTTTCATAAATTTTCTAAGCTTTTATGAGTATAAGGAATATATAGAACCAAGTTTTATAAATTTAGGACCTCTTGAGACAAAGTTGATTTAGTCACTGCCCTCTTAAGTATTTTTATGATTTTAGATGTTAAAAATGTTTATAAATGAGTTTTGGAAATTTTAAAAAGGTTCCAAGAGAAACTAGTATTTTATGTGCTTTAGAAATTGTGTTTGATGCCTTTAAATGGAGATGTTTGTTTCAGTTCTGCCTTGCCATGTTAGCCACTGTATGAGCTGTGTTAATGATGATAATATGCTTATGTTTAAGTATAATTAATGTTAAGACTCATATATGAAAGATAAGAGAAGTTAGAAACTAGAAAAGAATTAATTTGAGAGTTCTAGACCCTTTAATGTTTGAATTTTCTGGATTCTGTCCAGCAAGGTTTAGGAATGCTAATCATGGATTTAAATTAGTTTAAATGTGTAGGAATTACTCATAAATGGTTTAAGACTTGATCTTGATGTCTTAGGAGCAAACCGGACTTAGAAAGGGTCATTGTTGTGGCTCCTAGGTACCCGTAAAGTTAGGATTATGAATTCTGCATCCTTGAGGTTTATAGATGTTCTTGACCATAGTGTGAGGTGAGAAAGACTTAATTATAACCTTATAAGTTCCCGAGAGATTAGGCTTGATGATTTATAACTTAGATTGTGAGTTGAGGACCGTAAGGGTCAATGCATAAGACACTAAAAAGTTGTTAATGCTATGATGTGTGGTATGATGCAATGATATGATAAGATGTGCTTGATGCATGACAAAATGATTAATGAAAATGTTAAAGTTTATCATAGCATGAGTTTTCATGAGAACATGTTATGTGAATTAGCTTGTGGCAGTTTGAAGGAAATTCGGTTTACTTGACTATTATCTTTAATTTCCGTCAAACCTTAATGGGTTGAAAGAAATGTTTATGAGTACCATATGAGTTGAAAACCCTGGGTGAAACCGGTTCAGCCGAGCACCCCCAGGAGATTTTTATGTGACAAAGCACTGAGACGCGCTGGCCTGGGTGACACCGGTTCGGCCGAGCACCCCCAGGGGAGACAAATCCGTGAAGGTATGAGTAGATACAGCCTACCAAAGCGGACAAATTGCTGTGGCGAAATGCCCGCAAAGTATTTCAAAGAAGGTAATCCTAGAGAGAGATGATCCCTACCCCCTACCCGTACTTGCGAGTCGGGATTATTATTTATGTTTCGCTTATTCAAGATAATAAGCAAGAGTTAGTGACGACTAGCTGAGGTTTGAGCTCATAACCTAGTTATTTTTAGGGTGGCTTATATGCTAAAGTACCATGATTGATGTCACGAAGTCGAGGAATTATTCACTTGAAAGTTATATGCCCTTATGCCACATGATTTATGTTTATGTGCTTTGATGTGTTGTCTTATATGCTCAAGTATGGACATGCATCCAGGATATAACCTATTGTATTTATAACACCAAGATGCATGCTAAAAGGAATGGACCTTGGATAATTAGTTTGAGAAACCCTAAATTGAACCTTATATGCATGATCACTATTTTACAATTAAACCCAAGGTTCCTGAGGATGTGTACGATGTAACCCAAGGATAGGAGACTCCTACTGAGATTCTTTAGCAAGAATTCTCACTCCTCTCTCTTCTCTCTTCCGTTACATTTTCAGAGACCGATAGCGACGTTCGTGCTTTTCATTGACACGCCTACTTGGGAGGTCCACTATGACCCGAACCATGGGTCATATCATTTTGAGGGGCAGTGTACCGTGCAAGTCTTCATGTTCATTAGACGCCCCTTTGCACATCTTGTACAGAGCTACCGTTTCTCCCTGACGTCACCTTACGACGACGCGATGGTTTTTGAGGGCGCCCGGACACGAGACGAGAGGATTCTACGGACGTATACTGGTGGTTCGATGCCTCGAGACTTCCAGGACTACGTGCCTCGATTCCCAAGTTCAGAGGACGACCCATCCGAGGACCCACCGACGCACATGTATAGTGAGAGTTCTGCTCCTACACCTCAGTTCGTGCGAGACGTGAGCGAGGAGACCGTTACACAGCCGAGGCTAGTGAGGCGAGCCGAGACCACCGAGGAGCCCACGCTCAGTCTCCACGTGTTTCTACTCCTGCTGCTCTGTGTCCATGGATCGGTTACACTCCACCGTTTCCCGGATTCCAGTAGCTGACGTCGTAGGGGAGGCTTAGTGCACACACCACATGTAGAGTGGATAAACCTTCTTTTGTTTTTGAGGTTATTCACCATAGATGCACTCGGGTAGTTATGGTTTATTTCTGCTTTTTTGTTTTCTGTTGTATTTCCTTTTCTGCTGTATTACAAGCTTTGCCCGTCCCTATGAGGGCATGACTACTTATGTAGCTTAATTATGTTATTAATGGAATGTTTCTTTTATTATCATGATTGTTCTTTAGTTATATGCTCTACTTTATGACTTCTGATAATTGTTATGCGTGCTCTATGTTTCTGTCGTTCAACTAGTTAAGTTCGTGGCTCTCACTTTGCTTTATGTTTTCAAAAAGAAAAATTTACCCGTAATTTCCGTTAAGTATTTTAATAAAATAATGAGACTAAGAAGTAATAACCTAATGATTAGCCTAATATGTTCTAGAATATTTGGTTAAAAATTAGGGTGTTACAAGGTACCCAAAACCCCTATCTAGAGAAAAATCTCTAGAACATGCCGGCCAACTTTAAGGTTAACAAAGGTAGGCTTGGGCTTTTAGAAATCCTTAGATTAATTTTCTTAAGTTGAAAAATCATGTGAGTTAAGTATCATATAGATAAAGTTAAAGGAAAGGAAAAGCTCAAGCTTTAGAGGTTTCTTTGAGATGAACACAAAGTCATCATCTAGAAACTCTCATCATCAAGCTATCATGCTCATAAACATGGCCTCATGGCCGAAATGAGAAGGAAGAAAAGAACCAAAGAAAAGTTTCAAAAGGAATCCAAGAGAAAGCTAGAGAAAAACTCCTTTACAAGGAAAACAAGTTTAGGAAAATACTCCTACCTAGAGTGGAGACAAAAAGCTTGAACTTTTGAAAAGGAAAACAAGATGATGAGCTCCTCCTTGGGGCTAGATGGTTTCGGCCAAGGAAGAACAAGAAGGTTGGAGTTGTGTTTCAAGTGAGGTTGTGTTTAAGGTGAGGTGTTTGAGAGGTTAGGAGGTGATTCAAGGCTTTGAGGTGGTGTTTGAAGGTTATGAGATGATGATGAGATGAAGAGAGGATGAAGATGAAGATGAAAGGAAAGGAAGAACTCTCTTGAAACTTAGAGAGAAAAAAAAAGGAAACTCAAGAAAGCTTAGAAACTTGAAACTTACCAAAAGACTAAAAGTGACACAAGTTCATCTAAGGCACCTATTTATAGAAAAACAAAACATTGAGGCCCTCCAAGAGGAAGCCTTGGCCATAGCATTGAGGGGGAAAAAGGAAGAGAAAAATATCTCTTACACAAGGTCATTCAAGCATGGTTTGAAAGTATGAGAGGTATGTCTTCAAGTATGATGATTTGAGTGAATTTCCTATCAATTTTTTAATAAAATTAGGCTTCTAGAAACTTGATATGGCTGGAAATTTTTTAGCCACAAATAAATGAGGAAAATAGGTTATTTTAATTAGTTATTCATTTGGAAAATCAAGCTTGATTGAAAATATGACAAGGCATGGTGTATGTGACTTGAGGTATGGCCTTGGAGTGTTGAAAAATTGAACATGTGATGCATATGGAGGGCATGGAGGCTTCGGCCAGGTTCAGAGAGCATGGGGGAGGAGGATTTGTTTCATGTAATTGTGTGTTAATGGTAGGTTTAAGTGTGTATTAGTTTAGGTACAAGGTTAGGAATAATTAAGCTTAACTTTAGGTGACTAAGAATGTGATTTAAGGATTTTATGACAAGATTAGGAGTGCTCATATATCATTAGAGAATTAAAAACTCATTTGTGAATAAATAATGTGTAACACAATTCCATGATTTAAGGAATTGGAAAGAGAAAACATTATTCAAGATTCCATGACTATGAGTCTTGAATTTAAAATAGGATTTCAAGTTGTAATTAGGTTCTAATCAATTTTAATAAATTATTTTGACCTTAGATTAATTATGGAAATTAATTAACCTTCGATTAGAGCCTAATATTGCTTAGGTTTGTGCGTCAAAACACGAAACTAAGGGCAAAACCGTAATTTTGCACTGATTTTGCCCAGGACCTCCGGGACCAAAAATAAATTCACAGTCTACATAAAAATGCCTTTTAAAACCATCTGGAGAAGTTTTGGGTTCATCTGGCACTTGCAAACGGGTAAAACACCGCAGGGGCGTTTTGGTCATTTTGACCCGAAAACTCGAAAAACAAGATTTTCGATCCCAGAAAGGTACACAAGTCATCTAATCCCTTTCCAACATTGAGTTTGCCCTTCGAGTACTGCCGGACCGGCTTTTCTCGAATTCCGGGCCGAAAATGACCTCAGGGGCATTTTGGTCATTCTCACTCTAACAGAAAAATCGGTACGTTACACTTTCTGAAGTTATCTTCTAAATTCGAAACTTTTAATAAAAAATACTATCAAGCTTTTGACATAAATTGCAGCGAAAAGAAGATTAGTTATTTCAAAAGGAAGATTTCTGAAGATTAAAAAATGATGCTACTTTAATAAAACTTAATTAATATTTAACATAATCGCATAGCATAAAAATTAAACGATTAGGGAAGAGAGAGTAAACATGAGAGTTTTTATACTGGTTTCGCCAACCTGCCTACATTCAGTACTTAATACATGTTGAGATTTCATTAAATAACTTTCCCAACCTGAGAAAGTAAAACGGATAATCTTTACAATAGCCTTCCCAAGCTCTCACAGTGGACAACCCCAACTGTGACTAACCGAGTAGTTTTTTATCAGTCTCTCCAATCTGAACCGAGTAGTTTCGTACTAGCCTCTCCAAGTTGAAACCTTGTGACCTGCAGACAACTTCTACTGCCACGTTGTAAGTAGTCTTGAATCCTCTCCAAGCTGAACCATGATAAGCAAATACCTCTGCCATCATGTTGCGAGTAGTTTTACCTTAGTTTCTCCAAGCTATGTCACACTCTGATCACTGACGAATCAAGGTTACAAAGGTTATGTGTTTGGGTTGCCACTCAAACTAAACTACACTAATGTTCCTTAACAATATATGCTAATACAAACCTAGGAAACATGATCGACTTCTTTCTCACATCTCTTCATGAGAAGAGTATACAAATCATTATAGAATACGAAAAAAAGATTTTTTACACTTTAAAATTATTGATTACATATTATGATGAACAACACAGGAAGTATGGAGAGATTTTTCCAGAGTTTCTACTCTTGTGTCTTCAACTTTCTCATTGACATTCATGTATGGCATCTCCATTTATACAGATCCTTCTTCATGATCATTGCCTTTGATCAGATCTCCAAGTGACACATGTAGATCATCAGTTGTGTCTTGGAACGTTACTCTAAAGAGGTAGGCTAACAGACTTGTCACATTGGTTGCAGAAGCCATTGTGTTTTAGAGGTTTCTAATGTCCTAATTTTCCTTTTACTTTCTGACCATGATTTATGAACTCCTCCTTTTAGAAGTTAGGATCATGAATCAATTAGGCAGAAGAGATGACGTACCAGTTATAACACTGGGTCTGATTCGAGATTTGAATTTTGAAATTTGAATTTTCCCTTTATTTTCCTCACAGGGCATTTGGAAACCCCTAGAATTCAATTCTATCAAGAAATTGAATTGAATTCTATGGTTTGGAAATAACTTAAGTGAATGAATTAAAATCTCACGGGAATTAAAATCCAACAAAATTAAGGAATTAAAATCAGACCCAAATGAGTGCGATTTAGTGTGGGAATTGAATTCCAACAAATGAAAATACCAAAATAATCTTATTTGAATCCTAACCTATTAATGAAGGATAAAATAGTAAAAATAATTGAATTAATTCATTTTTAGACTCATTCCAAACAAAGGAATTGAATTGAATTCTTTAATTTACTAACTCATTTCAAACATAAGAATTCAAAACAATTTCTAACAGAATTCAATTCGTAATGGAATTCAATTCAATTTCGTCTCATTAAAAGTTTCCAAACACCTTGGTAGTGTTCTATGCTCCACAGTTAAGTGAGCTTTCTAACGGCGTAATCAATCTCTTTGATATTTCTTCAATCTTCTAATCTTCAATATTGGCTATTTGATGATGATTTATTTGCGATTATAGTGGTTGATGACTGAGTAACACGTTGCTCTTAGACATTAGTTGATTTCTTCATCTTGAGTATACTTTCTGATGTCCCGTGCTACTTTCTGAAAATTCTTTCCTTGGTTTCTTGATCTTGACTTGATCTGCTTCAGTCCTTAAGCATTTACACATTTTTTATACGAGATAATATTCACCTTTTAAGCTTTAATCTCTTCCTTTGAGATAAAACATGATTTCTCATGTGTAGTGAAATTATTCCCGATTCAAGTATGCTTTTATGCCTTTGGTCCGTAAACATGAATACGTGTTTTGCTTGAAATAATATTCACTTTCTTTTTGGCTTAATCTCTTCCCATGAGATAAATCATACTCACATGCAAAGTGAAATATTAATCTTGTTTTAAGTCCATGTCATACAAACCGAATTAACCTATTATGCTTTGTCAAGAAACTCAAGGTAACCATTAGTTATTCTTCAAAGTATTTTCTTTAAATTGGCTTTGTTGTCATTTAAAACAATGAAGCTCATACTTTATGAAGGGTTTTGTAGTTTACGCAACCTTCCTACAAATGATCCAATAATGATGAATTTCCAACATTCATGGTCTACTACTCACTACTTTTATTGAAATATGCAAATCTGAGGACAAACACAAAAACAAGAATACATGAACAAATTATAACTAAAAAAGATTACCATAACTGATGAAGAATTCCACCAACATCTCATCTCTTCAAATTAACACACACTTCAACATTAACCGACATTAACCTTTGACGAAGTTCCATTTCATATATCTATATGCACGTTTCTAATTTCAGACCTTATAATAATTATTGACATGTATATCTATAATCCAATTCAAAAGGTCAATATGTTGATCTGTTTCAAATTAAGCATCACAGATTAGTTACAAATTAAATGAATAAATAACAACAATAGAAATACAACCTTATACCTTGACTTTGCCTTCATCCGAATAAATTCAACCATGATGCTGACAGCCTTCAATGGCTTCCCTTACTCCCTTATCTTGGTGCCTTCTTCTTTGTTTATCCTTCTAAACCTTCAATTAACAAATTCCTACAACACTGACCAGCCAAAGCTCATAAATGCGCATCATAGAGTTACCTACCAATTGGATGCCAAGACCCAAAACTAAAAGATTAAAAGCAAAAATCCAACATCCAAGCACTGAACACCAGCACAACGCACTGCAAAAGGACACTTGGATATTATGAAACTTGTCAAACCCTACAACGTTAGTTGAAATATGCTTAAAATTGGGTTTTACACTTCTTCAGTTTTGCCCTGCCAAATCTAACAACTGAAGTTGGATTCATTAGTTTGGGTTATGTCTTTTGCTTTTTTCCATGTTTAATGCCATTGCAAAAAAAAATACACAATTAAAATAATTAAATGTGAGCCACCCAAATATCTCGCTTGTCACTGGATGGGGGGCCAAATGAAGGGAGTTGGGGCCAGCCCCTCCTTCATCAACCATTTTGACACAAAAATCTAGACATCAAATTTTTGCTACAACTTTGCCAACATAATTAATCACATGCCCTGACCTTTTGTAAATGAGGAACCTTACTAAATATTATTGCTGTTTTCTCCCCCTTTCATAGTCAAGGACACATTTTAAACTTCATCAAATGTGAAAGCCACAACTTCGCACAATCTGCAACACTTTCATCTATCTCAGTGCTATTTCCTAGATGCTTTCAAAAACACTACTCATGTTACTCTAACCATCAATACAATGATTACCCAATCCAATACTAAACATACATTGTTCTACATATTGTGTTTACACATTTAAATGTCAAAACCACCCATATTCCATATCACTATAAAATAATAGTTTCCAACAACATTTAGTACATCGCACAACAAAGCAAAACTATATATAAAACACAACCTTCATCAATAATAGCCAAATTCTGTCACATGAGATATGAAAGCTTAAAGATAAGTTTGTGAAAATGAACCAAACAGCTACTACGCCTAACACATGACCTCAGGTAAGGTCAGGCATACATCAAAATCAATTTTGTATTGCCCCCAAAACGTTAGCTGAACCTCACTGAAGCATCACATTCGTTTTACCCTAACAACAAGACGTGCAATAGAGAATTATTAATGAAAATCAATTTGCTATTAACCAACGATGCCAAATCCATCCTAATCAATTGATTCACATGCATGTATTGCATCAAACATTAATCGAAAATAAATGAGCTACAACGCACTGGTAGACATTACAGTTGTGGCATCTATGCCACTTGCTGTAGACTTTACGAACGGTTACTTGGGAGAAGACCTCTGACAGTGAGCGGTGCATCCACGACCTATCGCCTTCGGTGTGACGATGCCCCAGTCCATTTCATGTCCCTCTAATTTTCCTTCAACGCACAAACCCTACGCATGCCATTTTCTTCCCCAGATTCCTGCACAATGGTTACCATTTTCAATCGACACAAAAACCCTACGCATTGCCTTTTTGGGTTTTTTTTTTCTTTTTCAGCTTTTTTCTTTTTTGTGCCTTCTGTAACGCCCCGATTTTCTGATAGAGTGAAAATGACCAAAATGCCTCTAAGGTCATTTTCGGCCCGGAATTCAAGGAGAGCTAGTCCGGCAATCCTCGAAGGGCAAACTCAATGTTGGAAGGGGATTAGTTAACCTGTGTACCTTTTCGGGATCAAAAATCTCATTTTCTAAGTTTTCGGGTCAAAATGACCAAAATACCCTTGTGGTGTTTGACCTTTTTGCAAGTGCCGGATGAACCCGAAACTTCTCCAGATGGTTTTAAAAGGCATTTTATGTATTCTGTGACTTCAGTTTTAGTCCTGGGGGTCCCGGGTAAAATTAGTGCAAAATTATGATTTTGCCCCTAGTTTTGTGTTTTCAAGCTTAATCATGTGATTAAGCAAACCTAAGCAATATTATGCTCTAATCGAAGATTAATTGATTTCCATAATTAATCTAGAGTCAAAATAATTTATTAAAGTTGATTGAGAATGCTTAGTTTCAACTTAAAACTTTATTTTAAATTCAAGATTACTAGTCATGGAATCTTGAATAGTGTTTTCTCTCTCCATTTTAAATAATACAAAATCATGGAATTGTGTTTTCAATTGTTTATTCACAAATGAATTTTTAAATTCTCTAATGATGTGTGAGCACTCCTAATCTTGTCATAAAATTCCTAGACCTCATTCTTAGTCACCTAAACTTATGCTTAATTATTCCTAACCTTGTACCTAAACTAATCTACACTTAAACCTATCATTAACACATAATTACATGAACAATTCTTCCTCTCCCTTGCTATCCCCAATCTGGCCGAACCCATCCCTTCATTTCCATCACATGTGTGAATTTCTACACTCAAAGAACCATGCTTCCACCTCACCTCAAACCATACTTTGAGTCATAATCTCCATGCTTCACATGATCACTTCTAGAAGATTTTTCCCTCTCATTTTTGCTGTCCAAACCGTCAGCCCCTCCATGCCCTTCTAGATGATTTATTTCAATTCAAATCAAAGATAAATCACCATACTTTGAGCCATGCTTTGCACCATGTCTTCCATACCTCAAACCATGCTTGAATGACAAGTTGTAAGAGATATTTTTCTCTTCCCTTGCCTTGTTTTGCTACGGCCAGCCCCTCCCTTCATTGAGTCCCCATTTGTTTCATTTTTCTATATATACCTTACTTGCTTGAGCTTGGTTACACTTTAGATCATTTGGCAAGTTTAAGCTTTCAAGCATCCTTTGAGTTCTTTTCACTTTCTCTCAAGTTCTTCATTTTCTCTCAAGTTCTTAGGAACTTCCTTTCATCTTCATCCTCTTCATCTTCTCTTTACATTATCACCTCACAACCTCACACCACCACCTTAGATCATCACCAAAGCCCCTAAACACTTAACCTCAAACACAAACTCACCAAGAACACATCTCCTTTCCTTTTCCCTCTCCTTGGCCGAAGCCACATCTCCATCCTAGGAGGAGTTGCTCTTCTCATTTCCTTTCCAAGTTCAAGCTCTTCACCTTCACTCTTGGTAGGAATTGTTTTCTAAATTTTGTTTTACTTGAAAATGTGTTCTTCTTTAGCTTTCTCTTGGTTTCTTTTTTAAACTTTCCTTGGTTTTCTTTTTCTTTGTTTTCAGTCATGAGGCCTTGTTGTGACCATGATAGCTTGATGATGAGTGTTCTTAGATGATGACCTTGTGTTCATCTCAAAGGAACCTCTAAAGTTTGAGTTTTGTTCTTAATCTAGCAAAGTCTTGGTTTTTCTTTTCCTTTCCTTTTCTTGCTACTTGATTTTTGGTTTCCTTGCCTTTCTTTCCTTTAAGATTTCGGCCTTGGTTTCTATGTCCTAGAGGCTTTGTTTTCTTTTAAAAGTTTGCTTCTTTTGAGCTTGATGATTATGTTAAAGAACCATGTAGTTCCTTTGAGAACTTGGTTCAAGAACTCTAAAGCTCTCTTTGATGAGATAAGTGTTGGATTGTATCTCTAAAGTCTTGTAAGAGCTCTAGTCAAGATTAAAATAAACCTTGCATTCATGTTTATGCTTATGCTTTACACATCATGTTTATTTTCCTTGCTATCACTAAATGCCAAGAATAATAAATGAACTTGCATTATCATATTTATATTTCAAGCTTTGCATTATCTTGTTTATATTTTCAAGACCTCATCTAAATATCAAAGATAATAACAAGTTGCATCTCATGTTTATTTTATGCTCTCACTTTATTTTCTAATGAAAGCTAAAATATGTGCATGAGCATGTTTAAATTTATGTCATCACCTAAGAGAAACTAGAGCTCAAAGACTTGCCCATTATTATCTCAAACAAAGGCTTGAAAAATATTTATTCCTTAGCTTCTTGATTTCGACCTTAAGAGGTTTTATTTGCTACAAGTACTAAAATCTATGTTTCATAATTTTTCTAAGCCTATATGGGTTCAAGAGATGTCTAGAACAAAGTTTTATGATTTTAAAACCTCTTGAGTTTAATTTAAATTAGCCACTGCCTTCAAAATTATTTTGATGATTTTAGTTGATAAAAATATTTACTAATTAGTTTTGAAAATTCTAAAAAAGTTCCAAGAGAAACTAGCATTTTATGTGTTTTAGAAATCAAGTTTTATGCCTTGTTTGTTGGAGATGAGTTTGGTTCTGCCTAGCTTGCTATGCTTACTATTTTGTGCTGTTTTAATGATGATAATATGAGTATGTTCATGTATATTTGATCTAAAAATTCATATGTGAAAGATAAGACAAGTTAATAACTAGAAAAGAATTAATTTGAGACTTTTAGATCCCTTAGAAAAGTATATTTCTGGATTCTGTCCAGCAAGGTTTGGAATTGATAATCATGGTTTATTATTAGTTTAAATGTGTAGGAATGACTCATAATTGGTTTAGGACTTGATCTTGATGCCTTAGGAGCAAACCGAACTTAGAAATGGTCAATGTTGTGACTCCTAGGTACCCGTATAGTAAGAATTTTGGATTTTGCCTCCTTGAGGTTTAGAAATATTTATGATCATAGAATTGAGTGAGGAATACTTAGATATGAGCCTATAGGTACCCGAGAGCTTAAGTTTTGACTTGACACAACCTAGAATTGATTTAAAGGACCTTAAGGGTCAATGCATAAAACACTAAGAATCCTTTAATGCTTTGATGTTTATCTATGAAGGTATGATGTTATGATGCATGAGCTATGATGAAATGAATTATTGACAAGTTAAGTTTATTATAAGCATGAGAATTGAATGAGAAATATGTTTGTGTTATGAGCTTGTGGCATAAATGTCGGTTTGAAGGAAATTCGGTTTAACAGCTGTTATGCTGTCGAATTTCCGTCAAACCAAAAGGGTTGAGAAATGTTTTAAGTACTGTATGAGATTGAAAACCCTGGGTGACAAGGTTTAGCTGGGCACCCCCAGGAGATTTTTATGTGACAAGGCACTGAGACGCACTTTCTTGGGTGGCACCGGTTCGACCGAGCACCCTCAGGGGAGACAAATCGATGAGGGTATGAGTAGATGCAGCCTAGCAAAGTGGACAAATTGTTGTGAGGCTTGATGCCCGCAAAGCATTTCAAAAAGGGTATATCCTAAGAGAGGTGATCCCTAGCCCCCTACCCGTGCTTGCGTAGTCGGGATTAATTTTATTATATTTTGCTTATTCAGATAATAAGCAAGAGCTAGTGACGACTAGCTGAGGTATGAGCTCATAGCCTAGTTATTTTTTAGGGTGGCCTTATTTTGCTAAAGTACCATGATTAATGTCACACAAGTTGAGGAAAGTTCCACTTGGAAGTTATTTGCCCTTTTTGCCACATGGATTGTTTCTTGATGTTATGATTTGTTGATTTATATGCTTAAAGTATTGCCATGCATTCATACTCTAATGTGTTGCATTCATGACATTAAGATGCATTCTAAAATGAATGAACCTTGGATAATTAGTTTTATAAACTCTAATAATGAATCATATATGCATGTTCACCTTTTAAATAAATAAACCCAAGGTTCCTGAGGATGTGAACGATGTAACCCTAGGATAGGAGACTCCTACTGAGATTCTTTAGTAAGAATTCTCACTCCTTTCTCTTCCTTCTCTTTCTTCCGTCACATCTTCAAAGAGCGATGGTGACGTTTGTGGTCTTTGTCGACACGTTGATGTGGGAGGTTCACTTTGATTCGAATCACGGATCATATCATTTTGAGGGACAATGCACAATACGAGTCTTCATGTTTGTTGGACGTCCCTTCGCACACCCTGTACAGAGTTATTGCTTCTCCCCAATGTCACCCTATGACGACGCTATGGTTTTTGAGCGTGCCCGGACACATAACGAGAGGATCCTACGGACGTATACTGGTGGGTCGATGCCCCGTGACTTCCAGGACTACGTGCCTCGGTCTCCTAGTTCAGAGGATGACCCTTCTGAGGACCCGCCGACGCATATGTACAGCGAGAGCGAGGAGACCGTCATGCAGCCGAGGCTAGCTAGGCGAGCCGAGATGTGCCCCCAACGAGGAGTTCATGCTCAGTCATCGCGTGTACCTACTCCTGCCGCACTACGTCCGTGGATCGGTTACGTCCCGCCAAACCCCGGGTTCCAGTAGTCGATGTCGTAGGGGGGTTTAGTGCATACACTCACACATAGATAGGATAAACCTTCTTTTGTCTTGAGGTTATCCGCCATAGGTGCACTCGGGTAGTCGCGGTTTATTTATGCTTTCTTGTTTCTGTTGTATTTTCTATTTTCCTATGTATTGCAAGCTCAGCCCGATCCTATGAGGGCGTGACTAGCTATGTATCTTAACTATTTTATTTATGAAATGTTTACTTGTGTTAATCTTTGTTCTATTGTTATATGCTTTAATTACGTTGTACCTTATTGCCTGATAACTGTGCTTTATGTTTCTGTCTTCCGCTTAGTTAAGAACACGACTCTCACTTTGGTTTTATATTTCAAAAAAAAAATTTACCATAATTTCCGCTAAGTATCTTATTAAATGAATGAGACTAAGAAGTAATAACCTAATTATTAACCTAATATATTCTAGAGTATTGGGTTAAAAATTAGGGTGTTACACCTTCTGTTGATCGTCAAATTTGAAGATAAGGACATGCACAATGGCATGGAAATTGACGCAAATTTACCTGCTAAGGAATTTTCTGAATGGTTTCTTCTTCTTAGCCACGAAGACAGTATGGGATGCATTGCTCAACATTACAGTCGCCTCCTGTAGTGCTTCCATTGCCCACCTAATCGTGCCCACAATCAATGTTATAAGCAACAATGCCACATTTCACCACTTGCAAAATGCGGTTCATGCACCACCATGAACCGTGACCAAAACCCATTGCTTCCACATTAGGTTGCTACCACCACCGACTCTCTCCACAACACCATCGACCCTCCACCGCATCCATCCTTAACCCATCTATCTTGGATCGCCTCCCATTTACCATCGACGAGCCTAGGCCCCCACCAGTTTAGGGTTTTACTATCTATTCTTTGCTTTTTTCCATTTTTCAACTAATTCCACTTATTCAGTATTTTTTAACAAAATTTTTGGTAGATTCATAATAACAAAATTTTAATTTTTTTTCCTCCCAAATTTGCAAAACTGATACAGTACACACATATGCTAATGCAATGCCTTAATTAAACCAATCCCGATTTCATTAGACTTTTGTGGGGTCGTTTATGCCACATGCCATGTTGCTATTTACACGCCCACACTTGGCCACCATAGGCATTGATCAACCAAGGCATATGTGCAATAGCCTTGCAAATATCTCAAGCTAATGATATTGGATTTACATGAGTTTTGCGGCACTAGAAAGTTAATTCATAACCCCTGATGGCTGATCCCAACTAGATTAAAATCCATGAACAAATTAAGTTGTAACATGAAGAAATCATTGCCGTGAGAATATGATTGGTGCAGCTAGCCTGCCATAAGGTCGCTACATCAAGCCCTTGACATCAAAGAGTTGCATAAATGCTTTTTTACATGTTTTAACCCTCCCAACTATAAAAAAAAAAACACTTTGAATGTTACTTGGATACCACGTGCAAGTTCTAGGTTGTCTATTGAATGACTTGCAAGGTTAGGGCAAAATGATTGCAAAATGACAAGGCCATTATGCCTAAGTTGGGCAATGTTGCAAACCAAATCGTTACATTGGGCCCTAATAATTTAGCATGCTTTGAAATGGCCTAGCCTTTGATTGTGTTGGGTTCCTAAGGGTGCAATGGATCAAAACTCACGTACTCATTCCAAGCCCATAAGGATCCTAACAGGCTCTCGAAGTCAAGGTAGGGCATATGACGTCTAAAACCATAAACCTCATAGATACATCTTGGCTTGAGCATTGGAGTCTTGTAGAAATTCTCCATTTTTCGCCAACATCTAAATTTCAAGATACACCCAGGCCGTTCAAACTCTCATCTTAGAGATCAATCTTTCACAAGAGAACCGAGCCCAAACTTGCGTTAGGTAACTAAAATCCGATTTATTCTTTATGAACAATGTTATACTTTAATCTTGATTATTAATGTACGATTTAATGATCAATATCCCATTGTCAATTAACCTCTCCTCTTACTTAATCCTCTTCCTATATATATCGCGACTTAAGTTAGTGGTTTATTGCGACAGTAAAAGGAGTAGATTTTGATAGGTAGATCTATTATGAATGACCAAGATTAAATTATAAGATTATGTGAGTTTTTTATATGGTCATGTGCTCATGTGGTTATTAAATAACTTCGAGTAAACAACCTCTTTGATCCTAACATTTTCAGTTTGACATCAATTTGATTTTAACAAAATATTTTACATCAATTTGGTCATAACATTTTAAATTTTGACATCAATTTAATAATTTTTTTTTTTGATCTCAACTTTAAATGAATATCCAAATTGATGTAAAAATATATATATTAGGACTGAATGGGTGTTGAAATTTAAAAAAATTACAACTAAATAGATATTAAAAATTTTGTTAAAGCCAAATTGATGTCAAATTAAAAATATTAGGACCAAAATTCATTGCCCAGACTCTTGCAATAAACTATTTCTCTAACGAAAATAATAATTAGGATATTACAGAACACAATGTTTCCCAACTTTCCCAAAATATCAGGGATGTTCAAAACCGATCCAAAGCAAATTAAAATGGAAAACCAATAAAAAAAAAACCGTAAAACAATCAAAATCAAAATAAGTCGATTTGAATTGGTTCTTAATTTATGAAAACAAACCAAATCGATTGGTTTTCTATTCTTATTTCCAAAACTAAACCAAAACAAACCGAACTGATAACATATTATATTAATTATATATATGTATATATTAATTTGATGTATTACTTATCAAAATTTCCACCCATATCTAAATTTGTATCATATTTTAACTCAATATTTTAGATTTTCAATTACACATTAGTTCTTTTAATTTAATCAACATGATTTTTGTTCACAATGAAAAAAAAAAATTTGATTTTGTTTAAATATTTTACTATTTGTTTAACTTATTAGTTAGTATTATTACAGATTTGCATAACTTTTAAGAATTAGCTTAAATTTTATAATTATATAGTTTTATAATAACAATTAGTTTAATTTATTGTTATGTATATTTACTATTTTATATTTTATAAAACTTTTAGTAAAAAGTGTTAGTGGCGTAAAGCCACTTGTTAAAAAAAAAAAAGAGTCAAAGAAGGAAAACAGAAGCACATGCACGGAGCAAAAATTTTCAAAATGCATAGTAGAATTTCTACTGTGCATGCATGTTGTTGGCGAAATTTTCAAACGTGCACAATAACAAAGTTACTGTGCACATGTGAGAGGGTTCGGTGCACCTACCGAAATGCATGTGAAGTTACTTTGCATTGATTACACAGTAACTATCGAGCCTCTATAAATAGCAAGCTGCTGAAGGTTTTAAATCACAACACAGCAACGGAGAGCACATCCAGTTGAGAGAAAAATATATAGTGTCTTATGAGAGTTTCTCCTATTTTTATAGAGAGAGGTGTATTCTCCTAGTATAAGAGAGAGTGTTATTGTTCTCTCCTTATATTTAGAGAGAGATGTAATTTATCTTCCACATAGTGAAAATCTTTCTTGGTTTTGCCCGTGGTTTTTCCCTCATCATTAGGGGGTTTTCCACGTAAATATTGTGTGTCAGTTCTATTACTCTCAGCTCTATTTTAGTTGCATTGATCTGTTTCCATTACTCTGGTACTCAACAGTGGTATCAGAGCTTTGGTTAGGTGGTATTTATTCTGAGTATGCTCTGTGGTTGCAGTTTAAGCTGATCTTCTACATCAGAAAAGAATTTTTACGTGGTACTTATCAAAGCCATTGGTTATAATTCACGCTGCGGGTTACTACTCTTGGTCACTGTTTATATGTGTAGTTGTATACTTTTACAGTATTGTTAACGTATACTGGATTTGTTCCATATATGGTATAAATATATGATATTGTTCACGTATATGGTACTATTCACGTGTAAGGCACTATTTACGTATATGGCACTAATACGACACTATTCACAGTAAAAAAAAAAAAGTGACCAGTCTAGTAGAGAAACAGATTCCGGTAAACACTATGGCAACAAAATTTGAGTTTGAGAAGTTCAATGGAAATAATTTTTTCCTATGGAAACTGAAGATAAAGGCAATCTTGAGGAAGGACAATTGCTTACCAGCAATTGAAGGTAGACCAGCTGAAGTTACTGATGAAAAGTGGAAGGAGATGGATGATAATGCTGTTGCCAATCTGCATCTTGCAATGGCAGATTCAATATTATCCAGTATTGCAGAAAAGAAGACAACAAAGGAGATTTGGGATGCTCTTGTCAAATTGTACGAGGTCAAGTCACTTCACAATAGAATATTTATAAAGAGGAGACTGTATACTCTTCGAATGAGTGAGTCCACGTCGGTAACGGACCACATCAACAATCTGAACACATTATTCTCTCAGCTTACAGCATCAGATTATAAAATAGCGGAGAATGAACGTTCGGAGCTTCTACTTCAAAGTCTACCTGACTCGTATGATCAACTCATCATCAACATCACGAATAATAATATTGCCGACTATTTATCCTTTGATGATGTCGCCGGTGCTATTCTTGAAGAAGAATCCAGGCGCAAGAATAAGGAAGATAGATTAGAGAGCTCAAAGCATGGAGAAGCGTTGTTGGTGATGAGAGGGAGATCAATGGAACGTGATTCCAGTGGGAGTCATGGTCGGAGTAGATCAAAGTCAAGAAGAAGGAAGAACTTCAAATGTTACCGTTGTGGCATGAGAGGGCACTTGAAGAAAGATTGTCGAAATAACAAGAAGAATGCAGATAAAGCCCCAGAAGCATCAACCTCTCAAGGATGTGTTGCAAGTACCTCTGAGGATGGAGAAATCCTATGTAGCGAGGCAGCAATTGGTTCTAGATGCAATAAAAGACTCATTGATATTTGGATAATGGATACAGGAGCATCATGGCACATGACTCCACACCGTGATTGGTTTTACAGTTATGAACTTGTCTCGGAAGGATCTGTGTTCATGGGAGATGATCATGCCTTAGAAATTGCTGGTGTTGGTACTGTCAAAATAAAATTGTTTGATGGTTCCATTCGAACAATTTAAGGAGTGCGACACGTGAAGGGATTGAGGATGAATATATTGTCTATTGGGCAACTGGATGATCTCGGGTGCAAGACCTGTATTGAATGGGGAATCTTGAAAGTTGTTAAAGGTGTTCTTGTGTTGATGAAAGCAGAAAAGACCACAGCAAATCTATACAGACTTCAAGGAAATACGTTGCAAGAGGCAGATGCATCAGTTGCATCAGCAAATGAAGAAGAAACGACAATGATGTGGCATCGCAAACTAGGCCACATGTCAGAACGAGGTTTGAAGGTTCTTGCGAAACGTAATCTCATTCCCGAGCTCAAATCGGTGAACCTACCATTTTGTGAACATTGTGTTACAAGCAAGCAGCATAGATTGAAGTTTGATAGATCAACTGCTCGGAGTAAGCACATTCTAAACTTAATTCATTCTGATGTATGGGAGTCACCAGAAATGTCCTTAGGAGGTGCAAAATATTTTGTGTCATTCATTGATGATTACTCCAGGAGACTATGGGTGTACCCAATCAAGAGGAAGTCAGATGTGTTTCAAATATTCAAAGACTTCAAAGCAAGAGTAGAACTTGAATCTGGAAAGAGGATCAAATGTTTGAGGACAGACAATGGAGGAGAATACACAGATGGAGATTTTCTAGCATTTTGCAAGCATGAGGGTATTCAAAGGCAATTTACAGTTGCACATACACCTCAGCAAAATGGTGTAGCAGAGCGGATGAATAGGACTCTCCTAGAAAGAACAAGAGCAATGTTGAGAACAACAGGTTTAGCTAAGTCATGCAGGCGAAGCGATCAAAAGCGCCTGGTATGTGATCAATCGATCGCCATCAACTGCAATTGGTTTAAAGACACCAATGGAGATATGGAATGGCAAGCCGACAGATTATTCTTCTCTAAGAGTGTTTGGATGTCCAACATATGTGATGTACAACTCCCAAGAAAGAACAAAGTTGGACCCGAAGTCCAGGAAATGTATATTCTTGGGCTATGCTGACGGTGTAAAGGGGTATCGCTTGTGGGATCCCACTGCCCGCAAGGTTATTGTCAGCAGGGATGTTATATTTGCAGAAAATGAACTACAAAGTGAAGAAAGAAATGACAGCACTGTTAAGGAGACCACTACTATTCAGATAGATGAGAAAACTGAAGAAAGAGATTCTGAAGCGTAACTGAGCATGATGAACAAGTACCAGTAGAGGCCAATGATACAGAAGTTAGGCGATCAACACGTCAGACAAAGCCACCTTCATGGCATTCAGACTATGTTATGGCAAGCCACGATGCATTTTGTCTTCTAACAGAAGAAGGAGAGCCATCAAACTTTCATGAGGCTTTGAATAGTCCAGATGCTTCTCTGTGGATGGCAGCAATGCAGGAAGAAATGGAGGCCTTGCATAGGAATAAAACATGGGAACTTGTTGCACTTCCAAAAGGTCGAAAAGCCATTGGCAACAAATGGGTCTATAAGATCAAACGAGATGGCAATGATCGAGTGGAACGATATCGTGCAAGACTGGTGGTAAAAGGATTTGCTCAGAAGGAAGGTATTGATTTCAATGAGATATTTTCTCCAGTTGTCAGACTTACCACTATCATAGTAGTATTGGCTATGTGTGCCGCATTTGATTTACATCTTGAGCAGTTAGATGTGAAAACTACTTTTCTTCACGGAGAACTTGAAGAGGAGATATATATGCTCTAACCAGAAGGCTTTGAGGAAAAAGGAAAAGAAAACTTGGTTTGTAGGTTGACCAAATCTGCATGCGGTCTAAAGCAGGCGCCAAGGTGTTGGTACAGGAGATTTGATTCCTTCATAATTGGCCTCGGATACAACAAACTGAGTTCAGACCATTGTACATACTACAAGAGGTTTGATAACAATGTTTTCATCATTCTGTTGTTGTATGTGGATGACATGTTGGTAGTAGGCCCCAACAAAGATCGAATCCAAGAATTGAAGGCACAATTGGCTAGGGAGTTTGATATGAAGGACTTGGGACCCACAAACAAGATTTTAGGGATGCAAATTCACTGAGATAGAAAGGACAGGAAGATCTGGCTTTCACAGAAGAATTACTTAATGAAAATCTTGCGACGCTTCAACATGCAAGATTGCAAGCCAGTATCAACCCCACTTCCTGTGAACTACAAATTATCCTCAGATATGTGTCCTAGCAGTGAAGCAGAGAGGATGAAAATGTCTCGAGTACCATATGCATCAGCGGTGGGAAGCCTTATGTACGCCATGATTTGTACCAGGCCAGATATTGCTCAAGCAGTTGGATTGGTCAGTCGGTTTATGGCAGATCCAGGTACTGAGCATTGGAATGCTGTGAAGAGGATCCTGAGATATATTAGAGGAACCTCAGGTGTTGCACTATGTTTTGGAGGATCAGAGTTTGTTGTCAGAGGATATGTTGATTCAACTTTTGCAGGTGATCTTGATAAAAGAACATCTACTACAGGCTATGTGTTTACACTTGCGTGAGTGTGAGTAGGTTATCAAATTTACTAGATTGTTGTAGCTCTATCTACTACATTTGAATATATGGCAGCTACACAAGCTTGCAAGGAAGCTATTTGGATTCAAAGGTTAATGGAGGAACTCGGGCACAAGCAGTCAAAGATTACTATGTATTATGATAGTCAGAGTGCCTTGTACATTGCAAGGAATCCAGCTTTTCATTCCAAGACAAAGCACATAGGAGTTCAATATCGCTTTGTTCGAGAAGTAGTGGAAGAAGGAAATGTAGACATGCAGAAGATTCATACGAAAGATAACCTAGCAGATGTCATGACAAAGCCGATCAACACTGACAAGTTTAAATGGTGTAGATCTTCCTATGGCCTATCAGAAACGTAGGCAGCATGGAACTGGCAAAATGAGAAAAGGTTTAGAAAGCTTACCAAAAGTGGCTTTAAGTGGGAGATTATTAGTGGCGTAAAGCCACTTGTTAAAAAAAAAAGAGTCAAAGAAGGAAAACAGAAGCACATGCACGGAGCAAAAATTTTCAAAATGGACAGTAGAATTTCTACTGTACATGCATGTTATTGGAAAAATTTTCAAACGTGCACAGTAACAAGGTTACTGTGCACATGTGAGAAGGTTCGGTGCACCTACCGAAATGCATGTGAAGTTACTGTGCATTGATTGCACAGTAACTCTCAAGCCTCTATAAATAGCAAGCTGCTGAAGGTTTTAAATCACAACACAGCAACGGAGAGCACATCCAGTTGAGAGAAAAATATATAGTGTCTTATGAGAGTTTCTCCTATTTTTATAGAGAGAGGTGTATTCTCCTAGTATAAGAGAGAGTGTTATTGTTCTCTCCTTATATTTAGAGAGAGGTGTAATTTATCTTCCACATAGTGAAAATCTTTCTTGGTCTTGCCCATGGTTTTTTCCTCATCATTAGGGGGTTTTCTACGTAAATATTGTGTGTCAGTTCTATTACTCTCAGCTCTATTTTAGTTGCGTTGATCTGTTTCCATAACTCTGGTACCCAACAAAAAATGAAAACCAAACCAATAATTAGTTTGATTTTATATGTCATGTATATTATTGCATAACTTTTATAATTGGTTTGGTTTGATTCAGTTCTTAAAAAATAATCAAACCCAACCAAACCAAATCAAAATAAAAATTATTGATTGGATCAATTGATTTTTACCTTAAAATCGAACCACAAACATGCCTACAAAATACTAAGGGTGCGTTTACTTTGCATTTTTCAACTTTCAGTTTTCAATTTTCAGTTTTTGTGAAGGAAAAATTGAAAAAAACTGAAAATTGAAAATTTTGGGTGGATTTGCTTTGCATTTTCCAGTTTTCAATTTTCAGTTTTTGTGAAGGAAAGATTGAAAAAACTGAAAATTTGCCTGTTTGATTTGCTGTTTTCAATTTTTAGTTTTTGTGAAATAAAAATTGAAAAAATTTTCAGTACTTGTTTAATTTGCTGTTTCCAGTTTTCAGTTTTTGTATAGAAAAAATTGAAAAAAACTAAAAATTGAATACTAAAACTAAAAATGTAAAGCAAATGCACCCTTTAGTTTTTAGTTTGTTAAGTTTTTTCTTCATAAAAATTGAAAACTAAAAATTAAAAACTAAAAAATTCAAAGCAAACGTAACCTTAATATTTTAGCATTTTCACTTAACATTGTCATTCGTCGTTTGGAAGATACCGTTAATATTAACTAGTTCGTGAATATGAGGGTGCTGCCACAACTTGAAAAACCCAACAAAAGCCTGAAAAATGAGACCATATCATTAGCTGTCAGAGTGTTATGACGGCAAATCGACAACACCATTTTTGACGAGCAAAAAATATAGCAGGACAAGATTTAAAACAAAAATAAAAACAATTTAACGAGTATGGCCATATAGCTAATCTACAAGTCCTTCTATGATCATGGTGAAATTCCCAAAACAGGCTATAAACCTTATCCTCCCTAAATTACTGCAGACAATTAAGTACTAAGATGCATAAGAACATCCACATCGCCTCATACGTAGTCAGTTCTACCGTGAAAATTCGGGTAAACGAATGGCATCACATTTGAGTACCTTGAGCTGTGAGTGCAGTAAAAACCGTTCTCTCACTAAAGAAAAGCTTATCATTCCTTAACTTGTGACCTCAATCATATCAGCTTCACTGTCGCTATAATCTCCCCAACACTTGCTTGGATTATTCTCATCTACTGTGTCCTTGTTGGTGGTTACTCTACCATCTTCACCACAACCAGCTGTGGGGCTGAGCTCCGTAGGCTTTTCTTCTATTGTTGGACAACAGTTTTCATTGCCGACAGATACGTCTCGAGGATTTTGGTCAGCTGGCTGCTTTTCACAGCTGACTTCTGTTGAGGAAGCAGCTTTATTTTCCTCATCCAGAGCTTGGTTTTTGTTTTCACGATTGATTTCAACATATACAACTTGCGCTGAATCTGTTGAATTGGTTGGAGACGCTGCAAACCCTCTTTCATTCGCTGGGATACCATCCAGTGAAGCAGGATAGGCACTGAGTGACACTGGAATACCATTTGGAAACATGGGGGAGAAACTACATGGTGTTGCTGGAATACCACTTGGGGGAGCCAGATATTCATTAGGAGGCACAGGATAGCCATTGGGAACCCAAGGTTGCCCGGGTACAAACTCTGTGGCATTTGGGTTCATTATTCTAGGAGGGCTGTTGGGATTACCATCAGTGGAGTGTTCACCTGTGTGGAATACAGGTTTATTCCGTGAAACACGGTTCCCATATCTGTTATAGCCACCAGATATTCGTGGGCCATATGGAACTCTAGCTGTTGCTGACTGATGAGGTGACCTCCGGGGATTGACTGCAAACATAGGAGAAATATTTATCGGTGGAGGCAAAATTCCTCCATGATCTTTGAAACCTGGAACTGGAACTGAACCAAAAACTGGAACTGTGGATGGATTAAACGGCGGCGCAGCTGCAGAAAGTTTTTTGGTTGTTTCCTTTCCTGTTTCTAATGGATCTTGCTTTTCTCCTTCGGGAGATAGGGACTTATTAATTGTATTACCACTGTGCAATTCATGTTGTTTCTCGTCTCCCTCAACCTTCTCTTTTGAGACACAGGCATCATTGTCAAGTGACCGTTTTTCATCCCCCGCTAAAATAGTTAGGGCTTTTGAACCAGGGTAACCGGCTTGGAAACTTTCTAGCACTTCTATCTCTGATGCACCTTCATTGGTACTGTTGTTCATATTCCTTAAGCAATTCGAATTCTCAACCTCCATGGCTGTGATAATTACATTTTCACCTTCCTTCTCTATTAAAGCATCGTTGTTTACTCCCTGCTCTGGGGGGTCAACTTCGGCAACCTCATGTTTCACAGCTTTACTTTTTATTGTATCAGTCACCAACGTAGCTTCTTTTTCTTCTTCTTTTTGTTGGACGGAGCTCTGCTGATTATCATCATTTGGTTTCTGACCATAATCTTCCCCCACATCCTTTGCAGTTTCAGTCTCCTTTGTTGCAACTATCTCCTGACTCACCTCAGCACTTTTTTGAACAATAGGATTTCCATGTGGCGACTTTTCAACCACAGCCTTCACAATTGTCCCAGGTGGGGCTAAGGCAACTTCTTTGTAAGAGAAAAGTTTACCTGCTGACTGAACACTGATGCCACTGCCAGTAGGAGCTGGCTTAGCAATTTGATTGCTTGGAGCCGGGCTTTCTGGAGCTGACTTTGACTCTGCTGACTTATCTGCTCCAGCAGCTGAGGCATTGGAGCTATTTTGCTTAGGACTGAAGCTTCCACTCTTAAGAAACTTTTTGGGAATTGGAGCGGATGGCCCAGCAGAAGTAGTCTCATTTAACTTTGTTCTTGGAGAGGACAAATTTGTGGGCTTGCCTCGATGTTTAGATGACTGAGAAACATCCATGAAATTAGTGTTCAGCTTCCCTAGGGTAGGCCTCCTCGATGAAGATGACTTGCGCCCTGCGAGTGATCGACCTTTGGGTACAGCCTCTTGCCATCCTTCATCTGAGCTGTCATCCTGTGCCAGATTATTGCTTTTGCTAAGTACTATTTGGTCTAAGTGAGTGGGCTCAACTTTATGAATTCTATGTTCTTCAAAATGAGCTTCAGATTTATTTTCTTTATCGCTTGTAGCCTCAGCAACTGAATAACAGCAAGACAAATCTTCATCCTTCTGATTTTCATCTGAAGCTGTTTCCCAGCTTTGGCCTGGTCTCCCCTTTAACTGTAAGATTGATGATAATTTAGTTCCGACTACTTACAGATTATTCACAGGTATATCCTCGACAACAGAGTCATGTATTACCTTGGCACGGGCCTTTTTATGTGCTTCTCTTGCTTTCAGATCAGCATCTGGTGTTATGTAATCCAAGAGGTCTGACACACTAATAGAAAAGCACTTCTTATTATCATAAAATTTTAAAGGGTCCTAAAATAATTACATGAATTTAATTAAAACTACAAGACTTGAGAGCTTTTGATTTAACAAGAGGTAGGGTCAGCTACATAGATGATACAATGTCATCTGTTCTATTGTACATGTGATTGTATACAAGTCATTCAAATCCAAGCCCTTATTAATTGTGCCATAAACATTGATCCATAAAGAATCTATATTAAAGAAAAAAAAAAAAAGCACATATTCATAAAGCAATTTGATCAAGTAATTTAATTTAAACTGAATAATACATCAGTAACATTAAAATGTGTTTCAACTACATAGTGGAGGATGATGTGTGGACACTAAGTAATAAATACAAGAATATTCTATTTCCCAAAATATATGATTTGATATCATAATTTTCTTATTTACATATTCTAACAGATAATTTATTGGTAACAAAAAGTGTTCAAAAGAGAGAAATGGCAAAAGAAATACAATGACAATCAATTCTTGTGAGTCACAAGTGTTTTTTTTAGTAGCTCAATCTAACTGGTACCAAGCACCTGCGCCTTTTTTCTGTTTTTATTTAGTTTATTTTAAAACTAAACAAACGGGTTGACCTCTTGTTCAGCCACCCAATTAACTTTTAGCTTTGGCTTGTGTACAGCCAAACAAGGATCTATAAATTGATACTACTATATTTACATGCTGACTCAACAGAGTTTAAAACACATTCCAATTTATGTTTTTGAAATGAGAAATGGCTAGCAGAGAGCTAATAAGGGCCAAAATCATAGTTGATATTCAGATGACTGAATCAAAGCGCACGTAGCACTTGATTGTGTTCAAGTGAGCTGACTATCCTTATTGACAGATGAAATGCGATAAATTGAGCCAGATGGACTCACATAACCAGAACATGTTTCAATTGTAGTGAATACCTTAAATGGCCTTTGCTGGAGATTGAGGCATCTGGCTTAGGTGTACCATTGCGTGCAGCCTCCTGTTGCTCCAGAGCCTTTGACTCAAAGTATTCTAGCCAAGCAGCAGCATCCTGTAATAGATTCACATATATGGGCCTAAGAAAAATATTACTGTTTATACATATTTGATGCATCATCAATCAGATATTACCTGTGTCCTTAGATCATCACACCCAAGTTTGGCTTGCAGTATCTGGAGGGTTGTTTGTTCATGCTGAACACTCAGAGAGTATGCTTCCATCAAAGAAAGAGCAATAGCTATTGCATGATAGCTTGCGGCCGTCTGAATAAGCCAAGAATTCATTAAACAAGTAAAAAACGCCAACTACCCTCATCTGATTCATATTTACAAAGAAGTGGAGAGCATAATGTGCCAACAATAACTCTGGCATAAAACAACACAAACTAATGAAATTGCATTTCTTAGGATGAAAACCACTATATTTGACAAATTTACAAACCGTATTGATGAAGAACTTCCTGATTTTTGTGATCTGCAGTAAAACCCCTTTCAATGACTTCAAATGATTCAACAATTTAAAGCTTAAAAGTTGACATTTGTTCTAAAATCCAGAGTGGACAGCAACTGAAGAAGTTCAAGCATTGGTCACAATTTGAATGATTCAACTTATCAGACCAATTCAGACCAATTCGAACTTAAAATTTGTAGTGAAATCCAACTTCACAAATCATCTAAGCACATTTTTTTTAGCCTCGGTGCAACAGTAACGTCACAAGCTCAAATCCTGGAAACAGTCTCTCCGCAAAGCGGGAGTAAAGCTGCGTACATCTACACTCCTCAGACCCTACCAGGTGAGAGTCTCGTGCCCTAAGCCGCCCCTTCTTTTTTTAAAAGAAAAAAGACACAAAAGCATATTATATTAACTTGTTGAAGTTTGATATCAAATATGACATGGTAGAGAAGGATGGCCTACCATTGACATGTTAGGTGGCTCCATCCTCCACTCCAAGGCACTCTCAACCCACTATCGATTTTCTTTTTTGGGTAAAAATCTTATGGACTTCTGTTCTTTAAAAGTATGTTGGGTTTTAATTTTAATTTTTTCATAATAACTTCATTTGTATTGATCCATCTTGAGAAAGCCCTACAAAAGAATGCCCAAATATCTGTGTCACCAACAATTTTGGGTCTTCACTGACAATATGTAATTTTCTCACTTTTATTGATGAATTTTCTCGGTGTACATCTGTATAACTAATGAAAGGCCATTCTGAAATTCTTTCTATTTTTAATTCATTTTGCACTGAAATTAAAACCCAATTTGGTAAGCAAATTAAGATCCTTCTAAGAATAAGAAATCGCAAGCAAAAACATGGAAGATGCTTCATGCTTTGGAATGATAGAGAACCTGTATATGATCAGCTCCAAGTAATCTTTTGTTACACTTTAAAGCCTCATGAAGGTATCTCAGAGCAACATGAACATTCCCCAATCCCTCTTCCATCATTGCTACATTAATGTAGGTGGCAGCAGTGTTTGGATGTGAAGGACCACAAGTTAAGTGCAAAAGATACAATGCACGATTGACATACCTAGCATATAAGGAAAGAAAAAAGGATTGGTGCAATTATCTTTTTTGCAGAAGAAAAAAATTTAATGAGATGAAGAAAAAGAATCATTCACAGCAGTTTTCATTATGATATTGCAAGTCAAGGACAAAAATTACTAAACTTCCATGAAATTATATAGTTGTTCTTGTAGATACACATTTGGCTGACCTTTGCAACCATGATTTTTTTTTTAATCTGGATAATATGCATAAACAATCAGTTTTATAATTTATTAATTTGGAAACAGCATCCTTTAGTTGCGCTAAACTGAAGAAAAATTAAGAACTCTTAGATCCATTTAAGTTTGCCTCTTACTATATATTAACACTGAATGAACCCTGGTATCCAGTCAAGAAGATTGAATTAGACCTCTGCATGTTAATGACAAAAGTCTAAATTCCAGTGGGAAATTGCAGGCTTCAAGAACATATAACAAGTACGAAGAATAGTTATTAAAGAAAATAGAGAAAACATATTGGGCATAAGCTGCCCTTAATCCTGCTACTTCCTTTCAAATTTCATCCTAGCCTCTTTCCTCACACTCCCCTCATTCATAAAATGGTATTTTCCCTCCAAAATCTCAGCACATTCTCTCCCTGTCAACAGGGGACCAAGAGAGGCTATTAATTCCAATTTCATTCCCTATATCTATGTAAATAGGATTGATTGTATAATTATTTTAGTTCCTTTCTTAGCTTAGCCTATTTTAGGTAGTTTATTTTGTCTAGAAAATCTTTCCTTATTATGGGCTAGTGACCCCCTTAATTTTAGTCATTCACCCACTGTAATTCCAATATAAAGAGGAGACATTTCTATATGATATAATCAAAACCATATTTTCCAAATATTTGAAGTTGGCATCAGAGGAAGATCTCTGTGTAGCGCTGCACCTCTGATTTACAGCAGTTCCTCAGCCACTGGCGATGATTAGAAAAAGGAGAGCACCGGTTCCACTCCCACAGATTTGATACCTCGCAAATCTGAGCAGAGGGTGCTGGTTGGCGACTCCCATTTAAGTTAGATCACCACATTTTGATAGAAGGGTCAAACTACCTCTGGTAATCCCAACCAGTCTAGATGTACATCCATGGCAGAGGAAAACTTGGGTAGAGTTTGGTAGGGGGACAGGGATAGAAATACAGGGATAGTTGAGACGGAGACATAAATAATAAGTACGTATAGAGATATTATTGGAAGAAAAAATATTAAATTTCTGTTTCTGTACCATATCCCCACTTTCTGGAGGTACAGAAATTTTGTTTTTGTCTCAAGGACAGAAAAATTTTTCTCTCCCCTGTTCCTGTCTCCCCTTTCAAACACGTTTTTCTTTCTCCATTGTCTCTGTATTTTGTGTCTTGTCTCCCAAATGAAATGGTACCTACATACCTCACCGGTGAGCAACCCAAGCCCAATGTCACTAACCCACAATATGCTATTCCACATGGTGATGACGTGGCTAGTGAACTCAATGGAGGAGGATATTAGCAACAATTACATATGCGATTCCATAGCCAAGGAGTTGTGGGATAGTGTCCAAAGATGTACCCTGACCTTGGAAACCATTCTCAGTATGAACTCACTTTACAAGGTAGAGAAATTTGGCAAGGATGTGACAATGTGACAAAAAACTTCCACTCCTTGAAGCAGGTTTGGCAAACCTTGACTTCTTCACCACTTGCAAGTGGAAATCGGCTAAGGATGCTAAACATCAGCAGCAAACAGTGGAAGAATGAAGGATATTCCAATTTTTTGCAGTTCTCAATGAGGAACTAGATGAAGTTCATGACAGAATTATCAGAAGAACAGCCCTACCCTCACTTGGAGAAGTATTAGTGGAAGTTAAAATAGAGAAAACTCGTAGAGCTGTGATGATGGGTGTTACCATTGGTATCCGAGGAAGAAGAAAGCTGAAATAAATGTGCCTCTTATTGAATTAGAATCCTTGGCAATGCACCGCGAACCCTAGAAAAGGTTATAGATATGGTAAAGGAGATTGTAGAGTCCTCAAGCTCTCTCAAGACAATCAAATGACTAGACCACTCTTACAATCATTCCCCCTTCCCCGTTATTCTCCTAACTAGCCTCTCCAACTGATTTTCCCTCTGAAAATAACTAACCTACAACTGTTAACATACATCAGTTGAGCTAGTGTCATTGGGCCCATTTGCTGGCCACTAACCCCTCTCCTACACCTCCTAGCATAAGCTTAGCGATACATGGGGTCCCTAACACTGGGAAAGAATCAAAGTTTACTTTGAATGGCAAAAAATGTCTATTGCCTAAGTTTTCATTGAATATATAAAGCAAGATACAGAGAATAATATGCTAAAATCTAGGCTAAAGAATGGAATTCCTAGACTATTATGAGGTGATTCTAATCTATTCTATTAATGGCTAATTCTATCCTATTTATGGTAATACAACAGAATAATAACGGTTGTACATAGTAATACAAAAGAATAATAATAGCTGTACATAAATGTAGTCTATATAAGGCAACATCCCCCCTCCAATTGATGTTGTGTTTATCAAGAAGCATCAATTTGCCCACAAGAAACTGATGACGTTGTTAAGTATGAGACTTGGTGAATAGATCGGCAACTTGCAAAGTGGTTGGAACATGTGGTAGAGAAATGAGACATGTATCAACAGCTTCGCGTATGTGGTGACAGTTCACTTCAATATGTTTCGTATGCTCATGGTAGGTTGGTAGCAATTTGAATTGCGCTTGTGTTATCTGCATGAAGAGATGTGGCGTTAGATTGTGGAAAGCCAAGCTCAGCCAACAATCCCCAAAGCCAAGTTATTTCAGAACATGCAGCAGACATGGCACGATATTTGGACTCAATGACCAGTTCACTTCAATATGTTTCGTATGCTCATGGTAGGTTGGTAGCAATTTGAATTGCGCTTGTGTTATCTGCATGAAGAGATGTGGCGTTAGATTGTGGAAAGCCAAGCTCAGCCAACAATCCCCAAAGCCAAGTTATTCAGAACATGCAGCAGACATGGCACGATATTTGGACTCAATGAAGGATTTGGAGACACAATCTTGCTTCTTACTCTTCCATGATACCAAGGAGTCCTCAAGGAACATGCACCAACTAATGACAAATCGATGAGTATTTGGACAAGTCGCCCAATCTGCATCACTATATGCAGCGAGTTGGATAGAAGAACCAGCAGAAAAAAATAAACCACAAGAAGCAGTACCCTTGAGGTATCTAATGATGCGGCAAACAGCAGCCATGTGAAGATGTTGAGAAGAGTGCATGAATTGACTAACCTATTGTATAGCAAAAGAGAGATCAGGTCGTCTAATGGTTAAGTAGTTGAGGCTTCCTACCAACTATCGATACAGCAAAGGATCAGAAAGTTGCTCGCCCTCATCATCATGATACTTAACATTCACCTCAAGAGGAGTATCAACAGAGGAAGATTCTTGAAGACTAGCTAATTGAATTGATTCCTGTGTGTACTTATGCTGATGGAAGAAAATGCCAGAAGAGTCCCTATGTACCTCCAACCCCAAAAAATAAGTAAGGTTACCAAGATCTTTCATGTGAAAATACTCCTAAAGATGCTGTTGTAACTGGGCAATCATTAAAGAATCAGTCCCCGTGATAACAATATCGTCCACATATACCAAAAGAATGACAATGCCAGGAGCAGTTGTTTGAAGAAACAAAGAGGAGTCATATTTGCTCTACACAAGATTAATTGAAGCAAAGTGGAGGGAAATTTCTCAAACCATGCACAAGGAGCCTGTTTGAGACCATATAAGGAGTGATTCAACTTACAAACTTCTTTGGTAGAAGAGAAAAACAAACCAGGAGGAGGCGTCATGTATATTTCCTCTTCGAGATCACCATGTAGAAAAGCATTCTTGACATCAAATTGTTGAAGGGACCAGCCTTGTGAAGCAGCAATAGCAAGAATTGTTTGAACCATTCTTGTCAATGACCTAAGGCAACTAATCAAGCCTTGTAACGATCCAAAGACCCATCAAAGCAAATCTTAACTAAGTAAACCCATTTGTAGCCAATAGGTTTGACATGACTTGGACATTGAACAATGTCCCATGTCTGATTATCTTGAAGTGCCTAAAGCTCCTCTTGCATTGCTCGTTGCCAACACTCATGTTTGCCTACATGTGAATAACAAGAGGGGAGAGAAATATTAGACAATGTGGCAGCACAAGAGGTATACCAGTCAAGAGGGCGAGAAACTCGAGTAGACCATCTTGGTACAATCGAAGCAGGATCAGTGGGAGTGGCTGTAGGTGAAGAATGCTGTCGATACACAAAGCAAGGCTTGAAGTGTTGGGCAGGCATTGAGTGATCATCAAATTGTGGTAGAATAGCCACTTCAAAAGAGAAGATAGCATGAGATGGAAAAAAATACTGATTCTCAAAGAAAATAACATTTCGAGAAATGCGGATTCTTGTAGAAGCAGGATCATAACAAACAAATCCTTTGTGATTAGCATTGTACCCCATAAATGCACATTTAACAGATTGAGTAGACAACTTGTGGCATTCATGGGAAGGCAAGTGAACAAAACACAGTCAAAGGGATGCAAATGCTTGTAGTCAGCATATTGACCATAAAGACAAAAATAAGAAGAGTCAAGGTTTAAATTTAGAGAAGGTAGTCAATTAATCAAGTACAATGTAGTGGAGAGAGCTTCTACCCAAAATGTAGGGGGAACGGAGGAAAATGGACATCATAGTGATTTGTCTACCAATTGGCCAACAGAAAGAAGATTATGTGAGAGCCCAAGTGATACAAGAATATCGTTGAAAGTAGGGGTAATATCTCCAACAGAAAGAAGATGGAATAATATTACCATTAGCAACCTGAATATGGTCAGAATCATGATAAGGATGGACATTTTTTAGCAAACTGTTGGAACTGGTCATATGATTGGATGCAACAAAATCAAGAAGCCAAGGCTTGATTTGTGAAAGACTGAGATAATCATCTGTTGCACCATTTCAGGCATAAGAACAGCAGGTGTAGGAGTATGAGCAGAAGCAGGTTCAAGTGTGGCCACGTTTTCATGTTGACCAACAGAGGAAGGGACTACATTGGCTTGAAAAGCAGTGGGCTGACATCTCGGAAGGTGAAAAGAGCACTCTTTGATGATATGACCCGGCTTTTTGCAGTAATTGCAGAATTTTTTTGTACAATTTGCAGCAATATGGCCATAGTTCTTACAACTGAAGCACTAAACCTTACTCATATCCCTACTGCTACCTTTTCCTTACGCTGCAAAAGCCACATGGGAAGCAGTCAAAGTGTCTTGTTCAAGAGTGGCTTGGCTGAAAAGATGCTGCTCTTCACGAAGCAATTCAGCAAAACAGGTATCTAGGGAGGGAGTAGGATCACGACTCATCAGATTATAATGTACATTTTCAAATTCTGAACGCGGTTTCATTAGAAACTGATCATGTTGGCTGCTGGCATGTACCTCCAACACAGCAAGGAGAGAGTCTTTAGAAACCAAAGCACACACAATATAAAAAAAGTCAGCCCAAACATTTTGAAAACCAGAGTAATACTGCTGAATGGATGAGCTACCCTAAGTGTAGTTAGCAATCTCACACTCCAATTGAAATCTTCTGGCTGAATTAGTTTGGTGGTAAACCTTCTTCAAATACTCCCACGTAGATTTGGCAGTTTTATGGCAGCGTAGATGAAGAACAATTTGTGGATCACAAGACCCAGTGATCCAAGACATCATTCTAGCATCCTTGAAAGTCCATTGAGCCAGTTGGGAAGGATCCAGAGGAGCTGGTACAGTGCTATCTATATGACCCCATAATTCCTTTCCAGTAACAAACAACCTGAATTGAATTCCCATAGAGAATAATTCGTCCCAGTACATTTGACACAGAACTCAGAAGTGGAACCAGCCATGATAGGAAAGAAATGACAAGAGCAAACCAAGAAGGACAGAAAAATTCTGATGTAGCTGCAAAGGAGCAGGACGAAGAGAATCCAAGAAGACCAAAGGCAAGACCAAGATGTCGCCCAAGAGGCTGGAGCAGGAAAAAAAAAATTCCTCCAATGGAATATCAGAAAAAAAAACAAGGAAACTAGAACGCAGGCTCTGTTACCAAATCAAGGTTTACTTTGAATGGCAAAAGATATCTATTGCCTGAGTTTTCATTGAATATATAAAGCAAGGTACAAAGAATAATATGCTAAAATCTAGGCTAAATAACAGAGATTCCTTGACTATTATGAGGTGATTCTAATATATTCTATTAATGGCTGATTCTGTCCTATATATAGTAATACAACAAAATAATAACAGCTATACACATTAGCACAAAAGAATAATAATAGCTGCACATAAATATAGTCTATATAAGGCAACAGAAAGACCAAAGCCAAACCAACTCCTTGAGACCAATGCACATATAGCAGAGCCCTTAAGAGTTCAACAAACCAAAAGAACCCCTCAAATCTTTGGTGTGATCACTGCAACACATGTCGTCGTACTCGATATAAACTTGCTGGAAAATCCATGGAAAGCCAGCACATCTCAAAGGCAACAAAATAGGCCCTAAATCTCTATCTACTCCAAATAATGAGAATTGACATGCAAGCTAGGAATGATAGATATCCATTCACTAACTGAAAGGGGAGTGTTGAGATATTGTACAAATATGTGTATATAATTAGTATCATAATTTAGCAATTAGTATCAGCCATAATTTAGGAAATTGGTATTGAGAAATTATTACAATTTATTAGGAAATGTCTATATATTGTAAGCCTTTTCATACAATGTTAAACATCAGAAAATCATATTCATTTTACCCATTTTCTCATATTTCCTTTCAAGTAGATGGATACTGTTAGAATATGTGAATATCTTTTATTATCTTTTCTATTATCTTTTGTTATCTGTAAATAGGGATAATATATCTTTGTAATTATTGTGTATTTATTGCACATTGTCTATATATATTCACCCGTTGTGTAGTTAAACACACACGGATTCATTCTATGATTTTCTCTCTTTCTCTGTCTCTCAACATGGTATCTAGAGCCTAGGAAGAAAGAAAACCCTACTCAGTGCCGTCGGAGGAGCCCACTTGCTCTCAGGTGAAATTTTCAGCAACACCGTGTTTCCTTTCCGGTTGCTGCCTTTCCCTAAGTTGTGCCTCTCTTATCGCTTAAAAACAGCCACTGTCGCCGCTGCCCATTTGCAAGCCCTTTATTCGGCCGGAATTGACCGCGGAAACATCACCATGCGCCTCGCCTCGCCGTCGTGCCAGCCCGTGACCGCACCACGCTGCAGAAATCCTTCCCGCAGCGCCCACCGCAGCGCCACGCTCCTCTCGGCGACCTTTGTTCACCCGCCGCATCTTGACCGTGGCGTGGAAGCGCGTCCGGCGACCTTCGGCGGATTCGCGCTCCGTTGTGCTCTTGCTGTACTCTTTCGGATCGGCCCCCTTTTTGCAATCCGTGCCGTTGCCAACCTCGTATTTTGAAAATACCGATTCTGCCCTTGTTCTCTTGTGCCCATGGCTCTTGGCAGCAACTCTTCCTTTGATAATAAGGGTGTTCGGCCGATCGCGGCGTTCACTAGTTATGTCGGTGTACCTCTCTCCATTGACAAGCTTGATGGAAATAACTATGATACTTGGGGCGTCGATATCAGATCTTTGGTTGTTGGAGACCAGGATTATTCTGATCATCTCACCAAGATAGCTGTTGACATCCCAGAAGCTGAGCGTCCTCGTTGGGTTAAGATTGATGCTCAGTTGTGTAGCATTCTCAAGTCTACCATTGCTCCTTCCATCAAACAGATATTTCGGGCTCATGTCACTTGTGAATCTGTTTGGGCACAGGCAAAAACACTTTTCACCATGGAGGAAGGCATTCTTAATATCCAACTGATGAAGAGGCCAATGACGCATAGCAGCCATAGAGAGAGCTGATCACGGGTAGCAGAGTACTCTGAAGGTAAACCATAAAGGGCCAGGAGCATAAAGAAAGAGCTGCGTTGCTCTAATTCCTTGTAGGGAGTATCGGCGGAGGCAAAAGTTCATGAAATCATGAAGCGTAGTGAATCTTACCCAAATAAGATGACATAGAACCATCAAGTTGACGAGTAATGATATTCATAAGATCGACAAACACGATAGAGGCGTTGAGTGTCATTGGTGAAAAGTGTTTTTGCCTCGCTTTGCTCCTTCCTCAGAACTTTGTCTTGGGCGATGTGGACTCTCCTCCGGGTGTTTGATCCTCTGCCGCCTTGATCCTGGAGATTTCACGATCTTCCCATTGCCCTTACGTAAAGGTACTAAGTTCACTCGTAACCCATCTCCTCACTATATTGCCTTGAGTTATCATAGTTTGTCTTCTCTACATTATGCTTATCTTGTCTTCTTTGTCTTCAGTGTCTATTCCTAAGGCTGCGGGTGAGGCTCTCTCCCATCCTGGTGGAGACAAGCTATGATTCTTGAGATGTGTGCACTTGAGGCAGTGGTACTTGAGAGGCTGGTGTCTCTCCCTCCAGTAAATCTGCGGTTGGTTGTCGTTGGATTTTTACGATTAAGGTGGGGCCTGATGGCCAACTTGAACGTTTGAAGGCTCGTCTTGTTGCCAAAGGGTACACTCAGATCTTTGGTTTGGATTATGGTGATACATTCTCCCTGTTGCTAAGATGGCTTACGTTCGTTTGTTTCTCTCTATGGTACTGCTATCGTCATTGGCCTCTTCATCAGTTGGATATTAGAATGCCTTCCTCCATGGTGATCTCGAGGAAGAGGTTTATATGGAGCAACCTCCTGGGTTTGTTGCTCGGGGAGTCTTACGGCCTTGTTTGTCGCCGAAAAATCATTGTATGGTCTTAGCGGTCTCCTCGAGCTTGGTTTGGAAGGTTCTCCTTGTAGTTCAGCAATTTGGTATGACTCGAAGTGAAGGTGACCACTCGCGTGTTTATCGTCATACTCGAGAGAGTTGCATCTACCTTGTTGTGTATGTTGATGACATTGTCATTCTGAGGGCGACACTCGAGGGTATACCACCGCAGATCAAAGCGGCACCTATGCAAGCATTTCCGGACCAGACCTTGGCAAACTCGGATACTTCTTGGGAATTGAGTAATGCCGAGTCCAAAAAGATGGCATAGTTCTCTCTCGGAGAAAATATGCTATTGACATTCTAGAGGAAGCAGTTTACTTGCTGCAAAACACATTGATACTCCTATGGATCTAATGTCAGCTTCTACCAAATCGAGGAGCCACTATCGACCCTGGAGATATAGAAGATTGGTTGGGAGAATTGAACTATCTCACGATTACTCGTCAGAGACATTTCTTTTGCGATAAGTGTGGTTAGTCGAATTCTTAAACTCACCATGTGAAGCTCAACTGGGATCTTTGTTATCCGTATTTTGAAGTATGTCAAAGGAGCACCAGGAAAGGGCCTTATTTATGAAGATAGGGGGCATGCGATATAGTTGGGTGATTACGATGCAGTTGGTAGGGATCTCCTTACGATAGGCGTTCCACTTGAGGTATTGTATACTTATTGGAGGCAATCTCATATCCTGGAAGAGCAAGAAGCAAGCGTAGTGGCTCGATCTAGTCTTTGGCCGAATGCACCGTGCAATGGCTTCAGCCACGTGTGAGCTTATCTGGCTCAAACAACTCCTCAAAGAACTTCAATTTGGGGAAGCCAAACAAATGACACTTGTTTGTGACAATCAAGCCGCTTTACACATTGCCTCAAATCCAGTTTTTCATGAGAGGACCAAACACATTGAAGTTGATTGTCACTTTATTAGAGAGAAGATTCTATCTGGAGACATCTCCACAAGCTTCGTCAATTCAAATGACCAATTGGCAGATGTTCTCACCAAATCATTGAGAAGTCCTAGAATAAGTTACCTATGTAACAAGCTAGGTGCATATGATCTATATGCCCCAGCTTGAGGGGGAGTGTTAGAATATGTGAATATCTTTTATTATCTTTTCTATTATCTTTTGTTATCTGTAAATAGGGATAATATATCTTTGTAATTATTGTGTATTTATTGCACATTGTCTATATATATTCACCCGTTGTGTAGTTAAACACACACGGATTCATTCTATGATTTTCTCTCTTTCTCTGTCTCTCAACAGATACCTTTTTCCCCCCTAGAATACGAGACAATTTGTGATTTCGTTGACCTTGGTTAGTGCAAGTCATGGAGGATGATACACTCTGATATCATCTTGAAATTGTGGGTAGATAGCAAAGGAAGACAAGAAAAAACAAAGCCTTTGAATAACATGAAAATATATTCATATATTGTTATGATGCAATGAAACTTCAAAATTGTCAACATACCCGAATCAAATACGTATCGTATCAGATATTGATATGATGTTTTTAGATACTTTTAGTTATATTTTTACATTTTTTATTTTAATTTATAACATATTTTCCTATCATACTCGTAACATATTGGATACTCATACTAGTATCCGTGCAATATAGAATATATTGTGATGTAAAATACAAAGAACCAATCCCTATGTATAATGAAACTAGAATCCCAATCCTAATTAAATAAAGAAACAATAATGAGGGTCCCTAACACACTGGGTGTTTACTTACTATCATTTCACGAGAAAATTAAAGACAAGGGACTGTGCCATGTTCTGAAGACATATAACTGTTTTAGAAAGTGTGACTAGGTGTTTGATCCTTTCCAATGATGAAGTGGCATCCTAATGCTAATTTACATTTGAGCTTAATAATGAGGAGAGCATTTTCATCTTTAATCTTTCAGGCATTATGGAAATACATAGAACACTTCAATCAATTCATGTTTTTAGAAAATAGAGATAGAAAGGGTCCAACAGGAGTGGGGCAGTAGATTCTAATATGATGAACCACAAAGGTCGTTGCCATGGTAAAACAATCAGCCAAATTATATTAACTAATTTACAATAGGATGTACAGAAGTGTACTTTAAAGCCAACTCTGTATGTTGGAGTCGATAGTAGAAAACAGCAAGATCCCCATAGCTTTTCATTGTATCAGGATGGTCCAGTCCAAGCTCTCTTTCGTTAATATCTAGTGCCTTTTGCTGATAGATAGTTGCCTAACAAAACCACAGCTCAAACTATTACAATTATACTGACTGAAATTAACTCGGCTAGTGGGTTCTTCAAAATGTACCTTAAATATTATATGTATATGTTTCCTAATGAGTTAAGGAAATGCCAAGTCTTCTTAATTGAAATAGTTTTTTGCAATTACTAAAATGTACTTGAGAAAAGTGCCACTGCCAAGGGATTCTCCATTCCAACCTTATGATATTTTTCATGTGTTCCAATTTTGATACATGTTACAAGAAAATGATATTTCCGTCAAAACTTGGCAAAATAACTAGAAAAAAGTGTATGCAAGGTACTGTCCCTAGTGTATTATATATTTTCAACACCTCTTTTTGATTATGAATCACGAAAGGACAGTGATAATTTGAAGTACTTGAATTTCTTAAGTCTCAGCTAAAGCATATTTATCAGTTTAAGGTTTTGGAATGGATAAATTTAGATAGAGATCTCCTGTGCATAATACTACAGAGTCAAACATGACTTAACAATAGCTGGTGTCACCTGGGATGCATAAGATAATGTTGCAACATGTGAAATTTCTCTATGTTATTTTAATTTTCTTATGCCCAAAAAGTAGGAATGTTATTAATGATGAGAGGAAAGATTTATATGAGGGAAAGATATCCTCCACGTCAATAAATAAGTTAAATGAAAAGAAAAAAAAATTGTTATATTTTGGAAATTTAACAAACCATCAAATAAACAAGTTTGGTACATTAGAATACAGTTTTGGACTCTAACATAGTGCTTACCAATTGCTATTACTTCTCAGCATATGTAACCAATCGTGATGAATGTACAGAGAGCATTTTGTTAGAAACAACGAAAGTATTTAGTAGTATCTCTATTATATCATACAATATCGTACATACTATATCTTAGAATATTAAACAGTATCTTAGATGATCTCTAACGATTGATTCAATATTTCTTATATTTCATAATTTGTTTCTTTATTTAATTAATATTTTGGATTCTAGTATTATTAAAAATAGGGATTGGTGTATTGTATTTTGTAACCCCACGTTGTATCAGAACATATATCAATATATTTTTGCTTAAATATGTTTTTGGTCTCTAAAATATAAGTGGATTTTAGTTTTGGTACAAAATTTTCTAAAGGCTTTTATTTTTAGTCCCAAGCACATATGATTGTTCCCTATCATATTAGATTGAATGACCTAAAGCTATTAGAAATGTTTTGGACAAAAACCAAATCAAATTTTTTTCAAGGACAAAAACTCAAATTCATTTATTTTTTAGTGACCATCATATATTTGCATAGTATTCCGTCTTTATTCTCTCATTTGTTACTTTCCTACCTAAAACCCACAATCTCAAAACACTTGGGATGTGTTTAATTGGGAAGTAAAAATAGAGAATAAGTTTTCATTGATGAATTCCATGTATAAAAAATGGGAGATAAAATTTCGTGTGTAATTTTACACATACAGCTCATTCATGAAAACTTAGCTCCCATTTGTACCCCTCAACCAAATACACCTTAAAAAGATATTAAAACACATACCTGATTGAAATCTCCAGTATGGTACAGCACAACAGCCAAGAGACTATATGCTCCTGCTGTCATTCTATGGTAAGGCCCACACACTGACACCAATTTTGAAAGTGCCTTCAATATTGAATGCGAAATGTTAGTGCATTTATTAGTTTTGTAAACAAACCATGATGTAAGATGAAGGAATTTAGTCATACCTTAGTGCCATAGTTGACAGCATCCTCCAATTTACCTTTATCCAGTGCAGTCTTTGATGATTCCAACAGAGTGCGACCATCAGCAGATGAGCATGCCACATGCTGAAAAATTATTGAAATTATGATTCAATTAGAGAAATAGCAGAAATTTCCGTTATAACAAAGTCACTTTGTACTGTAGCTCACCTTATATATGGGGACCATGCTTACAACATCTGACTTTCTGAAAGGAGATGCTGTATCCATATCATAGTCCCTCGGAACCAGCTCAAGCCCAACCTGTTAATAGATTCTTGTATAATTGAAACAAAGGGCAAAAAATGGATAATGTCAATATATTACAGAAAGTGTCTTATTTTTACCTTATGGCACAGTCCACGAAGAATGGCAAACTTTCTTAAATCTTGACAGCTTTCATACTTCCATTGCCAGCCAAACCTCTTCAGAAGAAAGATTTCTACCCATTTCCATTTCAGTTCATGACAACTGGTAACATCTGCATCATTGGTTTTAGGTGATGGTGTTCCTAACAAAATATTTAAGCATGATGCTATGGATGAAGCCAAATCAGAAACATTATCAACAGCTGCAACAACAGCTTGCAAGATGTGCTTGTAGGCTCGAACAACCATTTCATGAATACATAGTGATTGCACATGCGGAAGCCTATCAGCAAGCTCAACCTGGAAATTTGAATAGAAGTTAATATTGATAAAGTTGTCAACAACCTTTCCTGACAAAATAAGTTAATATATATTACATCTATTATCTATAACTAAATGGACTACCTCTAAATGGCATGTGTCGATTTCTAATTCTAATCAATAAAAAATCTTTCCCGACAAAATCCTCTAAACTTCTTCACTTTCAGCTCCTCACTCTTTCATGCTACACTTGCTCTCAGCAAATATGCCATTACCCTTGGTTTTGTAGATTCTCTCTCACACATCAATCTACCCATCTGTTCTCATATCAAATAAAAAATCAGATATACAAATTTCATTGCTCCGAGATCCTTCTTTTTATCCTCAACATTTCAAACCATAATCTTCTGACTTCGCACTTGATTTTTCTGAAGTATTCGCCAAACCAAGAAATTTTTTTCTTAATCTCTCCGGTACTACAGTTTTCATTGTTGCTTTTGACTTTTCTTTTATGTTGACTTGCAAATCTAACCGTTGACCTATTTGTACAGAAAAATAGGGAAAAACAGAGAGAAGAAAACAGGAAGCAAATAATTTTTTTTTTCTCTCATGTATTTTTCTGCACTCAGCCCCCATGTAAGGTTGCTTGCTTGGTTGTCTTGGTTACCAGTCTATTATTAAATGGAATACCTCTAATTGCAACATGGAAACATCTCATCGCATCTAAAAGAAAATTATTCCCTCCAAATTTGATATACTCATTAATATCTGCTTTTTTTAAGTAGGATATCACAATTTCTAATCTATTTATATAATATATATTAACTAAATGGACTACCACTAATTGCCATGTGACAACTTATAGTTACAATTAAAAGAAAATTATTCACTCCAAATTTTATACACTCAATTATATCTCTCTTTTTTAAAATAGCATATCACAACTTCTAATTACAATCAAAAAATTATTCCTTCCAAATTTAGGCTTGGTTGGTAATGCTCTCCAAGGGAAATGCTCTCAATTTTTCCTTTTTGTTAAACTGAAAACTTGAGGTGACTTTGCTTGACTTTTAAAACACGAGTGTTTTTCAGAGGTGGCTTATGCTCTCCACATATAAAAAACTAGTACAACCTTACTCTAATTGGTGACAATTTAAGCAAATTATCCTCTTTTATATCCACATCCATTATAGTCATTTTAGATTGTAAGGGCAACTTTATAATATACTTACCGAATACTACTATGGTGAGTTCTCCTTTTTTAGAGCAATTTTTACATTATTTTACCAAATAATACAACTATAGTTGTTTGAGATCTCAAAGAACTTAGCAACTCTTAAAAAGCCACAGCAATTTCAAACCAAACCTTAGTTCTCTCTTCTTTCTCCCTCCCTCCCTCCCTCCCTCCTTCTCCCTCTCTAAGTTTATTCTACCTTTTATATAGATAGAACAAGGTTTTCAAATAAAAGTCATATTTGGACATTTTGGACTAACATTAGTTAAATAAGTGAGAATATTTTGTTAGAATATTCTCTTAGTGGGGAGGAATGCAAATTTTAAACAACAATAGGGTTAGGTGTTATTTTGGAAAACCTTAAAAGGCTTTCTGTTGTGTACCCAATAAAAAAATAAAGAGATCAAAATAAACACATAAAATTACGAAGATGAATACTAGTATATATATAATCTGTCAACATGGTATTTAAGACACATTGCACAAGAGTAAAAAGTTTGATATGGTATGAACTAGAGTCATGGGAAAGTAGATGAGTATGATTAAAATGCTATCGTGACGCGTGAATTGAGAAACATTAACATGATGTTTTGTACAAATAAAATGATTATACCATGTCACGCTCTATTCCATAGAAAAGGACTTCCTATTGTTTAGCCCAAATCAAAATGTTATATATGAATTTATTCCTTTCTTGAACAAAGAATCAAGAAGGACCATTGTTGGGGATTGGAGATTTCATGCTCAATAAAATGAGATCGAATTTTTATTTTTTTGGATATTCAAGTTAAAATTAATAAATGTTAAACTTAGTTTTTTATGTCATGATGGACATTTAAGTTATTTTGATAAACTTTGATTCCACATTGTAACATGGAAGTTCTATTCATGAGGCTACAAAACTGTAAACTCAATTTCATTCCATTATCACTCCATGGAATATGTTGAAATTTAGGGTATTGGATAGTGGAGGAAGAAAAGAGAAAGAATAAAGATACTCAATAGTATTAAAAATATATTGATATTATGTGTTGTGTGATGCACTAAGGCAATCCTATTTATAAGCCAAAGATAAAATCTAAACATAATATAAAATCAACATAAATCAATCTAAGATATGATATGAAATATTCTAAGATATAATGAAGATATAAATAGATATTTTCTTATTTATAACACTCCTCCTGAAGCTAAAGCTACTAAGCTTTAAGCTTGGTACAATTAAATCCTTGAGAATAAAAAAATAATAGGCTATACAGGGACAGTCACAAAGGAAATAGGGCCAAACATCCAGGAAAGCTGTCTCACGGGGCCAGGCTGCTAGGAAAGCCGTCTCACGAGAAGAAAAAGAGTGACCGTACAAACACTTGTGTGAACTGTTTCCCCCTCAATGCTATTTTACCACTGAACATAGACACAAATATAAATGACAAGGAACATTAGGAAAAAACCCTTATAACAGGCTCGGGAAGTGCCAAAAAGTAACTTAAAACCAAGGGCAGAACCAGAAATAAAACAACTGAAATTGAAAAATTGCATGGACGCAAAAACTGAGGACAAATTCACGAAGAGGGCAGCCATGCGAGTTCGGTGATGAGTGTTGTAACACCCTAAAAAATTATTTAAAAATTAATTTGATCTTTCCTAAACATAATTTAAAAAATCCGATAGGCATGGCAATGATGAAAACGATCTAATGGATCTATAAAAAAAAAATATGAATAGTAACTTAGTGGACCCATTGGGACAGCCAAAACCTTAGAATTGGGGCCCTGAGATACCCGAAAGTGAGAAATTATTGGATTAAGATTAAAAATCGGTAGAAATAAAGATTTTGTACCTAGAATTGATTTTTAGGTAATGTTTGATTATCCAGGTACATTGTTTTACTCGTTCAGTAGGGTTTCGATGCGTGGTTTTTAACACCGTAAAAGCTACTTGGTGGCCAAGTAACTTCTACTATTCACATCTTGCCAAGTGGATGGCAAGGATTGAAACTTGAAAAGAAAGTTTTAATCTTGACCTTTCATTTATTATTATTTTACCCGGGTGCCAATATCTCAAACGTTCAGTGGAGTTTCGGTGTGCGATTTTAACACCGAAAAAGCTACACACTCCCCAAGTTAAAGAAAGCCGCTTATCTTGAGCCAAGTGGATGGCCAAGATTCATTATTTGACTAAGAAATCAAATCCTAGCCATCCATCTCATTATTTCTTTTAAGAATGAAAGAAATACACTTTTGACTACACAATTACGACATCTAACTCAAGATAAATACAACACAACCAATCTTATCACTCCATCATCATCATTTTCGGCCAAACCTCTCCAAGAACTCATCCTCCATTGTTCTTGCTCTCAAACCCTTATTCTTACTTTCAAATCCTCAAAACCTAAGCTCAAAGTCACTAAAACACCAAGGTTGCTTCATAAAACTTGTTCTACTCTCCATAATCTACAAAACCAACCGATTATAATTTTAAATCATCTCCATTATCCACTTTGAGATGTCATAATCCACTGTTTTAGGAAGGATTAGGTGCTGTTTGGGAGGTCTTAAAGTGAGAAAAATCATTTTTGGATCATCATTTGGAGCCAAGATCTTTAAAGCCAACAAAGTAGGGTTCTTTGTGCCTTCTTATGAAATTCTGTTTCTTGCAGATTTTGATGGTTTAAAATTGATATTTTCTGGTTCTATTGTGTGATTACACATATATATAGATGTATTTGCTTTGGTGGATTGGTTTGTTGTTGTGGAAAAATCATTTTTGTGAAAAGATATTGAACCATGCTGCTAGATTTTCGGTTTTTGTATAGGCAATCACTGATCACGAATTTTCTGAGAGAATTGTGGGTATTTTTATGAGCTAAGAAAAATATATGTTGAAACTAACACCCTAGGCTAGTTCCACAAAGTTTCTTGAGCTCTGGTTTGGACATATACTACCTGAAAAAAATATGAACCGAGACTATATATGTGCTACCTGAATTGTTGAAACTGAAGCTGCAGATTTGTCTAGTTTTGTTACCATAGAAAATGATTGAGTTTTCCTTTGAAATTTTTACAGGGTGTTGACAACATCTTGAAGTGTAACCATGATTTTTATCATTTGCTAGGGTTAAAAATTATGAGATTCCAATTTTGAGCTGAGATTTGGTGGTCTCTAACTCTGACCACCAAATTTGTCTTAGAGAACTCTTTTTGCTGTAAAATTTTCATAGGACCTTAGGGACACATTGATGTGTCATTGAGAATTTTTATAGCATTGGATTTGATGGTTTGAAATCCAGAATAATTTATGCTATGAATACGTGAAATCTGCTAATCTACTAAAGATGAATTGATGCTTTGAATCGATGAAATAATGACATTTGGTACTATTATGACATGAGCACATGAATATGAATATGAATATGAATAATTGAGCATGTGAGCTTATTGATGAGGTTGGGCACACATAGATATAAATGCTTCTTACAATTGTGTATATGTGAAAGAAAAGCATAAGATTGTATTCCTTGGGCTGGAGAAAGTAAATCCAATCTGTCCGGGAAAGTAAACCTGGCTAGGAATAGGTCTGTGTGAAAATTGGAGAAAGTAAATCCAATTATCATATAGGAATGAGCTCAGTCCTGAAAAACAGTCTATTATCCTAAAGTGGTCAAAGCCACAAAAGTCGAGAGCCAAGACGAGTTAAAGTAATAATAGTTCTAAGTAGTCTTTTATCTTATGTGCTGAATGAAAAATTTTAGTATCAATATTGAGACCAATATGTTTAAGTTATGATTTAAAAGTATATGTTTATCTGATGTTGAGTACTATTATATGTGTATATTAAGTCATTGAACAATAAAAGAAACCCACTTCGGAAAAAACGTTTTGAACTGTGAACACCATATTTTTGTTTTCAATTTATTGTTATTATTATTGTTATTTTTTGTTTTGTGTGCATTTGAATTTAAATTTAATTTCAGCTGAAAAAAAAATCAAATCAAAATCTTAACTAGCTCAACAAAATAATTTAATTAAAATCCTAACTGACTTAACCCTAACTAACCCCAAAATCTCTCTGCTTTATTTTCTATATAATAATTAACTACAAAAAGAAGGAGGAGGGATTCATTCACCATTCCCTTGCTTGGCCTCCATTAACACTATCATAATTTCTTCTAAAAAATCAAATCACAACCACTAATTCATCATTCTCTTTCATTGAATCCATCACCACTATCATAGCCTCCTCCGTGAAAGAACCAAACCATAGCCCATCATCATTATTATCATCACAACCCTCTCACCAATCCCCAATCATAACCAAACTCCCGGACTCAAATCTTTTTAAAAAACCAGTTTTGATCAAATCAAATGTTTTCCAATTTTGGCCAGAATTAAAATTGATGGCGACTCCATTTTTTAAATTTATTTCTTTGCAGGAATTAATTTTTTGTTGTCATTTTTGTTATAACGCACTCCGGGGACGTTGTGACATGAACCTTAAAATGAATCTTTGATATATGTTACACACTCACATTTTCTAAATAAACCTAAGTGACTGGGACGATGACGATGACATTACGAATTGTGTATGTGGGGAAATGCCCTACTGAGAATTGTATAATTCTCACCCCTATGTATTTGTGTTTCCGTGTAGTCTCCAGGTTGAACCAAATGGCTATGAGGCTGCTCTGCAAAAGAACTCAGAATTGCAATAGTGTAGTAGTTAATGCTTTTATTATTTTTGTATTTAGTAGAATGGATATGTACGTAGATGTAATAGAGAACGGATATGTATTAAAGTTCATAGTAGAGTTTTCTTTTGTACGTAACTATGTATTTAATAAAGTTTGTGTTTCCTTGTCATATATTTTAATATATTACGCTTAGTTATCACACACATTAGTCAAGCTTGCCATAGAAATTTATGAAAGGTCCGTTATTTTATAAGTAACAACTCTCGACTACGATGTCATAACTTAAGGATAACGTTGTACTTGGGAGGATGTTACAGGTGCGACCGTTGGAGACATTACAGAACGCACTGCCATGTGTGGCAGAGAGCAATGGTGTGCGGGTGCACTAGGGATTGAAGAAGAAGCACATGAGCATGTGTCGTTGATGGTTTCCATGCGCAATTTTTAGGGATAGGCCATGTAGGAGATGGTAGTCCTGATGGCGAGGTTACTGGCCGGAGTCAATGCCAAAAAAGCTCACCAACGGCGGAAAAAGGCAGTGGACAATGGTTACAGGCTACTAGAATGGATGACACAACAGAGAGAAGGTCGAGACACTATTAGAAGGGTTAACACGATAAGGAGGAGACTAGAAAAGTCGTCGACTAGCAGCAGAAACAGTGGTGGTTTGATGTTTGAAATTTTCTGGAAAGCAAGAACATTGTCAAACCTAAAACAGAATTAAAGGGCTTGACAGGCAGATGATAGTAAGGGACACAGTAACAGTGAGTTCCAAATTACTTGAATTTTTGCAACGGAATGAAGGACACAGGTCATGGTGAATGGTACCACTCTCATACCATGTTGAAATAGAGGGTATCAGATAATTGAGGAAAAAAAGAGAAAAAATATAGATACTCAATAGTATAAAGATATATTGATATTATGTGTTGTGTGATACACTGAGACAATTCTATTTATAAGCCAAATATAAAATCTAAACATAATGATAAAATCAACATAAATCAATCTAAGATATGAAATATTCTAAGATATAATGGAAATATTAATAGATATTTCCTTATTTCTAACAGAATCTACTAACGCCATGCATTACATTTCTTTTAATGCAATAGTATTAGGTTGGCTTCTAGCTGAAGCAAAAGTTGAGTTACTTGTGGAAAACATACATATTGCCATTCAAATGGGAAACCAAAGTTGTTGGCATTGTTTTCTTTTGTCAATTGTTTCAGCAAATAGACAATACTCACCAGCATAATCTAATTTTAATTTTATCTATTCTGCACAAGGTTAAGGAGCAAGGCTGCAAACAGTTATTTAAAGGAGGAATGATATAGTAAAAACTAATAAAAGGTGAACTGATGGTAAAAGTATAAGAAGGATTCAAAAGAATATAAATAATTAAATATATTACCACTCGCCCTAAGGAAGACATTTGCAAGCCCCTAGTATGCATGAAATCAGTCAATGTCCTTCCATCAACTGGTGAGAGCTCAAGGGACCCAAAATCTGCAACCTAGTAATTTGAAGTCACAATAATTAATCATATTCCACAATAACTCAGGAGAAATTATGTTTGTTAATGAGAAACTAACCAGCTTTGGAAGTGCAGTATCAACATAATATTTATGAGCCATTTCCATCAATTCAACAGGTGACTAGAAAGATAGAGAGCCAGCAAAGCATTGTGTCAGACTATATCAATAATATTTTAGTAGATAGATTGGGCCAATGAGCACATTATGACAATATGCAGCATAGCAAAAATGAGGAAACTTTAAGTCCAATGGAGGATCAATCATGTCATAAAGCACGGGTCAACCTTCAAATGAAGACCAATTTTAGATTCTTTAAGGCGTGTATATGCAGCAACAGGAAGCAGCTTTCTCCACATTGTTTCCTTTTCTTCATCTTGTCCCTCTAATTCCCGTTGAGTGGCATCTGGCTTGTTTATGTCAACACCATTACAAGTGGAAATATCCTTCCCTTGTTCAACTTTTGAGTGCCTGCTCTCAATTTTTTTTTTCAATTCCTTTAGTAGTCCACCTTGCTTCCCAAGACCTTTTACAGTTGGTTCAAGTTTAGCTTCTTCTGCCTGTTTTGGCTCAGTCTTTCCCGTAGCTTGATTTTGCAAATGTTGCACCCAACATGCCCCTAGCTCCCATCTAATGGACTTATTATGCCTAGTGGGTTCTTCCTTCAATTTCAGTAAACTTTCCTCTAGAACTTTCCTTACCAGCAACTGAGCAGAATGTAAATTTTCATCATTATCTGTGTTCTGGATTCGTTGAACAGCATTAGATGATTGGGGTGTAGATGACTTATGCAATAGCATCCTCAAGCTGAAAGTAATTTGAAAAAAAAAAAAAAAAAAACTGTATCAGGAACTTAAAACAATAAAAGATTTGCCCAAAAAATAATAAAAGCAAAAGCATCATCAAGCTTAAGCTAATTTGTTAACAGGATTATATTTAGAAGCTTCTGAAAGTAGATGTACAAAAACAGATTGACACTATTCCATCATAATTTGCATATGCAGCGTTATTCCTCCATTATTGGTGTATGATTTCATGGTGTAAAAGGTTTATCAGAGGGCAGTGCAATAACTAAGTTTGTAGTAGTAATTAATCGTGATGGTCCTTAATTACCAAAATAAATCAACCCAGTGAAAGATTAGATGACCTGTTAACATTTAATGCATTTGAACCTCCATCAGGCTGGTCCTCAATATCAATTTCCAACGAATCAGGACTCCCCTCCCAATCCATCTCAGCTGAAACCGTTACCACAGCTGTGTAGCCACAATGTTTTATAATTACTGCACCTAAAGTAGGAGAATCCTAGAAGAACAAAAATGTAATTTATCAAAAAGAAAAACCACTTAGGTGAAATATAAAAGATTCACAAACACTTATTTCACTTACATGAACAGTTGCACTCTCATCAGCAGTTATTCCTTTAAGCAAGTTTCTCTGGGCAAGTTCTTCCTCCGACATTCCAAGAACCAGATTCCCATCGTTTTTGCAGTCCAATTTCAGACTTGCATTGGATACATCTCTCGTCACCTTAATGGTTAAATCTCCAGGTCTTTCTTCATAGGAAGTTGGAATAGTTGTATCACCGAAAGTGCTTTGCTTACTATCCTTAAGATGCTGTATTGCAGAAACTGCTTTAAACACTGCTACATCAACAAATAAACTATGAAGCAGAAAGGCTTTCCTATCTCGAATTTGCCTCTCTTCTGCTGTTTGACAAGGCATTAAAGCTAGAATTGCAAAATCTCTGGCCCACTGTCTCTTTTCATGCTCACCATCTCTGCCTTGTCCACCCCCATGTCCCCCCCAAAATTCATCTTCTACAGGAAGTGGAGGAAAGAGAGATGGATTGTCAGCAACAACTGGAGGGACAACCCAAGTGTTTGCACGAAAACCATAAGGAAGGTTGCCAAACTGAAATGATACCACTACAATGTTAAGAAAATCTGGAACAATTAGCAGAGTATGACAATTTATGATGAGAAGTACGTACTTTATTGTGTTCCGTGAACGCTTTCATAAGAGCTCTGTAGGCCTGCAAGAAGATTATAATCTATTCAATAATGTTATTTGGACATTGTTAGTTGACATCCTCAGTTCGACACCCTTCACAGGATGTTCTTTAACATATTTTCTCTTTCAACTGCAACTTTTTATTTCCCTTTTCTCTAGATGTCAAATATGTCTGAAAACTATAATGGAAAAATAATGGTGCTCCTATTCTATTAATTATTGTTTGATGAAAGAAATGATTTTTGTTTATCCCTGTTAGAATCTGTGTATATATGAAAATAGGGATATTATATCTATAACTAGGGAAAATATATCTTTGTAATTATTGTGTATTTATTGCACATTGTCTATATATACTCTCTCTGTTGTGTAGTTGACACACACGGATTCCTCATGACTTTCTCTCTTTCTCTGTCTCTCAACAAGGTATTAGAGCCTAAGAAAGAAAGAAAACCCTAATCCGTGCCGTCAGGAGGGCCCATTGCCCTCTAGTGAAATTTTTTTTTCTCGAGCAAACTGTGTTTCCTTCTAGTTTGCTCACCGTTTCCCTCCATTGTGCACCTTTTCTAGCAACAAAAGCCTCTGTCTACCACTGTTCACCGCCGCCGGCCACTTTTTCGGCGACCCCACCCCTAGCCTTGCCTCACCGTGCGCGGCCTACCCTCACCAACCGCGGCCCCAGACGAGCTTGCATGCGCTCCCACGCGCGGCTTCTTTCCTCTGCGCAATTTTCTGCCACCGCCTCTTCCGGCAGTGCATGGCGGCGTGTGGCTCCTCCGATCCGGCCGCCGCCTCCTACGTTTGACTTGCGCCGCTTTTCTCTTTCCGGATCTGGTCTTGGTTTCGCGATCCGAGATCTTTGACTACGTGACTTTTTTGTAATTCCGATTCTGCCCCTGCCCCTTGTACCCATCGCTACCATAGACCCTACCTCTGAAAATAAGGGTGTTCCGAAGCCCGAGCCCCCGACATTCACTAGTTATGTCAATGTGTCTCTCTCCACTGACAAGCTTGATGGCAATAACTATGATACTTGGGCGTCTGATATCCGTCTTTGGTTGCTGAGACAGGACTATGCCAATCATCTCACCACAATGGTTGTTGACATCCCGGAGGCTGAGCGTCCTAGTTGGGTCAAGATTGATGCTCAGTTGTGTAGCATTCTCAAGTCCACCATTGCTCTTTCCATCAAACAGATATTTCGGGCTCATTCCACTTGTGAATCTATTTGGGCACAGACAAAAACCCTCTTCACCAATGACACTCAACGTCTCTATCGTGTTTGTCAGGATCTTATGAGTATCATTGCTCCTCGTCAACTTGATGGTTCTATGTCATCTTATTTGGGTAAGATTCACGGTGCTCTTTATGATTTCAATGAACTTTTGCCTCCTGCTGATACCCCGGCAAAGGAATTAGAGCAACGTAGCTCTTTCTTTATTCTCCTGGCCCTTTATGGTTTATCTCCAGAGTACTCTGTTACCCTGATTAGCTTTTAGGATCACTGACTGTGCCTACACTCTCCACAGTGTCTGCCTCTCTACTTCGCGTTCCCGCCAAATCGTCCACTAAGTTGCTCCTTCCTCCGGCTTCAGTTGATACCTCTGCCCTCATCACGCAAAGTAGCAACCGTGGTTGTTCTCGGAAGTCCCGTCCCAAGTGTGATCATTGTCATAAGTTAGGCCACACCATTGACCGATGTTACACTTTGCATCCTCACTTGTGCCCTTCTGTTAATGTTGCCCAGGCCAGTCTTCCTGCTACCTCGGACTCACCCACTCTGCATCAACCATCTCCAGCTGACTATGCCGATTTTCTAAAGTGGTTTGAACAAGGTCAGAACTCTGGTTCCACCGCCTCTGTTGCACACTCTGGTAATTCTTTTGCTTGTCTCTCTCAGTTGGCCTCATTGGGTCCTTGGGTTCTTGATTCTGCTGCCACTGACCATATCTCCGGTAATAAAGCTTTATTTTCGACACTTTCTACTTCTGGTTATTTACCTACTGTCACTTTAGCCAACGGTTCTCTCACACAGTTTCACGGGGTGGGCACTACCCATCCCCTACCTTCTATGTCCGTTGATTCTGCCCTTTATGTTCCTGGTTCTCCATTCAACCTACTCTCTGTTTATCGGTTAACTAAAGCCCTTAACTGCATCATTTCATTCACTAAAGATTCTGTTTCCTTGCAGGACCGGAGCACGAGACAGATGATTGGCACTGGATATGAGTCTCGTGGCCTCTACTGGCTCCGCCCCCCGTCAAGTGTTTGCTCCCTCACCACAAACCCTCTCACCCTCCACACCCAATTAGGTCATCCCAGCCTTGCTAACTTGCAGCACATGGTGCCTAACCTGTCCAAACTATCCAGTTTGCCTTGTGAATCGTGTCAACTTGGGAAATACATGCGGAGTCATTTTCCTGATAGTGTTAGTAGTCAAGCTGCGTCCCCTTTTACTTTAGTTCATACAGATATTTGGGGTCCTAGTCGCATAGTGTCTAGTTTAGGATTTCGTTATTTTGTTACGTTTATTGATAACTATTCTCGTTGTACTTGGTTATTTTTACTAAAACATAGGTCTGAGTTGTTTTCTACTTTTACCAATTTTTATCAAGAAATAAAAACCCAATTTGGTGTTCCTATTCGCGCTTTACTTAGTGATAATGCAAAACAATATTTGTCTCATGATTTTCAAAAAATTTTAGTTTCTCATGACATTCTTCATCAGACGTCTTGTGCTCATACCCCTCAACAAAATAGGGTGGTCTGAGCGCAAAAACCGTAATCTCATTGAAACAACGCGTGCTCTTCTTCTTCATCATCATGTACCTTTTCGTTTTTAGGGGGATGCTGTCTTAACTACATGTTATTTAATTAATCACATGGCCTCCTCTGTTTTGGGTTACCAAGTTCCCCACTCCATCTTATTTCCCCATGACCCCTTGCATTCCCTTCCCCCACATGTTTTTGGCTCAACTTGTTTTGTTTACAACTTAACTCCTGGTCGTAACAAACTTTCTGCACGTTCACTTAAATGTGTTTTTCTTGGTTACACTCGGTCTCAAAAGGGTTTTCGGTGTCTTTCTCCTACTCTGCGTCATTATCTCGTCTCCACAGATGTTAACTTTTTTGACATTATTCCCTTTTTTGAGCCCTCTCCCCATACCCTCTCTCCTGCTTTTGAGGAACTCCCACTTCCCGTGATTCCTATGCCTTCTCCACCCCTTCTCCCTACACCTATGCCCCCCCCTTAAGGTCTACCATCATCGAGCTCGTCCACTAGCCAAGCCTATCCCACCTCTGCCACCCATTGCACTTGACCGGCAGCCGCTGCCTTCTCCTGCTTATGCTCCTTCCTCTGAGCCTGTCTTGGCTGATGTGGACTCTCCTCCGGTGCCTGATCCTCCACTGCCTTCGGTCCTACTTGTTGCGCCTGATCTTCCCATTGCCCTTCGTAAAGGTATTCATTCCACTCGTAACCCATGTCCTCACTATACTGCCTGGAGTTATCACCGTCTATCTTCTCCACATTATGCTTGTCTATCTTCTTTGTCTTCTGCGTCTATTCCTAAGACTACAGGTGAGGCCCTCTCCCATCCTGGGTGGAAACAAGCTATGATTACTGAGATGTGTGCACTTCAGGACAGTGGCACTTAGGAACTGGTGTCTCTCCCTCCAGGTAAATCTGTGGTTGGTTGTCGATGGATTTTTACGGTTAAGGTGAGGCCTGATGGCCAAATTGATCGTCTTAAGGCTCGTCTTGTTGCCAAAAGGTACACTTAGATCTTTGGTTTGGATTATGGTGATACATTCTCTCCTGTTGCCAAGATGGCGTCTGTTCGTCTGTTGCTCTCTATGGTTGCTATGTGTCATTGGCCTCTTCATCAATTGGATATTAAGAGTGCTTTCCTCCATGGTGATCTTGAGGAAGAGGTTTATATGGAGTAACCTCCTGGGTTTGTTGCTCAGGGGGAGTCTACTGGCCTTGTTTTTCATCTTCGCAAATCCCTATATGGTCTTAAGCAGTCTCCTCGGGCTTGGTTGGGAAGGTTCTCCACTGTGGTTCAGCAATTTGGTATGACTTGGAGTGAAGCTGACCACTCCGTGTTTTATCATCATACTCAGAGAGGTTGCACCTACCTAGTTGTGTATGTTGATAACATTGTCATTACAGGGGGCGACACTCAAGGCATAGCACAGATCAAACAACACCTATGCAAGCATTTCCAGACTAAAGACCTTGGCAAACTCAAATACTTCCTGGGTATTGAAGGAGCACAATCCAAAGATGGTGTAGTTCTCTCTCAGAGAAAATATGTTATTGACATTCTAGAGGAAACAGGTTTAGTTTCTGCAAAACCTATTGATACCCCTATGGATCCTAATGCCAAGCTCCTACCAAATTAGGGGAGTCACTATCTGACCCTGGAAGATATAGAAGATTGGTTGGGAAATTGAACCATCTCACAGTTACTCGTCCAAACATTTCTTTTGCAGTAAGTGTGGTTAGTCAATTTCTAAACTCACCATGTGAAGCTCACTGGGATGCTGTTATATGTATTTTGAAGTATGCCAAAGGAGCACCAGGGAAGGGCCTTATTTATGAAGATAAGGGGCATACTGATATAGTTGGGTATTCTGATGCAGATTGGGCAGGATCCCCTTCTGATAGGCGTTCCACTTCTAGATATTGTATACTTATTGGAGGCAATCTCATATCTTGGAAGAGTAAGAAGCAAACTGTAGTGGCGCGGTCTAGTGCTGAGGCAGAGTACCGTGCCATGGCCTCAACCACATATGAGCTTATCTGGCTTAGGCAAAGAACTTCAATTTGGGGAAACCAAGCACATGACACTTGTTTGTGACAATCAAGCCGCTTTACACATTGCCTCAAATCCAGTTTTTCATGAGAGGACCAAGCACATTGAAATTGATTGTCACTTTATCAGAGAAAAGATTCTATCTGGAGACATCACCACAAGCTTCGTCCATCCTATCCCCAAGATAACATCTACTCCTCCCAAGTCCAGTAAAAAGAAAGGTTGAACTATTTTTACTCCCTGTACCTCTAGTTCCAACTTGCTACAAAACCCCAAACTTCAAGTCACTTGGCCTGTGCCCACCTCTACTGAAAAGCTCAAAGTGTCATCCACCTCTACTTGCAGCTGCCGTGCCATGGGTTTGGACAAAAACTTGCTTCCAGCTCCGATGTCAACAAGAATTACTACCTCTGTTTCTTCGATCAACCCCAAGACTTTGAAGGATTTGTTGATCTTAGTGAACCCATGAAAGTTGTTGAGAGTGAGGCGCAATGACCTCAACTCCAACTCTTGGATCTCGGCCTCGCATGTCTGCTCCTCTCTTTCTTCCTCGGATGTCTCGCCTTCAGAGTCCTCCACCAGGACCAGCTTGAAGTGTTTCAACTTGCAAGCATGATCAAGACCCCAGCTATCATCGCACTTAAAGCACAGGCCGCGGTGACTCCGCTCTTGAAGCTCTGCTTGCGAAAGCTTCTTCCCTCCGTTGCCTCTGTCCCTTCCTTCTAGAACTCTCGAAGCCACCTCTCTTAAGTGACCAGGCTTAAATGATGAAGGGCTAGCTCTAGAGAGACTTGGGCCTTTTGTGTAGTGGCCCATTCTCTTGCTCAGTGGGCCTTCTCCCATTTTCCACTCTTTATTCCTTTCTTCTAGCATGATAGCCCTGTTCTTTATCTCTTCCAGAGTTTCCAGTTCCAAACTTTTATTTCAGCCCAAAGTCCACCTTTCAGCCCATTAATAAAAATTCCCTTCATAATCTCATTGTCTACATGTTTCATGGGCCCAAACACTCTTCAAACTCTTCTATGTAGTCCATTACAGGACCCAATTGCTTCAATCTTAACAAAGGCCCATAGGGGTCCTTGACCACTCCAAGTTGAAATTGGCGCAGGACCCCTTCCCTGAACTAACTCCACGATAGCCATGGGACCTACTCCCTCCAAGCCTGAAACTAGTGCAGCGCTTTGTCCTCCAGCGCTAGTATCACCACCTCCATTCTCTCATCACCTTCTATGTTATTCACCGAGAAATACCTCTCGATTTTCACAAGCCACCCCAACGTGTCCTCTCCTGAGAACAGTGGCAGCTCCATTTTCCTATCCTGGTTGCGTCGATTACTGTGAGGGATGCCATGGTGCGAGTTTGGAGGTCGGCTTCCCCAAGAGAACCCATCCCAATGGCGTGAATGACCATCTTGGGAGTGGAGGGAGTCTCGGTCATCGTGGTTCTGGGACCACGAGTCACGAATCTCTCTGCGATGGTGAGGAGGAGAGTTCTGAGATATCTAATGTGACTCATTAGAAGACACTTATAGCAGCAACTATAAATACCAACTAGTCAAAGGTTAATCAAAGAAAGTAATCTGGGAGGCTGGAAATATCTTATAGCAACAACTATAAATAAATATCAACAAAACTACTTTGAAGTTTAAACTTACAGCATCAAACACCCTGCTTATCTGCTGAAGAAGACCAACCAAAGTGTGACTCACAAGAAGACGCTTTCCAGCAGGATAGAATCCTGTTCTTGAAGCAACAATTGAAGTTGGTTTCCCACTGCAAACCCTGACCTGTGCATGCCATATGCATAGCAATCACACATCAAAGATACATTAGTCTGCCAAAGCTCATTCAAGTGAAAAATATGCTAAACTAGCAGCAACACAATAACCCTTACATCAATCTGAAAGAAATCATCTTCTGTCCTATCCTCAAGGAATGGGCGGTTTGATCTTCGTATGTCTGCAAGAAAACATAAAATACATTAATAAAAACATGGCTTAGGATTCAATCTAGCTTCAACCATATTCTTAACGTTTTATAGATCCTGAATAATTCGATTAATTATTCAACCAAGCTAAAATCCATTAGGCACAACCCCTTTTATATTCATGAACTAGCTTGCAAACTACAACGAACAAATATAATAAAGAGGAAGCATAGCTAAAAGTTAAAAACAAAACAAAATAAATGAGTTTATTTTGACGCATCGATCATACAATCAAATCATTCCCTTTGCATGACCTTTCAAGTAACGAATGTGAAAATCAATCATATTTGTTTATATGACAATATATGGTCAGATGATAGTATGAAACTCTTAACTTGTTGATATAGTTTATCTTGTATCTAATCTGTTATAGGATCAGATTAGATAGTTACTTAAAATTAGATATTAACCTATGAATTATCTTATTATATCCCTAAATTTATGGAATTCGTACTTTATATATATATAAATACTTGTCTCCAAAGAAGTCGCCACATCCTTTGTGAATTCTCATGATCAATTGATTGATATGTTCACTAAATTCCACATAGCCCTAGGGCAACTTACATATATAACGAGCTTGATGCATACGTGTATATATATGCAGCAGCTTAAGGTGGGTGTTGATATGGTTTATCATGTACCAAATCTATTATAGAATTAGAATAGATAATTACGTAAAATTAGATATCAAATTATGAATTATCATATCATATCTCTAAATTTATGGGATTCTCCTAGTACAATATGTATATATTAATACTTGTGCTGAGAGTAACATTTCTCAAGCAATGCAGTCAAAACACTCTCAACTATATTGGCAGTGCATCAAATGTGAGTCCAAATAAAATGCTATTGATTGTTAGAGTTTTATCTAAAATATTTCCACGGAAGTAGATGATTTCACTTAAGAAAAAGAAAATGGATTTAATCTTGATGTTCACACAATATGAAAAAATTTACATTAGCATGTAATCATGTATTAGCACATTAGTAAACATGATAGATTCTCACCCCCACTACTTGAAATGTATTTGCATGGGTTTGATTAAATAACAGTGTAGAAATTTTTCACACTTTCAGTTCACCAAAATTAAAAAGAGTTTAATTTTTATGAAATAATTTTACACTATCAACCAATAGAATTTCACCAAAATGATAAATAATGGTCGGCGGTTGTGATAGTGCATAGCTATTTTCTATGATTTGTCACTTTGATGAAATTCTATTGGTTGACACTGTAGAATTGTTTTACATTATCAATGCATAGAAATTAAATTCAATAAAAAATAACTAAAACATAAATTCCTTTAGCAATGGAAACTATGTCATTTTGGCACTGCAACCTGAACGCATCCTTACAAACAAACTGCTAACCTTCCGGGTGTGTATGGTATAGTATAAAGAGGCAAAAATTTAATGAATGATCTTTATATGTAAAATCTACAATATTTAACTAAATAAACGACCTCTATCTGCCCCATGGCATCTTCTAGCTGCAAATGATGACAATACTTTCTCGCTCAAAATTTTCATTCATCTGCCTGCATCCATCCACTCATTATTGTTTCCTATTGTTTTTAGAAAGGTTTGTTCTGTAACACCAGTATCCCATCCTCTCAATTCTCAAGTCTCAACAACGGAAGCCCAAAAGCCACTGCACGCTTAACTGTAATTTAAATTGCTAGCGGATTCTTGTGTCTCCGCTTTCTTCTAATTTTTTTTTTTTTTTGAATTTATACATGTATCTTTATTTAGTATCAAATTAGTCAGTATAAAAAATCATTTCTCATTAATAAGAACTAATTAAAATATTCCGATGTCATAGAAATTTCAATTAATTAAAACTATAATTAAAATACTAGTTACATATAAAACTCGTCAATGAAATTGTCTCTCTCATCTTTTACCTCATTCCAAACACACCCTAAAAGAAAAACAAAAACAATTAAAAGAAACACGGTAAGGAAGAAGAACTTACATTGAAACGGCGGTGTAAGGTGCGAAAAGGAAAAGAAGTCGTAGAACTGTCCCAGTCTGGGGGGCGGACACATGGATATGTCACCCTCCACTTTCTCAGCTTTTTCCGAATTCGGATTGCCGGACTTGGGTTTTGGGCTTGTTTCGAATCCATTGTCTAGGCCCGGGCTATGGTATGATGGTTCGGTCTCGGCAGAGGCAGAGGCAGACTCTCTGGTGGTAGTGGGCCTTACGGTGGCTGGCTTGCCGAATGAGGTGGTGCAGGCGACGATGTCAAGCAGTCGTCGAATGTGCGCGACGGCGAGCTCTTCGGCGTAGTCCTCTGGAAAACGTTAAAAGAATCGAACGAAGAGAGATGGTGAGAGGGGTTGGGTTGTTAAAGTGGGAGAGTAGTGACTGGAGTTTTGTTGCTGTTTTAGTAGTACCTGGGAGGATGGAGAGGTGGCAGGGTTTGAGGGACACGATTTCCACTGAATCCTTCAGCCTACCGCCTCGCACCTGCTCAATTAATGAACTTTGTTACCGGTTTTGTTCGTTACGAGCATTTATGATTGCCCCGCCTTTTCCTTCAACACCAGTAAAAGATTTCAGGGTGCTCAAAATCGCGGTCTCATCCAAAAATTTATTGGGACGTTTTACGTCTTAAAATTTGATTTAATATATTTTTATGAAATTTTTTTTATAACAATTAATCATAAATTATAAGATTTTATAATTAAATTAATATATTTTATATAACTTGATATTATTTTTATATTGATATGATTAATTTTGAAATATATATAGTAAAATATCTCTTATATTTTATTTCTTACTTATAAAATTTCATAATTTTAATATGTATAATGATCAAATCCTTATATATTATTTCAATATCGAGTTGACCCAATTTAACATCATATACTAGTTCGTTAATTTAAATAATAAAAAAAAGGTAATATGTAGTATATAGATAATTATTAATGATAAACTTATAATATTTTAGTAATATTAGGCATATATATTAACTAGAATACATATATATTTATTATTAATAATGGATGCCATTGTAACAATGTTTAAACAATTAAGAGTGATATGTAATATCAATTTACTTCAATGAAAGTTATTATAATTTGTCCTAATTTAAATTCACATTTCAACTAAAAAGTAAAATAAAGTATATTTGATGTAACATGTATTAATTGTTATCATAATAATAATCAAATACACCAAAAAATAATAATAATAATTTGAAAGAATATATTCAATTCTTGCTTCATGTGTTGTTGAATATATAATATTTTTTTGAACTTTGATGAAAGCATACATGGATTATTTATGAGAGGGATATCACTTGAGTCGTTCCCTGTACATACAAGGCATATCACATAGAGGGATTATTTATTATAAGAGTGATAAAAGTAAATATGAACCATATAATCATATATGGATTATCAAAATTAAATGTTAACTAATAATAATTAATATTCATATACTAATTTAAAAATTTTACATAACTTTATGTTTTAATCTTAATCATTTATATAAGATACAACAATTATTGACTTCTCTTACTTTCGCAATAAATCATTCTCTTACTTGAGTCGCTCCATTTGATCACAATGTTATAAGCAATGTTCAGAAAATCGGACCAGACTGGCCAGTCGGACTGATTGAACCAGGAACCGGCCTACTGTTCGGTCCGATTTGACCCTCAAAACCGGCCAAGAAAGAGCCCATTTGAACCTGTCGGGAGCCGATAAACCGGGCAATCGGCTCGACCTGATCAAACTAGTGTATTTTTTTTTATAAAAAATATACCAAATGACATCATTTTGGGTTTTTTTTAGAAAAAAGCCTAAAATCTCATTTTTCCTAATTATTTTCCTTTTCTGATATGGGAGTTAGTAACTTAAGAGATTTGATTTATTTGGATAATATTTATTTTGATTAAGAGATGAATTATGTTATATTCTATAAGTTCTATTGATGCTTAATTTAATTTTTAGTTATTTATGACACATTTTATTTTGTATTTTTATATAAATTTATATTTTATTATATACCGGTTATATTCCGATTGGACCCCCGGTTGAATCTCTGAACCCTTGCCCTGACCGGTTCAATATCCGGTCCGGTTTTTATAACCTTGGTTATAAGAATTTGATTTTTTGAAAAATTTTGACCTAGACAAAAAATATAATATATAATCATAATTTGAATTGATAAAAGCTATAATTTATAAAAAAATTATTGGAGGTTCTAATATTGCAAACGAAGATAGAAATAATTTTGGAGGCTAGCAATTCTTAGTCCATATTTATTTTTTCATCTTATTAAAATAAAAACAATTTTTAAATAAATAGTAACAAAATGAAAACATTTTTATTTAAATTATATATTGATAAAAAAATACTTTTAAAATAATTTATAATGTGAATTTAATTATATATAATAAAAATAAAATTATTATAATTGATAAATAATTTTTGTATAATATTTGATTTTGAACTTAAACTCGAATTACCAATAAAATTATTGGTTTACTATAATTTTCTTTTAACTATAATTTTCTTTTAACTATGGTAGATGATAAAAGTTCAAGTAAATAATATTAAAGAGAAATATTACATTGTGTATATTTTTTAGTTTTTATCGTATAATGTGACATTTTATATAATGTCATGCTAGATATTAATATTGAAAATTTAACAAATTTTATGTTATCTAATCTTATATTATCAAATCTCATCTATCATACCAAAACTTAAGGCCTATTTCACATGTTTGATATGATAGGATTCGATAGTATAAAATTAGAGAAGATAAGGTCTTATAGAATAAGACTTGATAAGCTTTTAATATTATATAGTATTTGGAATGACATCATGAGAAAAAAAAAAGAAAGAAAAGTAGTCGGTATGACATTATATTAGATATTATATTTTATATTATATAATATTATAATTTATTTAGAGATAATTCTAACTTTATGTAAATATTAAATAAAAAATAAAATAATAATTTTTGTTAATTATTTAAATATAATTTTAATATATATATATATATATTATCATTTGTTTATAAATAACTCTAACTATGAATCAATATTGAATAAAAATAAAATGATAATTTTATTAATTTTAAAGATAATTTTAAAAATATTTTATTATTTAAATTTCCTTTATATTAAATTTTATTTATTATTTGTGTCAATATTTCATAACTATTTATTTTTCAATAGATGAAAAAATGTAAACACATTTCTTTTATATAATTTAATATTTTCATAGTATTCTTTAATTTATTATTAGTTATTCAATACTTATTTTATTAATTATTATTTAATTAAATAAGGAAAATAAATTTTATACTTGGAAAGCTAATTAAGTATTATCCCTCCTCTCTAGATTTGATAGATAAACCTATACAATACATTACTTGCATCAATAATAGATAAAATCATAATATATTATTAATTTATTCTATCATGTTTTATAACATGTGTCAAATTGTCCTTAAAGGTGTGTTTAGTATACTATATTAGGTATGATAATATAAATTTATACTACATGTTATTCTTTTTTTCTATTGTTTGGTGTAGAGAACATGTTATATAAGTTTATAAATTATAAAACTCTTATATGTCAAAATATTGTATGACTTAACATAGCATGAGGAGGCGGTAATAGGTCCAATTAGCTTTGAATGTATAAAGTTACTTTTATTTTTACTATTTTATTTAAATAAAAAATTTTAAAATAAATAATAATAAGTGAAAATTTATAAATAAAAATAATTCTTAAATAAATATAGTTAAAAATAATATATGATATCAATTTATCTATATGTAATAAAAATAAAAATTAATTATAATAATATATATTAAATAAAATAAAATAATAAATATTTAATGACAAATAAATATTTAAAATAAATAATAAATAACATGTAATATATAAAATTAAGGATAAATGATAAAAATATTTTGAGTTAATATTTATTTTAAAATTTAAATTTAAATAATTATAATTAAAAATAAAAATATTAACATAAATAATAATGTTTAATAATAAATTAAATTTTAATTAATAAATATTTAGATAAATATAATATCTTAATTTATATTTACATCATTAATAAATTTTTTATTTTATTTTATTTAATATTTACTTATAATATTAGGATTATTTATAAATAAATAATAATATTATAAACTATAATATCTAAATATAAAATATAATATTTTATATAATACAACACTAAATACTATATAATATTAAGAGTATGTTTAGTTGAAAAATAAAATTGAGGATAAATTTTTCATGATTAAACTTCATATATAATTTTATATACAAAACTCAATCAATAAAAATTTACTCTTATTTTATCCTCCAACTAAATATATACCTAAAAGTATATCAGACTTTATTCTGTTATGCCGCATAGCATCAACCATCTATCCTGGGCTAAGCATAAGCTGGAGTAGCATACCTCGTGTGATAAGGAATAGTTAGTCAAGTGACATGTTTCAACGTGGACCGCTAAAAGCTTTCTCACATCCAGGATTCTATCCGTAGAGATACCCTGCTCCCCCATATAATAAATACAAAATAATTATTATTAGAAATTATAGCAAGTGAGGTTTAATATTAAATTAAAAGATATGGCTAAAATTATAAATTCAAAAAAATTCTTATGAAATTTCAATAATAGATTATATCATTAATTTTATGATGTTATAAAAGAATTTTATATTATTATTTAATTATTTTATAAAATTTTTAAATAATAGGTGATTAAGTCAAATATTTTTAATAATATAATAAAATATAATAGAATATCTATATTTATTTATTTTTTATATTAACACTGTATATAAATTAAATTTGTAAAACACTGAATAACAAAAAAATAGAAATGATTTTATTTATAAATCAAATAATTTGTTTGGAATTAAAAAAGTTTAAAAAAGTTGAATTGTGATTCCAAGGAATTCCATTCTTTCAATTTTAAAATCTTTTCATTCTAAATAGGATTTGGATGGAAATGAATTGATTTTTATATTAAAATACAATTCAAATCAATTTTTTTAAATTTTTTAATTATTCAAAACATAATCTATTGCATTTGAAATATAAGAATTGATTTGCAAATCAATCCAATTTCGTTTCCTATTTAATTATTCTACACATAAGATTTAACTCACAAAGCAAATCAATTTAAGTAATTTCAAATCAAGCCATTTTCTAATTTTAATCATTTCAAACACTACCTAAAATAAAATAAGATGTATCACATATTGGTATTGAAAAAGCAAAATTTATAAACTTACGACAACAACTTGAAAAAATTACTAAACAACGTAAATAAAATATTAAGAAGCACAAATCACACTCTTTTTTTTTTTCCTTTCTTGTTGTGCTAAGATATTTATGACGATTATAACTAACTAGATATTTGTTTTGTTACATAAAAGATCTAGAAGTAATGAAAAAAAAACATATATAATCTCGCATAAACTATTTAAATCTCTTTATTAGTTCAATCCTAGTGCCTTCACTAACAAGATATCTAAATAATTTATGATAAGAAATTCGTTATAAATGTTAGAGAAACAATATTTTAAACCCTAAAAATTTATTTAATGTAAACATGCTATAAGGTGAATTAGTGGAGTAAACATATTTCTTATGTAATCAAATTGTTATTAGGCCAGCACCAAAATTCCGTGCACATTTTATATAGTTTGACATTTTTCTCAGAGAATACAAAATTATAGTGTTTAACGAAAACTCATATAGTTTAAGGGGTCGCATTCCTGTTAATAATAAACCGAACTTCAAATATTTCAATTGGAGCAGAAAGAGACTGGAATTAATCCGTAGTCCATACTCCATACCTTGAGGGTAACTTGTGAGTCGTCCGGTGTTTCTACAGTAATTTCAATGACGGTTGGCAAAACTGCAATGGATAATGTAATTCTGATTACGAGCAATTCTCAAATGATATGAGGTGGAGAATTCCCAAAACCAATGGAGTTGGAGATATAATAGCAATAATGCATTTTGGCTACCACATTAAGAAAAGAAAACCAGCTCAGAAGTTTCAACTTTGTCAACTGGCAGTGCAATACAACGTAACATGCTCAAGGAGAAATTCTTAGTTACTCTTATAGTCACTCTTACACCAAGACAAAACGTAAGGTAAATAGAAAATAATAATGACGTGCAAATCTTATGTATTAATTAATCTTATGTATTAATTAATAAATAGATTAGAGCAAATCTTTTTCTATTACTGCACCTAAGTAATTTTGCATGCTGCTAATTCCTAAATCAGGGAAGAAAGACAGAACTCATTGTTTCCAATTTTCAATCAAAACACCAAAAAAGATAATATTGTTGTTAAGAGTCATTTTAACAAGTTGTAACCAGGAATCTGTAATCAACAATTACAACGGACAAATAGACCGGGGGGGAGGACAAACACAGGTATACAGAACGGGAAAGAAACAAGTATAGGCAAGGCAGAGTGCAGATGGAACGTGAACCTTTCTCTTCCTTTTTCTTCTTCTCTCCCTTAGCTTTGTGAGGTCTGGTTTTCCCAGTTTTAGGAGCCATTCTACTTCAAGAAATCGGTTGAATTATTTTTTAGCTTTCGTACAGCTAGCTTCTTCTCGGACGGAAATCACTAAGACAAAATAGTTGAATTCATCGAATAAATGAAATCCCTCTGCATGTGAATGGGAAGAATCTCCGTCCTTAAAACTGTGGAAAGTTTATTTGTGAACAAACAGAACAGCAAGACAGTGTCTGAGAATGACGTAATTATCTGCAGACTTCAGCAGTTTCAACGGGCTAAATACAGAGAAGAATTTTTTAAAAAATTTTAATGGAAATCAAAAGGACTGGAGAGAATAAAATGGAGCTCAGGAAGTGTAGGAAGCAAAGAGCTTTTGAGGTACATGATGGTTAAAAGGAAGGGAATTAAATAGAAAAGGCTATGGGATCCTGGGGCTTTATTAAGAACCAAGTGGAAGTGTAGCCGGGGGTGACACGAAGAGTTAGATAATGTGGGAAACAGAGAAAACACAAAACCAAAAAGAGGGTGGATAGGATAAGGTAAGCCGAGGGCAAGCCAAGGCCAGCCTTGTACGCATGCACACGGAGAATGTAAGGCCAGCGATTTCAGGCCTCTCATTTTTGTTCCGTGACTGTTGACACCTCATCGTCTATGTCTCTCTTTATATAGTTCTTTCTTGGGCCTGTGTCGAAATAAACACGCAAATGCAATTATCGCCGATAAGAAAAGACATGGTATAAAACAAAGATTTTGGGGATGTTTGGATAGGTAGATTGCGATAGAGCACAGTGGAATAATTATTCCACTTCATTATTTTGGTATCTTATATTTTATCCTATTCCTTTTAATTTTGGGAAAGAGATTTGAGAAAAGCTTATGAAAGTCCATCTATCTCTGCTAAACGCTATCCAAGTTTGAAAAATACAAACAATAAAGTAAATAAAAATCTCGCTCTACTTCATCCAACTTCACCAATTCAAATACACTCTTCAATTATGTTAGTCTCAAACTTTTAAAATAAATCAATTTTATCAGTTGGGTGATGATATATCACATTAAGCGTGTGATGATTTAAGTGGCTCATTTTGATCTAGACATTACATAAGAGAGTCATTTTTGTTATTTTACAATGAATTAGCAAAATTCAACAAGCTAGCTATTAAAATTCTCCACAATTATAGTTTCACTTGTGAATATCCTCTGTATATACCATTCTATGACTGTATACCTAGTCCCCATACTTTATCCCCCGTACAGAATTACAATGATGCTATTTTCACTATGATACCAATATTCTTATATTCAAGTATATTGATTGTTAGCTTGCACAATAAGTATAAAAAGGTATAATGCCCTAAATAAAAATAAAAAGGATACAATACAAGCAACTAATACTACTAGATACACGCAACTAACACTACACAATCCTAGGACAAAAGGAGCGCATAACGAGTGCTTGATCAAGGTGGTTTTTGGTATGGGCTCAAGGAGAGACCAAAAAGGAAGAGAGCCAAAATCTCTTACATAACTTAGCAACAGTACATTGTATAAAAGTACACTCCTACTCATCCCTAGGATATCCAATTATGGAAAATGTGAAGGGTATAAATAGGAGAGGGGAAAAAAGGTATGGAATCTACTCTGATACTATCACCACATTTACTCCCATAATCTGACAAGCATTGGAGTCCTTTACAAGGACCACCCTTGGTGAACCAACCTCCATGAAGAGAAGAGGAGCCAACAAGGAGAGCCACCATCTACACGCCAAAGTGCAACCCTAACGTAAGTTTATGTTATATTGGAGCCATTGCCAAGGATGAAAACATTGGCGACAACTTTCACCATCTTACTACAACCTTACTGCCACCTTATCACCATCCTTTCACCACCTTACTACAGCCTTATCACCACCTGACCACCCATTTTCCCTCTTTGGTTTTTGCAGTCCTGTCGTCAACCTTTTTTACTAATGGCTCAGATTAAATCCATGAGTAGAGCCCTCATTGGAGGGCTTAATGGCACCGCATCCCTCTCGGTGGGGACTTAGCTCATTAGCACAGTCACCACCAGATGGCCTCACAACATGAGAATCAGCTTTTGCTACTGGATCGAGGTAGCTTGACCTTGAGGTAACACCAGACATGCTAGCTCCGAAAGTGTCACGACCCGATTTGGGAATGTGACCAGCGCGTGAGGAATCTCATCTCTACGTAAGCCTCGTGACCTCTGAGTCCTCTCTATATGCATATAATAATAACAAATCCATTTATAAAACATCATTTCATCTCTAATAAATCTTGAGCGCTTTCGAAATCAAGCTCATGATCAATAATATATTATAATTAAACTCTAAATCTACGTCTGTAACACAAAACATGAGTTGCTCTCAATACAAAATATCCATGAAAGCTATAATCATGTAAATACAAAATGATAATGAAAAATCAATGCAAATTTATCTCTATGGTCTGGGACCTTACCCGCAATGTACACTGGAACACTCTATCTTTAACCAAAAAGCAAAAGACGCTTCACTCTGAAGTAAAGCTCACCAACTGGAAACCTCTACTCTGGGGAGGAGGTGGCTGAGAGGGACCCGTAATAACTAAAGTATCTGTAATGAAAAAAGGAAGATGGATAAATTTCATCTAAAACTCAGTGAGTGAATTCTCACTCGTAACTATTTTCATGGAACAATAACCAAGATGCATAAAAATCATCCCAATACTAATAATTAATAACAATAACAATAATAAAACAAATTCTAAAACTGTTTCAAGTAATGCCATATATAAAGCTCTAAACTCCTCTAAGTCACAGTCAATAATACTCTGAACTTGATAAACACGCATAAGAATAATAATAATTATAACTGTTTGTAAATATCTCTATTCTTTATGGACACCTCACTAGGTCCCGATTTGCTATGTTCTCTAGAAGCTCTGCCTCCATGGCCGTGAAAGGGGTTTGCCTCCATGATTGTTTATTTCTATTGCCTTCGTGGCCGTTTAATACTATTGCCTCCATGGCTGTTTAATAAATCTCATCATACATAACTCAACGGAAATAAATAAAATCAATAATACTGAAATTACATAACTAAATGGTGGGTGCTCCAGCCTCATGAACGTGAGCCCCTAAATTTTTAGTACTCTGAGAGTTCTAGATCTATTCAACTCTAAAAATATGACTTTAGCATAATTGTGACTATGAAAATCGTGCCCAAGCGATCACCTACTTGTAAGTATTCTGATTTCATGCCCACAGAATATGTATCTGGCAGTTACTATAAATCATATTGAATTCCGTACCTCTAGGTGCCATAAACTGAAAAATTCAAATCTCAAGCTAACATAAATCTTTATATACATGATGAATCTAAAATCATAGCTCAAAACATTGGGTTTCAAAATCATAAACATAATAACTCTGAAGTGGGCTAACATTTTTATTCACAAACTAAATCATGCTTATTATATATATTTATTTTCTATAAATACTCTGTGCTAGGCTCTTCTCTGCTTTACACTCTATCATATAATTGTCCTACTCTTAAAATCATAACGGAAGTCACAACATCTCTAACATATATAATCATAAGCCTGCTTTGGCTACTCATTTTAGTAACAATGGTCCCATGAGTTTCTGAAAATATAGTTTCATGCTCTTTGAAAACCACAATCTCATCAACTTGAAAAAATCATTACCCATCTCTAATCCTTTCTAAAATAGCCTCAAATAATACATTTCATGATATATGAGAACCATGATTTCATAAACTTTGCATAATTAATATCTATCTAAAATCTCTTTGAAATATGCTCTATGTAACACCCTAAAGTTATTTAAAAATTTATTTAGGCTTTATTAATAAGAATTTCGATACTTTGATAGATGTATGACAATAAGGACGACCTAATGGATGAGTTAAAAAAATGAAAAAAATGAATAGTAACTCTGTGGGCCGTATATGCCCATCGAGACAGTCAAAAACTCTAGGACCAGGACCAAGATATGATCATATGAAGGCTAGAAATGGTTACAGTGAAATTCTAGACTTGGAACTAAATTTAGAGCAGCATCTATTTTTCTTAGCATGGTATTTTACCTGTTCAGTGAAATATTGGTGCAAAATTTTAACACAAAAAAAGACAACTTGCTCTCTAAACTTAAGTGAACTAATCATGTTGAGCTAATGAATAACATATATCAAAATTTTCAAGTAAGTTTTAATCACCTAAGGGCTAATATTTCACGTATTCAATAAAATTTTGATGTGTAGTTCTTACACTGTATGAAACTTACAGTGTAAATTTTCCACTACTTTTGACAAGTGTATGGCTAGGGAATGGCCATGCCATTGTCCTTGTGAAGATTTAATTATAATCACATAAAAATTCTAATTTCTATTATAAGTTATATTTATTTGTAGTGAAGAATTAAGACATGTCTTCATATGTTAATAAAATAAAAGAAAAATCACATTTCTTTACACCTTATCTTCTAAAAGCTTCGGGTAACCTTATTACAGCCTTCTCCATCTTCATCTTCTTCATCAAAACACCATAACATATCTTATCTCCTATCTCAAAACCAAACATCGAAGACTTAAGCACAAATCACATACTAGTTCTTGATATCCCCAAATCAACTCTTCACAGACAATTCTCATCTCAACATATTATTAAGTTTGCTACTGTCTTTGCTATGATATCAGAGGAATTAAGAGGGTTTGATCAATAATTGGGTGTAGGAGTCCTTGAGGAGAACTAAGAAGAAGAGTAGGAACACATAAGAGTCAAGTAGGGCCTTATTTATTTTCTTTTCTTTCCAATTTTGTTCTAAACTTTTCTGATTGATTTGGCTAGAATTTTCTAGATATATTGGTTGATGGTAGATAGATATAGATATTTTTAATTTGTTAAAGTGATTGGATGATGGAAAAAATCATTTTTCTCAAAATATGTTTTGAACCTTGTTGCTGGAAAATCTCGATTTTAAGCAGGCAGATAATTTGTTCAAATTTTCTAACCTATTTAGAGATCTTGGAATGAGCTGAAAATTTTATGGGACGTAGCTAACATGTTAGGTATCTCTAGTAAAAATTTTGAGCTATTCTGAATACTTTTGCTATGTTTAAAAATTCAAGAACCAAATTGGTTAAGTTGCTGCCTGAACAGTCAAATTCTGAAACACTTAAATTGTCCAAATTTATTAGCATACCAAAAGATTGATTCTTGAGCTGAAATTTTTACAGGATAATGAAAACATCTTGAAGTCTGACCCTGAATGTTTTTAGGTTGTTATATGTTCATTTGATATGGTTATAAAATTGGGACTTTCTGTCTATTGGTTGAAAAGAATAGATTCTGACCTCCAAATTTGTAGAATTTTTTTAATATAGCTAGAGACCTTATTATGTCATGAAATTTTTATAAAATCTATTAGACTGATTAATTGACTCTGAAAATTTATTTTGCTCTATTTTCATGAAGTTTAGTAGCTGATTCACAATTTTCTTTAGAACCGAAATTCTGGACAGCATGCTGAATTGTTGAATTTATGATGAAACATTAATGATTTGATCTCATTTATGCTATATGAATCTAGGAATGATGTTAAGCATATATGAATGTGAATACTTATTACAATTGCTTACATGTGAAAGAAAGCATAAGATTATGTTTCTTGGGCTGGAGAAAGTAAATCCGATATGTCGGGGAAAGAAAACCTGACTACCCTTGAAATGAGTAGGGTAAAAGAACCTGAATAGGAATATGACTGTGTGGGAATTGGAAAAAGTAAATCCAATGATCTTGTATAAGAATAAGCTCAATCCTGAAAAGCAGTCTAATACCCAGGAGTAGAATAAACCACCATAGTCAAGGGTCAAGACAGTTAAATAGCAATTGTTCTAAGTAATCCTTTATCTTAAGTTATGCTATGTACTATGAGAATGAGTTTTATTATTCCATTGACATCCGACACTTGAGTGTTAAGTTAACATAAAAAATTCTAAAAATAATGGTTGTATTAAACGAACCTTCTTCAGATAAAGATTTTATGAAATAATATATTCATTATCATTTATATTATTTGCATGCAATATTTTTATAATCAAACCGAGGCAGCTGGAGTAGATAATGATGACATTTATATGTGCATGGGAATACCGTACTGAGGATTTTAGAATTCTATTCCCTATTTGCATTCCATGTCTACCTCAGATACAGGAGATGGTCTTCATTAGAGAATTCAGTGACACTCATGAGCCGGCATCTGACCATACTGTGTTAGGAGTTATACCAAAGATACCTGCCACTAGTATACTTGAAATGAATAGATCCTTTGTGTATGAGTTCTTGGATAGATTCATACTAGAGTGAGTTATGATATGTATTTTGATGTCTATGGTATATGCCCTGTGATTACTAGATTACTGTATATTATACATATACTGATAAGGCATAGTTGCCTAGTTATATTTGCCAGCAAATATACTTATGGTATTAGTACTTTAAGAAAACCTATTAAGACTCGTTTATACATTATTTTATCTCTATTATTAATACTCGAAACTATATGTCACCAAATGTTATCCCTTTTGACTATAAATACAAACAAGGAATAATTTACAAGGATAAGAGCTTATAGATAAACTAGTCGATTATTACATGGAATATGCAATGATACGTGGTACCACACTATTAGTTACGATGCTACATCCTAAGTAAAGTACTGTAATTAAGGGGGTGTTACACTCTAACATTATACGTTATGCCACAATATACAAAAAATAACTCTAATGACCAAAAATAAAGGTCACATGATTGAACCCACTCACATGGAGGGGTGAAATGTGAAGGACCAACTCCAAGAAAGCTCCGGGGAGTAGAGATGGTACCAATGTATATTATTGAAACAACAAAACTCATAAACAATCTATGGGAAGCTCTAGATTGCTCTAAACATACATTAACAACATTGGGGGAGCACCCCCACTTCATAATAAAGAGGGAAATAACAAAGCCCAACCTAGGATCATGAAAGGAAGGAGAGAATGGGAATAAAACCTAACAACATATGCTCATCTTAATGATTGGGGATGATGGATTATAGTGAGATTGAGAGAAAGAGAGAAAATTAGGGCTTGGGGGAAGGGTTCTTCGGTTCTGGTTGAAAAAATCCAAGGGGACGGGTTTTATAATGGGTAGGTGTCTCATTAATTAAAACAGTGTCGTTTTGTACTATGCTAACATTGGATCCGCTCACTGTGGTGAGTAAATCTTGATGTAGTAAACCTGGAGAAACAACAACTTGTTGCAGTGAACATATCTCACTGCAGTGAGCCTCCTGACCTGTCTACTGCTATAAATGAACATAATTCCTACTGACTAGAATTATGCAGCAACAGCACCCAACAACATTATTTATTCTCCATTAACTTTAAAACATAAATGTAAATAAGGAAATACCCCCCATTTGGATTCAAATAAAAAAAAAAATCAAAACCCCAACCAATCAAAATCCAATTTTTGAGCCTTAGTTCAAATTCAGAAATTCTTACAATTTTTTAATCTTGTGGGCTAAAAACAAAACATCTAGAGATTTTCTAAAATCCATTAAAAATCACTCTTCAATTTATTTTTCTTTGAAGAGCAATCACCGGGACTTTTGATCCTAAGAAAATGGCTCTATCATATAGTGTAATATCCCCAAATATGAAATTTAGTGGTTTATAAATTATTATTAGTATTATTATCATTATTATTATATTATAAATATATAGATACATAAGTTATAGTTTGGGCAAAGCATTGGTATGTGCAACGCATCATCAAGCGTTATTATATATATATATATATATAACACAGGAATTCCGTCTCCGTTACGCATCTCGCTTCAAATCCTTTTTTTTGTTTTTACATCATAATACTCCCAAATATTTTTCTAAGAACCCTAGCCACCAAGAATTTTTCACAAGAGAGAAAAATATGGTTTCTCTCAATTTTCTCTGATCAATCTCTTTCAATAAGTGATCTTCATGGAATTAGCCAATTCCTTCCCTTTTTTCTTAATCTAATTTACGAGTTTGGGTATTGTTAGGCATGGTTTTTCTCATAATTGTTTACCTCCCTATCATCCCAAACTCAGTTTGGTCGATTAAATTTAATTGTTTATGTTTTTATTATATTGTTTGGTAGGTACTGGTGCCAATCCTACTCCCCATAGTCAAGTCGTCAGTGGAAGCGCACTCCCGGTTACCAAAGGTGAGTGGATAATTGCTCATGGCTATAATTTAGCCATTAAAAATATTTTATAAACTGATTATTATCATTATTATCATGAAAATCATATTTTAGAAAACTCATGGTGTAACACCCTTCTAACTACCATATATTACTCGAGTGTCTATACAGTAATTAGAATAGTGTTACTCTTATTTTATATTTCATATTAGTCAGGAGAAATGAAAAGATAATAATAAAATGAGCTCCTGGATTGCAACAACTTATAGATCTATATATATATACACCATAAGTGAGTAAGCACTATGTACAGTACATTCGATCATAAATTGTCAACCACTGAACTATTCAGGAATTTAGTACAAAAGAAGACATCTTCTATGTCTAGTTTAACCTGCTCAAGTATCAAGGCCCAACAAAATCTCATTTTCACATAAATGGACCCCAAAAATATCTAACAAAGTCAATCTGCAGGCGGGTGGATATCTAATACTAGACTTCAACTATATACACATCAAGAGTCCCCGAAGGTCCCACATCCTATTGAATGAAACCATTGGCCATCGGGATGATGGCTTCACCTCTGCCAGGGGCATCAGGACCCTCAAGTGGGTTTGAGTCTGAAGACGAGGATGAAGCGGGAACATCTGCTAGAGGGGGTGCTAGTGGTGCGTGCGGAATATCAAATATCACTGGGTGTGCCATGTGGAGAGGCACACCATCATACAGAAAAGCAGGATCAAAGTTAGCGATAGATACAGACGTACTAAAGGAATAGGCGAAAAACACATAAACATGAACTTGTGAATAACCGATAGTATAAAGAGAGTCTAGTGTAGGATCATAGTTCCACACCCATTGTGGCGAGTCAAGGTAAAACACTAGTGGCTACATCTGTTGGATCTGAATAACACAAAATAAATATAGCCGTAGGGTGAGAATATTATAAAATTCTCAATAAGATATTCCCTCAAATGTGAACAGAATATAACAAGTAATTCATTCATATAGAAATCATCATGCTAAATCATATGTATAAATATTAATGTACATAATTCAAGTAAATATAAAGACAAAATGGTAGTAATAATCTATTTTTCTTTTATAATCCCTTGAATTCAATTCAGTACAGTTGTTTCTTTTCATTAACATAAAGAAGGCTTAATTTCATATCAAGTAACATCTGTAATGGATAACTCCACAGAGGACCATATACTACTAGGACATGAGCTCATTCCTATTCGTGATCATCAGACTTCATTTTTTTCCATTTCCAAATCACACACAGTTCTATCTCCTAGCCAATACGTCTACCGACTCATAAACTTATAATACCTGGGGTACACGTGTCAGTAGACGAGTTTCGCATGACCTTAAGGTCTCCCGGGACCCACTGCTATTGCCGAGTCCGGGTCTTCGCTAAGTCTGGAGCCCTACACCTCCTTGGAGGGCTATATGTTAGAGTTATATTCTTGGGATCAAAAGTCCCGGCAATTGCTTTCCAAAGGAAAATAAAGTGAAGAGTGATTTTTAACGAATTTTTGAAACCCTCTAGATATTTCATTTCTAGCCCCCAAGTTTAGAAAATCACCGAAATTTTGAAATTTGAACTAGAACTCAAAAATGAGATTTTGATTGGTTGGGGTTTTGATTTTTTTGATATTTTATTTGAATCCAAATGGGGGGTATTTTCTTATTTACATTTATGTTTTAAAGTTAATAGGAAGTTAATAAATGATTTAACTTAGCATAAGGAAATGAGAATAAGTGAGTGAGTATGGAGATAAGCCATATGCCTGTGACAGCAAAATTCTGAGTCTGGAGTTTGCTGTCACCGATATAGCGGTCACAATAAGTATGCAGCACGATTTTTGCCCTCTGGATACCGTTATAGCGGTCATAAGTGCACAGTAACGGGGAGAAGAATGGCATAGACCACTATATAGCGGTGTCAGTTTTCCAGAAACAGTGAGAAACGTCACTGTTTCATCAAATGAACCCCTCCACCCCAATTTATACCCCAAACTCGGAATTTCTCCCCTATTTCCGAACCCTACCCCAAAATTTCATCTCCTCTTCTCCTTCCTCCCCTCCACCCTCATCGTCCATTAAATCTATCTTCCTCAAGCTTCAAGGTTTATGTTGTTAATGGGTTTTGGTCTCTTTTTCCTTTTCCTTCATGGTCTTAGTATGGGTTGTTATTTTTCTCTCTTGTTGTCAAGTGGGGGGTGCTCCCCCAATGTTGTTAGAATTATGTTAGAGTAATCTAGAGATACCCATAGAGTATTAATGAGTTTTATGGTTATAATAGTTGACGTTGGTGCCCTTCCAGCTCCCCGGAGCTCAGTTGGAGTTTACGCCACCTATTCCTCCCCTTCCAGGTGAGTGGGTTCAAACTCATAGCCTTATCTTTAGACATTATGATTACGTTTGATGCATGATGATTGTTAAATATGGTATTAGAGATGAAAATATGAATATATAATTTTTGCAAAGCCATGATTTTGAATATATAGCATGAAATGAAATTTAGAAAACCATGGGACCATGATTGATATGTTGTGTGTTATGAAAATGTTTTATCTGCCAATGAAATGATTTTTGGAATAATTGATGATTTAGAAAGTTGCAAATTATGCAAGAGTATATGAATTAATAGTTCTTATTTTATTAGATATGTTTTAAGAGTTTATGATATGCTATTGATTCAAGCCTTGAGATTTATAAATATGATTTTAGAGTATTCAGTTGATGTATGTATATATATTGAAAGAATGTTTGATAGAGTATGATTTAATTTGATGAATAGAAATGTATATTTTGGTTTTAGAGGTTTTGTGATTGTGAACTCTTTTATTTTGAAGTATAATGGCAAAGTTATTAAGTTATGAAATATGTTAGTTAAGAAATGGATTTAAAACTTCAGTTTTATGGTACCCAGAGGTACGGAATTCAAAATGATTCTTAGCAACCGCCAAATACATACTCTGTGAGCTTGAAATCGGGATGCCTTCAAGTGGGTGATCCCTTGGGCTCGATTTTCATAGCCACAATTATGCTAAAATCAGATTGCTAGAGTGATATGAGTCCATAACTCTCAGAATACTAAGATTTAGGGGCTCTCGTTCGCCAAGGACGGAGTACCCACCCTTTAGCCATGAGATTTCAGTATTTTTTTGTTTAATCTATTTGCAATTAATTACATAAATGATAAATGATAAACAGGCATGGCGGCTTATACAGAAAACGGAACCTATTTAGGTATCCACATTAGATCCCCAGTGGAGCTCGTGTCTGGCACTAGTGGAGCATAGTAGATGCGTTCAGTGTGGTGGAGCCCGTGTCTGGCACCCACTGAAGCAAAACCTTGAGTTCCCATTTAGAATGCGTTCTACGCGGGGGGTTTAGCCGAATCCCGGTAGGAACAAAGCCTTGAGGGTGTGTAGGGGCCTAGGCCGAATCCTAGTACCAAAGAGGAAAACCATGTTTCTCTATTAGTACACTATTGCTTATGTTTTCAGAGATTAATCATGTTTTCAGAGAATATCTAATTTAAGAGTTATTACATAAATGTATTGAAAATGATTTCTCATTAGAGTAAGAATTTAGAGATTTTTTTTTCTATGAATTTATAATTAAAGAGAAATCTTTTATATATAGCTATGAACATGAATATTAAATGGTTTGTGATTGTTGCATGTATATAATTTATTATATTTATTGGTTGTCCCATGTGGGTGATGGGTGAGAGCTCACTCACCGAGTCCGTTAACTCACCCCTCTCTTTTCCCCCTATAGTTGCAGGTTCAGAGGTGATTTAGATTCCAGTTCCACAGACACCGTTATTCTAGTGGTGAGTCTTACTTTATGGTAAGGCTTAGAGTAGGATGCTAGAGTAGAGTGCTCCAGTAGATGTGCAGGTAAGATCTTATCCACGCATGTAGTTTGAGACATTCTAGTATTTTCAGATATTGAGCATGTATATGAAATGTAAATTGCAATTAGAGACTTATGTAATGAGACAGTTATGAATCATAAATCAGCAGATTTGAATAAGAGCTTTTAGATATTTAATTATTGAATATTTTCAGTTTATGAAATTGAGCATTATGTTTTAATTAGAGGAAATGTTTATATTTCAAAGAGATCATATTATATTTATGATAAATTATGCATTTAGATAGCCATGTCACCCAGTAGGCTGACGTGGGGATGGGATTCCCCACGTGCCTGTCATGCTCCCAAGTCGGGTCGTGACAAAAATTTCCTAGGAAGTTCTTATTTTTGCCTTCCCACTTTATCACACGTAAGCCTTGTTTCTATTTTCCCCATATTTTAAAACATGCACCATTAAATTTCACATATTCTCTTTTACCATATAATCGTATTATGGACTTCTCTATTCCAAAGTTAGGTTTATCTCACATATATAGGCATTTAGTTTCAGTGGATTCTCATTTTTACTTTATAGACAGGCCTTTCAAACAATTAGCATGCATTCATATGCTAATTCATATCAGTGGCTAAGATTTGATCTTTCATAAAGCATAATTTTTTTCATTAACAGAATTTCATATCAATGGCTAGGATTTGATCTTTCATTCCAAGATGAAATCCTAGCCAATCATTGGTATTCAAAAGGATAAACTTCATTATTAATAGATATTAACTAGTTTTCGGTGTTAAAAATCGCACATCGAAATTTCATCAAATGGGTGAAACATTGTACTCGGGTGATCAACTATTGCCCGAAAATTAATTCTAAGAATAAAATTTTTATTTCTACCTATGTCTAACCTTAATCCTATAATTTCTCAATTTTGGACACCTTCGAGGCCCAGTTCTAGGGTTTTGGCTGTCCCAGCGGGGCCCATAAAATACTATTCATATTTTTTTTTATGTTCGTTATATTGTTCTCATTATTTCTATGTACATCAGAATTTTGACATTCTTATTACTAAAGCCTCAATTATTTTCTGAATAAAAAAATTTAGGGTGTTACACATGGAACCATTGTTTGTTGCATGATTGTCAAAATATCTCACCAGTTCAAGTTATATTATATTTCAGGAATATATATGATTTTATATGGCATGATATAAATCTTATATGAAATTAGGTTGACAGTTATCATGATTTCAATGTTAAAAATATTAATTAATTATCAGATATGAACAACAGGCGGGACTTTATAGGATAATTTATACGAATATTATAAAATATTGTTATTATTTATTTAGCATAATATGACCCAGTTAGCTACTATGAAGCAGTTAAGAAGATAAAACAATTCATAACTATTTGATAGTTACCATATGGATAGCAGTTAGAATAGCAAGAACATCATTGATGTTATGTAAATTTTAATTATACATATAAAGCCCTACTTGATATTAGAACTTAGTTAAACAGCTAATACAGTGCTCAATTAAAATATGAAATAATAATGTTTAGCATGATAAGATTTAGCTAGTTGACGGAGAATAGTTAATAGCTAATTATATAAATAGATTAATATATATACTTATAATTTATTATATGATTGACATCCAGAATAATAAGAATGTCTAAGTAATAGTTAAATTTTTATTAAATAATTATTCATGACATAACTTAGTCAATTAATAAGAAATTAATCAATAGCTTTTATAACCTCTACGATTAAATTATGAATTAATTATTAAAGTATAATGAGTGTTCAGTATACTAAGATTAGTTTTAGTTTTATAGGTAGTATTTATCTATTGTTAATTCCTAAAATTAATTTATTTATATAGAATAAGAGAATCCAATATTTTTTTAGCAATAATAAAATGGGCAAATAATAATTAAAAGTTCGGAGTTAAATCCTTGTTATTATTATTAGTATTGCTATTATTGTTGCAAGTGGAATAGTTTCTATGATGAAATATTTAATGATGAAATATTTATCTCATTAGTAGCAAGTAGGATACAAGAATAAGTTAGAGTGTTTGAATTTTTTTATTGATTCAGTTGGTTTATGTATGTTGAGATTAGTATAATAGAATTATAGCATGTCTTAGAAATATCGTTAACTTTGGTACACCTAGTTGCCAAGGAGGCGGTGTCTCAAGCGGTCATGGAGGCAATTTTATGAGATTTTGACCTTGGTATATCTAGCTGCCAAGGAGGTGGTATACCAAGCGGCCATGGAGGCAATCCTATAAGACTTTAACCTTGGCATATCTGGCTACCATGGAGGCGGTATGTCAAGCAGCCATGGAGGCAGGCTTTTCAAAGACCAGAGGAGTTCGAGGCCTAGTGAGGTGCCCAAAGAGAACAGAGTTATTTACAGACAGTTGTTATCATTCTTATGTATATATATTCATTATGTTTAGAGCACTGTTATTTATGATTCAAATATATCACAGGATACGGTATTTAAGAGGACAAAGTCATAAGTAAATGTTTATGACGCAAGTGAATACGTATTGAATACCAATTCGGTTTTAAGTTAATTTCCTTTAAGTTGGATTTTACTTAGTTAAGATGAGGCTTGATTTGAACATCTACGAATATTATCATTATATAATTATCTGCATATCCATGTTGTATGTATTATTGCTATGTAGTTCTTTCTTGTCCTATGTGAGCTATGGGTGGCTATCTGCTCACTGAGTTTTGATGAACTCACCTCTCTCTTTTTCTCCCCCATAGATACAGTTATAGACCCAGTTGCATCACAAGATCCACTTCAATAGTATTCCAGCATCTTTGGTGAGCTTTGTTTTTGAGTGAAGCTTATTGTAGGTTATGTTAGTTTAGTAGTGCTCCAGTAGTTGTGTAGGTAAGATCTCGGACATACGTAATATGGTTTTATTTATGTTATAGATATCAGTTATTTTATTATTTATGTTTGGCTTGGCCCTGATTATAGATTTTATGCAGCTTTTTATTTAGGATTTATGTCTGGAGATATTATCAGTTTATGGAGTTTAGTTAAACTGGAAATATTATAAATATATTTTGATTTATCTATGCATATTAGTTAGTTAAGTTACTAGAGAGGCTTCTGTAAGGACTTAATCCCTCACGTGCTAGTCACGTTCCCTAGGCGGGTCGTGACATATAGCCCTCCAAGGAGGTGTATGGTCTAGACTTAGCGAAGTCCTATGTAATACCTTAGATATACTGTTACCTAGAAAGGTATAGAGCAACACACGTGTCTGTAGGTAAATTCGGGCCCTGAATTTTTACTAAGTCTAAAACCCTACACTTCATTAGAGGACTATATGATAGAACTATAATTTTGGGATCAAAAGTCCCGGTAATGGTTCCTACGAGGAAAATGAGTTGAAGGAGGATTTTTAATGAATTTTATAAAAGTTTTAAATAGTTCATTTTTAGCCCTCAAGTTTTAAAAATCGTAAGAATTTCCGGATTTGAACTAAAACTCAAAATTTAGATTTTGATTCCTTGGGATTTTAATTTTTTAGATATTTTATTTGATTCTAAATAGGGGGTAATCCTTATTTACATTTATGTTTAAAAGTTAATAGGAAAAAAAATAAATGATTTAAAAGTTAATAGGAAATAAAATAAATGATTTAACAAATAAGTGAGTATTAAGATAGTATAGTCCAATGCATACCAGAACATCTCCTTGGAAACTGCCCAGGCGGTCATTAGAGAGTTAAAAACCCCTGTTCAGGGTCCAGAACATTCCCACACGAAAAAACATAACTCTCACCCCCCAAAATACGAAGAACTCATCTCCCCACCCTTTGCTTACTCCCTTTTACTCAATCTAACATCAATCTTTTACTTCCAAGGTTTAAAGGTGAGTGATTTTACTAGATTTCCTTCCTATTTCATCTATTCTTCTCTTGTTCCTAGAGATAATTTTGGGTTTCTTCTTGTCCTATGGTCATAGTTCTGCTCTATAGTGATAAGAGTTGGAATAGGTCTCTTCTGAGATTGATTTAGAGTTTTATTGCTTTACTGGCAGATAGTGGTACTGTTTCTACCTCCCAGAGTCTTATTGGTGTCTCTCCTATTTATTCTACCACTCTAGGTGAGTGGGTTTTCATCTGTGGCTTCTATGTTCTGCATTAGACTTATTTGCATAAAAAATATGCTTTATATGATGGTTTTAAAGAGTTCTACAAAGAGATTAGAGGTTTTTGTTGATTATTCAAGCTTATAAGAATATGATTTTCAAATGTCATAAACTATGGATTCTTATGAAAGCCATGGGACTATTGTTACTGAAATGTGAATATTTGATTATGACTCTTGAACATTTTGAAGTTATTATGTTGATCTGATGATTTCTGATATACTGGATTCTATTATATGAGAAAGCTTTGAACCCTAGGGTAGAAGCCCTTGTGGATCATAGAGAGAGGATTTGATTTTTGTTGATACTGAACAGTAGCTATAGAGAAACAGACAGCGAGTTAACGGCTGAATGATCGTTAACCTTGGTACCAAGTTATCCTAAAGGACAATCTCATAGAGCAGAGAATGGAACCTATGTTGGTGTCCACATTGGATCCCTGATGGATCATAGAGCAAAGTATTTCGGTTCTTGAAGAGCCATAGAGTAGAGATTTCTGTTTCTTTAGTTAGATACTGTTAATGATTTTAAAGGCCAATGATTAATTGATTTTGTGTATATAGTTATGTTAAATGTTTTAAAGCTATATGTTATAAATGATTTTCATACATATATTGCATGGTTTTACTGATGTCCCATGAAGGGGGTTGCAGGTGGGGATTCACTCACTGAGTTTTTATATAAAAACTCACCCTTCTCCTTTCCTTCTATTTACAGATACAGCTGCTGCTGCGGATTTTTTCCAGCCTCCTACTCCCTAGCAACATTAGAGGATTAGTTGGTGAGCTTCACTTGAGTGAAGCATTGTTTTGATTCTGTAGAGTGCTCCAGTGTTATTACAGGCAGGAGTCCTGATTCATCTAGAGTTCTTTTTGCATTTTGCATATTTGATTATATTATAGTTTGTTTTAATGAAATTGGTTGTTTCTGGACAAATTGGACAAAAATAGTTTAATATGTACATTTATATTTTGTGTATGGATAATGGATGATTTCAGACTTTTGATGTTGATGATGAATTTTAGTTATTAAGATCTTGACTTCAGAAAACAGGGAATTTATATATTGAAATTGAAATATTGTTTTACATGGATTTTCCTTATTTAAATATGCATGTAGAGCTGTACACAGGTCTCGAGGCTTACGTAGGGATGAGATTCCCCACGTGCTGGTCACGTGCCCAGATCGGGTCGTGACATCCTAGACCTGGCAACATGGCTAGGTCCCTGAGGACCTTGAAGCCGTACAGAACTTGTCTACTGACACGTGTACATTGGGTATTACAATCTTCCCCTTTAAAAGATTTGGTCCTTAAATCTAAACTGAGGTAACTGGAAGTTCAAGGAGTCGGAATACTTAACCCGTATAGGGCTTCAAGGACAGGCCTGAATGCCCGGAACACTCTGACATGATACTCTAACTGTATTAGCTGATACTCTGGGAGACAATGCCATCCTATATGTCACTGCTCCACTATTCTAGCTGAGGATACCAATCATCACACCCGAGGCTGTTCCGCCTCCAAGGGCAGCCCTTTCCCATCAAGGTAACAAAGGCTCCTATCATGACATTTACACTAGACGATTAAGCTCCAAGGGTAGCCATTTCCATAGTGCAAGTTCTTAGATGAGCATCTATGCTGCACCAACCTCATATGCGTGTAAGTTCTCGAAGATAGGGGTTAAACGTCACTTGTGTCCTTGCTCTAGTTCTATTTCTCTTGTGTCTTATACCAACTGATACTACGGGGACTCCTAGTCCTCCACTTCTAATCTCCCTATTCCTTAATCTCGCTTACTCAAGATCATCTACATTCTAGTTTCAAAACTATCCTCTTTAAGCTATTCTGATTGTGCTTGTGCCACACTAAAAGACGTGAATTACCATACTAGCATATGATCAACAACTCTACCTGGTAACAGCGTGTATGGTGCCGATGTGTCCTAACTGATCAAGGCATAGAAATGGGGCTGGTGGGCTTCGTTGCTCGGGCCCCTGCTGTATGGACTACAACCTCTGCGAATTTGAGGAACTGCACCAGTTTGAGTTGCCGACTGAAAGGAATGAGCCGGTGCGATGAGGTTTGCAGACCCTTGGTTGGAGGCTGCCTGGATGAATGGACAATCCTTCCACTTATGACCTCGCTGCCCATAACCATAGCATATGAAAGTACCAAGCAAACATTGGCCTCTATGGCACTTCTCACATGTCTGATAAGCCGGATGTGACCGATCGGTCTACACTGAACCCCATCCTACTGACTGGGTACCTCCCTTACTATCAGTCTGTGACAGAGCTGGGCTGGATGGGGTGGGCTCTGAGATGGTGATCTTATCTACCCAACCTTATTGTCGATCCCGCTGATGGGAATTCTTGCTCAAACTTACTCCACTCATGAAAGAGTCATGAAGCTTGGCCCTCTTGCTGGTCTCTGACATAGCCTTGCTCTCTGCTAAGCCGCCCTCAAACCCAATTGCGGTATCCACAATCTCAGTGTAGTCCATGGCCCTTACGTGAGGCTATAAGCTTATAAACATGTCCTTTGTAACACTCTCATAACTACCATATATTACTCGAGTTTCTATACCGTAATTGGGAAAGAGTTGCTTTCTTTTATATTTTATACCAGTAGAGAGAAATGAAAATAAACAATAAAAAGAGATCATGTGTTGCAACAACTTATATATATATTCACATCATAAGTAAGTAAGTAATATGTACAGTACACTTGAATTTAAAAAGAGGTTTATGTTTAATCTAAGCAATTTTCTGTCCTAATTAACTTTAATAAATTATTTTGACTCTAAATTAATTATGGAAATTAATTAATCTTCGATTAGAGCCTAATATTGCTCAGGTTTGCTTAATTACATTATTAAGCTCAAAACCACTATGATAGGGGCAAAATCGTAATTTTACACAAAACTGCTTGGGACCACCGGGACTTAAACAAATGTCTCTGAACACATAAAAACATCATTTAAAACCTTCTGGAGAAGTTTCGGGCTCAAATGGCACTTATACCAGCATAAAAACGCTATAAGGGTATTTTGATCATTTTGACCCGAAACCTCAGAAAACGAGATTTTCGTTCCCGAAACCTTAGAAAACGAGATTCTTCTACTCTATTAACATGCACTCACATATAATCCCCCTTTTGTCATTGAGTTGGCCTTTCGAGGACTGTCGGGTCGGCTATCCTCGAATTCCGAATGGAAAATGACCTCAGGGGCATTTTGGTCATTTTCGCTTAGACAGAAAAAAAAAATCGGGGTGTTACACATTCTTCCTAGTAAGCTTGGTCAAGGGTAAGGAAATTTGGGAAAATCCTCAAATGAACCTACAGTAGTAACCAGCTAATCCTAGAAAACTCTGTATCTTGGTCACTGTAGTAGGTCTCTCCCAGCTCATTACTGCCTCTATCTTACTAGGATCTACTGTGATACCTCCTTTCGACACCACATGCCCTAAAAACTTGACTTCCTCCAGCCAGAATTCACATTTAGACAGCTTAGCATACAGCCTCTTCTCCCTCAGAATCTCTAGAACTGTCCTCAAGTGTTTCTTATGCTCCTCGTGGGTCTTCGAATAGATGAGTGTATCGTCTATGAAGACAACCACAAACTGATCTAAATAGGGTCTAAAGATCCTATTCATGTAATCCATAAACACAGCAGGAGCATTAGTCAAACTGAACGACATTACTGTGAACTCAAAGTGGCCATACCGAGACCTAAAGGTGGTCTTAGGTATGTCCTCCTCCTTTACTCTAATCTGGTGATATCCTGACCTCAGGTCAATCTTTGAGAACATCACCGCTCCTCTCAACTGATCCATCAGATCGTCAATCTTAAGCAAAAGGTACTTATTCTTTACTGTCACTCGGTTCAACTACCTATAATCTATACAAAGCCGTATACTCCCATCTTTCTTTTTGACAAACAAAAATGGGGCTCCCCATGGTGATTCACTCGGCCTTACAAACTTCTTCTCCAAAAGTTCCTCTAATTGGGTTTTCAACTCAGTTAGCTCTAATGGCGACATCCTATAGGGTGCTATAGATATCAACCCTGCTCTCGAGACCAACTCAATGGAAAACTCTACTTATCTCTTTGGAGGGAACGCATGTATCTCCTCAGGAAATACCTCAGGATAGTCTCTTACTACGGGTATATCATCAATGTTTTACTCAAAGTCTACCTCACTAATGGCTAGGAGAGCATACCCCTTACTTTCTTCCCCAGAACAGTTGACCTTTACAACATTTAGATAAAGATTGAAGGATCGACTGGGTTCGCTAAGAATAGGGAGGAAGATAACAGATTTTGTGTAACAGTCCAGCATCACACGGTTAGCATAAAGCCAATCCATGCCAAGAATTATATCTAGACTAGCCACGGGTAAACAAACTAAATCTAGAATGAAAGGTCTACCTTCAGCAATGAAATGACAGTCTAAACAACATTTACATGTCCTAACAGGTCTACCAGTGGGTGTGGAAACAATGAGATCCAAAAGAAGTTCTGTTACATGCAAATGCAGAAACTTGACACTATCATGTGATATGAATTAATGGGTTGCACCAGAATCATATAGTACAATTAAGGTCCTACCATTTATTTCACACTTACTTTCTATGAGGTTTCTGGACTTGGTTGACTCTTCCGCATTGAGGGTAAAGACCCTCCCTTGGTGTTGTGGCCGGGGGTTTGGGGCCTTTGAGTTTCGCTCCACGCACTCCCTAGCATAATGTCCAGGCTTCCCACATCTGTAATATACTCCTTGACCTGCCAAGCAAGGTTGGTCTCCATGTCGCTTCTGTGACGCCCTAATATTTAACCCAACATGCCTAGGATGTATTTAAGTTAATTATTAGTTATTACTCTTTTGTTTCATTCTTTAACTTTAAAATACTTAGCAGAAATATGGGTAATTTTTTTTTTGGAAACATAAAACAAAACATGAACCGCGCGTGCTAACATAAACCGAACATCAAGTACCATCATAGTAAACAGGGAAATATAGATCATGTGTACACAAGTTTAAAACACAACATTCATGAACATGAAACACAATTATATTACATATTACAACTTAGCATGGTTCATAATACACTAGAAATATAATAAGCAGAGTCACACCCATGCATAGTGGGCTGAGCTTTCGATACATAAGTAAATAACAAAAAGAAATACATGGAAACAGGAAATACATGGAACATAAAAACACCATATGCCAACTACAGCTCCCTCTCACTAGTCCTACAAGTGCTCAAAACTAAAGATACCCCTAACAAAAGATACAACATAAAAAGTGGATCCTCATGATAACTCCAGCACTCAAACGAGTCCTCCATTGAGGTCTACTGACAATGCTGATCATCCGACGAAGGGGGTATGTACCTAATGAACTGGGCAAGCCCCTCGAGTGTATGCAGGCGGAACGAGGGACGAACATGGCCTCTGCAGTGCGGACGCATCTCCGGTCATCGGGCTAGCCTAGGATGGGTCATCGTGTCCTCGCTGCCTCTACCTATGTCCATGGGTGCTGTAGGTGCAGTACCCTCCGAGTAGAAATCTGTGGGGGAGTCCTCAGATGGGTCGGTCTCTGAACGCCTTGTATGGGGAATGTACTCAGGGTAATCGCGAACTGCCGAAGTGGTGGGGCGAGCACGTCGAGTATGCTCATCACAGGGTCAAGTGCGCTCAAAGATCAGATCGTCACCATAGGGGGAAATGGGAATGAACCTAAAGCTGGAAACCGGGTAGGCGAAAGGGCGTCCCATGTATGCAAAAATGCATACAGCATAGCGACCTTCAAAGTCGTATGAGCAGTGGTCCGGGTCGTACTACACCCCCCACACCGGGGTGTTGATGAAGATCACGAACGAAGCCATCGTCCTCTCAAGACGTAATGAAAAGAAAGAAAGAAAGATATAGGGAGTGAGAATCTTAATAAAGAATCTCAGTAGGGAAGTCCTCCTATCCTAGTGTCATCGTCTATGTCTCCAGGAACCTTGGGTTTATTATTTAAAAGGTGAGCATGCATAAGGTTCATTATTAGGTTTTAAACATAACTATCCAAGGTTCGTTCATTTTAGGATGAATCTTGATGTTATGAATGCAGCATATCATAATATTGATGTATGACAGAAACATTATGCACATATCTCTTGAACATATCATAAAGAAGCATATAACTTTCATGTAAACTCATTCTCCTTTCATTCGCTCAAGTGACATTCTTTTCATCAATTGTTATCTCATGGGGCCACCCTAATAACTTCTCTCCTTTGAGAGTTTCTAGGTTATGATCTCATACCTAACTAGTTGCCACTAGTTTTAGCTTATCTTAAGATAAGTATAAAGTTATTCCGACTCCTAGAGTGCGGGTTAGAGGGCTTAAGGATCACCTATTATGAACACCCGATTTTATCCGGCCCATAAATAGAAAACCCAAATTTTTTGCATATTTTATAGTTCAAATAGTTTTTGCATTTATTTCTTGATTATTATTATTATTCAACCCATTTTCTTGTCAATCCACATTTTTTTAGTCCATCTCATTTCTTGTCAGTCCACATTTCATTAGTCCATTAACCAATAAATAAATAAATCTAAAAATAATAATAAGAAGGGAGAAGTAGTCCGTTACACAGAAGTCACTCTCGTGACACAAGAAACAAAATGAAATAAAATAAAGAAGAAAAAGGAAGTCAAGCTACATCATAATTCATGTTTCCCATCGACACAATGATGGAGGTTGACAAAATTATGGGTGTTTCCCCCTTTACTTGATTACAGGTGACCTGGTATCACACAAGCCAGCCTGTAAAAAGATGATCAATGATAAGCAGCGACCACATACATACATTTATCAGTGACACTTTAAGGGATGAGGGGATTCCTGGCCATTATTAACAATCCTTCATAGTGCTAAAGGGAGGACTGAGTTCTTGGCAATAATCAGAGAAAGAAAAATCACAGAGCCACAAGTAAACCATTTGTTGATTCATTTTCTTTCCCATTCTCAAACCAAAATCAGTCTCCCATTACAACCCCCTCACAAATTATCAAAACCAGAAGCCAATACAAAACCAAAAATAATGTGAGAAATAGAGAGAGGGGGACAGCGGCTTCACTAACTAGTTCACCACTGCGAACCGCCTCACTGCCGGCAACTTTTCCCTCCACCGTCGCGTGCCTCAGTCACATGGCCTCCATCCCCCTTTGTATGCCAACTTACATCCTCTCTTTCCCAACAAATTCATCACAGCAAACCAGCCACAACAACAAAATCTATCAAAATGGAAATGAAAGGAACAGAGAAAGAGGAAGGAGGCCGTGGTTGTCACCACCTCCCTTCACAGCTGCCATAAATAATCACGGACCTCCCTTCACCATCATCCCCCACACCTGTCATCGTGAGTCACTCACGAAACACACCCCACCACCACTGATTTCTTCTCCTTCTATTTGAAATCGCGGTGGCTGGCTCCTCTTCCACCAAGCCGAAAGCTCGCGGCCTCCTCCTCCTCCTCTCTCTCTCTCTCTAAGTCTCTCTATGGATGTGTGAATGTGTTTATGCTAGTGATGAAACCCAAACCCCCATTCCAAAACACTCCTCACTTTCCTTTTGGCTATTTTTTATTTTATTGTATGTTTTGTCTTCTGTTTGATGGGAGTGCGTTTAGGGGTTGTTGGGTTGCCAATGATTTCATTTTTTTTTTTTGGGTCGGGGACTTCATTTTGTTTTAATTATTAGGATATGATGATTTGGGCTTTAGTTACCAAAGATTTCATTTTGGGTTGTTTAGTCAGCGGGCTGTTTTGTTTTTTTGGAACGTAGTGGAGAATATCTGGATTGTATAGTTTTTTTGATATATATATATTCTGTTTTTTATTGCTATTCAGGTTTTGGATTAGTGGGTTATGAACATTATTTCTTGGGTTAAATTTTTTTTATTTGTTAAAGTGATTTTTTTTAATTATTTTGGTCTCTTAATAATAATTCTTTTTTTGGTTTATTGGATAATTGATTAAAAGTTTTGGAGTTAACTGAGCCGCGACGGTTTGTTAATTCTAAATTCTAGAATATTTTAACTGTGATAGTTTGATATTCTAGAATTCCTATTTTCAAAAATAAAATCCACCCACAATTGTTTTACAGAACTACGTGACTTTAAGTTCCCCATTGCACCAGGGGATACGTAGGAGCAGGTATTCCCTGTCAAGCCAAAATTAAATTTTCATAATTTATTGTTTTACTTTTAAATATTTTTTTATGCACTTTATTCTTTAAAATTTAAATTAATCAATTATTAGTTAAATATTTTATTTTCAAATAAAGAAGTTAATTTAGCCGAGACGGCTTGTTAACTGAATGTTTTGGACATCTAAGTTGTGACAGCTTGATGTTTCAAATTTTCAAGCTAAAATTAAATTTTATGACATTATTTTATTATGTTTTGCATGTAAATATTTTTGTTCATTATTATTATCATTATTGTAAATATTTATTTATTTATTTATTTATTATTATTATTATCCTCCTCTTTCTTTATTATCTTAATTTAAGTTAATCATTGAAATGTATATATTTTATTTCAAATAAAGATGTTAATTTATCCGTGACGGCTTGTTAACTCAACATTACGGATACCTGAGCTGTGACAGTTTGGTACTCCAAATTTTTCTTATTCTAAGAAAGATTTTCTTTTATAATTTCGTTAAGATAAAAGTATAAATAAATATTTTGAAAGGTTATTAATAATTTGCACAATTAATTAAGGTACCGTCTAAAGACGGGTGTATTAGAGGTGCTGTAGGATTAAATTCCTACCCTTCCCTAAGCATAACCGACTCCCGAACTCAGATATGGTTTCAAAGATCATTCCTTTTAAATAAAATGGTTTTTTCCATGTTTTTTTCCAATTTAATAAAACTTGGTGGCGACTCCAATCTTAAACAAATCTCATTTTTCGCCTTCCCGTCATGATACCCGATATGCGACGGATAAGCGACTCCACTGGGGACTGTGAGAGTCAGGCCTATAATAATTGATTGTGCTTATTATAACCTCATTTTTTTCTTTTTGTCTTTTCATTTTATTTTATTGTTAGTTGTCTATTATTCTCTTTCTTTTAAATTTTGTTACCATCATATTTGTATATATTTTCATATTTAATTCTTTATGACTACCCTAGGATAGAAGACTTTCATTCTGTTTGTATATATTTATTTTTGTTTCTTTGCACTCTAGGATAGAAGACTTTTATTCCATATTGTCTATTTTGCAGGTGTTGTCATGGGTAGTTTTAGGATTCCAGGTTTGTATGCTCTCTTCACACACAACACTCACACTTTAATCACACACGAGTGGGGCCCTATACCCGGGTCTGAGTGCAACTTGAGATAGGTAAGAGATTGTGTAGTGATAGCCATTTTGGATGTTCATCCTGTTTGGTTATCGCGAAAATCTTGTCTAGAGTGTGACTCTTTTGTGAATATTCCACACCTAGTGGTTTACCTGCTATTGTGGATAATATTCCGAAATGAGCCTTAACTCTAGAGGCCATAGAATCCTGAGTATATAGATCCATCTGTTGCAAGTGTTCACAAAGTAGAATAACCATAGAACTATAGATTGACCTCCAGAGCTCAACTCAAATAGGACACAAAGAGAGCATACTCTTTCTTTAACTCACTTTTTGTACATAAATTCTTTAACATACTCAAAGTATTTGTTATTTCCTTTTCCTTTTAAATGAAAAATCATCACATTTTTGGTTTTACCAGGTTTGTTAGAGAATCATATCAAAGTCTTGTTGTGAGTATCTTTGGAAAATGGAAACAAACATGAGATCAAACAATCATGAAGGGGGAAAATTAAAGAAGACTTTACATCTTAAAGCTAAGAAACTTGACATAGAAGGTCTGAGATCCTTAGGTCAATTATTGAGTATGCCACAATGCCTTTCTCTTGCAAGGAAGTATGGAAAAATTTTGAATCTGTTAGAGGTGGAAGAACAGGTAAAGGCAATCACAGCATTGGCACAGTACTATGATCCTCCACTTCGGTGCTTTACCTTTCAAGACTTCCAGTTGGCACCAACTCTTGAAGAATTTGAGCGAATCTTGGGGTTACCACTAAAAAGGGAAAAACCTTATCACTACCAAGGTCATTATCCTTCTTTACATACCGTAGCATCTGTCTTAAAGGTCAATGTAAGGGATTTGCAGGAAGCTCAAAAGTGTAGAAATGGGACCAATGGATTCTCAAAGGATTACTTGGAAGGACATATGCACCGCTTGGCTGAAGCTGAGGATTGGGACACTTTTTCAGATATACTAGCACTCACTGTTTATGGCACTGTCTTGTTTTCAAATATTGAAGGTTTAGTAGACTATGCAGCTATTGATGTATTTCTGGCTCGAAAATTTCATGGTCGTAATCTTGTTCCAACCCTCTTGGCAGATGTTTATTGTACCTTAAATTTTTGCTATGAGAGGAATGGCAAAAGAATTTTATGCTGTCTATCAATGTTGTATGTATAGGCCACTGCACACATATTCCAAAGAAATTACAAGGCACCCTGTCTGATTGAAGATCAAAAAATGCATCGTATTAAGAAGAAAAGCGGACAAGAATGGGTTCAAGACCTGGCCAAATTAAATGAAAAGGTGATCCGATGGTACCCTTGGTGGGAAGATGGGCAGATTTTGATTTATTAGTGTGAAAGCTTCCCAAATGTACCCCTCATGGGTACCCGAGGATGCATAAATTACAACCCGGTATTGCTATTGCGTCAACTTGGTTACCCTATGATGGGACCACCTTTTGAGGCTGCAATTACTCCATTTGTCTTATATTACCTAGACTCTGATGATCTTGGCCTACTACAGAAAGTTCGATCTGCTTGGATCAAGGTTGTCAGAAAAGGAAAAGAACTGGCAGTTAGAAGCTGTGCAGTGAAAGAAAGCTACAGTCAATGGGTGAAAAATAGGGCTCAAGAGATTAAGCTGCCATTCAGAACTTTGATAACCGCTCCTCCTAACAAAGAATCATCCTCATATTCTGATGAAAATAAGGGGATCAGAGAAATGAAGGAGAGGCTAGATAAGATCGAGCAAGCAAAGATGCAAATTGAGGTAGAATTGAAAGGTGTTCACCATAATTATGTAGTTCTGAAACGAGAAAGTGCCGAAAGAGATCAAATTTTGGAAGGAACAAGTAAGAAGTTGAAGATTGGGCACGACCACATAATGAAGACCAAGGAATGCCTCCAAGCTGCTAATAAAGAGCTAGGGCTTCGAAGGCAAGAGCGTGATCGAGCATTAGCTGAAAACCAACAATTAAATAAGCTACTTCAAAATGCTAAAATCGCTGAGGAAGCCGCACTAGCAGGAGGGGAACAAATGAAGCAAGAAATGAGAGAGATAAGAAAGGAATACCATAGGAAGATTGGGGAACTAAAACAATACATGAAAGATGAGACCATGAAATTTCAGGCTGCCTTAGGAGAAGAAAAGAAAAGAGTTACGGATTTGGAATTTGAGGTGCAACGCCAAAGTCATGTCATTCATGAGTTGAAGATTCATTTTTCAAATTTGGCAGGGCTAGCTAACACAGCAATAGAAGATGTTCCAAGATACTTGCAAATAGCCGAGCAAGAAATTATCCCTTTCAAGACCCCAACTGGACTTCGCAACTTTGTCAACTATTGCAAAGATTTGGTTGGAACAATGAAACAAATAATTGCCGAAAGAAGTTGAAGAGGCATTATCTTTTGGTGATGATGTTTTTAGGGATCGATATCTGGCTTTATGATGTACCTCTTTTGTCATTTTTGGGAATGGATGTAAAAAAAAAAAATGATGATTGTAATATACTCCTATGATGAATGGATGGTTGTTTCATTGTTTTGGTCTTATGGCAATATCCATTAAAGATAACTTAGTACCTTTGAATGAGACGCTCTGGGGAAAAGTTGTAACTGAAGATACTCACATCAAGACTCAGCACGATTGACAATCTCTAACAAATTGTAATATTTTTATCTTTTTACTTAAACTACTTTTTTAATACAGGTGAAACATCGCAACCATTGGACGCCCAAGGAAAGAAGATACCGATCTAACTTCTGTTCATAACACCAAAGCTCGAACCAAGATGGCGGGTGGTAATGGTGACCCAGCTGTAAATGCTTCCAAATCGGGAAGAAATTTAAGCCTGGAAGTTGATGCAGTAAGGGGAAAGCTGAATGAGATGTTAATTAATCAAATAAAATTGGAGGAAATGATAAGAGCTATGAAGGAGTCAATTGCCTTATTGGGAGCTAATCAAAACCGAGACATGGTGAATGCGTCAGTCGATGTACAACCAAATGCTACAATAATAACTATACCGGGGGCATCAAATGCGACTATAAATGTCACTCAAGGGATGAATGACGGGGATGGGATTCTGAATAACTCTCATAGGCAACCACCACCTACAATGCCATTAGTGATCCCTATTGGAGAAGGCTATCATCCCTTAGAGAATGTTCATATTGATGGGCACGGGCATGCTACCCCTATTTGGGAGCCACCTCGTGTTGTCATCCAAAAGCAACCATTTTCCTCGGAGAATAGCCGTGCAGAGGCAGAAAAGGACAAGTTCAAAGAAGAATGGATGAAGAAGATTCAGGATCAAATTAAAGCCATCCAAGGGCCTAACACTTATGGCTATATGGAGATCGAGCAGCTTTGCCCTCTTATCGGCCTTGATGGTTAGAAGGACTTCAAGATTCCTGACTTCTCGAAGTATGATGGAATGGGTAACCCTCTGTTCCATTTGAAGAGTTATTGCACCAAGATGTCAATTTGGTCTAAAGATGAAAAGTTTCTCATTAGCTTTTTCCATGAAAGTTTAACCGGACCTGCTCTAGAATGGTATATTCAACTAGACCATTCAAAGATTTCTAGCTGGAGAAAACTGGTGGACCAATTCATGAATCAATACAAGTTTAACATGGAAATAGCACCGACTAGGGAGCAACTAAGCACAATGCAAAAGAAGAAAGATGAACCATTTAAGCAGTACGCTCAAAGGTGGAGAGCCTTAGCTGCACAAGTGCAACCGCCACTTATCCCATCCGAAATGTGTTCGTACTTTTTGGGAACATTGGGATCTCCTTATATCGGAGCAATGGCAGGAGCAGCATATAAAGATTTCTCTGAGTTGATCACTTCTGGAGAAAGAATTGAGAATCTAGCCAAAACTGGTAAACTTCCCATGGGCAATGAAGACACAAGAAAAGGTTACCCATCCAGGAAGAAGGAGGCTGATATGAATTATGTGCAGAGTCAGCAACCTTTTAATTCAAAACAAGCACCAGTGTACCCAAGACCCCAAACACCACCATACCAAGCCTCAACCACTCCTTACCCATTTTACCAAACCACACAAACCACAAATACCATCCCATACTCCCAACCGCAATTCAATAACATTCACATACGACCATACCAACCAGCTCGACCAACATATGCCTATAACCCAACCATGCATCCTCAGAACTACCCAAACACCATACCACCACGACCAAATGCTCAAAACCAAAGCCGTTCCCGATTCCAGAATTTGCCACCTTTCCCTAAACTATCCATTTCAAACGCTGATCTCTTTCAACGATTAGTTGATGCCCACCTGATCTCGGCTTATCCTGTACGTCCATTAGAACCACCATACCCAGCTTGGTACAACCCGAATGTTACTTGCAAATACCACATGGACATAGCAGGGCATTTAATCAAAGATTGTGAAGGCTTCAAGACGGCAGTAAGAAGACTGATTGCTTGTGGTAGACTAGACTTTCAGAAGGAGTCAAAACCAGATATTGTCCATAACCCAATGCCAAATCATGAAGGAGGAGGCCGGGTAAATGTTGTAGAGAAAGAAGAACTCCTGATAAAGAAGGTTTTGAATCTCAGAACACCCATGGAGGAAATTTTTGTCAGCCTGAATGAGTCTGGTTACAGTATAACAGCATCTGCACTAACAATAAATGAGAATGAGAAATATGACATGAAGTTGAGCTGCATGTATCACCAAGGAGGCCTTGGCCATGACATAGAAAATTGCTGGGATTTCAAGGCTCGAATACATGGATTACTCAACTTAGGAGTAATACAAGCAAAAAAGGGACTGAATACCCCTGATGAGGTGAATGTAATTGAACCCTTTATACTTCAAGTACCACCACTTAATACAGCACCCAAGCTAGAAAAAGTGGTCATTACTGTCAAGAAACCTACACCATTTGAGTATAAGAGTACACATGCTGTGCCTTGAAATTATGAGACTCAGGTCAAGACGAGTGGAGACATAGGGGAAACCTCGAAGGCTCAAGAAAATGAAGAAGTGATTGGTGTCATGGAGGTAAAAGGAATAACAAGAAGTGGGAGAGTTTATAGGCCCGGAGAGCTGGAAAAAGGGAAGTTTATCAATGAAAGGTATGCTGGAAAAAGTTCAGATTCAGAAAGGAAGGAAAAGGAAAATGAAGAAGAAGAGTTCCTAAAGATAATGAAGCAAAGCGAGTATAATATTCTAGAGCAATTAAAGAAGACTCCCGCTAGAATATCTCTTTTATCATTAATTATGTCGTCTGAAGCTCATCGAAGGGCAGTAATAAAAGTTTTGAAGGAAGCTTATGTCAAGCCTGACGTCTCATCAGAAAACGTGGTGAATATGGTGGATCCAGTGAAACGTATTAACATGATTATGTTTTCAGATGAAGAAGTTGTTTCACAAGTCAACCCACGAGCACTATACATAACCCTCAAATGTAAAGGATACATAGTGCCCAGAGTTCTCATTGATGGAGGGTCGGGATTGAATGTCTTACCTGTGTTCACTTTAAGCTATTTGTCGATGAGTAAGGATGATATACTACCACAAATGATGGTAGTGAAAGCTTTTGATGGAGCGAAGAAAAGCATCCTAGGGGAAATGGTGTTGTTACTGGAGATCGGCCCGAGCAAATTTGAAGTGTTATTCCAGGTAATGGAAATTGAGTCTGACTATAATATGCTACTAGGAAGACCATGGATTAACAATGTCGGTGTTGTCCCTTCAACCTAGCATCAAAAGGTTAAATATGTTGAGAATGGGTCGGTCATCACAATCCATGGAGAGAAAGAGATCATAGTATCCAAACCAATGGCATTGTCATATGTTGAAAATGTAGAGCTAGTGGAGAGCAGTTTATGGCACAACCTGGAGGCAGTAGGGCTGAGACAAGAGCAGGATAAGGCCCCAATACAAAATCAAGTAGTGGCTCACATAATGGCTAAGAGTGAATATCTGGAAGGAAAAGGACTAGGACCACAGTTGCAAGGCACCCAAACTCCAGTATCGGTGCCAGAGAAGTCTAACCAATTTGGTCTAGGACATGAGACCTCTCTGGATGACAAGATGAGTGCCTTGGCTTTGGAACAGAATAGACAAAAAGGGAAAATGAAGCTGATTCCTCACTTGAAAGAGACATTCCCTGGTCCAGCTGAAGTGATTATGGCCGGTGAAGTTCGCTCCCTTTGTTATTTCTCCACCATCAACACCTTGGATGCTGAGAAAATTGAGGAAAACAACAAGATTCATGCTGCCAGCAATGATGAAATGCTGAGGAACTGGACAGCTGAACCAATGCTTGATGTTATTGCTGAAAAGTAATTAGTTGGGTTGTATTATTCAAGAATTATTTATGCTTTTGTTTATGCTATTCAGAGACATCATTTGAATGAATTTGCATGATTTTCAATAATCTTTCTATATGTTTTCCATTTGCCTCGTTTCTGTTTCTATTCCTTTTGCTTTCTCTTTTTCCGTTATGTTTTTCCTTTACCACTTCTAGCTCGTTAATTTGCGTTTCCCATGCTGTTTTATAATCCACCATTTGGTTTAGCATTCCAATCCACCGCAATTACTTTCCAGGAATTTGAATGTCATAGAAATTTTGCCACATGAAAAGGAATTTGGGAGCTTATCAATTGATTCTCTTGCTGCAATTTACTACGATAACCATGAGTCCGAGGATGACGAAGAAGTTGTTGAGCAGTTTTCAAACCTACTGGAATACTCAGAAAAAGGATTTGGCTTAGACAATGAGGTGATCGAGGTGATTAACATGGGCACTGAAGAAGAAAAGAAGGAGTTGAAAATAGTGGAAAATCTCGAATGCTCAGAAATGATTGCATTGTTTAAAGACTTCCTTGATGTGTTTGCATGGTCTTATCGTGATATGCCAGGATTAGATCCGAAGATTGCTTCATATAAGATCCCTTTGTATCCAGAAGCTGAGCCGAAAAAGCAAAAGTTGAGGGGAATGCGACCTGATATGTCATTGAAAATAAAAGAAGAAGTGACTAAACAGCTGGAGGCTAGATTTTTGGAGGTATCAATACACACTGATTGGGTGGCTAACATTGTACCTGTACCTAAAAAAGATGGAAAGGTCAGGATGTGTGTTGATTATCAGGATTTAAATAAGGCTAGCCCAAAAAATGATTTTCCTCTCCCACACATTGATGTCCTTGTTGATAATATAGCTGGAAATCACCGATTTTCGTTTATGGATGGATATTCTGGGTATAATCAGATTCCTATGGATAATCATGATAAAGGAAAAACTACTTTCATAACTCCGTGAGGAACATTTTGTTATACTATCATGCCATTCGGATTGAAGAATGCCGGTGCCACCTACCAACGTGCTATGGTCGCATTATTCCATGACATGATGCATAAAGAGATTGAAGTGTATGTAGATGATATGGTCGCCAAATCTAAGGAGGGAGAAAGTCATGTGACAATTTTCCGGAAGCTGTTTGAAATACTCAGAAAATACAAGTTGCGGTTGAACCCGAATAAATGCATTTTTGGAGCTTCTACAGGGAAGTTACTGTGATTCATTATTAGCAGAGAAGGGATAAAAGTGGACCCTAATAAAGTAAAGGCGATACAAGAAATGTCTACCCCCCGAACTGAACGAGAAGTGAGAAGTTTTCTTGGAAGGCTCAATTACATTGCTAGATTTATTGCCAATTTGACTAGTACTTGTGAGCCTATATTCAAGTTGCTGCGAAAAACATCAACCTGGGGAGTGGAATGAAGAATGCCAAGAAGCTTTTGATAAAATAAAAGTTTATTTGATGAAGCCTCCAATTCTAGCCCCACCTATCCAGACCGTCCTTTAATATTGTACCTCACAGTGTTGCCCACGTCAGTTGGGGCAATGTTGGGTCAATATGATGAGTCCGGAAAGAAAGAACAGGCAATTTATTATCTGAGCAAGAAGTTTAATGACTGTGAATCCCATTATCTGGCGATTGAAAAGACTTGTTGTGCATTAGTGTGGGCGTCCAAGAGGTTGAGGAAGTACATGTTATACTACACTACCTGGTTAATCTCTCGAATGGATCCATTGAAATACATATTTGATAGTCCTCATGTTTCGTTGAGAATGTCAAAATGGCAAGTGATTCTGTCTGAATTTGATATCAAATATGTGACTCAGAAGTCTATCAAGGGAAGTGCAATTGCTGATCATCTAGCTGAAAATCCTTTGGAGGATATACAGCCTATCATGCTTGAATTCCCCGATGGTGAGGTGTTAACAGTGGAAAAAGATGAGATAGAAGAGGAGAATGTATGGAAAATGTATTTTGATGGGGCTGTCAATATGAATGGATGTGGAATAGGAGCTGTAGTGGTATCACCAGCTGGGAAGCAGTACCCAGTCTCTATCAAACTAGACTTTGAATGCACCAACAACATTGCAGAATATGAAGCATGTGAAAATGGTTTACAAGTGGCAATTGACTTGGGAATCAAAGAATTAAAAGTTTTTGGAGACTCTGCACTCATAATCTACCAAGTTAATGGAGAATGGCGTACAAAAGATCCAAAATTGATACCTTATCAGAAGTATTTATCTCGACTGATTGAGCACTTTGATGATATATCATTTTCTCACTTAACTCGAGACAAAAATCAATTTGCGGATGCTTTGGCTACTTTGGCTGTGATGACTAAATTGGAGATCTACACTAATGTCCAACCGATTCATGTAGAGGTGCAAGATGAGCCGGTACATTGTAGCAATGTGGAGATTGAGCTAGATGGCCGGCCATGGTATCATGACATCAAACAGTACATCCAAAAAGGAGAATATCCGACTGGAGCAAATGAAGTGCAAAGGAAAACAATTCGAAGATGGGCCATGGCTTTTTTCCTAAATGGTGAAATCCTTTACAAGCGGAATCATGACACCATTCTCCTTAGATGTGTAGATGCTCATGAAGCTCGAATGATTATGACTGAGATACACGAAGGAATCCATGGAACTCACGCTAATGGGCATATGATGGCACGCAAGATCCTAAGAAGTGGATATTATTGGTCTACCATGGAGAATGACTGCATCAGTTATGTTCGAAAGTGTCATAAATGTCAAACATATGTAGACCGAGTCAATGCTCCTCCAGTTCCATTACACAACATGGTATCTCCTTGGCCTTTCTCAATGTGGGGCATGGATGTCATCGGCCCAATTAGTCCCAAAGCATCCAACGGCCATCATTTCATTTTGGTTGCAATTGGCTATTTCACAAAGTGGGTGGAGGCTGCTTCATATGCCAACATCACACAAAAGGTGTTTCTCAGATTTATCAAAAAGGACATCAAATGCAGATATGGGATTCCAGAAAGAATTATCACAAATAATGCTCCTAACCTCAATGGTTCTGAAGTTCAAAAGTTCTTTGAAACCTTCAAAATCAAGCATCATAATTCAGCTCCTTATAGGCCTCAAATGAATGGTGCGGTCGAAGCTGCAAATAAGAATATCAAGAAAACCATCGCCAAGATGGTGGTGAATTACAAAAACTGGCATGAAATGCTGCCATATGCTTTGCACGCATATCGAACCAATATACGGTCAAGCATAGGAACAACTCCTTTCTCATTGGTATATGGAATGGAAGCTGTATCTCCCATAGAAGTGGAAATCTCATCCTTAAGGGTTTTGATGGAGGCTAACTTGGAAGAATCTGAATGGGTGAAGGTTCGATATGAACAATTGAACATGATAGATGAGAAAAGACTAGCAGCTATTTGTCATGGCCAGTTGTACCAAAGTAGAATGGCCAAGGCTTTTAATAAGAAAGTCTGTCCTAGAGATTTTTATCCAGGAGATTTGGTTCTGAAGAAAATTCTCCCTAATCAAGAAGATGCACGGGGAAAATGGGCTCCAAGTTATAAAGGTCCTTACATTGTCAAGCAAGCATTCTCAGGTGGGGCATTGATCTTGCAAAACATGGATGGACAAGAATTGCCTAAACCAATCAATACCGATGCAGTCAAAAGGTTTTATGCTTGAAAAGATGTTGAAAATCCCCGTTAGGTTGAAAACTCAAAAGAGCAACCTAAGCAAAATTTAGGGTAAAATGAAAAGAAAAAAAAAAGCTCGTTAGGTTGAAAACTTGAAAGAGCAACCTAGGCAAAAATTAGAGCAAAAAGATAAGCATCATCTCAAGTGACCTATACTGGGGCAATTTTTAGTGTTGAATTTGTCTTGTGAATCAAATAGCCCAAGACTAAAACTGGGGCAGTTGTTCGGAAAAAAGGGTTTGAAGACATTTTCGGAGATCATGGCTATGGTGTTCAACTTGCTGTAAGAAATTGATTGAATGAGCCACAAAGAACCGAAACTGGGGCAAAATTTCATGTCTTTCATAATCTTGTCTTTCAGTTTTGTGTTGTTACCTTTTTTTTTCAAACATCTTGTCATCCAATACACCAAGCAATAAAGATGTCTATTCAGCCAATCTTTTCATTTCCTCTTTAAATGCATATTCATTTATGATGTCTCGAGTAAGCATAAATTTAAGTTTAAAGTTATACAAACTAACAATGCTTACAACAATGCATCCATGGCTAGCATTACACCAAGAAAATTCAGAAGTTTCACTCAAACTTGGCAGAAAAGCAAAAAAGGAGAGGGGAAAGAAGTAAGCAAAGTTACAGAAGAAAAGAAAGTTTATGCCGGAAGGTCCAGCACGCGACTTATGAGTTTGATCGGTTACAGTCTTCCTTGAGGATTGCTTGATTTGGTTACAGGTAGTTTTTCTGAAATAAACTGAAAATTGATGACTTGTGCATATAACCTGAAAAAAAAAAAGATAATGTGAAAATCACTGTTTCCCATGACTGCCAATTTAATTTTCTTGTCGGCCTCAGATTGCCACCATTTACATTTCCAGTCGGCCTCAGATTGCCACTTTACTTTTCATGTCGGCCTCAGATTGCCAATTTACATTTCCAGTCGGCCTCAAATTACCAATTTATTTTCATGTCGGCCTTAGATTGCCACCATTTAATTTTCCCGTCGGCTTCAGATTGCCACTTTTATTTTCATGTGGGCCTCAGATTGCCAATTTAATTTTCTTATCGGCCTTAGATTGCTACCATTTAATTTTCCCGTCGGCCTCAAATTGCCAATTTATTTTCATGTCGGCCTCAGATTGCCACCATTTAATTTTCCCGTCGGCCTCAGATTGCCACTTTTATTTTCATGTGGGCCTCAGATTGCCAATTTAATTTTCTTGTTGGCCTCAGATTGCCACCATTTAATTTTCTCGTCGGCCTCAGATTGCCACTTTTATTTTCATGTCGGCCTCAAATTTGCCAATTTACTTTCATGTCGGCCTTAGATTGCCAATTTACATTTCCAGTCGGCCTCAGATTGCCAATTTACATTTTAAGTCGGCCTCATATTGCCACTTTTATTTTCATGTCGGCCTCAGATTGCCAATTTACTTTCATGTCGGCCTCAGATTGCCACTTTTATTTTCATGTCGGCCTTAGATTGCCAATTTAATTTTCTTGTCGGCCTCAGATTGCCACCATTTAATTTTCCTGTCGGCCTCAGATTGCCAATTTACTTTCATGTCGGCCTCAGATTGCTAGTTTATTTTCTTGTCGGTCTCAGATTGCCAATTTACATTTCTTGTCGGCCTCAGATTGCCACTTTTATTTTCATGTCGGCCTCAGATTGCCAATTTATTTTCATGTCGGCCTCAAATTGCCAATTTACATTTCCAGTCGGCCTCAGATTGCCAATTTACATATCCAGTCGGCCTCAGATTGCCATTTTTATTTTCATGTCGGCCTCATTTTGCCAATTTACTTTTATGTCGGTCTCAGATTGCCAGTTTATTTTCATATCGGCCTCAGATTGCCAATTTACATTTCCAGTCGGCCTCAGATTGCCACTGTTATTTTCATGTCGGCCTCAGATTGCCAATTTACATTCCTTGTCGGCCTCAGATTGCCACTTTTATTTTCATGTCGGCCTCAGATTGCCAATTTACTTTCATGTCGGCCTCAAATTGCCAATTTACATTTCCAGTCGTTCTCAGACTGCCACTTTTATTTTCATGTCGGCCTCATATTGTCATTTACTTTCTAGTCAGCCTCAGATTGCCATTGCTTTTTAATTTCCTGTCGTTGTTTACCCATATCCAGTTGGTCGCAAAAATTTTTGATTTCATTCTGCTTGTTGACCCATATCCAGCTGGTCACAAGATTTTATTTCCCTGTCAGCCCTTGTTGGCTTTTCAGTTTCTAGTTAGCCCCTGTTGTCTTTTAAGTTTCCAGTCAACCTCTATCGATTTTTATCTCTTTGTCTGTCCCACATGAGTTTCACAGTTCATGTCATTCCTACATCATGGTTTTTGAATTACATCACTGCATTGCATATACCTCTCATGAGCATTTAATTTCTTTTGCCATTTGAATTCAGTCATTCTTGTTATTTTCAATTTCATTCATTGCCGAACAAAATCAATGTTCATGTCTTTACTCATTCCTTATAAGGACAATATGCAAAACTTATGTTTTTAGTATTCTCTTATAAGAAATGAGCAAAGATGGGCAACTGTAAACACCCGATTTTGTCCGGCCCATAAATAGAAAACCCAAAAATTTTGCATATTTTATAGTTCAAATAGTTTTTGCACTTATTTCCTGATTATTATTATTATTCAACCCATTTTCTTGTCAATCCACATTTTTTTAGTCCATCTCATTTCTTGTCAGTCCACATTTCAATAGTCCATTAACCAATAAATAAATAAATAAATAAATCTAAAAATAATAATAAGAATGGAGAAGTAGTCCGTTACACACAAGTCACTCTCGTGACACAAGAAACAAAATGAAATAAAACAAAGAAGAAAAAGGAAGTCAAGCTACATCATAATTCATGTTTCCCATCGACACAATGATGGAGGTTGACAAAATTATGGGTGTTTCCCCCTTTACTTGATTATAGGTGACCTGGTATCACACGAGCCAGCCTGTAAAAAGATGATCAATGATAAGCAGCGACCACATACATACATTCATCAGTGACACTTTAAGGGATGGGGGGATTCCTGGCCATTATTAACAATCCTTCATAGTGCTAAACGGAGGATTGAGTTCTTGGCAATAATCAGAGAAAGAAAAATCACAGAGCCACAAGTAAACCATTTGTTGATTCATTTTCTTTCCCATTCTCAAACCAAAATCAGTCTTCCATTACAACCCCCTCACAAATTATCAAAACCAGAAGCCAATACAAAACCAAAAATAAAGTGAGAAATAGAGAGGGGGGGACAGCGGCTTCACTAACTGGTTCACCACTGCAAACCGCCTCACTGCCGGCAACTTTTCCCTCCACCGTCGCGTACCTCAGTCACACGGCCTCCATCTCCCTTTGTATGCCAACTTACATCCTTTCTTTCCTAACAAATTCATCACAGCAAACCAGCCACAACAACAAAATCTGTCAAAATGGAAATGAAAGGAACAGAGAAAGAGGAAGAAGGCTGTGGTTGTCACCACCTCCCTTCACAGCTGCCATAAATAATCACGGACCTCCCTTCACCATTGCCCCCCACACCTGTCATCGTGAGTCACCCACGAAACACACCCCACCACCACTGATTTCTTCTCCTTCTATTTGAAATCGCGGTGGCTGGCTCCTTTTCCACCAGGCCGTAAGCTCGCGGCCTCTTCCTCTCTCTCTCTCTCTGCATATTGTTCCTTCTCTCTCTCTAAGTCTCTCTATGCATGTGTGAATGTGTTTATGCTAGTGATGAAACCCAAACCCCCGTTCCAGAACACTCCTCACTTTCCTTTTGGCTATTTTTTATTTTATTGTATGTTTTGTCTTCTGTTTGATGGGAGTGCGTTTAGAGGTTGTTGGGTTGCCAATGACTTCATTTTTTTTTTTGGGTCGGCGACTTCATTTTGTTTTAATTATTAGGATATGATGATTTGGGCTTTAGTTACCAAAGATTTCATTTTGGGTTGTTTAGTCAGCGGGCTGTTTTGTTTTATTGGAACGTGGTGGAGAATATTTGGATTGTATAGTTTTTTTTATATATATATTCTATTTTTTATTGCTATTCAGGTTTTGGATTAGTGGGTTATGAACATTATTTCTTGGGTTAAATTTTTTTTATTTGTTAAAGTGATTTTTTTATAATTATTTTGGTCTCTTAATAATAATTCTTTTTTTGGTTTATTGGATAATTGATTAAAAGTTTTGGAGTTAACTGAGCCGTGACGGTTTGTTAATTCTAAATTCTGGAATATTTTAGCTGTGACAGTTTGATATTCTAGAATTCCTATTTTCAAAAATAAAATCCACCCACAATTGTTTTACAGAACTACGTGACTTTGAGTTCCCCATTGCACCAGGGGATACGTAGGAGCAGGTATTTCCTGTCAAGCCAAAATTAAATTTTCATAATTTATTGTTTTACTTTTAAATATTTTTTTATGCACTTTATTCTTTAAAATTTAAATTAATCAATTATTAGTTAAATATTTTATTTTCAAATAAAGAAGTTAATTTAGCCGAGACGGCTTGTTAACTGAATGTTTTGGACATTTAAGTTGTGACAACTTGATGTTTCAAAATTTCAAGTTAAAATTAAATTTTATGATATTATTTTATTATGTTTCGCATGTAAATATTTTTGTTCATTATTATTATCATTATTGTAAATATTTATTTATTTATTATTATTATTATTATTATCATCCTCCTCTTTCTTTATTATCTTAATTTAAGTTAATCATTGAAATGTATATATTTTATTTCAAATAAAGATGTTAATTTAGCCATGACGGCTTGTTAACTCAATATTACGGATACCTGAGCTGTGATAGTTTGGTACTCCAAATTTTTTTTATTCTAAGAAAGATTTTCTTTTATAATTTCCTTAAGATAAAAGTGTAAATAAATATTTTGAAAGGTTATTAATAATTTGCACAATTAATTAAGGTACCGTCTAAAGACGGGTGTATTAGGGTCTTTGTAGAGGATTAAATTCCTACCCTTCCCTAAGCATAACCGACTCCCGAACTCAGATCTGATTTCAAAGATCATTCCTTTTAAATAAAATGGTTTTTTCCATGTTTTTTTTCCAATTTAATAAAACTTGGTGGCGACTCCAATCTTAAACAAATCTCATTTTTCGCCATCCCGTCGCGATCCCGGTTGCGACACCTATCATAACCTTTAATTCGAGGAGTCTATAGGGTCATCTCCTCTTTGAAATGCATCTATTGGTATCCAGTACATAGTAATATTGTCCGCTTCGGCAGGGTCGATGTCCATACCCCCCACGGTTTTGCTTCCTCCCCACCGTAGTGGGAGAAATGCATCTCGGCGTGCTATGCAAGAATGCAACATAAACACATGACTTCAAATATCATCATGACATTTCAGTTAATGCTTCATGCTCATCAATTTCATGTAAATCATGCATCTCAATCCACTAGAATCATAGCATGACACAATTAACACAATGCTCATGTCTCAAGTTCATATATCCATATGCACAAATCATTAACACTTTCACAAAGCAGTAAGTATGCTCCTACCTAGTGTGCTGGAATCAGGGACCGGGCTCAATTAATGCATATGCCATGCTCATAGCAACACATAAACAAGCATACATTCACTGGAAATACTAGCTCTCATTATCTCCCCTATCTTACAGTATCTTATGCTTTTGATCCTTATGGATCTTAAACTTACGATCTAATTAACCTAGCATCCAATATAGGTCTCCCATGCACCTAAGGAATCACAACTAATAATTCTCACTAATTTTTATGCTTATGAATAGTACCAAACAGCATCATGCAGTTTGGACAGAAATGTTATATTTCAAATTACGGGGTTCTAGAAGCTACATCTTTGACCCTTTCTAAGTTTCGGCTTTTCCTAAGATACTAAAATTAATTATTGCAACCTTAAGGAATTAATCCTAGACTCCTAAACACTTCTAAAACAATTTTATCTCTAATTTAATCATCCTAAAATAGTAGCCATGATCTTGACTTCTAAAGGTTCTAAAACTCACATTCTTGATCCTTTCTAGTTACTAGTTTTTCCTAACACATAAGATAATTTTTGCTTCACTCAAACATAATTTCTTACACATTCTAACATATCAAAACAGCATCATGCAGTAGTCAACATGGCAAGGCAGTAACCGAAAAATATTTAATTCAAAATAGCATATAAAATCACATCCGTAATGCATATAAGTTACTAGTTTCTCTTGGAATCATTTTAAGACTTCAAAAGCTCTTTTAGAAAACAATTTATTTCATTAAAATCATAAAATATAACACTAAGGCAGTGGCTATTCTAAATCATTCTTGGAAGAGTTTTAAATCATAAAATCATACTCCTAGTATTCTTTAAGCTTTTCTATGCTTAAGAAAATCTTAAAACATAGTTTGTTGGCCTTTGTGACTAGATAAACTTATACTAAGTTCATCATCATCACATGGCTGAATCTAGCATCCATAGAATGCTTTCATTGTCTAAACTTTGCTTAAAATAAAAGGGCAAGTCTTTGAGCTCTAGGATCTTTAGATGATGGCAAAACATAAACATGATATGCACTTCATTTTATTCTTTATTATAAGGTGAGAGTTTTAAAGTAAATATAAGATGCAAGTTCATTTTTATCTTTAAAGTTTAGGTGATAACTTGAAATATAAACATGAAGTGCAAAGCTTGAAATTTAAACATGAGAATGCAAGTTCATTTCTTTATTATTGAGGTTTTAGTTATGACAAGGAAACGTAAACATGATATGCAAAGTATAAACTTAACATTGATGCAAGTTTATTTTTATCTTCACTAGAGCTCATTCAAAACTTTAAAGGAACATATACCTCAACCCCAAGCTTATCTTAGCAAGACAAAGTGAGCTTTAGAGTTCTTTGTACCATGGTTTCAAAGAAAACTTATGGTGTAAACATCATCATCAAGTTCAAGGGAATGGATCAAGAGAACAAACCAAGTGATAACATTCTTGAGAACCGAAAATGAAAACAAAACAAAAGGAAAGGAAAACCAAAATACTTTTATGATTAAGACCAAGTTTCAAGCTTTAGAGGTTTCCCAAATGATAACCACAAGATCATTATCTTGAACCATCATCATCAAGCTAAAATTTTCTTTTCAAAACCAAGCTTCATGGCCGAAATGAAAAGAGAAGAAAAGAATTTAAACCAAGAGAAACTAAAACTTTTCCATAACAAAACATTAAGTAAATGTAAAACTTTTCAAACAAAACCCCTACCAAAATTGTTGTCTTTGTAAGAAGGAAGAAAGCTTGATTCTTGGTTGAAATGAAAAGACAAAAACCTTCTCTTGGTGCCTAGATGATTCGGCCAAGGGGGTAAGAAAAGAAAAGGATGAGTTTTCTTGAGAGTTTGAGCTTAGAGGTGGAAAGGTTGTGTATTTAGGAGGTGGTTTGAGGTGGTGGTATAGTAGTTCAAGGTGGCTTACAGAGGTTTGTGGTGATGGGAGGAGTTTTTTGGTGGTGGAGAAGAACTTGGAGTTGAGAGAAAATTAGAGAGCTTTTTTAGTCACAAGATTCAAACAAAAAAGCTAATGGTAAAGTGTAAGGTTTCTTTACATTTTGTTATATATATCATGGGTTGAAATTTGAAATTATGAGAGTGTATATGGGGGGGAGAAGGTCGCGGCATATGCATCCATAGGGGAGAGAAAATATCTCCTCAAAATGTCATTCAAAGGTAAGGCTAGGTATGGTTCAAAGTATAGTTCAAGGCATGGTCCAAAGCATGGTTCTTTGTGTGTAAAATAAATTAACATGTCATGAATGTGGGGGAGGAGTAGCTTCAGTTTTCGTACAACCAAGGGGGAGGAAATTGTTTCGTATAATTGTGGTTTAGAGGTGTATTTAGGTGTATCTTTGATTAGGCTTTTGATTAAGAGTTTGTAAGTAAGTGTTTAGGTAAGGTAATGGATAATTAGGGATGTCAAGACATGATTAAGGAGTGGTAGCTTCATTAGTGAAATCGAAACTCATTTTATAATAAAATCATTCACAAACATAATTCCTTAATTTAAGGAATTGGAAAGAGAAAACACTATTCAAGATTCCATGACATGGAATCTTGACTTCAAGAAAGAGTTTTGAGTTTATCTAAGCAATCTTAGATTCTAATTAACCTTAATAAATTATTTTGACTCTAGATTAATTATCAAAATTAATTAATTTTTTATTAGAGCCTAATATTGATTAGGTTTCCTTAATTACATCATTAAGCCTGTAATACACTATTTTAGGGGCAAAATGGTAATTTTGTATAAACACTGCCCGAGACCACCTGGACTTAAACAATCATCATTAATCATATATAATTAGCATTTTGAACTCCCAGGAAAGATTCCGAGCTCAAATGGTACTTATACCTGCGTAAAACGCTATAAGGGTATTTTGGTCATTTTGAGTCGAACGTTCGGAAAATGAGATTTTCATCTTTGTTATTAATCACAACACTTTTAATCTCATTCAAACATTGAGTCAACCCTCCGAGGATCGCCGAGTCGGCCATCCTCGAATTTCAGGTAAAGATGATCTTAGCGGTATTTTGGTCATTTACGCTCAAACAAAAAAATCAGTGCGTTACACGACTTCTTTCTTACATCTCTTCCTAAGAAGAGTATACAAATCATTACAGAACAAGGAAAGAAAATTTTTTCATTTCAAGATGATTGATTGCATATTATAATGAACAACACAAGAAGTGTGGAGAGATTTTTCCATAGTTTCTAGTCCTATATCTTCAACTCTCTCATTGGCATTCATGTATGACATCTCCATTTATACAGGTCCTTCTGAATAACCGTTGCCTTTGATCAGATCTCCAAGTGGCATGAGTAGATCATTAGTTGTGTCTTGGAACGTTAGTCTAGAGAGGTAGGTTGACAGACTTGTCACATCAATTACAGAAGCCGTTGTATTTTAGAGGTTTCTGATGTCCTTATTTTCCTTTTACTTTCTGATCATGGTTTATGAACTCCTCCTTTTAGAAACTAGGATCATGAATCAATTAGGCAAAAGAGATGACGTACCAGTTATAATACTAGGTCTGATTCGAGATTAGAATTTTGAAATTCGAATTTTCCCTCCATTTTCCTTAAGTGTTCTGTGCTCCACAATTAAGTGAGCTTTTTGATGGCGTAATCAATCTCTTTGATATTTCTTCGATCTTCCAGTTTTCAATCTTGGCTATTTGATAATGATTTCATGCGATTGTAGTGATTGATGATTGACTAAAATGTTGCTCTTGGACATGAGTTGATTTCTTCATCTTGAGTGTGCTTTCTAATGTCCCGTGTTACTTTCTGAAGATCATTTCCTTGGTTTCTTGATCTTTGACTTGATTTCCTTTAGTCCTTAAGCATTTACACATTTTTTTCACGAGATAATATTTACCTTTTTAAGCTTAATCTCTTCTCTTGAGATAAAACATGATTTCTCATGCGTAGTGAAATTATTCTCGATTCAAGTCCGCTTTTATGCTTTTGGTCCGTAAACATGAATACGTACTTTGCTTGAAATAACATTCACTTTTTTTTGGCTTAATCTCTTCCCCTGAGATAAATCATGCTTGGGCATGCAAAGTGAAACATTATTCTTGCTTTAAGTCCATATTATGGTTTAATTTGTACACTTTCTATTTCACATAATTTCTTCCCATAAGATAAAACATACTCACACACACAAAGTGAAATATTAATCTTGCTTTAAGTTTGTGTGATATAAACCGGATTGACCTGTTATGCTTTGTCAAGAAACTCAGGTAGCCATTAGTTATTCTTCAAAGTATTTTCTTTAAATTGGCTTTGTTGTCAATCAAAACATTAAAACTCATACTTTCTGAAGGATTCTGGAGTTTACGCTTGGTACCATAAAATTGAATTTCTAAATTCATATCTTAACTAACATATTTTTGCATATACTTGATAACTCTAAAATCATAGTTCAAGCACTAGGGTTTATAACCATAATAACTAGAAAATCATATAGCATATTTATTCTTATAGCTAGGTCATACTCTTGTTTGACATTTCTCTAACATGTATAAATATATTAACTGGACATTCTAAAAACAAAACTTAAAGCCTTAAAACTTGAATATATAGTGATATCAAGAAACCCATAAAACATATTTGGTGAAATAGCCATCTTGTTACAATACATATTTTTTTAATAAAGCCTTTCTTAACTATGTAAAACATTTTCGATTGCACACAACACAACAATCATGGTCCCATCGTTTTCTAAAACTCATTCTTTCATGCTATCATCATAAATAATAATTTTTCTAACTTAACTTAATCATGTAAAATCATATTCTATACTTTTCTTGTTTCAAATTTCATGTCTAACAATCATAATGCAAGAAACATACTCATAATGGCTAAACATAAGGTCACGAGTTTGAACCCATTCACCGTTTGAAATTGGGAATATGTGGGCACCACCAACTTGACCTTGAAAGCTTGGAATGACACCAACAACTGCTATATAGCAACATAGACTCATAAATAACCGATGGGTATCTCCAAATAACTTTAGATCAACTATAATAACATTGGGGGAGCACCCCCACTTGACAACAATAGAGAAATAACAACACCTAAACTTAGAACATGAAAGAATGGGAGGAAAAGTGACAAAATCTATTAACAACCACAAACCTTGAAGCTTGAGGAAAGACGAATGTGAATGGGGTTGAAAGAAAATGTGAGGGAAGGAGTTTGGTAGGAAGGTTTCGATTTTTGGGAGTAAAAATCCCGAGTTTGGGGTTTAAAAAAGGGTGGAGGGGTTCATTAAGTGAAACAACATCGTTTGACATTATTTCTGTTCTACTAACATCGCTATAGTGGTTACAATGAGTGAGATAGCACGATTTTGTGGTCTGAGGACTGCTATAGCAATCATAGGTGATGGTTTGACCGCTATAGCGGTAACAATTCACCCAATCTCAGCATCTTTCTGTTATCTTGGCATCTGGGTTGTTTCAACACTCATTTATTTACATTTATTTTACTCTCCATTAACTTTAAAACATAAATGTAGATAAGGAAATACCCCCATTTGGATTCAAATAAAATATAAAAAAAATAAAAATCCCAACCCATCAAAATCCAAATTTTGTGTTTTAGTTCAAATTTGGAATCTTCGAGATTTTCTAAACTTGTGTGCTAAAAACAAAATGCTTAATGGTTTCATAAAATTCATTAAAAATCATCTTTTAACTTATTTTCCTTGGGAGAACTATTTACGGGACTTTTAATCCCAAGAATCTGGCTTTATCATATAGCCCTTCAAGGAGGTGTAGGATCCAGACTTAGTGAAATTCATAACCAGGCAACATGGGTGGGTTGTAACGCCCCGATTTTTCTGTTAGAGTGAAAATGACCAAAATGCCCCTGAGGTCATTTTCAGCCCGAAATTTGAGGAAAGCCGGTTCGGCAGTACTCGAAGGGCGAACTCAATGTTGGAAGGGGATTAGATAACTTGTGTACCTTCCCGGGATCGAAAATCTCGTTTTGAAGTTTTAGTCAAAATGACCAAAACGCCCCTGCAGTGTTTTACCCATTTGCAAGTGCCGGATGAACCCGAAACTTCTCCAGATGGTTTTAAAAGACGTTTTTATGTATTCTATGACCTCAGTTTTAATTTTAGAAGTCCCAGGCGAAATTAGTGCAAAATTACGGTTTTGCCCCTAGTTTCATGTTTTTACGCTTAATCGCGTGATTAAGCAAACCTAAGCAATATTACGCTCTAATCGAAGGTTAATTAATTTCTTTAATTAATCTTGAGTCAAAATAATTTATTAAAGTTGATTAGAACCAAAAAGTGCTTAATTACAACCTAAAATCATATTTTAATTTCAAGACACCTAGTCATAGAATCTTGAATAGTATTTTCTCTTTCAAATTCCTTAAATCATGGAATTGTGTTACACATTGTTTATTCACAAATAAGTTTTAAATTCTTTAATGATGTATGAGCACTCCTAAACTTGTCATAAACTCCCTAAATCACATTCTTAGTTACCTAAACTTAAGCTTAATCATTCCTAACCTTGTACCTAAGCTAATACACATCTAAACCCACCATTAACACCCAATTACATGATCAAATCATCCTCCCCACTCTGCTGCCAGGTCTGGCCGAAGCCTCACCCCCTCCATATGCATCACATGTTCAATTTTTCAACACTCCAAGGCCATACCTCAAGTCACATACACTATACCTTGTCATAACTTTCAATCAAGCTTGATTTTCCAAGTAAATAACTAATTAAAATAGCCCATTTTCTCCATTTATTTGTGGCTAGAAAAGTTCCAGCCATGCATTGTTTCTAGAAGCCTAATTTCATAAAAATTTGATAGGAAATTAACTCACATCAAACCATACTTTATAGCATAGCTTCCATACTTCAAACCATGCTTCTATTACACAATCAAAGAGATATTTTTCTCTCCCTTTGTCCTCTAATGCTACGGCCAGCACCCCTCCCTTGGTGAGTCCATGGTTTTGTTTTTCTATAAATAGGATGCTTGTGATAGCCTTGTTGCACCTTGAAGCATTTGCTAAGTTTAGAGTTTTAGAGTTGTCTTGCTAGTTCTTTCTTTTTCTCTCAAGTTTCAAGAGTATTCTTCCTTTCTTTTCATCTTCATCTTCTCCATCTCTTCATCTCATCATCATCTCTTAACCATCAAACACCACCCCAAAGCCTTGAACCATCATCAAACCTCCCAAACACCACACCTCAAACACAACTTCACCCAAAACACATTTCCTTTCTTTTCTTTCCTCTTTGGCCGAATCATCATCACCATCCTAGGAGGAGTTGTTCATCTCATTTCCATCTTCAAGTCCAAGCTTTTACCTTCATCACAAGGTAGGGATTTGTTTTCAAACTTTGTTTTGCTCAAGAAAGTGTTTTTCTCTAGTTTCCTCTTGGATTCCTTTTGAACTTTCCTTTGTTTTTCCTTTTCTTTTCATTTTGGCCTCTAGGCCCTATTATGAGCATGATAGCTTGATGATGAGAGTTTCTAGATGATGACATTGTGTTCATCTCAAAGAAACCTCTAAAGCTTGAGTTTTCCTTTTCTTGTAACTTCATCTATATGATATCTAGCTCACATGGTTTTCCAACTTAAGAAAATTAATCTAAGGATTTCTAAAAGCCCAAGCCTACCCTTGTCAACCTTAAAGTTGGCCGGCACGTTCTAGAGATTTTTCTCTAGATAGGGGTTTTGGGTATTTAATAAAGAACTTGACGTAGTTTCACTTTCTTTCTCTTTTATATGACTTTCGGTTTTTGTGGTGATCTTTGAGATATTGTATTGGGTTGTTATCTTGTTAAAGTTTTGAATGAGCTCTAGTTAACCATAAAATGAACCTTGCATCATGTTTACTTTATGCTTTGCATATCATGTTTACTTCCTTGCTATCACTAAGTCTCAAGATAATAAGTGAACCTTGCATTGTCATGTTTATATTTCAAGCTATGCATTATCATGTTTATATTTCAAGTTCTCACTTAATACCAAGATAATAATGAGTTGCATTCATATTTACTTTGAGCTATCACTTTACTTTCTAATGGAACCTAAAATAAGTGCATAGGCATGTTTATTTTTATGTCATCACCTAAATGAACCTAGAGCTCAAAGACTTGCCCATTGTTGTCTCAACAAAGGTCTAACAATATGTATTTTCCTTGGTTCATATTTCGGCCCCAAGAGGTCTTGAAGTCTCTAAGTATTTGAGACTATGTTTTATAATTTTTCCAAGCTTACATGAGTTTAAGGAATGCATAGAACTATGTTTTATGAATTTAGGACCTCTTGAGGTAAAAATAAATTGGTCACTGCCCTCTCAAATGTTCTTATGATTTTAGATGTTAAAATTGTTTATAAATGAGTTTTGAAAGTTTAAAAAGAGTTCCAAGAGAAACTAGTATTTTATGAGCTTTAGAAATTATGTTTTATGCCTTGTATGGAGAAGTATATTTTCGGTTCTTCCTTGCTCTTTGCTGCTACTGTATGTGCTGTTTTGATAAGGATAATGTGCCTATGTTTAAGTAAAAATAATGTTAAGACTCATATGTGAAAGATAGGATAAGTTAGGAACTAGAAAAGAATTAATTTGAGAATTCTAGATCCTTTAATTATGTAATTTTCTGGATTCTATCCAGCAAGGTCTAGATCTAATAATCATGGTTTTAAATTAGTTTAGATGTGTAGGAATGACTCATAATTGGTTTAGGACTTAATCTTGAAGCCTTAGGAGCAAACTAAGTGTTGATGATCGATAACTTAGAATGTGAGTTAAGGACTTTAAGGGTCTAAACCGTAATCTCTAGAACCCCATAATCACACAAATATAAGTTGTCCAAATCTGCATAGTGATAAGTCCTTGAGCATAAAAATTAGTAACACTTATTAGTTGTGAACCTATAGGTGTGTAAGAGGTTAAGAATAATACTAGAATAATTAGTTTACAAGTTTAAGACTCAAAGGAACCAAAGCATAACATACTATAGGTTCATAACATAATAAGCTTGGAGTTCGTATTTATGATTGTCTAAGGTGTGATTATGTGATAATGTACATGCTATAGTTTTATGTATACACTATGAAGAAGTTTCATGTGATGAGGTATATGCTATGAAAAACATTTATGTAATGAATAAAGATGTATCTATGAATTAACACTTTATGAGAACTTAAATGTGACACAATACTGAGACGCCTTCTTGGGTGACACCGGTTTAGCCGAGCACCCCCAAGAAACAAATCCGTGAGGGTATTGACATAGAGCTTGCCAAAGCGGACAAAGCTACGATGCACTAGTTGCTAGTAGAGCGTTTCAAAGAGGAAATGACCCTAAGAGAGGTGATCCTTAATTGCCCCCTAGCCCGTACTTTAAGTCGAGATTATGTTACGCTTATCATAGGATAAGTAAGAATTAGTGACGACTAGTTAAGGTATGAGCTCATAACCTAGAGATGTTTTAGGGTGGCCCCATGAGATGAAAGTTAAAGTTAAAATGTCACATATGCTATGCCTATTACCTTATGCCAATGTTATAATGTTTCTTAGTTACTCTATTGATTGGCTTACCTTTATGATGCATTCATGTCATTAGTATATTCCATGCTTAGTCATAAGACGCATTATAAAATATGACGGACCTTGGATAAATAATACCTTAGAAAACTAACTTAAAAAGAGTTTATATGCATGCACACCTTTTTAGAAATAAACCCAAGGTTCCTGAGGATATGATAATGACACCTAGGTAGGGATTACCTTACTGAGAATTTTTTTAGAAGATTCTCATTCCCTCTCTCTTTTCTTTCGTCATATCTTCAGATGGCGACATTCATACTCTTCATAGACACCCCGGTATGGGAGCTACACCATGACCCGACACTTGGGTCATACCATTTTGAGAGTTGCTGTACTGTTAGAGTCTTCATGTTCATGGGACGACCCTTCGCGCACCCCGTCCCGAGCTACCGCTTCACCCCGACTGCTCCTTACCGCCACAATGGGATTTTTGAGCGAGCTAGACCACGTGATGAGCAGATTCTTCCGCATGCAGCCCGAGACGTCACCAGACGCTGACACCCTGAGTAATGCGTGCCGGACTCAAAGATTAGGAGACGGATCCATCCGAGGACCCGCCCTCGCACATGTACAGTTGGAGCTCCAGTCCCACTCCCCTACCGATGAGAGCCGGCAGTGAGGAGACAGTAGTTCAGCCGAGGTTGGCTCATCAGCCATCTATGCGCCCTCGCCGCGGTGGACATGCTCTGATGATCCGCACGACCACTCCCGCCGAGATCCGCCAGTGGATCGATTCCACCCCTCAGTACTCGGACCAGCAGGAGTAAGAACATTGGATGGGTAGTAGTTAGTGCACACACGCCACGTAGTTGAAGACAAACCTTCTTTTGTATATGAGGTTGTCTACTCTAGGTGCACATGGGTATGAGTGTTGTTTCTCTTGTATTTGCTTTTTATGATTTGTTCTTCAATTGTATTTTGTTTCCTGATGTATCAAATAGTCCTGTCCCTTTGGGTAGGCACTTTATATATATATATATCTATGATTCAGTTGATGTTTCCATGATATGATGTGTTTCTTTATGCTTTGCTTGTATGTCTCGTTATACTTCCTCTTAAAGATTCGTGCGTGACTCTCACTTTGATTTCAATTCTGAAAAGAAAAATTTTACCCATATTTCCGCTAAGTATTTTCTAAGTAAAAGATGAGACCAAGAGGTAATATTCTAAAGATTAACCTAAGTACATACTAGTAGTCTTATGTTAAGATTTAGGGTGTTACATGGGTGCTAGGGGATCCTAGGGTCATACGGAGCTTGTCCACTGACACGTATATGTGGGGTATCACAGTGAGTTAGCTTGGAGAAGTTATGAGAGATGGTAGAGTGAGCTACTGGCCATGTGAGATAACTTGAGAAGGGTATAGAACGACTATGTTACTTTCTCAGAGTTGAGAAATGGTTGATTTAGTGGAACTCAACAGATTGTTGAGAACTAGATGTATGCAGGTTGGCTGAACCAGTATGAAGACTCTATGTGCAGAATCTCTAAACTCTCTTAATCTCCTTTACATTCTATTTTGTGATCCAAAACAATACATTTCTGAAAATTTGTTTGAACTTGTTTTATTATTTACAACTAAGTTCAAAAAGTAACTTTCTGATCTTCACTAACAAAGATTTCTGCTGCACTTCAAGTAAATACTTTATATTCTTTGTTTAAAGTTTTCAAAAATAGGGAAAAAGAGAGTGAAAGTATGATTCAACTCCCTTCTCATGCACTTTTCAACCTATAATCAATCCATGCAGTGATCTCATGACAGATCTATCTAGTATTTTGTTCTCTAACAAATATCTATAAGCTTAATTTTGTACCACACATAATTATTTCATACTTATTAATTAAGCTTATACCAATTTCATATCATAATATTGATAATCAACTAAGGATATATTTATTATTATATATAACATGCAAATATAATAATAAGCACAATGAATAAAGTATATTTTCATCAATGAAATATAACTAATAATAAAGATTCAATAAATGGTCTAAGACACAATAACTAACAACAAGAATGACATATGGGTGGTCTAAAATGAGAAAGAACCACAGTATGACTCATCTAGCAAAGTTAAATAATGGTGGTGCAAGTCTAGTAAGTTCCTATATTAATAATATGTTTAGTTGGAGAGTTAAAATATGGGTAAAAATTATATGAATAAATTTTATATATTATTTTACACATAAAAGCTCACTCATATAATTTTTACCTCTTAACCAAACATACTCTTAAAATAGTATTTTAACAACAAAAGTAGGTATCTTAACGATATCTGATTGGGACACCCACTCTATTCTCATTAGATATGATGGGTAATGCCAACTCATTCTACTCTTTCATCATATCCGGTGGTGATGGAGTGGATGTCCTATTAAAACACCTATTTTGAAATGTTAAAATAATGTTTCCCCTTTTGGTTCAGATGAAGGGTTTATCCATGATATACTTGATGTACGACATAATAGGTATTTAGCCACATTTATAAAGTGTGACCAAATGTATTTGCATACTTTTTAATATCTTTTTTTTGTTGCATTACTTTTTAATATCTTTAACTGCACTTTATAAACGTGGCTAAGTATGTAGTATGTGATACACCATCTTCCATTGGTGTTCCTAGCCTTCAACCCACCCAAACAATACAAGCTTATTACAAGTCTCAGATTTTGACACACCTAGACATTATTTTTCTAGAACCAGACCAACTTGTCGCCATTTATTTATTTAACTGCCAACTTCAACTCTTAGCCAGGAATAAACTAAATCAGCTTGCTGCTTCGGCGACTGGAGGCTGGACCATTGAACGAAAAAAGTGGCACTTTATTTTTAGTGTATTCATATTGAGTTTTTTTTTAAAAAATAATTTTACCATTTAATTTTTAAGTTAATAATACTCAGTTTTTAAAAAATAAAAAAATAAATAATTTCTAATAAAATTACCTTTAAAAATTATCTGTTACTATTATTTATAATTATAACTTTATTCTTATTATTATAAATGTAATTTTAGAATTAAAAAAGAAAGTGGCACATCAATTAAAAATTGCCCCCTTTTTTATTTTTTGTCTCTACGTGGCGTTATATTTGCAAAAGGAAATTTCCCAATCACATCACTGTAGCTTCTTGGAAAGTTATAAGCCAAAGCCGAAATAAAATTGCCCACCAAACTTCTGCCGTCACTTAATTATTACAAGTTGTTGAGTTAATTTCACTGTCAAAAGACGAAGTCAGATAAGAGAGAGAGAGAGAGAGTTTCCTGTCTTCAGAAAGTGGGCCCTGCCTCAACGCCTCTATGCATGGTTGAGTTGACGCTTCGGGGCCACTGTGCTGTTATGTTTCACGTTGTTTGTTCTTTTTTAACTGTAACCCAAACTTTTTATATTTCGGATTACCCAGTTGATGTTTCACGTTGTTTCATTTGAGAGAAGAATGATTTGTCTCTCTTCTGTTCCAGCCAAGGTTTCAGGAGCTTCATAGGTTTTCCAATTTCAACTCAACGGGTTTGATTGGTTAGTTTCAAACTTTTCAATGCGGTTATGGTTGATGTTATTATTGCGGGTTTTTTGTTTCTATTCTCTTTTTTTTTTTCGCGTGTAGATTTTGTCTCCTTAACATGAGTTAGTGAATCTTCCCCACTTTCTCTGTCTGCGTCCATTAGCAGATTGTTTAAAATTTTCATTTTTGTTTTGAAATTCAGAATTGCAACATGGGTTCTTTCTGGTGCTTGATTTTAAACAACGGAGCTTAGGCAAAAGTGTGCTCTCTTTTTGGCTCTTTGTTTTTTTTTTTTTCCTGCATAATTCAATTAAAAATCTGTCCTCACTCCTTCAATTTGGGAATTCAGTCATTTGATTTTGGAGCTTAAGATGTGTTGTATGTCTGTCCGGAAGCCTGGGTCCCTTGTCCTTGATTTATCAGGCTATTTGTTCAATGAATTTGTCTCTCTCTTACAAGTCTGTGCACAATAATTCATTTGTTCATTTTATTGGTTTTTAAAGTTTCAGTTGCATGTAGCAAGAGTCAGTTTGTTTGGGAAAAGCTGGAACATCCTTATTTTCAGAGGCTTCCGCTTACTTGCGATTCTGGTTGACCATTCATTTTTTTGAATTGTTCCTTTTGCACTGTTGCAGAGATTTAACCGTGTTCTTCATTGGTAATAGAGATGGATAGGATTCTTGAAATGGCAGATGAAAATAGTAAATCGCTGCGTTCCTCTTCTTCTGTTGTTGCTCTAGCAATCAAGGGTAACAAGAAAAGCAAATACGTGGTACAGTGGGCACTTAATAAGTTTGTTCCTGAGGGAATGATTGTCTTCAAGCTGATACATGTCCATGCGGGTATAAAAGGAGTTCCAACACCAAGTAATATATGCATTTTGTTTTCATCATGTTCAAGAAAGAAAAGACTTTATGCATTCAAAATTGCCAAATGTTTTTTTTTGTTAACTGCAAGAGTTATGCCTCACCCACCGCTGTTTGATCAATTAATGTTTAAGGAGTGTCTTAGTTAGCAGTCCTAGATTGGGTTGTGTCTCCAAAGTTAGGCAATTTTCATATATGCATCACTTTTGCCAACATGTACCCTCTAAATAGTTTCTATTTCTGCATTATTGTTGCTAACATGTATCCTTTGAAGAATCATAATCAAGGAAATAAGAAGATTTAGGAACCCCAGGTGATAGGCGAAAGTACAACAATTATTAACCCAGGAAAGTAAGATATACCTAGTTGTTAAACCCGGAATATACTGAGAAAGATGTACATTCTAATGAGGCTACTATGAAATGTTTACTCATGGGTGGGGCAAGCTCTTCTATTTTGGTTTGTTAGTTCTCTTGGCTATATGGTTCATTGGGGGGAGAGATTGAGCTCCAAAAAATGGTGAACCGCCATTATCAATACACAAATATATAACTCCCCAGGAATCTCAATTGCGCTTATATTCATCACTATAGGAATTGGGTTCAAGCTTTCTTTCCCTTTTTTTTTTTTATTTGAACAATTTTGAAAAGGGGTTACCTTTGCTAAAATGATGAAACATCGGAAAACATTTTTTGGCCATTTCACTTGATCTGGTCACCTTTTTCTGCTATTTAAAATGGTGTGTAATGCGACTACTATTATTGTTTTCCAAGCATGTATGTAGTGCACATTGATCTTATCATCAAAACCAATGTGTAATGTGACTGCTATTGTTTTCCAAATAGGAACACTTTAGTTTGCCCTATGGATTTATCTTAGTTTCTTCTCACTAAGTTTGGAGGTTTTGGCTTGCATAAAGAAGTAATGATTTTGTGTTAGAACTCAGTTTTTTCAGCACTCTAGTACGTTTGTTTGAAAAGAAATTCTAGGGTTTTTAATGAATCCTTTTCAACTATTGATTTTATTTGGGATAAGATTGCTTTTTTGGCTTCCTTTTGGTGCTCAGCATATGGTTTGTTTAATGGTGTTCCTCTTGCTGATATTCTAAGGGATTAGTGTGCATTGTCGAGTACTCACATGGTTTATTCCTTTCAAGGATTATTGTGCATTGTTGCATACTCACATGGTTTATCCCTTTAGTGTTAACCGTATCTTTCATATCTATGTGAGGATGTATTATTCTCTTTTGCACAGTCTCTTCTCTTCTAATATTATTTCTTTTTCTATCCTTAAAAAGGGAAAGAAAACATTATGGGTCACGTTATATGTTTTTAAACATTAGGGACTAAAGACCGAATGGCTTATATTTCAAGGAGATGAATTGGATTTTTACCATTTAAAAGTTATCAGCATGAAGCAATAAGTAACTTGTGTGGCTTACGCTATAGTTTTTAACTTAACAAGTAAGTTGATCATGCATAGGTGACTACATGTGGTAGTTACGATTTACAAATTATCAGGTGAATATTTTATAAGATAACCTTCTACTTCAATATGATAATTCAACTTATGTACATCCAGTGGGAAATGTGATTCCTCTTTCACAAGTGCGTACTGATGTAGTGAATGCTTTCAAAAAGGAAGTGGAGTGGCAGACAAATCAAATGCTTCTACCTTTTGTGAAAATGTGTGAGCAGAGAAAGGTAAGATATTATTGTTCATAGAGGTTAAATATAATAATGAATACTGATTGGGATCTATATTCTTATATTGTTGATGCAGGTGCATGTAGATGTTGTGGTGATTGAATCAGATGATGTGGCAACTGCAGTAGCAGAGGAAGTAGCTAAGGGTGCTATAACCAAACTTGTTGTTGGAGCTTCATCTCGTGGCATATTTACAAGGTGTTTATTCAAACACTGATGTATGATGCAACAATGCAACTGGTGGATTAGCACATCTGTTTTGAATTATTAATATTAGATGCTTCTATAATAAAAACAAAATGAATCTACCTTTTAATTTTGTGAAATCATCCGCAAAAAGTAAGATCTAACTTGGAGTCATTATAAGAATTAAGCAGAATGTTGATATATAAATCTGATCTAAGCTATTGTATTGCAAATGTCATGTCCTATTCTAGCTCAAAACGTTACACATCTAACAGGGACTGGAGATTGTCAATAACTAGTCATTTGAAAAACATTCCCTCAGGAGATGGCTTGCCAAAGTCCAGATTTACATATGTTATTTTCCCTTCATGTGAAGGTCCCTTTGGCTTGAAGCATGGATAAACATAGTTCCCATCTTTACCTTGTCTAAAAATTTAATTGAATGGCAAGAATGTAAGAAATGAGTGTCAAATTCTTGATCACTTGGTTAAAGAAGATGTATCATGTTAAAAGCCAATGCCGAGTAAGGCATAGGACTAATTTTGATTAATATTTCTAGCAAATTCCATTATAGGGCTTACAGAAGGTATTTTCAGGATATCATTAAAGACCCTCTATGCTGCATTCTGTCGTTTGGTTGTAATTAACATTCCTCTCTATAGTCTTGACCTCTACCCTACCAGTATACCACCCTTCTCTTCAGTGCTGTTGTTTCTATTTGAGGATTGACAATTTCTTCATCAAATATATTTTGATAGCATAGTGCCCATGAAAGAAGCTATTTCTGAGAAATATTAGAATCAATATGTACTGTTTTACATAAACAACTAAGAAGAGGTATATTATCTATATGTATGTATCTCTCTCTCTCTCTCTCTCTTGTGTTCACAATCTGTCATTGATTGTTTTTTCTTTTTTATGGTCTTCATCTGATAAATCCTCCTTTTAATAATGTATTGCTTTCAGTAAACATAAGGGCATGTCTGCGAAAATCTCAGTTTGCACTCCAAGATTTTGTACAGTTTATGCTATTTCAAAAGGAAAATTGTCTATACGACCATCAGACATACAGGTTGATGGTAGCATTATAGATGACACTAGTGAAACCAGTTTTTCCTCCAGCAGCTCATCTAATTACACTTCCACCTCTCAGACAGGTATACTATTAGGAAGTTCTGCAATACTGTGGTTTAACGAATAAGGGTTGCATTTTGTATCACCAATAGATCATGTAGGAAGAATTAGTTTCTTAGCACCAGTTGTAAACCAAAAATAAGTGTCAGCCGCATATTCTGATTATTAAATTTATGTTTTCTATTGTGAAGAGGAAATTGTGTACAAATTACCATTTCTATTGTCATATTTGAATATGTACTTCTTTACATAGCTAAAGTTTTTAGGTTCAACATTCTTGTGTTGCAGCATTGTTAGTATATAGTTATTAGTTATGCACTGTATCAACACTCCTGTAAATGGTAGGCTTTAATATTGTTAGATATAAAACTATTCATGAACCTTCACCTAACATTATGTTAGGACCCCATTGATTAGACAGATTTATGTAACAGGGCATGAGTAGGGAGTTGGGCTTGAGAAAAATCAAGCCCAATTGCACATGACAGAAATGCGAGTCATGTTAGGAGATGGGCTGGAAAAGTTGTAAAGGGCATGAGAGTGACAGATAGGGTATGCTTGTGAGTTTGAATTTTGGAGGAGAGGGGACGTAAAGGAAGGACTTTTAGTGTAAGATTTTGTTTGTGAGTTTGGATTTTGGAGAGGAGGGGATGGGAAGAAAAAACTTGAGTAAAATTACAAAATCTTACACTAAAAGCCCTTCCTTCCTTCCCTCTTCCCTTCAAAATCCAAACTCAAAGCATAACTTTAGAGTGTGTTTGGAATAACACAAAAATGGAAATGAGTTGATTTAAAAATCAAATTCATTTGTTTGGAATTGAAAAGATTTAAGAAATGAATTAAATTGTAATAACGTGAATTTCATTCTTTTGATTTTGAAATCCTTTCATTATTGGTAGGATTTGGATGGAAATGAATTAATTTTAAAATTAATCCACAAATGAAATAAATTTATTTCCTTTTTTAATCGTTCCAAACATAATCTTTTGCATTTTAAACATGAATTGATTTCCAAGTTAATTCCATTTCCTGTTTAATCATTTCAAACATAAGATTCAGCTTACAAATCAATTCAAATCAAATCAAATCAAATCATTGTTTCCTAATTTTAATCATTCCAACCACTACCTTAGGGGGTTAACAAGTTAATTAGGTATTAAAAGGAGGGAACGTGGGAGTAGAAATGGTGTCTCAGCATTTGTTGAGAGTTGAGGAGATCTTCTCTTCGCTAAATCATTGTAATCATTGTTATGTGCCCTTCTAGGGTTTGTGAGACATTGTAATCATATTTTTGTACTCTTCTAGGCTTTGTGAGACATTGTTACAGGATCCATGTCAACAATACATACGATTTTCTATGAACACTATCTTTTACCAATTATAACACTTCATGTCAAAGGACCCCATTGTCATAGTTTATTTCAGGAAAGACGGTTCATCACACTTACATTTTTCTTCAATTCATACTTTGTGAAGCCCTTTCCCGAAAATGATTATAGGAAAACCATTTACACTTCATTATGAAACTGTGTTCAGGTGTTCTCCTATGTCATCTAATGTTTGTATTCATCCACTTAGATCGCTAGTAATGGTAGCACTTTAGTATGCTCAGTTTCTAATGTCTTTCACTTTTTCTACGAAAATATTAGCTTGTATTGCATTATGTAAAACAGTCCAAATTTGCTTCTCAAGAAAAATACATTGAGCCCTAATTGTAATTGTTGAATTATGAGTGTGAAAAAGAAGGTGAGAAGCTTGAGTGTTCCATGAGCTGAGTGTGTAACAGAGGGTGCATGTGTGTTAGTGAGCACTATATATAGGAAGGGAATATAAGAAGGTGAGTTATGCATGCTTTTGGCATTGGCTTAGGCTAGGAGAGTATTGAGCTGCTACAGTGCTCAAACATTTCTCCTTCTTGTTTCTGCATTTCACATTTCTCAGAGACTACTCTTAATACTATATCAGTATTTTATTCATTTCTGTTTCTTTGTGTGGCTTCTATTATATACTTACCCCTTTTTGGGTGTATACAGACTCTGCCTCAGTTGCGTCATATGCCCCTCTACATTCCTCTTCCTTAGCAACACAGCGATTTCAAGCTCTGTCAAGTATAAACCAGACCTTAGTAAGGACAAGTCCTAGTTTAAGTGAAACTAACCATTCTAGAGGCCAATCTCTGGACCTTGGGAGAGAGAATGCTGCTACAAGTTCTGTCAGAAACTCTGATATTGATTATACTTTGAATCGGGCCTCTAGTTTCAAAAGCATTAAATCAGATACTGAATCTTGGAATTATGATGATCAAAATTCTGCCAATGATGAGCCATTAGCAACTGAACTTCCTTCACCTAATAGGCAGGTGATTAAAATTTCCTTATTTTGACTTGTGGAATTCATATTCCAGGTGATGGTGCCCTCATGATTAGCACTATAAGATATATTAACAACTTAAAATAGCAGGGTGACTAATTTGCATATTTTATGGTTGTAACATTAGACTCCAGCATATTTTGTGGCTGTATCATTAGACTCCTGTTTCTTGCATATGCAAATATTTTTGCTGCCTCTTCATCAAATCAGAGTATAATGTGCTTAAGATCTACGTTTCACTCCAACAGAGAAAACTTTATGTGATTTGTCAGTTATTGCTTCAGTGAATTCCATTTGCAAGTGAAGTTTTCTTTGTTGTCTTTTATTTGATCAGGCAAATGTTAACCTTGAGCTGGAAAAGTTGAGAATTCAGCTAAGACATGCTCAAGGAATGCATGCTGTAGCTCAAAGTGAGAACATAGATGCATCACGAAAGGTAATATCTATCTTCGTGTGGCTAGAAACACTATATCTTCTCTTTCTCTATCGCTTCTGCTACTTTTTAAGTACAATTTGCTTATGAAAATCCTGTCCCATCATGCTTTTAGTTCCTCCTTATTCTAGATATCCTTTTCTACTTTTTATCCCATCAATAATTAATACCCTATAATAACGGTTGGAGGTTGAATTCTCCTTCCGTATGTGCTTCAAATTCAATTCTTTTGACTAGCAGTGTCAAATTAAGTAACATCCGTTGATGCTTTGAGCAGCTGAATGACCTAAGCAAGCGGCGATCAGAAGAATCCATTAAACTGAGGGGGATTATTGCAAAGGAGGAGGAGGCCAAAGAATTGGCAAGACAAGAAAGAGAAAAATATCAAGCTGCAGCAAGAGAAGCTGCATATTTGAAAGAATGTGCTGAAAGAGAAGCTGCAGAAAGAAAAGACGCAGAGTTGAAAGCTATTCGTGCTGCCAAAGAGAAAGAAAAGCTGGAGGATGCTCTTAGTGGTTCCATGCCCATGTACCGAAAGTTTACATGGGATGAAATTGTGTCTGCTACTTCATCTTTCTCTGAAGATTTAAAAATTGGAATGGGAGCGTATGGAATGGTGTACAAGTGCAGTTTGTATCATACAACTGTTGCTGTTAAAGTTCTCCATTCTAATCGGAGCCACGAAAGTAAGCAATTCCAGCAGGAGGTATGGAATTTTATATACAATGGTCATGCAAAATATTGTTCATAGGAAACAGGAAATGTAGAATGTTTTGACTCTTATTATCAGAGGCAAAGTACAAAATATATTCCACAGACGAGAGAGGAAAGATAAGATTCCTGTTCAATATCTCAACTCATCACTTAAACAGAATTTTATCCTAATCTCAAATATCAAACAGAGCCCTATCCTATCCTGCTAGAAATTTAAATTAGAAAGAAAAAACTGAAAAGAAACTAATCCTAATCTGTACATAACTTTCAATGGCCCCCCTCAAATTGGTGTATAGATATCAATCATCACAACTTGCTTATTAAAAATACAAATTGAGTCATTAGGTAAGAATATCAGTAGTTTGTTGAGTTTGCATGAACAATTGGCATGCAGATTACTACTCCTTCCAGCTTCTCTTTATAAAGGGTCAGTCAATTGGCACGTGTTTAGTTCTATCATATAGCAGTAGATTATGACCAATACCAATTAAAGCTTTGCTATCACATTACAGCTTTGTTATAAATAAAGAAAGAATATAATAATATTGGCTGAATATCATATAAGATTCACATCATATCTCAGAGTGTTAAAGAGTATCTTAGATGATCTCTTGGGATTAATTATATTTCTATAACTTGAAAAAGGAGAGACCAAAAGTTGGTGTGACTGAAGTTACTTGATGATTTCTATTCAATATGAAAGGGGTATATGTATACATGAGATTTCATCTGCATCATAATTGTTATTCCTATTTACAAATCACATGACTATCGTAATAGGTCACTTGAAATATGAGAAAAATTGAATATATTTTCTTACAATCATGCTGTACAAAATGTTTACAATATATAGACATATAGACAATCATTACCAATAAATAGTAATTATTGCCTCATGATTTCTATCCTAAATTATGGTACAAATACCAGTTATAATATCTGAGCATAAATAAAATCATCAGTAAAAAATATAAAAAATAATATATAGTATCTCAACACAGATGGAAATCTTCTATCCCAAAATAGTTTCCCCTTCCTTATCCACTCGATCATTTTTTGACACATGGCAGATAGGTATTGTATATTTGGTAAATTACAAATTTTTTAATCTGTTTTTATTCTTATCTTTCCATGTGTCAATACATGATTTGGGAGATAGGGAAGGGGAAACCATTTGAGGACAAAAGATTTTCATCAATCACAACACTCCTCCTCTAGCCGTTGAAATATATATCTTTCCCAAATTGCAACTTAGTTCTTGTAATCGTTCTAATATTCTAGCCGGGAATTTCATTTTTTGAATAGTACAAGTACGGAAACACAATTGTAAAATGTAAAAACAGAAGAAACTAGCAATGAACCTTTCCTGGGAATATAGGCCCCTTCACCCTCCCCTTCACCCTCCTTGCTTCAATAAATTTCTACCTACCTCTGCTCCTCTAATCGTATCTATCACCCAAAAATAAGAAAAAATCAGTTTTTGTTCCTCTCCTAATCAATCTAACAGATTTTACTCCTAAGAATCCTCACTTGAATCTGTTTGTTCTCTCTGCTAATCAAATATAATATAATTCCTTCATAACAATCGCCACTATTATTGTATTTCCTTTTTGTTGTAGTTTATTTCCTTCCATCTCTCTTCTTTCTCCTTGCACACACTATGTATTTGGTCTGATTGGGCTTATTCTTAAGGCTGGGGTCCCTATCAAACAACAACAACAACAATAATAATCACAAACCACTATACCTAATATAATTAGTAGCTAGTTGGGCTCCTTTAGCATTTAGTCAGGAATTCAATTCCTAGTCATGTGTATGAAAAGAGTCTCATGGCATGGCTAGAGGTTTTCCCTCTTAGGAGAGCTCCATGCATCGCAAGGATTAGTTATCGTTGCCAGCGGTGGACTTCCTGAAAAACCAAAAAAAAAAAATAATAATAATAATAATTGTCATAACAATAATTATGGTGAATGAAAAAGACTTTTAATAATGAGTATTAGGTTGGAATCGAACCAAACAACAACTGGACTGACACATATCTTCTTTTTGTTTCCAGCTAGAGATATTGAGCAGAATTCGTCATCCAAACTTGCTTCTTCTTCTTGGTGCATGTCCCGATCATGGGTGCCTTGTGTATGAATATATGGAGAATGGTAACTTGGAGGATAGATTACTCCGAAGAAACAGCACTGCCCCAATTCCCTGGTTTGAGAGGTATCGTATAGCATGGGAAATTGCGTCAGCTCTTGCCTTTCTTCACAACTCAAAGCCAAAGCCCATCATCCATCGTGATTTGAAACCAGCAAACATCTTGCTTGGTCGTAACCTTGTCAGCAAGATTGGTGATATTGGCCTTTCTACAATGCTTCATTCAGATAATTTGTCTACCATGTACAAGGACACTGAGCCTGTCGGGACGCTCTGCTACATAGATCCTGAGTATCAAAGGAATGGATTAATATCTGCAAAATCAGATGTCTATGCATTGGGAATAGTGATCTTACAGTTATTGACCGCGAAACCGGCAATAGCAATTACTCATGTGGTTGAAACAGCAATTGATGGCAGCGATTTGACAGATGTATTGGATCCAGAGGCAGGAATTTGGCCATTTCAAGAGACATTAGACTTAGCTTGGTTAGGACTGAGCTGCGCCGAACTTCGCCGTAGAGACAGGCCTGATTTAAATGATCACGTGCTTCCTAGACTAGAGAGATTGAAGGAAGTTGCTGATAGGGCCCAAAAATATGCTTCATTAGTAACTATTAAATCCAAACCTCCCAATCACTTTATCTGTCCTATACTTCAGGTAGTTAAGTACTCCATTATGGCAACATTTGATTTTCTATTGTACAATAAAAAAATAATGAAGGAGCTACCAATACATGAATTTTCCACTATCTAGTTAATTTTCAAATATGTTTACTGTCTTGCAGGATGTGATGGATGATCCTTGCGTTGCTGCGGACGGATACACATATGATCGCAAAGCAATTGAAAAGTGGTTTCAGGAGAACGACAAATCACCAATGACAAATATGGCTCTACCTCATAAGGATCTAATTCCCAATTACACGCTTCTGTCCGCAATTATGGAGTGGAAGTCTCGATAAATATGATGTTCGCATTGTCTTCCTCGATGTTAATATTGAATTAGTTGGTTTCTGTCATGTAGACTGGCTATAGAGTTCAGTGTATCATATGTGATAGTCTTGTATGCAGTTTTTGTTGTCTACCACCAGTCTCCTGCATGCTTAAATTGGGGTGCGTGATTTTCAAGTGTAAATAAATTTGTTTATATTGTAGGTGTGATGAACTGTACTACGTCAGGATACACTTGGCTTGAATTTTCATCTTTTGGTGTAGGGTCTTGACTCAACAACTAGAAGTTGGTGCCAAAAAAATATGGTGTAACGACCCGTTTGGTTTGGGCCTTCATTTTCTATTCTTAAGATTTTATGAAGGAAATTATAAAAAGAAAAAAGAAGAAAATCGAGAGAGAGGGTAGGATTATGTTATTATTTCTTTTACAAAATCTTAAAAACGGAAAATGTAAAAAGATGAAAACTAAAATCAAAGGTGGTAGTGGGATGAAAGGAAGTTTGAGTATCTGTTCTTTCTGTACCATCTTGTGTCATTCTCTTACTGTAGTTCTATTCTTTCCTGCTTTCTTGTTCTGTAAGGAGCATCCAAGGGGTTGAAAATGAAAATCAATTTTCAACCAAAAAAAAAACTCTATATATTTAGATAATTTTTTAGAAATAATCAAATCTAAAAAAAAAAAATGGCTTTTAGCTTTTTTTAGTTATAATAATATTAAAACTTAAGTTCCATAATAATTTTTAAAAAAATTTGAAACAAACTTATAAAATCACTTCTGTGAAATATTATAGATCTTACCATGGATTCTAAGTTTGAGGTAATATTTATCTAGTATTAGGCTGTTTGATTAGAGGGAAAAAATGAAATGAAAACTTTCATGGATGAATTTTAAGTGTATAACTATAAGTTAAGCTCATCTAAAACAATTTTCAATTTATTTTTATTCACCAATTAAACACACCATTAGTGTTATCTTTTAATGAGTTAATTAATTTGGTGTATGCAATTGCTCCTGCTGTTTGTATTTAGTAGTTGTCACTACATTAATGCTTTATTTTGCCATAAACTGGGACGATAGTACAATAGATGATATAATTGTTCGGGTCAAAAAGAACATCGACAAATTCAAAAGAGTGGGACCTAGCTGGTTTTGGCCACCTATTGGAATAAGGATCAGCAGACATCACATTATTTGTAACAATAAATCCATACTGTGCTCAACAAATTTTTCTTTTCCAGATCAAACGCTTAGTCATAAGCGATATAGAAAAGCGGAAGACTAAAGAGAAAACAAAGCATTACTATAAATCTCAATATAATTATTTATAAATTTGATAGCATAGTTGTTTAATAATATAAAGCATAACACTTAAAACAAGGCATGATCTACACTAAACATAAAACAACTTTAGGGGCGATGTCACGTCAGCATCTTGACCATGAGTCCGTCTCGCGGTTGAAAACCATCATCAAAGGCATTGCCCTCATCTGAGACGATACGGAAACAAACAAAGGAGTGAGAACTAATTTCTCAATAGGTTACTATGGTGTGATTGTAAATGTTATAGTCATTCCGAGTTTATTATGAAAAGTGTGCGCATAATACAAACAAGGTTCAGTTAGGGTTTTTCTAAAATCTTATTAGCCGAAGCAGATTAGTTTTATACCATGCTTCTTGCTTAAAAATATATTTCATAAGCACAACTATGAACATATTCATCATATCATATTCATATCATATAATTTTTAAAAGTATGCCTGCATGTTTTTCATATTTTTTTTTTTAACTTTAACACTCTTCCCCATTGCTTGATATAGGCCTGATACTATAATTTTAGCCTTCATGTTATCCTTCACTTGGGCATAACTTTTTTCACTCGAAGTGCAATACATACGCGGCATAACTTTTTCACACCAATATGCCTTAATCTATTACCACCCTCTTCATTACTGGAATTAGGAAATGAGCTCAACCGTTAACCTAGCAAGGGTCATTTTGCTTGCCTTAGGATAAGACCTTGTATGGAGACGAACATAGGGTGGTCACCATCTTGCCTTTAGGATTATTCCTGATGTCTTATTAACTTTCATCATCTTTATTATCTTTCAATGCAATGCAATGCATAATGACGTTGAAAATAAAATGGCATATATATAAATGTCACCATTCATATTTCTAGCATAGAGTTAATGTTCACTTTAGTCTTTGATATTTTTCTAGTGAGTCATTTTAGTCCATGACATTTAAAATGAGTCAATTTGGTCCCTGAAATTTATAAACATGAATCACTTTAGTTTGTCCATTCATATCCATTAACCATCTGTTAGTTAAGTGATAACATGTCACGTTAATTGTGTAAGTGGATAATTTGAGTCCCTAATATTATATAAAATGAGTCATTCTAGTCCTCTTACAATGACTCAGCAAAATTCAACAAGCCACTTTGTGCTCCTTCCTCCCCTTGTAAACCCCCCCCCCATTTTCCTCGTGCAAAAATATCGAAATACTCCTAGGGTAATTAAGCATAGTGTTAGCTCCAAAACCCTTCAGGAATAGTGAAGAAATATGTTTTGAGTGATGACACAATAATTTTGAGACAATATTTTGAAGAACGACTAATGCTTTCCCTTGAGTTTCTTGAAATAGCCAACATGCTCTTTTGGATTGCGTAACACATCTTGAATAGGGAATAATTTCACTTTACATGTGCAAACATATTTTATCTCGTCTAAAGAGATAGGAACCTAATAGAAGTAAAATTTATATCGTGCAAAGTACGTATACATGCTTAACGGATTGAAGAAAATCAATCGCGTACAAGAAACTAAGGTTGGAATCTTCAAAAAATAGAACATGACTTTAGAAAGTGAATATAAAATGAAGATATCAAACCAGTTTTGAAACAGAGATGTTCTACAACCTTCAATAATCATCATCGCATTCAATTTAATCATATACATGCTCTGATTGAAGACTGGAAGATCACTCTTTCACTATGAAACTGATTTCGTACTTTAGAAAGTTCACTTGAAAGTGAAGCAGTGCATTTTACGAGAAAATGAGAGAAATTTGAAATTCAAATTTAAAGTCAAACCCAGTTACAGACTGGCATGTCATCTCTTTTGCCAACTTGGTCAACTACTCCAACTTCTAAAAGGAAGAGTTCATAAACCATATCTAGAAAGTAAAAATTAGTTTCTGAAGAGACCTCAAAAACCTCTATTTTACAACGGCTTCTGCAATAGATCTGACAAAAAGACGAGCTACTCTTCTAGACTGTATTTCCAAGACACAAACAGATGATCAACATATGTCACATGAAAAACTAATCAAGGGCAACAGTCATAAATGAAGATCATCTATAAATAGAGATGTTGTGCTTTCAAAGATGTAGATCTAGACATTGTACAAGTGTTGAAACTCCAAAAACATTTCTCCTTATATCTTGTATAGTTCATTACATCTTGTAATTAGTTTCTTTGCTTGTAAAAATCTTCTTTCTACGTTTCTAAAAAGTTTACACGTTCTTCCTAGAAAGAATCATTAGAAAGAAGTCATTCAAATTATCCCAGGTCATTTATTGTATATTCTAAGGAAACTTGAATGTAGGTTAGTTTGAGTTGCAAACCCAAACACAAAGCTTTGTATCCTCGATTCAGTAGTGATCGATGTGTGTTAGCTTGGAGAGGTTAGTCAAAGACTACTTGCAACTTGACAGTAAATGTGTTCTATTAGTCACAGTTTAGCTTAGAGAGTATGGTTAAAGACTACTTGGTTTAGCTTGAAGAGACTAGTCAAAGACTACTTGCAACTCGACAATAAAGGTATTTTACTAGTCGCGGTTTAACTTGGAGAGGCTAGTTAAAGATGTAAGCTCCAAAACCCTTTATAAGGTGTTAAGGCAATGTGTTTTGAATGATAATGAAAACAGTTCAAAGAAAATGTTTTGAAGAACTACTAATGCCTTGATGAGTTTTTTGACATAGCATACAGGTAATTATGTATTGCATAACACGAACTTGAAATGAGAATAATTTCACTTTACATGTGCAAACATGATTTATCTCATGTTAAGAGATTGAACCTAATAAAAGTGAACATTATATCATGCAAAATATATATGTAAGCTCCAGAACCCTTCAGAAAGTATGAGCTTTATTGTTTTGAATGACAACAAAGTTAATTTAAAGAAAATATTTTGAAGAACAACTAATACCTACTTTGAGTTTCTTGACTAAGCTTAATAGGTATTCCAAAGTGCATTACATAGACTTGAGCTAGAATAATTTCACTTTACATATACAAATATGTTTTATCTCATGGAAAGAGAATGAGCTTAAATGAAGTGAATATTATATTGTGTAAAGAACGCTTGCATGCATTAAAGAATGAAGCAAATCAATACAAGAACAAGAAACCAAGGAATAGTCTTCAGAAAGTAACACGAGGCGTCAGAAAGTACACTAAAGAATGAGAAAATCATGCAAACTCTGAAAGTAATGTGTTACTCAGTCGACAATTATCATAATCGTAAATCATTCATCATTAAAAAGCCAAGACTGAAGACTAGAAGACTGAAGAATAATTAAGGAACTGATTACACATGTTAGAAGCTCACTTAATTGTGGAGCACAAAACGCTACAGGAAATTGAGAGAAATTTGAAATTCAAATTTCAAATATCGAGTCAAACCTAATTTTATAACTGATATGCCATCTCTTCTGTCTGATTGGTCAACCATCCTAGCTTCTAGAAAGAGGAGTTCAGAAACCATGATTAGAAAGTAAAAAGAAATAGGGACATCAGAAACCTTTACAATACAACGGCTTCTACAACTGATGTGACAAGTCTGTCAGCCTACCTTTCTAGACTAACATTCCAAGACACCACAGATGATCTACATGTGTCACTTGGAGATCTAATCAAGGGCAATGGTCATAAAGAAGGACCACTATAAATGGAGATGCTATGCTTGAAAGGCAATGAGAGAATTGAAGACATAAAAGTGGAAATTCTAGAAAAATCTCTCCACACTTCTTGTGATGTTCATCATAATATGTAATTAGTTTCCTTGAAGTGTAAAAATCTTCTTTTGAAATGCTTAGCATGATGTATGCTTTTCTTTGTAAGAGATGTAGGAAAGAAGTCGCTTGTAACGACTCATTTTTTAGTATTGTTGTGATAAAATAATTAAATGTGAAGAATCTGTAGGGATTTTGAAAATTCCGATAGACATAGTTATGATCACAACAATATAAGGATTCTATAAAAAAAAAAGATTGAAAATTAATTTAATATTATTAAAAATTCAATGTAATAATATTTTAATTGAGGCTATAGAATGAAACCCTATAATTGGTATAAGAACATAAATAAAAATATAAGGATAAGGTTAAATAAATATTTTCAACTCGGTAAAATTTGGTTTATGTCAATCGGGAACCAAAATGGTAATAATTGGTACACCAAAATAGTAATAACCGGTACATCAAAACATTGAAACTGATATAAATAATAGATATTATCATATGTCATATCATTTTTACCTAGGACAATTAAAATAAACATAGACATTTTCAATATAGATACAAAACAAATTGATCCAAAAACAACTACACTTATTACTTTCTCTCCAAGTTAGTTATATTATACAAAGGAAAAGGAAAAACAAATGACATTTCTTCTCTGTTGGGGTAGCTTTCATGTTGCTTTCTTCTTTCCTTCAGTATCTCCATTTCTTTTGCTTGAAACTCCATCAAACCACCAAATCTTTGAAGGTTACTTAGATAAACACTCAAGCTAGTTCAAGAACACTTCCTTTACATTAAACTCAAGCCAAAGCCTTTCCTTTCATCTTCAAAATTGTCCAAATAGTAGCATATATCGGTGCTAGAAAAATGGGTTTGAAGCTTTAGTCAGAGGAGAAAAAACTAGAGAAAAGTTTAGGAAAAAGCTTGGAAGAAAGGTAGGAAAAATCTATGTCTATTGATTGGTGATTGTTTGGCTATTTTGCTAATATAAACTCTTGAGACATGTTTGAAATTATGTTTGTGAAATCTGAAATTATTTCAATATACATATGTATATGAATTTGATAGATGTGAAAGGATGCAATAGATAAGAATCTTGTGTATAGATTTAATGAATTTAAGAGATTTACAAAGTAATCGAAGAGATTTTTTGTTCTTTAAAGAGATTGAAGTATCTGGAAATTTTATCAAAACATTATTAGAAATAGTTTTGTAAAATGTGAAAGATTGGTATTTTGAAGTATGATGCTAAAGTTTCGTGAGAAAGATGAGATTTTGATCTATAAAAGAAAAGCTTTGAAATCTAAACAAGACACTTGGTTTAATTTCCCGAAAGTTTTAAGAATTATCAAGTAAGGAGTCCTATAAGTATATGTGGTGAATAAATTGCATAAAAGATTAGCAGATTTTAATAGAAAAATCTCATGAAGTGTTGAACTGTTTTCTCTTAGAAAATTTCATAAAAAGTTTAGCAGATTTTTTGAAAAATCTCATAAAAATTAAAGAGAATTTTTGCTGAGAAGTTTCATAAGAAGTTAAGAGATTTTGAACAAAAAATCTCATAAGAATTCAGAAAATTCTGAAGAAAATATCTCATAAGAAATTCAGGAGATTTTCAAGAGAAGAGTCTCACAGTAATTCACGAGACTTAACAGAGGAAATCTCATATAAGTGACGAAGATTTTAAGGAAATCTCAAAGCAAAAGTATGAGAAATAGAACTATTGAGAAGAGATTTTACTTGATAATCATAAGGTTTCCTAACCAAGTGTTAAAGATTCTCATGAAAGGAGAAAACTTAAGAAAATAAGCCTTCTTTAATATCAATTGCTTGATTGTAAGCTCATGGATTCAAAGTGTGATCTATTAAGTTGTAACACGAGGTGTTACATTGTTATAAGGAAAGTGATGTATTGAGAATGACATGCAATTGTGATCTATCAAGATGTAGTAGAAGTATTACATCGTTTGAACCATTAGGTTGTAGCACGACGATGTTACATCGTTGAGAAAGGAATGCAATTATGATCTATCAGGTTGTAGTAGACATATAATATTGTTTGAACTATCAGGTCATAACACGACGGTGTTACACCGTTGGCAATATATCAGATGAAAAGTATATCAAAAATCCCATGAGTTCTATTATAAAGCTTAAATTTTACTAATAAGATTATGTTAAAGAAGAAATTAAACAAACAAACTAAGTATAATATAAACAACCAGAAAATCGATTAATTATTTAATGAATCCTATGATTTTATTTTGAAGCATAAGTGTACTCATAATATTATGTTAGATAAAAAAAGGAATAAGCAAAACTAATTAATTTAGAAGAAATCAAAGACACTTTTAATTACTTTAACACTATGTAAGATGTCACTGTGTAGTAGGCAATTTCTTACTGGGAATCTTTGATTCTTATTCATGCTGTTATCATATTTTTCCATAGATTGCGATGATGATGATTATTTTATGGAGATCCTTAACTAGTATTGGCATCATGGTCCAGACCTTTTGATGAACCGATGACAGAGCATTTAGTCAATTTTTTTTTTATTTTCTTTTATTGAATTTTGAGTAGTACCCTACCTAGACTAGAGGGTTCCTATGTGAACCAGGGTAAGGGTTTGACGTAGTTATAGATACTGTCGACTTGTCATCAGATAATACAATTATGTATTTTTGATATATTATTTATGTTCAAATTTAGTGACTTAAAGAGAAAGTGTTTTATGTTTGTCATAAAAGCGGGCTCATATTTAAATATTATATATGTACACCTCTAAGGTTAAGCAAAGCTAACAAGTAACAACTACTCACTATAAGGTTATTACTTAAGCATAGCTTTATGGTAGGAAGGGTGTTACATTTAATGGTATCAGGAAGTTCATCCTGTTAGAGCTTGTGGATGATCTAACTTGTTTCTAAAGCATACTCTGAAATCTTAGTGCCATGCAGTAGGATTTTATCTACTGAGATAAAAAGTAGAACTTTATATGCATGATTTCTTACTTTTGAAGTAATTAGTAGCTATCATGCTGAGCATTGTATTGAGTTTGATCAACTTAATGCCTTTTGCTTTGTGTGATAGGAAACTAATGACTTCAGGTAAGCGTAGTAGTATTAGTAATAACAATGATGATAGGGTGCCTGAGGAGAAGCTGCAAATGTTAGGCGTGACTTTTGGAATATAACCAGGGCAATCAAGGAGCATGTTATGGCTGGAAACTAGATGATGAACATTATTGGGAGGAAGCAAAGGCTATTTGTGGCATTCCAAGGAGCAAGACCACCCAAAATTTGAGGAACCTAAACCCAAATAAGGTTGAAAAAAAAATTGATTAAGTAATGGAGAAGAATCTTTGAAGTATCAAAGTGATCAGACTCAAAGAAAGTGGGTTATGCTACCTAGGTGTTAACTGCAGATGCTGATTACAAGTGGATAGGCACTAGAATGCTAGTTGAGGAGGCAAATAGTGAAATAACTTGGGATTTAATTAAGGATGCTTTTTACAAGAAGCATGTTCCTTCTTCCATAAGAAATGCTAAGGAATTGGAAATTCCTAAAGCTGCACTAAGGGAACATAACGGTGTCATAATACATAGCAAAGTTTGATGAGTTTTCCACAACTTATTAGAGTAATCCTAACGAAGTGTTAGAAATATGTTAAGTATGAAGGAAGCCTTAGGGAGGATCTTTAGTAATGGTGGGACTAATGGAAATTAGGGACTTAACCACATTGGTGAATAAGAGGCTCTGGTGGAAGAGTACAATTGGAAGTTAACAATGGCTTGAGGAAGACTAACACTACACGGTGTAAGGTTCAAGCCTACTTTACCATAACAAATTGGATTTTTGCTATGGGAATGGAAAAAGAGAAGTAGTCATAGAAACTAGTTGATTACAAGGAATGCCTAGAATATGGAAATAATCATGGTGGTAAACCATGTTTAGCTAGACAGTATGTTTGTTATCAATGTAGGAAGACAGGTCACAAGATTAGGAAATGTCCAACTAAAGATATACTACATTTATCTAGGCCACAACAATGGGGACATATTTTGCTATGAATGCAGAAGATGCTGCACTAGCAGAGGAATTTATTTAAGAAGTAGGATGTGAAAACCTAGTAGTCAAGGATACATACTATTGTTGCCTAGTGTGATGGAAGGTGAACAAGAATTATAAGAGACATTGGCAGTCCAAGAATACTCTGATGTATTTTTGGGAGATATACTAGAATTTCCCACACAAAGGGAGATAAAGTTCTCTATTGAATTGGTATAGAAATGGGTCCAATTTCAATAGTTTTGTATCGAGTGTTTCCTTAGGAATTAGCATAATTGAAGGAATAGGTTGAGGAGTTGCTAAGTAAACACTTTATCCGGTCAAGTGCCTTGCTATGGGGAGCTCCTGTGCTCTTGGAAAAAGAGAAAGACGAAGGTATAAAGCTAGGAGTTAACTATAGACAACTGAATAAGGTGATGATCAAGAACAAGTATCCTCTTCCAAGGAGTGATGATTTCATGGATAAATTGAGGGGATCGATAGTATTCTCCAGGATTGATTTGAGATTGGGATACCACCAGATTCAAGTTCGGGAAGAAGATATTTCGAAGCATGCTATGGGAATTATGAATATATAAAGTGATATCTTTTGAGATAACTAATGTCGTAATAATATTCATGGATTGCATGAATTGAATCTTCCGACCTTTTCTCAACAAGTTTGTAATTGTTTTATAGATGATATTCTTATCTATTCGAGAGTTGAAAAAAAAAACATGAGTAGTATCTTAGAACAGTGCTTTAGATTCTTTATGCCAAGAAATCCTAGTGTAAGTTCTAGCTATAGGAAATAAGATTTTTGGGTCATATAGTATCATAGGAAGGAGTTATCGTTGACCCAGCAAAGATTGAAATAGTACTAAAATAGGAAAAACCAACTGCTACCATGGATATTTGAAGTTTTTGGGATTAGCTGATTACCATTGAAGGTTTATCAAGGGTTCACACAGATAGCCTTACCTTTAACCAATTTGAACCAAAAGAATCTATCTTTCACATGGACAGTAGAATATGGTGAAAGTTTTCAGGACTGCAAGTAGAAGTTTAACATTGCACCTATAGTGATCTTGCTAGACCCACATGGTTCATTTGAGGTTTATTGAGATGAATCAGAAAAAGGCTTGGGGTGCATTTTGATGAAGAACAGAAAGGTGGTGGCTTAGAATTGAAGACAACTAAAGCTACATAAGGTGAACTACCCTACACATAGTCTCAAGTTAGCAGTAGTAATGTTCACTTTGAAAATCTAGAGATACCTTCTATATGGATTAAAGTTTGAGATGTTTTCTAATCACAATAATCCTAAGTATCTCTTAGATTGGAAAAACGAAAACATGAGGCAACGGAGAAGGATCGATGAAGTTCATTAAAAACTATGAGCTCAATTTGAACTACCATCCAGGAAAAGCAAATGTGGTAGCAGATACCTTTAGCAGAGAAACCTTGGGTATTTCTTAGATGATGATTAAGGAGATATAACTAGAAGAGATTTTCAAAGCCTTAAGTTAAAGGTAGAAGAGAGGCTTGAAAGTATATATTTGGGTCAGATTAGGATCACAAGTGATATTAAGAGGAAGATTTCACAAAGATTTAGGATTTCAGAAAACCATAGCCTTAACTTAAGTTGGGGTTAGGCAGGGTGAAAATAGGATATGGAAATATCAAGATCAAGTGTGCATATTTATAGTAGTGGATATTTGTCATAGTATTTTGGATGAAGCCCATCATGGTGATTTTTCAGTACACCTAGGAGTTACAACAATGTGTAGAGATCTTGAGAAGATGATCTAATAACCAAAGATAAAAGTGGATGTAGTAGGAATGGTTTCAAAGTGTCTGACTTCCAAAAGATAAAGATAGAACATTAGAAGCCACTAGGTATATTACAAGCCTTGGACAGTCCTAATGGAAAAGGAAAATATTTCAAGGGATTTGGTAATGGAATTGCCAAGGACACATTAAGATATGATGCTATTTAGTTTATAATGGACAGACCAACTAAGTCCACACATCTTCTACTAGTCAAAGTTACTTCATCACTTGAGAAATTGGTTAAGCTTTATATAAATGGATCAGTGAGACTACATGGTGTTCTTTTTGTTATAATCTCAGACTGAGATCTACATTTCACCTCAAGATTTTTTGGAGCTTTTCAGAAAGCTTTTGGAAGAAAACCCTGGCTGAGCACGACTTATTATCTTGAGACTAATAGGAAAGCTAAATGGACCATTCAAACGTTGGAAGATATGCTGAGAGCATGTTTGCTAGAACATTGTGGGAATTGGAACAATTAATTGCCATTAATCGAATTCTACTACACCAATAGCTATCACTCATGTATCGAAATAGCTCTTTATGAAGCTTTATATGGATGAAAGTGTAAATCACCTATATATTGGTATCAATCAGCTGAGAGTAGTCGTTTGGGACTACACCTCGTCCGCAAACTATCAAATAGATAAAGAAGATTATAGCTAAGATTTTGACTTCTCAAAGTTGGCAAAAGAGCTATGTCAATAAGAATAGAAGATCGTTATAATTCCTAGGAGGAGAGCATGTATTTTTGAAAGTTATTTCTATGCCCTGGATAGGTAGAGCCATTGAAGTCTACAAACTAAATCCTCATTTTATAGATCCTTTTCAGATCCAAGGTCATATAGGTTCAGTAGCATATCGAATAGCTTTACCTCCACACCTGTCAAAGATTCACGATGTATTCCATGTGCCATGACTTCGGAAATACAACTCTAATTCTAGTCATATACTAGAACTGAATCATTACAACTAAGGAATGACTTAACTTTTGAGTTACCACCAATACAAATAGTAGAAAAAAGTGTGGACCAGCTTCAAGGAAGATCTGTCTCTTTTGTAAAGGTTACATTAGGTAGAGTAGGATCCAAGGAATATACGTAGGAATTGGAGTCAAGTATGCAACAACACTAAATTTTGAGGGCAAATTTTTTTTTGGGGGGTAGAATGTAATGACTCCTTTTTTAGTATTGTTATAATAAAATAATTAAATGTGAGGAATCTGTAGGGATTTTGAAAATTCCAACAGAAAAAATTATGATCACAACAATATGAGGATTCTATAAAAAAAATAAAAATTAATTTAATATTATTAAAAATTTAATATAATAGTATTTTAATCAAGGATATAGAATGAAATCTTATAATTGGTATAAGGACATAAATAAAAATAAGGATAAGGTTACATAAATATTTTTAACTTGGTAAAGTTTTATTTATGTCAATTGGGTACTAAAATGGTAATAATTGATACACCAAAATGGTAATCGGTACACCAAAACATTGAAACTGGTATAAATAATTGATATTATCATATGTAATGTTTTCTCAATCTCAGAGTCAAGAGATATTAAATTTCTAGCAGACAGGGAACGCCTCATACAAGGGATCATCTAGCTTTTTTTTTTTTTACTTTTTGTTTGCAAAAAAAGATAGACAGCAGAAAATAAAAATAGTAAAAATAAAATAAAATAAAATAAAAAAGTAAAAATAAACAACTAAGTTCTATTGCCTCCCCGGGAACGGCACCAAAATTTGAATGAAGATTTTCATCTACCTCCTCAAATTAGAAATTTTTTTTAATGCTAAGTTGTACCAAAAATATAGTAAAGGATACAACTTAGGTCGTCTCTTAAGGAGACTTCAACACTTAGTTAGGAAGATTAGGGGTTTTGAAGAATTAAGATTAAAGTAATTTAAATTAAAAGATAATAGCAACAAGATAATAACAATAGTGAAGAAAACATTAGTGAAAGGTGTTCCTAGGATTGGAACTAGTTATCATAAACCCAATATTAAAACCATTAGTGGTTATTAGTAATAAATTACTGGTAATTCTACTAGTGATCGATCGACTTCTTGAATTTGATCAGTGCAAATAACTAATAAACGAGATCTCAACTTATTTAGAAATTACATAAATTTAATGAACCAATCACTATAGCCTAATTGCCTATCAGAAAGTTAATTCTAATGTTATTTCTTAAACATAAATCAACAGATCTATCAATTTATGCCCAGATGGTTTCCCAAAATGATGATCACCAATTTATTTATTCCAATAAAGATTATATCAATCATCATAATAATTATATGAATAGAAACTATATAACATTCAGAAAACTAATGCATTTAATATAAAAAGGGGTCTCAAGCATCATCCCAATCATCCAGAAACCCTTACACTAGTAAAAAAATCTATTCCTCCATCTTTGGAGGATTACAACAATGAAGATAAAAGAAAACCTAAAAATAATAGCAATACTCCTTGCCACAATCTTAAAGACAAAGCACATTCACCATTAGAATCCCTAAGAGAGAGAAGAATAGAGAAGAAGATGTAGAGAGAGAATAATAGCAACATAAAATGTTGAGCTAAAGGTAGCATTTGTTTACTATATCCGAAACAGAAATACAGAGAAAATGGAGACGTTGGAGATAGAGACATAGATAATAAATATGTATAGAGTATTATTAGAAGAAAAAATATTAAATTTCTGTCTTTGTATCTTGTCTTTATTGTCCTCATATTTTGGAGGTACAGAAATTTTGTGTTTTTCTGTCCCGAGGGACAAAATCTTTTGTCCCATGTTCCTGTTTCCACCACCAAATAGGTTTCTCTAGTGTCTCTATATTTTTGTCTTGGAGACAATAAATAAATGCTACCAAAGAGACAAGTCAAATGCAATAGGGTATAATTACAAATTATTCCAAAATCAATGCAAAAACCAATAATTCTATTAATATCACACAATGAGGAATAAATCAAAATCTTAATTATTTGCATTAATAACACAATAAAGCTCATGCAAAAAGCTAAGGTTTTGTAGCAAGATAAGAGGCATAAATGTCCTTTATTAGCCACCTGGAGTGAATCAGAAGAATAGAAGGAATGATAAGAAGATCGGGAGGAGGTAGATGTTGCAAGCCTATGCTTCATGGTAGGCTATACTAAGGCCATATTTTCAAAAAATCAGGTTAGGATATGAAGAGAAAAATAGATGAGAAAGGAAAGCCAACTGAGTTTAAGAAAGTAAAGAACAAGGTTTCTTGTACTTTCTGTCATAAGAAGGGAATCCACTTGACAAGTGCTTTATGAGAAAGAAGCTTGTAAAAAAGGTTAGGAAATCTTCCTCTCAAAAGACAAATCCAAGAGGACCTAAGAAAGTCAGGGTACCTAAATTGAAAATTGTGTTTGTTGCAAGTTTACCTGAGAACGCATGTAGAATGTAACACCCTAATAGAACCTCACTATGCTTAAGTTCACATTTGGATTCTATTAGTTGTCACTTATGCCTTGCATTTATTTTCTTTTGAAATTAACTTAGAAAAATAGTGGAAGTTTTTTTTTTCTTTAAATAAATTAATTTTTTGAAAACTTAAGCCTCAGAATTAGAAGTGAAATACATAGCGCTTTTATAGATAATAATCAAGTTACATTGCGCACTTAATTAAATAAGCGGAATAAGAGACTAAGTGTAGAACTATTATTACATAAACTGGAATATAATCACTTAATACATAAGTCACAACAGGGCATATATCATACTGATAAGTTATTACAAATAACAATATAAGTTCTACTATTACTAACACAAACTATAATGTAACTAAAGCTCGGAATGCTTCTACTTAAAAGGTTTGAAATCTTCATGCGCTACCTCTTTCCTCAGCTACAGCTTCATTGCTTTAGGTGGACACATCTGTCTCTGGTAACGACAACGGAAAATAAACATAGGAGTGAGAAATACATGATTTCTCAGTAGGAGTTCCTACTTGTACTAAAAGTGTCATCGTTGTCGTCCTAGTCACTTCGGGTTTATTATAAAAAGGTGAACAGGTAAGGATTCAATTATCAAACTTTCACAAACATGATTAGCTGAAGTGCAGTTACTTTTAAAATAATCTTGAACATTAGCAGAAATATCCATTCAGTATTTCATCAAGCATACATATAAGCATATCATGTAAAACCACTAATAAGCAATAATCATTTAGGAGCTGCATGCATTTCATGATTACTCATCCTCAACATTCACTTGTTTAGTGATCATCATCTTTCATTTATTTCATCAACATATTTCTTAATTACTCACGGGATGAATGCATCAATGCCTTAGACCACCCTAAAAGGGTAATGAGCTCATACCGTAGCCGTCGCCACAACCTTTTGGTTTTCTTTCCGTTGCCATGATCTCAACGGTTTAGGGGGTTAAGCCGTGAGTTTAGCTCAAGTCCACTTTTCCAGATTATCATTGCTACTTTTTTAGGTTTTACTTTTATTCTCACTGAGTGAAATCATCAATACCTTAATTCTCAAAGTGGATTAAGCAGTGAGTTGGCCTATTTATTATTTCATTTGAAACATGAATGTATGCACATTTATAAATCATGGCACAATCAATCATTTTATCATTATCATTTCATATCTCATCAATACATTCACATTTCTGTATATTACTTCATGTAACATAGACAATATCATGTAAATCTCATAGTAAACATTCTCATAGATAATTCATATTAAGCAACCTAAGTTATCAAGTTAGGTCTCTAGTGTTCCTAACAGGTTATGGATATCTTGGTATTATCTTTTTCTCTTAGTCTTCTTTGTACTCTTAGTATTTCCATTAATACATTAATACCCTTTAAGATATTTTTAGAGGTTCTTTATATATTTTTATTATGACTTTTATATATATCTCCTGAAGATTATTATTCTATTTAAATCCTTAATATTATCCCTTTACAAGACTTGAATATTTTATTTAGAGTTCTGACATCTTTTAGAATAAAATTTGTAGCACTAACATTTTAGATTAGTGTAAATCAACTGTAAATTGTGCATAGTAGGATTCCCAGGAAAGAGAGGTGGGTCACAATGGACACGCTTAAATACCAAGTTTTTCCTTAGCCAGAACCTTTCCAAATTGCACTCTCATAGTATCACGCTACCTTCAAGACTTTCTCAGCACACTGTCCCGAAAATATATCTCTCATTCTGTATTTTCGTGGTGTAAAACTTTATGCATAGCATACATAAGTGTGTTTGTAGATGTGTTAGCTTTTCCACAAAGTTGAAATCAGTCAATTTGCATTTTTCTAGAGTGAGTTACACCTATTTTACTACTACAAGGTCAGATTAAGAGTTTCAGTCTTAGGCTCTACTTTAAAAATTTATATCTTGGGCTGGGAAACTCCGTTTTAGGTGATTCTTTTTGGATAGTGTTCTACAATGAGTCTAGTTTATAATAAAAATAGTTTCATTTCGAGATCCTTCATATTTTATGAACACTAATTTTCGAAGTAACTACTGCCAGAAATAACTAGAAATTCCAGCACTTGCCATGTTCATGTCTTAAGTTATCTTTATTAACTCAAGTTTCACATACAATCTTTTAAGTTATATTTGAGTTTGATAACATCATAAAAGTACTCATAGCAGAATAGAACATGTTGTGTTTTCTAAAAATATAATTATTCAAAACTTTTGACAATAACTCAAGTTTGAGGCATTCTATCCATGAGCAAAGTTAGAAGTCAACAATACTTGAACAAATAAAGAAGAAACTCCTACCTCTTGTGTAGGGTCTAAAAAGGGTCCTTCTCTTCTTCCTTAAGCTTTGAACAAGGGTCTTTGGAGTGGATGACCCTCCTTGAATCTTGGCTCTAGAACTTGAGTGCTTAAGAAAATATTTCTCACTAGAGTTAAAGATTGTAACTCTTGTGAGGGCTAGTGAAAGTTTGGACTTAGGATTTAAGTATTTGGATGAAGTTTAGAGGATCAAGAGAAGTCTTTGAAGAACATAAGAAGAATGATAGAATAAGAAAGAAAGAACACTTAGGGAGTTTCTAAATTGAAGAGAGTTTGAGGAGTATTTATAGTGGAAAGATTAGAGAAAAAACAGAAGAAGGAAAGCACTTGGAGCATGATTTATGGAAACATGTTGGATGAATTTTGGGATGAAAATGCTCCTTGTTTTGTGCAAACATGTTTCCATGTTTTATGCAAACATGTTGGATGAAAATGCTCCATGTTTTGTGCAAAGATGTTAGTGGAGATTTTCTAACCTTTAGTGCATATATGTGATTCAGAAATGTGTATGATGTATGTGGTTAAATTATTGTGTTATCATCTTAATCCAATGGCTTAGATTCATTCTTGACAAGGCTAGGGATTTGTGCAAATGGCATTGTAGTAATTTCTTTAACTAAGACAAGGATGTTTTTGTAATTAGACAATGATAGTGGTATTCTTGTAATTCCATTCATAGAGTAAGGGTATCTTCATCATTTCATAAGGCAAGGGTAGTTTGGTAATTTCCTTTACATAGTAAGGGCATTTTCGTAATTTCCACTAAGTGATGGCATTTTCGTAATTCTTTGCATTTTTCTCTAGACTTACTTAAGTAGTCTATTTGTTGTGTTTCATAACATTTGTCCAGATTCTTTTGGTTTTGCTATCGATAATTAAGATTAATATTTATTTTAGTTATAAATTTGGGGATGTCACATAGAACTTGACAACAAGTGGGATGTAAACAGTGGCTGCTCCGACACATGCTTGGATCTAGAAAATGGTTCATAAACTTGCAGCTCAAAAATTCTGGATCAGTAAAGTTTGTCAATGGAGGTAAGGCCAAGGTCACAGGCATACAAAATGTTGGTAAGGATGATTCCCACAAAATTTTTTATGTGTTGTTTGTCGAAGGTCTGGCTCACAACTTGTTAAGTACCAACCAATTCTATGACCAAGGCTTTAATTTTGTTTTTAATACACATACATGCAAGATAGTAAGTCCCACTTCAGGACAAGTCATCTTATTTAGTAAGATGCATGATGTAAAATGTAAAATGTCTCGCTTGTGTTATTCTTGGAGGACCTACAAGATCAAGATGTGAAATGTCTTGTATCCTTCACAGATGAAAAGTAGTTGTGGCATAAGAAGCTTGGGCATGCTCATATGAAGCTTATTTGTGAGCTTTCTCAGAAATAGATACCAAAGGCCTACCAAAGATCAAATTTGACAAGGATTCAACTCATGATTTTTGTGAGAATGGTAAGCAATTAAAGGCTTCTTTCCACAACAAACATGTGGTTTCAACCACTAGACCACTTAAGCTTTTACATATGGATCTCTGTGGACCAACTAAGATTACAAGTCTTGCCGGGAAGAGATATTCCCTTGTCATAGTGGATGACCACTTTAGATTTATATGGGTTATCTTCCTAGCTTCTAAGGATGAGGTGGTTAAAAGATTCAAACCTTTTGCAAATGTATTTGTATTGAAAAGGATTATCAAATCATCTTTCTCAGATCTTATCATGGAGAGAATTTGAAAATCATATTTTCGAGGAGTTTTGTGATAAACATGGCATCTTTCATGATTTTTCTGCACCTAGAACTCCTCAACAAAATGGGGTAGCTAAACGAAAAAATAGAAGCTGCAGGAGATGGCCAGGACAATGCTTTTAGAAAGTGGTTTTTTTGGGTAGAGGTCATAAATACCTCGGGCTATATCCAAGACAAAGTCTTTCTAAGGCCAATCTTCAAAAAGACTCCCTATGACTTTGGAAAGGCAGAAAACCCAACATATCATATTTTCACATCTTTGGCTCACCATGTTTTATTCTTAACACCAAGAACAAACTCTTAAAGTTTGATCGTAAGTCAGATAATGGTATTTTCCTAGGTTATTCTTTAATCTCTAAAGGTAACAGAGTATAAAATAAGAGAATGCTATGCATCGAAAAGGCAATTCACATCAAGTTCAAGGAGCTCAAGAAAGACTTCGCTGATGATCTTAACAAACTGGAAGAAAACCTTGAGAAAATGAGTCTCAAGGAAACCTCAGAAAGCCTAGAGCAATCAAAAAGTAATATGTCTGATCGTGAAGAAGAGTAAGCTAAAGATGAAGAAGGAGCTTAAGAATCTCAAAGCTATAGACACTACAAGGGAATTTTTCATTTAAAGACAGTTTCCCAAATAGAATTCTTGGAGACATTTCCAAGGGTGTGAGAACCATATTGTAATGCCCCGATTTTTCTGCTAGAGTAAAAATGATCGAAATGCCCCTGAGGTCATTTTCGGCCCCTAAGGTCAATGTTTGAAGGGGATTAGTTGACTTGTGAATCTTTCTGGTATTGAAAATCTCATTTTCTGAGATTTTAGGTCAAAATGACCAAAATACCCTTGTTGTGTTTGACATGGGTACGAGTGTCGGATGGGCCCGAAACTTCTCCAGATGATTTTAAAAGGTTTTTTTTTTATGTATTCTGTGACCTTTGTTTTAGTTCCGGTGGTTCCGGGCAATTTTCGTGCAAAATTATGATTTTGCCCCTAGTTTTGTGCTTTTAAGCTTAATCGCATGATTAAGCAAACCTAAGCAATATTAGCCTCTAATCGAAGATTAATTAATTTCCATAATTAATCTAGAGTCAAAATAATTTATTAAAGTTAATTAGAACCTAAAATTGCTTAGATTAAACTAAAATCTCATTTTAAATTCAAGATTCCTAGTCATGGAATCTTGAATAGTTTTTTCTCTCTCTAATTCCTTAAATCATGGAATTGTGTCTATGTTGTTTATTCATAAAATGAATTTAAAATCCTCTAAATGTGTATGGGCACTCCTTAATCCTATCATAAAATTTCTAATCACATCTTTAGTTACCTAAACCTATGCTTAGTGATTCCTAATCTTGTACCTAAACTAATGCACACCTAAACACATCATTAACACACAATTACATGAAACAATTTTCTCTCCCCTTGGCTGTCATGAGCTGGCCGAAACCCATGCCCCAAAAATATTCATCACATGCTCAAATTCTTACACCCAAAAGACCATGCTTACACCTTACATGCACCATACTTGATCATACTTTCACCCATGCTTGAATGACTAAGTGAATGACTAGATGAATTAGATATTTTTCCTCCATTTTTCTACCCAAAATCGTCAACCCCCCTTGCCTTCTAGAAGAATTATTTCAACTCAAATCAAAGAGGAAACACCATACTTTGAACCATGTCTTAGCCCATACTTGTCATACCATTGGCCATGCTTTGAATGACAAGTTGTAAGAGATATTTTCTCTCCCCCATTGCCCCAAAAGCAACGGCCAATACCTCCCTTGGATGAGCCTTCATTGTTTCATTTTCTATAAATAGGTGCCTTAGATGAACTTGTGTTACTTTTGATCATTTGGTAAGTTTAAGCTTTCAAGCACTCTTTGCAAGTTCTTTCCTTTTCCTCTCAAGTTCTTAAGAACTTTCTTTCATCTTCATCTTCTTCATCTTCTCTTTGCATCATCACCTCACAACCTCAAACCACAACCTTGAGTCATCCTTTGAACACTCAAACACTCATCCTCAAACACAAACACATCCAAAACACATTTCTTTCCTTTTTCTCTCCTCAAGGCCAAAGCATGCTCACCACTCTAGGAGGAGTTGATCATTTCATTCTCATCCTCAAGACCAAGCCTTTGTCATCACACTTGGTAGGAAGTTGCTCTCTAGTTTTTGTTTTGTTAAAAAATGTGATTTTCTTGAAGTTTCTCTTGGTTTCTTTTTAAGTTTTCCTTGCTTTTCCCTTTCTTTCTTTTTCAGCCTCAAGGCCTTGACATGAGCATGATAGGTTGATGATGAGTGCCTCTAGAGAATGACCTTGTGTTCATCTGCAAGAGACCTCTAGAGCTTGAGTTTTCCTTTCCTTGAACTTTATTTATGTTACTTAGCTCACATGGTTTTTAACTTAAGAAAAATTAATCATAAGGTTTTCAATAAACTCAAGGCCTACCCTTGTCAACCTTAAAGTTGGCTGGCATGTTCTAGAGTTATGCTCTAGTTATGGGTCTTGAGTACATAATAAAGAACTTGGTATATATTTTCTTTCTTGTGATTTCGGTTCTTGTTTCCTTTCTTTTATATTTCAGCTTTTGTTTTTATTTCCTTGAGGTTTGGTTTTCTTTTAAGTTCATTTCCTTGAAGCTTGATGATGATGTTCAAGAACCACATAGTTTCTTTGAAAACTTGGTTCAAGAACTCTAGAGCTTACTTTGTTGGGTAGAGATAAATGTTGGGTTGAGTTTATATCTATCTAAAAGTCTTGTATGAGCTCTAAGTTAAGATAAAAGGAACTTGCATCCATATTTACCTTTATGTCATCACTAAACTCTCAAGATAAAAGAATGAACTTGCATCTTCATATTTATGTTTATGTTCTCACTAAATCTCTAAGATAATAATGGATTTGCATAGCATATTTATTTTATGCTCTCGCCTCTTAACAAAGACTAAAACAAAGTGCATTGCATATTTATGTTTATGTCATAACTTAAGAGATTTAGAGCTCATGGACTTACCTATTATTATCTCAAACAAAGTTTGAAAATATATGTCTTTTACCTCTTTGGTTTTTGACCTTGTGATGATGTTGAGTCTTAGAATGAGATTCATCTAGTTACAAGTGCTAAAACTCATGTTTCATGATTTTCCTAAGTCTAGATGATCTTAAGAAATGTTTTGAGCTAGATTTTATGATTTAAAGCCCTCTTGAGACTAATTTAAACTAGCTACTGCCCTCTTTGGTTTTGTGATGGTTTTAAATAAATAAATTGGTTTTAAGTGTGTTATATAAGTTTTAAAAAGGTTCCAAGAGAAATTAGCAATTTGTGTGCTTTATAAATGAAGTTCTATGCATTATTTGATGGAGATGTTTTCAGTTCTGCCATGCTTGGTTGCTCACTGTATGATGTTGTTTCTTTGATGATAAAATGAGTATGTTCATGTATATTTCATGTTAGAATTAATTTGAGAAAGTTAAGACAAGTTAATAACTATAAAGGAATTAAATGAGACTTTTAGATTCCCTAGAAAATGAATTTTATAGATTATGTCCAGCAAGGGAAAAATTAGTAAATGATGGTTTATAATTAGTTTAAATGTGTAGGAACTACTCATAATTGCTTTAGGGATTGATCTTGATACCTTAGGAGTAAACCAAACTTAGAAAGGGTAAAAGTTGTGACTTCTAGGTACCCGTGAAGTGTAAATTATGGATTCTACACTCTTAAGGTTTAGAATTGTTTATGATCATAGAATTGAGTGAGGAATACTTAGATATGTGCCTATAGGTACTCGAGAGCTTAAGCCGTGATAATAGACAACTTAGATTTCAAGTTAAAAGACCTTAAGGGTCAAAGCATAAGACATTAAGAGACTTTGATGCTTCGAGTTGATATTACAAGTATGATATGATGATTTACGAATTATGATGAATGTTTGATTGAGTTGTTATGACTATCATGTTGTGCAAGTTGATTGAGAAATGCATATGTGTTGTGAGACTTGTGGCGTAAAGTAGTTTGAAGGAAATTCGGTGTACAGCTATTATGCTGCCGAATTTCCATTAAATCTAAAGAACTTGAGAATGTTTTTGAAGTATCATATGAGATTAAAACCCTGGCTGACACCGGTTTGGCCGAGCACCCCCAGGAGATTTTTTTATGTGACAAAGCACTGAGACGCGCTTTCCTGGGTGACATCGGTTCGGCCGAGCACCCTCAGGAAAGACAAATTCGTGAGGGTATGAGTAGATGTGGCCTACCAAAGTGGACAAAATGCTGTAGCTAAATGCTAGCAAAGCATTTCAAAGAAGGTATATCCTAAGAGAGGTGATCCTTAGTCCCCTAACCCGTACTCGAGGAGTCGGGAATTTTATTATGTTTTTCGCTTATCCAGATGATAAGTAAGAGCTAGTAATGACTAGTTAAGGTATGAGCTCATAACCTAGATGTTTTAGGGTGGCCCTATATTGCTAAGGCATGATGTTCTAAGTCACAAAGTTGAGGAAAGTACCACTTGAAAGTTATATGTGCTGCTTTATGCCACTTGTATGCTTCTTGATGTGATGAATTATTAAGTTATTTGCTCAAGCTATTACCATGCATTCATGCTTTGATATACTGCGTTCATGATATTAAGATGCATTCTAAAAGGAATGAACCATGGATAAATTAGTTTTATAAACTTAACGAATGAATTTATATGCATGCTCACCTTTTAATAATAAACCCAAGGTTCCTGAGGATGTGAATGATGTAACCCTAGATAGGAGATCCCTACTGAGATTCTTTAGTAAGATTCTCACTCCCTTCTTTTCTTTCCTTCTTTCCTGTCACATCTTCAGAGTTCGACGACGACTTTCATGCTGTTTGTTGACATGCCAGTTTAGGAGGTGCATTACGACTCGGATCACCGCTCCTATCATTTTGAGGGTCGATGCGCCGTACATGTTTTTGTATATATAGGACGACCTTAAGATGAAACTGTGGTAAATAACTCTGACTCTGATCTCTCTTATGATGAATTAATTGCCTTATATGAAGAACTATGTGTGTAACACCCTAATATTTAACCCAATACGCCTAAGACACATTTTAAGTTAATTATTAATTATTACTCTTTTGTTTCAATTCTTAACTTTACATTGTTAAAATACTTAGCAAAAATATGGGTAAATTTTTTTTTGAACTTAAAATGAAAATGTGAGCCACACATACTAAAGTAAATGACATCATCCATTCTGTATACAAGTGGAAAGGAAATAAAAATATCACAACATCATAAACATAATCATGTCATCATAGATTCGTATATCACTAACATCACCGTTCCTCCTTGCACATCAAAATATACATATATATAAAATAGCATCCTACCCACCAACAAAGGTTAGGATAAGTACAGTCATCCATAGTCAATATGAAAAGTATGTGAATAAAAGCCGAATATAAACTAGCCAAGACCTTTCCCACCCGCTACTCCTACTGGGGTGCACCTAAGTAGATAACTTCTAATAAAAAAAAGCAAAAGACGGCTATCATATTCATGATGTGTGCATAGGCGCTCCAAGGTCCACTGTAGGCTCCTACTGACGATGCTACTGAGGGGGAGGAATGTAACTGCGCACACGAGTGATTTCGGCGGGAGTAGGCCGGGGACGAACATAAGCTCTGCGACGTAAATGAGTGGCTCCCCTACCAACATGCTGAACTCCTCTCAAGGGCTAAGTCATAGTAGCCTTTCCTTCACTATTGCCTTTATCTCCATGGGAACTATAGGTACAAAACCGCCTGAGGAGTGCTTGGAGGGAGAATCCTCCGATGGGTCTGTTAGTGGCTTGGTCGGGTGAGGGGATGATCAGGGGGTATAGACGGGGTAGTCACAGACAACCAAAGTAGCAAGGTGGGTATGGTGGATCTACTCCCCACGTGGATGAGCACACTCAAAGATGAGATCATCAGCATATAGGGCAGGAGGAGAGAACCTATAACTAGTAACTAGGTGTTTAAAGGGGCACTCCAAAAACACGAATAGGCGGACGACATATCAACCCATGAAATGATAAGTCTGGTGAGCAGCATCGAAGTGCATCTCCTAAGTGGGAACGTCAATGTATATCACGAAGGATGCCATTAACCTTTGAAGACGATATGGAAAGAAAGAAAGAGGGGATGAGAAACTTATACAAAAATCTCAGTAGGGCTTTCGCTTACTAACATATGTCATCATCTATGTCCTTAGGAACCTTGGGCTTCATTATGAAAATAGTGGGCAGATATAAAGTCCATTTATTAAGTTCCAAATACCATTAGCCAAGGTTCATGTCTTTTAGGATGAATCTTAATGCCATGGATGCATCATACCATATCATGAATGTATTGTTAATGCCACATGTAACATGTCACAAGAATTACATTAAATGAATATAGCATAGAGAACACAATGATCTATCCTCTTTATTCTTTTAGGTGTCTTTAATTCATTTGTCTCTTTACTATAGGGGCCACCCTAATACTATCTCCTTTTGAGAGTTTCTAGGTTATGAGCTCATACTTAAACTAGTCATCACTAGTTTATACTTATCCGCTTGATAAGCCAATTCTCAACTCCCAGAGTGTGGGTTAGAGGGCATAGGTTCACCTTTTATAACCATTAATTTCTAGAGTCTAAAGGATCCCCTTATTGGATCACCTCTCTTAACCATTAATTCCTGAAGTCTATAGGATCATTTCCATGTGTCTTATGTCATCTTTAACTTTTGCATGTTATTTAGAGATGTAGACATGAACATACAATCACAACTATCATCATGACAAATCATTTAAAATTTCATGCTCATAAGGCTCATAATATTTCGTAAGTTCACATATTTGGCAAAAATCTGGTAGCATAACAGCTGAAAATAGAGTTTTCTCCAAATTTGCTTCATGTCGCAAAACCTATCAATCATGCATCTTAATCATTCATTTACAAGTACCACATGCCAAGATTCATCATCAGTATTGTGTTGGGAAGTAAACATGCTCCTATCCAATATGCCAGAATCAAGGATTGGACTCAGCTAATGCATATACTATGCTCAGTAGGATTTACACACATACTAGAAATCATTACTTGCATAATTATCTCCAATTAATTCATATACACATAGCCATCAATACATAACAATTACACTCCTAGGAGATCCATTGGGCCAAGGTGCTAAAATGGTAAGTCCAAAACCCGGTTTTTCGCATTTTGCAAAACGATTGAATCTAACACTTGTAACTACTCTTTTAAGCACCTAAGAGGCCAAAAATAATTTTTACTAACTTTTAAACTGATGAACAGTACCAAACAGTGCTGTGTAGGGTAGGGCAGTGTTAAAAAAATAGTTTCTGCATTTTAGAAGTTATGCTTTTTACCCTTTCTAGTTAACAGCCTTTCCCAAGATGCTAAAAATGATTACAACCACAATTAATAGTAATTTTTACACTTTTAAACCTTTCTAAATAGCATCACACAGAATTTATGAAGTCAAAACAGTAGGCATAAATTTTAATTTCTAAGAGTTCTAGAAATCACATTTTTAATCCTTTCAGTTACCAGTTTTTCCTAAAAGGCTATAAAACATCTTTACATCAATTAATGAAAATTTTTACACATTTAAATCATTCCAAACAACACCTAACATAATTTATAATGTCAAAACAGTAGTCATAGTTTTAATTTCTAAGTGTTCTAGAAATCATATTTTTATTCCTTTCTAGTTACTAATTTTTCTCAAAAATTACTCTAAGTCTTTGGAAACACTTAAAAGCTATTTTATCTCTTTGAAAACTCAAATAATGACCTCTAAAACAGAAACCAAAAATTAAAATTTCATTAATAAGGCTTTGGCTCATGAAAATCAAATCTTTATTATATTTTGAGTTTCCAATGCTTTCAAAAATTCCTTTGTATAATCAAGGCACAAGGTTTGAACCTTAAAAACAAAATAAAATTCATTCCAAACCCAACATCACATCATGGTCAAAATAAACATACAAAAATATAGCTATGATAAAAACTTTTATTTAAGATCCAAGGGCAAGTCTTGAGCTTTAAAGATTTAGGTGATGACTTGAATCATAAACATGCTATGCGAGCCCATTTTTATCTTCAAGATTTAAGGTGATGACTTGAAAATAAATATCAATGCAAGTCTATTTTTTTTACCTTCAAGATTTAAGGTGATGAATTGCAAGTAAACATTAATGCAAGTCCATTCTTATCTTCAGATTTAAGGTGATGACTTGAAAGTAAACATGAATGAGAGTCCAATTTCACATATTATTAAACTCAAAGCTCAGGTCTTTATAAGATGAAACTCTCAGCCCCAATCAATCTTAAACAAAGTGAGCTTTAGAGTCCTTAATCACCATGGTTCCAAGAACCTCATTTCTTGGACTCACCATCAAGCTCAAAAAATAGAAATCAAAGAAACACTACAAGCATTTTATTTTTCATACTCTCTTGGACCCAAAAATCAAACCTTGAGCTCTAGAGGTATAATACATGGTGTTTTCACAACCATCACCTAGAACCATCATCATCAAGCTTTGGTCTTGAACAACAAAGAAAGACATCCAAAGGAACCAACAAGTATTCTATTTTCCTCATTCTTTAAAACCGAAAATGGAACTAAATCTTAGGCTTTAGAGTTCAAACGCATGGTGGTATCAACCCCACCATCAAGATCTCTCATCATTAAGCCATGGTTTTTAACCATCCAACAACAACAAAACCGAAAAAAAGAAGAAAAGAAAAGCTCAAAACCGAAATGGAAAGAAAGAAAGAAAAGAGCAAAATCTTAACCATTCATCCATCATAAAAATAAAAAATGAGAGGAAGAAAAAAGGAAGAACTTGTCCATTTAACCATTATCAAAACCGAAAATGAAGAAAAACAAAGAGAAAGAACTCAAAACAAAATCTCTACCAAGGTTGTTTCTTAGTTGGAAATGAGAAAGTTTAGGTAGCGTTTGGTTTGTGAAAATATTTTCTATTTTCATTTCCTATTTTCATTTTCTGAAAAGCATTTCTACTTTCAAATTTTCAAAAGCAAGAAATGTGTTTGGTTTATAAAAGCATATCCTATTTTCAATAAGTGAAAATAATAAAAATATGTTTGGTTTGTCTAATTTTAAAATATATTTTTAAAATTAAATTTAAAATAATAGTATTATATTTGTTATTGAATAATATATATATATATATATATATATATATATATATATATATATATATATATATATATATATATATATATATATATATATATATATATATATATATATATATATATATATATATATATATATATATTTGTATTGGTCAATCTACTCAACAAAATTAAACATAATATTATCATTTTAATGCTTATTTAAAAAATTGTTAGAAATTTTTGCTTTAAAATAATAATTCATATGTCATAAATGATACATGTGTGATATATAATAATAATTAAAATCAGGCATTCCAACCAAAATCAGATGCAAAACCAAAACCAAACCCACCCATTCCTAACATTAACAAAATAGCCCAATCCTCCTGAGCATACCCAGCCAATGAACAAACATAGATGCTCTAAATCGAAAAGAAAAAAGGAATTGAACTATTGAAGTCAAACAAGAGTAGGAGACTTTGAAAAGGGAGGAGGCACTCTGTCTACATCATCGTGCCACTGTTTTGAAGCCACTGTGTCTCCATCATCGCGAACTCCGCCCCACCAGGACCACCTTACCACAAGCTCCGCCTGAGCCCCCACCTCATCGCTGTTGCCGGCGCATCCTCCACCAAGCGTCTCCACAACCGCTGCGAGCAACTGCCGCACACCTCCATCATTGCAAGGTCTGCCACTTCAAATCACACAGCGAGCTTTGCCGCTTCAGATCGCACCGTGAGCTCCGCCACAGCACCCTTCGCCTGCTCCGCCAGTCATCGTTGTGGCCTCCTTCCCTTTGAGTTTCACTCTCACCATCTCTCTTTGTGCAAATTGTGTACTGTGGATTGTATTGTATTTTGAAGAAAGAAACGAATCCACTCAAAAATTGAAAAAATGCCACCGCGTTTTGGGTTGAAAACATTTTGAACTCTGTAAACACACTTGCTTGAAAACGATGAAAACAAGGAAATGGCGTTTTCATATTTTCAATGAATTTGAGAAATATTTTCTGAAAATATTTTTAGAAAATCATACCAAACATATTTTTATCCGTGTTTCCTGTTTTCCTTGAAAATGAAAACGAAAAATGCCCAAACCAAACACGCTCTTAGTCCTTTATGTTGAAATGAGAAGAAAAAAAATCTTTTCTTGGAGCTCTTGATGGATTCGACCAAGAGGAAGAAAAATGGATGAAAGATTTTTCTTGAGTTCTTGTGTATTGAGATGGAAAGGATACGTGTCTTGGAAGTGATCTATGTGGTTTGAGGTTGAGAGTGGAGATTTCTTGAAGGTGAAGGAGAAGGAAAGAGAGCTTGAGTTGGGAGGATGCAAGAGCATTTTTTTGATATAAAAGCTTTGGCCAAAAAAAGTGAATGTGAAAATGAGAGTGTATGTGAGTCATAGTGTGTACAAAAATTAAAATATGAGAGGGCATTTGGGGGAGGACAGCCACCACCTTAGGATATCTTGGCAGGGAAAATGTTTCATTTTCATGTGTGTTTAGAACATGAGTTAGAGATAGATTTGATTTGGCAAATGTTTAGGGATTGGTAATTAGGTGTTTGGGTTAGTTCTCTTGTGTTTAAAGACTTTCAAGACATGATTAAAGAGTTGTCTTGTAAACTTAGTTGAGTTAAATTCAATTAGCTTGAATTTCAAATGCCAACAAGGTTCCTAATTTTAGGGAAATGGAGAGAGAAAACACTATTTACTTTTTTACTTTTCTTTATTTCTTATAAGCTTTTTGATTAAGAATGGGATTTGAATTTCTCTAAGCAATCTTAGGCCTTAATTAACCTCAATTAATTATTTTGACACAAGATTAATAATTAAAATTAATTTATCTTTAATTAGAGCCAAATATCGTCTAGATTTCCTTAATTACTTAATTAATATCATTTTGCATTAATTAGGGGCAAAATGGTCATTTTACATGTAATGCCCCGATTTTCTGCTAGAGTAAAAATAACCGAAATGCCCCTAAGGTCATTTTTGGCCCGGAACTTGAGGATAGCCAACCCGGAAATCCTTAAGGGACTAACTCAATGTTTGAAGGGGATTAGTTGACTTGTGAATCTTTCTGGGATTGAAAATCTCGTTTTCTGAGATTTCAGGTCAAAATGACTAAAATACCTTGTTGTGTTTGACATGGGTACGAGAGTTGGATGGGCCCGAAACTTCTCCAGATGATTTTAAAAGGTGTTTTTATGTATTCTATGGCCTCAGTTTTAGTCCCAGTGGTTCTGGGCAATATTTCGTGCAAAATTATGATTTTGCCCCTAGTTTTGTGCTTTTAAGCTTAATTGCATGATTAAGCAAACCTAAGCAATATTAGGATTTAATCAAAGATTAATTAATTTCCATAATTAATCTAGAGTCAAAATAATTTATTAAAGTTAATTAGAACCTTAAATTGTTTAGATTAAACTAAAATCTCATTTTAAATTCAAGATTCCTAGTCATGGAATCTTGAATAGTGTTTTCTCTCTCCAATTTCTTAAATCATGGAATTGTGTCTACATTGTTTATTCATAAAATGAATTTAAAATCCTCTAAATGTGTATAAGTACTCCTTAATCATGTCATAAAATTTCTAATCACATCCTTAGTTACCTAAACCTATGCTTAGTGATTCCTAATCTTACACCTAAACTAATACACACCTAAACACATCATTAACATACAATTACATGAAACAATTTTCTCTCCCCATGGCTGTCATGATCTAGCTGAAACCCATGCCCCAAAAACATTCATCACATGCTCAAATTCTTACACTCAAAAGACCATGCTTACACCTTACATGCACCATACTTGATCATACTTTCACCCATGCTTGAATGACTAAGTGAATGACTAGATGAATTAGATATTTTTCCTCCATTTTTTTGCCCAAAACCGTCAGTTCCCCTTGCCTTCTAGGAGAATTATTTCAACTCAAACCAAAGAGGAAACACCATACTTTGAACCATGTCTTAGCCTATGCTTGTCATACCATTAGCCATGCTTTGAATGACAAGTTGTAAGAGATATTTTCTCTCCCTCCATTGCCCCAAAAGCTATGGCCAAGACCTCCCTTGGATGAGCCTTCATTGTTTCATTTTCTATAAATAGATGCCTTAGATGAAGTTGTGTTACTTTTGATCATTTGGTAAGTTTAAGCTTTCAAGCACTCTTTGCAGGTTCTTTCTTTTTCCTCTCAAGTTCTTAAGAACTTTCTTTCATCTTCATCTTCTTCATCTTCTCTTTGCATCATCACCTCACAACCTCAAACCACAACCTTGAATCATCCTTTGAACGCTCAAACACTCATCTCCAAACACAAACATCTCCAAAACACATTTCCTTCCTTTTTCTCTCCTCAACGCCTTAGCATCCTCACCACTCTAGGAGGAGTTGATCTTCTCATTCTCATCCTCAAGACCAAGCCTTTGTCATCACACTTGGTAGGGAGTTGCTCTCTAGTTTTTGTTTTGTTCAAAAATGTGATTTTCTTAAAGTTTCTCTTGGTTTCTTTTTAAGTTTTTTCTTGCTTCTTCCTTTTTTTTTTTTTTCATTTCGGCCTCAAGGCCTCATTTTGAGCATGATAGCTTGATGATGAGAGTTTCTAGATGATGACTTTGTGTTCATCTCAAAGAAACATCTAAAGCTTGAGTTTTTCCTTTTCTTGAACTTTATTTATGTTACTTAGCTCACATGGCTTTTAACTTAAGAAAAATTAATCATAAGTTTTTCAATAAACTCAAGGCTTACCCTTGTCAACCTTAAAGTTGGCCAGCACGTTCTAGAATTATGCTCTAGTTAGGGGTCTTGAGTACATAATAAAGAACTTGGTATATATTTTCTTTCTTGTGATTTCAATTCTTGTTTCCTTTACCTTATGTTTCGGCTTTTGTTTTTATTTCCTTATGGTTTTGTTTGCTTTTAAGTTCATCTCCTTGGAGCTTGATGATGATGTTCAAGAGCCATGTAGTTCCTTTGAGAACTTGGTTCAAGAACTCTAGAGCTCACTTTGTTGATGGGATAAGTGTTGGGTTGAGATTTTTGGTTCTCTATAAAAGTTTTGTATGAGCTCTAAGTTAAGATAAAAGGAACTTGCATCCATATTTACCTTTATGTCATCACTAAACTCTCAAGATAAAAGAATGAACTTGCATCTTCATATTTATGTTTATGTTCTCACTAAATCTCTAAGATAATAATGGATTTGCATAGCATATTTATTTTATGCTCTCACCTCTTAATAAATACTAAAACAAAGTGCATTGCATATTTATGTTTATGTCATAACTTAAGAGATTTAGAGCTCATGGACTTACCTATTATTATCTCAAACAAATTTTGAAAATATATGTCTTTTACCTCTTTGGTTTTCGATCTTGTGATGATGTTGAGTCTTAGAATGAGATTCATCTAGTTACAAGTGCTAAAACTCATGTTTCATAATTTTCCTAAGTCTAGATGATCTTAAGAAATGTTTTGAGCTAGATTTTATGATTTAAAGCCCTCTTGAGACTAATTTAAAATAGCTACTGCCCTCTTTGGTTTTATGATGGCTTTAAAGAAATAAATTGTTTCTAAGTGTGTTATATAAGTTTTAAAAAGGTTCCAAGAGAAATTAGCAATTTATGTGCTTTATAAATGAAGTTCTAAGGATTATTTGATGGAGATGTTTTTAGTTCTGCCATGCTTGGTTGGTCACTGTATGATGTTGTTTCTATGATGATAAAATGAGTATGTTCATGTATATTTGATGTTAGAATTAATTTGAGAAAGTTAAGACAAGTTAATAACTATAAAGGAATTAAAATGAGACTTTTAGATCCCCTAGAAAATGAATTTTCTGGATTATGTCCAGCAAGGGAAAAATTAGTAAATGATGGTTTATAATTAGTTTAAATGTGTAGGAACTACTCATAATTGCTTTAGGGATTGATCTTGATACCTTAGGAGGAAACCGAACTTAGAAAGGGTCAAAGTTGTGACTTCTAGGTACCCGTAAAGTGTAAATTATGGATTCTGCACTCTTGAGGTTTAGAATTGTTTATGATCATAGAATTGAGTGGGGAATACTTAGATATAAGCCTATAGGTACCCGAGAGCTTAAGTGGTGATGATAGACAACTTAGATTTCAAGTTAAAGGACCTTAAGGGTCAAAGCATAAGACTTTAAGAGACTTTGATGCTTCGAGTTGATATTGCAAGTATGATATGATGATTTACGAATTATGATGAATGTTTGATTGAGTTGTTATGACTATCATGTTGTGCAAGTTGATTGAGAAATGCATATGTGCTATGAGACTTGTGGCATAAAGTAGTTTGAAGGAAATTCGGTGTACAGCTATTATGCTGCTGAATTTCCATCAAATCTAAAGAACTTGAGAATTTTTTTGAAGTATCATATGAGATTAAAACCCTGGGTGACATCGGTTCAGCCGAGCACCCCTAGGAGATTTTTTTATGTGACAAAGCATTGAGACGTGTTTTCCTGGGTGACACCGGTTTGGCTGAGCACCCCCAGGAAAGATAAATCCGGGAGGGTATGAGTAGATGTAGCCTACCAAAGCAGACAAATTGCTATGGCTAAATGCCGGCAAAGCATTTCAAAGAAGGTATATCCTAAGAGAGGTGATCCTTAGCCCCCTACCCTGTACTTGAGGAGTCGGGAATTTTATTATGTTTTTCTCTTATCCAGATGATAAGTAAAAGCTAGCGACGACTAGCTAAGGTATGGGCTCATAACCTAGATGTTTTAGGGTGGCCCTATATTGCTAAGGCATGATGTTCCAAGTCACAAAGTAGAGGAAAGTACGACTTGAAAGTTATATGTGCCGCTTTATGCCACTTGTATGCTTCTTGATGTGATGAATTATTAAGTTATTTGCTCAAGGTATTACCATGCATTTATGGTTTGATATATTGCATTCATGATATTAAGATGCATTCTAAAAGGAATGAACCTTGGATAAATTAGTTTTACAAACCTAACGAATGAATTTATATGCATGCTTACCTTTTAATAATAAACCCAAGGTTCCTCAGGATGTGAACGATGTAACCCTAGATAGGAGATCCCGACTGAGATTCTTTAGTAAGATTCTCATTCCCTTCTCTTTTTTCCTGCTTTCCCATCACATCTTCAGAGCTAAATAGTGACATTCGTGGGTTTTATCGACACCCCGGCTTGGGAGGTGCACTTTGATCCGGAGCATGGGTCATATCATTTTGAGGGACTCTGTGTTGCTTGAGTCTTTATGTTCGTTGGACGTCCTTTCGCACACCCTGTACGTAGCTACTACTTTTCTCCCATGTCTCCCTACGATGATGCTATGGTTTTTGAGCACGCCCAGACGTGTGACGAGAGGATTCTCCGGACGTATACCGGAGGTTTGTTTGCCCGTGACTTCCAGGACTATGTGCCCTGATCTCCCGGTTCAAAAGATGACCCTTTAGAGGATCCGCCGACACACATGTATAGCGAGAGCTCTGCCCCCACTCCTCAGTTTGTGAGAGGCGAGAGCAAGGAGACAGTTACGCAACTGAGGTTGTTTAGGCGAGTTGAGATGCTCCCTCGCCGAGGAGCACATGATCAGCCGCTATGCGTGCCTACTCCCGCTGCACTACGTCCATGGATCGGTTTCATCCCGCCATACCCCAGGTTCCAGTAGTAGCTATTTTAGGGGAGATCTAGTGCACACACTCACTCATAGATAGGATGAACCTTCTTTTGTCATAAGGTTATCCACCTTAGGTGCACTAGGGTAGTAGTTTTATTCACATCTTTCATGTGTTTCCGTTCATGCTGTATTTCCTCTTCATTGTATTCATATTACCTTGTACTAAACTAAGTCCCATCTTCGGGTGGGCATATTATGATATTAATGAAGCATTTCCTTGGTGTGCTATTGACTGTTCATCTGTTATGTGTTCTTCTATTTTGTGTTTATTCCTTATGAATGCCAATGAATGTTTAACTTACTATTTTGTCAACGCGGCTCTCACTTTGCTTTTACATTTCAAAAAAAAAAATTTACCCGTATCTTCCGCTAAGTATTTTAATAAATGAATGAGACTAAGAAGTAATAATCTAAGGATTAACCTAAATATGTTCTAGAGTATTAGGTTAAAAATTAGGATGTTACATTACACGAAAACTCCCCGGGACTACCTAGACCTTTCTAGATATCATTCATCCCTTATAATTGACATTTCTAATTTCTGGGCAATGATTGGGGTTTAGTCGGCACTTAATCTCGCGTTAAATTATCGTAAGGGCATTTTGGTCATTTCGTGCATGGGAAAGGCCAGAGTCGGGATTTTCACCTATATCACTATTTCTAACACATCTAATCCCCTTCAAACTTTAAACTAACCCTCTGAGGATAACCTGGGTTGACCATGCTTGAATTTTGGGCAAAACAACCTCAGGAGCAGTTTGGTTATTTACACACAGGAAAATAATCATGGATAGCGATTTTTGCATGGATTGCTACCTAGTCCTTATATAACCTTATCTTAATATTAAAATACCCTTTTGGGGGTGGATGGGACTGACAGGCCTCAATTCTCATACAAAAATGACCTACGGATATTTTGATCATTTTGCAAAGCAGGAATAATTGGGGTGTTATAGCTTGAAAATTCTCAAACACTTTCTTCTCATTATCTCAACTTAAAAAGAAAACATCAAAAGTTATTTTAGAGCTTCCAATGGAAAATTCAGAAGTTGAGAAACTAAGGAATGAGAAAGAAAAATGAAGTTTCAAATACTAAGCTCAATGCCTTAGAAACTGAAGTGTCAAAAAAGAATGAGAAAAATCAGAAAATTATTTCTGAACTGGAGAAAACATCAAAGCTTCTAAAATTTGACCTAGAAAAAATGGTAAGTGGCTCAAAAAATCTTGAGCTAATGCTTGATGGTCGGAGACCATATTTTCAAAAAAAAAAAAAGGTTGGGATATGAAGAAGTGAAGGATAAGAAAGGAAAAGCAACATAGCCAAAAAGTGTGAAAAATAAAGTCTCTTGCACTTTTTGTTACAAAAGGGGACACCCACTTGACAAGTGCTTCAGGAAGTCAGTAAAACAGGTTGGAAAACCTTTCTCCTGCACAACTAACCTATCAGGACCCAAGAAAGTCTAGGTACCTAAATTGAAAAATGTGTTTATTGTAGGTGTGCCTGAGAACTGTAATAACCCATGCTGCTTTATGGATTGACGACTGTCCCCACAAATCAACACTGGTCTTTTCAGCATGCTTTGTCCTTACTCACATGCTTCCTGGGAAAACTTTCCAGGAGGTCACCTATTCCAAAATTGCTCCAGGTGAAGCACACTTAACCATGGAGTTCTTTAGTGATGGGCTACTGAAAAGAAGATGAATCTTGTTTGTATAGGTTGTACAAATCAATTAATATAAATCATCCTTCACTGTATAGTCCCATACCTATACAGTCTTAGGATCCATCTCATTCGGGTGTGTAATCACTTCATTCATGTACCCCTCCACTCAGAAGGCCTTGTAAAGAACCGCTCCTTGTCTGTGCCTTCTTTGCACCGGCGATCACTCCTTGCCCTCATCCCCGGGTGTTACAAGAATGCATATGGAACCTGACAACAAGTGGTACATAGATAGTGGTTGTTCCAGAAACATGTCCAGATCCAGAAGATGGTTTAGAAATCTGTGACCAAAAAACTCTAGATTAGTAAAATTTGCTGATAGAGATAATGCCAAGGTCACAAGCATTGAAAACGTTGGTAAGGATGATTCTCACCAAGTTTCTAATGTGTTGTTTATTAATGGTTTGGCTCATAACTTGTTGAGTATAAGCTAGTTCTGTGATCAAGGTTTTAATGTAATTTTTAATGCTCATGCATGTAAGATAGTAAGTCTGTGACCCTCCTTGGGCACGTGACTGGCACGTGAGAAATCCTATTCCCACGTAAGCCTGGTGACTTGTATCATCTCTACATATGCATTTTAATTAAGAAAATTCATAAAATAAATCATTAATTTCCACATAAAATCACCTGTTGTTGAAAACCAAGTTTAGATTCACGAAAAATATTTCCATTCCTTTCAAAAAGCAAATATGCAATGTCGCTAAATATATACATATAGTCCATGTACATATAAAGTGTTCATGAAAAGGAAAAGGGTTATACAGTCTACAAATAGTATGTAAAATAACAAAACTATGCAAAATGTGATCATGCCCTATGGTCCGATGTCCTGCCTGCATCACCTTGGAGTAAGTCTAGAGCAAAATATCAGACACCGCACCTAATGGGCTTAACAACTGAATCTAATGCTACTGGGAAGAGGATGGTGTAGAAGTGCCCTTAGCAACTACGGTATCTATAAAATATGAAGGAAACAGAGGGGTGAATTTTGAATCCAAAACTTAGTGAGCGAGCCATCATTTGAAACCCCTCTTCATGGGACACCAAAGAAAGTACACAACACCAATAATAATAATAATAATAATAGTAACAGTACTGACCTCAAAGTAGTTCATAGTTATAATCAAGGTCTCAAATCTCGGTTCTTTATAATCAGACATAGCAGTAGTCTAATAGAGAAACAGTAATCTCTGAATACAAATGTTTGGTCATATTTGGGCGTTATGTATCGCCGTCCCCAGTATGACACTAAGTCTCTGAATATCCTTGGTCACATCTGGGCATTACGTATCGTCATCCACAGTGTGCCAATTAGTCTCTAAATATCTACAGTCACATTTGGGCGTTACGTATCGCCGTCCCTAGTGTGACAATAAAGCTCTAAAATCTCTGGCTCAGGCTACTTGGTACCAAGGTTAACGGATTAACTGTCGTTAACATATAGCCTGTTTCTCTATAATTACTGCCAGGTCAGCTAAAACCTCATTATGTTCTCTATCAATTTGAAGGTCTTCTATCCTAGGGTTCAAAATTTCTTTTATAAGACAGCATGCAGTATCAAAATCATATAATCATAAAACAAGCTCTAATTAATCAAATTTGGAATACCTGTAACACCCTAATAGAACCCCACTGTGCTTAAGTTCACATTTGGATTCTATTAGTTGTCACTTATGCCTTGTATTAATTTTCTTTTGAAATTAACTTAGAAAAATAATGGAAGTTTTTTTTTTTTTTTTTTAAATAAATTAATTTTTTTTTTTGAAAAAAAACTTAAGCTCAGAATTCCAGAAGTGAAATACATAGCGCTTTATATAATAATCAAGTTACATTGCACTTAATTAAATAAGCGGAATAAAAGACTATGTAGAACAATTATCACATAAACTGGAATATAATCACTTAATACATAAGTCACAACAGGCATATATCATACATCGATAAGTTATTACAAATAACAATATAAGTTCTACTATTACTAATTGTTTCTCACAAACTATAATGTAATTAAAGCTCGGAATGCTCCTACTTGAACGGTTTGAAATCTTCACGTGCTACCTCCTTCGCCACGGCCTCGTTGCTTTAGGTGGACACGCCTGGCTCCTGGTAACGACAACGGAAAATAAACATAGGAGTGAGAAATACATGATTTCTCAAAGAGGAGTTCTTACTTGTACTAAAAGTGTCATCGTTGTCGCCCCACTACTGGGTTTATTATAAAAGGTGAACGGTAAGGATTCAATTATCAAACTTTCACAAACGTGATTAAATCAAGTGCGCTATTTTTAAACTAATCTTGAACATTAAAGCGTAAATATTCATTCAAGATTTCATCAAGCATACATATAAGCATATAATGTAAAACCACTAATAAGCAAGAATCATTTTGGAGTTGCATGCATTTCATGATTACTCATCCTCAATATTCACTTGTTTAGTGATCATCATCTTTCATTTATTTCATCAACATATTTAATTACTCACAGGATGAATGCATCAATGCCTTAGACCACCCTAAAAGGGTAATGAGCTCATACCATGGCCGTCGCCATAACCTTTTTGGTTTTCATTCCGCTGTCGTGATCTCAACCCGCTTAGGGGTTAAGCCGTGAGTTTAGCTCAAGTCCACTTTTTCCAGACTTTCATTGCTACTTTTTCAAACTTTACTTTTATTATTTCTTTTGGAAATGAATGTATGCATATTATCATGTAATCACAATAAACCCTCGGGAAATCAATCATTCATCCTCATCATTTCATAATTCATCACCATACATTCACATTACTATAAATCACTTCATAAAACATGGACAATATCATGTAAATCTCATAGTAAACACTTTCATAGATAATTCATATTAACTAACCAAAGTTATCAAGTTGAGTTCCTAGTGTTCATAAGAGGTAATGGATGTCTTAGTATTATCTTTTTCTCTTAGTGTTCTTTGTACTCTTAGCATTCCATTAATACATTAATGCACTTCAAAATATTATTATAGGTTCCTATATATTTTTATTATGACTTATATAACTCTTGAAGATTATTATTCTACTTAAATTCTTAAAATTCTCTCTTACAAGACTTGATTCTTTTATTTATAGTTTTGACATCTTTAGAAGAAAGTTTATAATTCCCTTCAGATACTTGTTATCTCAAATTAGTAAAGGTAGTTCCAAACTCCTAACTCATCAAATTTTAGGATTTACATGTTTGGAATAGTGTAAATCAACTGTAAACCATGCATAGGAGGGTTCCTGAAAGAGAGGTGGGTCACAATGGACATGCTTAAATACCAAGTCTTTTCCTTAGCGTAACCTTTCCAAACTGCACTTTCACAGTACACTATCCCGAAATTTATTTCTCATTCTGTATTTACGTGGTACAAAGCCTTATACATAACATACATGGGTGTATTCCTATATGTGTTAGCTCTCCAACAAAGTTGAAATCAGTCCATTTGCATTTTTCTAGAGTGAGTTACATCTATTTTACTACTACAAGGTCAGATTTAAAGTTTCAGTCTTAGGCTCTACTTTAAAAATTTATATCTTGAGCTAGAAAACTCCGCTTTTAGGTGATTCTTTTTGGAGAGTGTTCTATAATGAGTTTAGTTTATAGTAAAATTATATTAATGTCGAGATACTTAATATTTTATGAACAGTAGCTGAAGTACCTGCCAAGGCCAGAAACAACTAGAATTTCCAGCACCTACCATTTTCATGTCTTAAGTTACCTTTATTAAATCAGGTTTCACATACAATCTTTTCAAGTTATATTTGAGTTTGATAACATCATAAGGGTACACATAACAGAATAGAACATGTCATATTTCTAAAAATATATTTTTCAAATAATCATTTAAAACTTTTGACAATAACTCAAACTTGAGGCATTCTATCAAGGTTAGAAGCCAACAATGCTTGAACAATTAAAGATGAAGCTCCTACCTCTTGTGTAGGGTCTAAAAAGGGTCCTTCTCTTCTTTAAGAGTCTTTGGAGTGGATGACCCTCCTTGAATCTTGGCTCTAGAACTTGAATGCTTAAGAAAATATTTCTCACTAGAGTTAAAGATTGTAACTCTTGTGAGGGCTAGTGAAAGTTTGGACTTAGGATTGAAGTGTTTGGATGAAGTTTAGAGGATCAAGAGAAGTTTTTGAAGAACATAAGAAGAATGATAGAATAAGAAAGAAAGAACACTTAGGGAGTTTCTGAATTGAAGAGAGTTTGAGGAGTATTTATAGTGGAAAGATTAGAGAAAAAACAGATGGAAAGCACTTGGAGCATGATTTATGAAACATGTTGGCTAAATTTTGGGATGAAAATGCTCCTTGTTTTGTGCAAACATCGCTTTCCATGTTTTGTGTAAACATCGCTTTCATGTTTTATGCAAACATGTTGATGAAAATGCTCCATGTTTTATGCAAACATGTTTCCATGTTTTATGCAAACACGCTCCATGTTTTATGCAAACATGTTTCCATGTTTTATGCAAACACGTTTCCATGTTTTGTGCAAAGATGTTAGTGGATATTCTTGTAATTCCATTCATAGAGTAAGGCTATCTTTGTCATTTAATAAGGCAAGGGTAGTTTGGTACTCTTTACATAGCAAGGGCATTGCACTTCCACTAAGTGATGGCATTTTCGTAATTTTCTTGCATTTTTCTCTAGACATACTTAAGTAGTCTATTTGTTGTGTTTCATAACATTTGTCCAGATTCTCTTGGTTTTGCTATCGATAATTAAGACTTAGTTATAAATTTGGGGATGTTACATTTCTCCCTTCTTATTAAAAATTTGCCTCAAAATTTGATACCCGTGAATAGGTTCGGAAATTCTTTCAGATATCTTCCTCGAGCTCCCATGTGTGCTCTTCCATTCCATCTTGTCCTCAGGCTACTCCTGGACCAGAGATGATTTGTTTCTCACCGCTTGATGCCATGATCCACGATCCTCACCTGGTAATTCAAAAGTTAAGTCATCTTTTAATTGTATAGTTTCGCTCAAACACATGACTGGGTCCGACTGATACTTTCTCAATTGGGACACATGAAAACATTGTGTAGGTTAGACAAATTTGGAGGTAATGCAATTTGAGTAGCTGGAGGGACCTACCTTTTTGAGGATTTGGAAGGGTCCTAAGAATCTAGGGCTTAGCTTTTTGACTTTCATTGCACGACCTATACTCGTGGTAGGAGTAATTCTGCAAGAATATGTGTTCTCCTTCTTGAAATTCGAGAGGTTTCTTCTCTTGTCAAAGATAGCTCTTCCGCTTCTACTCTGAGCAATGAGGATTCTTTCCCTAATTTTCCTTATTTGTTTGGTTGTCTCTTACCAAATCAGGGCCCAAAATACTTGTTTCCTCCGGGTCACACCAACAAAGTGGTGATTGACACTTTCTACCATACAAAGCCTCATAAGGTGCCATCCCAATGCTAGTGTGGTAACTATTATTATATGCAAACTCAATCAATGGAAGTCGCTTTGTCCCAACTTTTGGCCGGTCTAAGACACATGCTCTTAGCATATCCTCAAGGGTTTGAATTGTTCTTTCCGATTGTCCATCAGCCTGAGGGTGATAGGCAAAGGCTTAGACACAACTTTGAACCAAATGCCTTTTTGCAAAGCTCCTCAAAATCTTGAGGTGAACCTTGATCCCTATCTGAGACAATGGTTTTGGGTACTCCATGGAGCCTTATTATCTCTTGGATGTATAGCTGAGCTAACTTTTCCAAAGGGTAATTTGCTCGAATGGGTAAAAGTGAGCAGATTTGGTCAATCTATCTACAATTACCCATATGGAGTCATGTCTGTAGGCGTTCTTGGTAATCCCATCACGAAATCCATGGATATTCCTTCCCACTTCCATTCGGGATTTCTGAGAGGTTGCAGAGATCTCTGGAGGGTTTTTGATGCTCTATCTTCACTTTTGGCATACCAAACATTTTTGCACTATATTTGCTATATCTCGCTTTCATCTTTGGCCACCAGAACATCTTTTTAGGTCATGGTACATCTTGGTTATACTGGGTGTACACTAAATTGACTCTTGTGGGCTTCTTCCAAAATGCTAGCTCTCAGTCCCTTCTTTGCAGTGTACACAGATTCTCCCTTGGTATCTCCACACTCCTTCCTTATCCTCGGACAAACTCTTTCAACTTTCCTGCTCGACAAGGGTTAAGGTTCTAAGGAAATCCTCATCTTCCTTTTGGGCTTGAATTATTTGATCCTTAAAGCTACTGGTTACACTTAGCTGGCTTAACCAAATTTGTTCTCAAGTCCCCTATATCCTAAGTTGAGGTTCCAAAATCTTCTATCACTCATTTTCTTTCACCATGAGCCAAGCGCATGCAAGGACTTACGACTCAAAGCTGCCTGCTACCACATTTGCCTTCTGGGTGGTAGTTCAACCCAAAGTCATAGTCCTGAGAAACTCCATCCAACGCCTTTGTCTCATATTGAGTTCCTTTTGGTTGAAGAGGTATTTCAGACTTTTTGTGGTCGAAAATACTTCAAACCTTACACCATAAAGATGATGTCTCCAGATTTTTAAGGCAAAGACAAATAGTCAAGTAGCTCTAAGTCATGGGTTGGGTAATTTACTTCATGGGGTTTGAGCTGCCTAGAGGCATATGCTACTACATTCTCTATTTTTGCATCAAAACACATCCTAGTCCTCTTCCCGAGGCATCACAATACACCTCAAATTTTTTCTTTCGTAGGATTAGGACAGGGTAGTGGTCAACTTCTTTTTAGTTCTTGGAAACTCTTCACATTCCGGGCTCCATATAAAAGCTGAATTCTTCCTTGTTAGCTTGGTGAGGGGTAAGGCAATTTGGGAAAAACCTCTAATGAACCTTCTGGTAGTAGCAAACCGCCAGCCCTAGAAAAACTCCTAATCTCCTTCACAAAGTGGTAGGGGTTTCATTGTTGCACCCGCCTATCTTAATTGGGTCTATCGCTATTCCCCCATGTGAAACTACATGACCTAAGAACTTAACTCCTTCACCAAAATTCACACTTGGACAACTTTGCATAAAGTTTCTTGTTCCTCAACACCTCCAACACCACTGTAAGTGTTCTTCGTGCTCTTCTTCAGTTCTAGAGTAAACTAGAATGTCATCGATGAACACTATTACAAACTTGTCCAAGTATGGTCTAAATATCCTATTCATGTAGTCCATAAACACTGCGTGCATTGGTTAACCCAAACGACATCACATTAAACTCATAATGTCCATATCTAGTCCTAAAGGCCGTTTTTGATATGTCATCCTCCTTCACTCAACTGGTGGTATCCTCGATCGCAGATCTATCTTGGAAAACACTTGGGCTCCTTAATTGGTCCATGAGGTCATCTATTCTAGGCAAAGGGTATTTATTCTTTATGGTCACTTGGTTTAGCCGCCTATAATCCACACATAAACCGTGAAACTCCCATCCTTCTTCTTGACAAATAAAGACCGGAGCTCCCCATGGTGAAGCACTAGGCCTAATGAATTTCTTCTCTAGTAGCTCCTCTAATTGCTTCTTCAATTCGTTAACCTTGGCTAGTGGCATTCTATAAGGAGCTATAGATATGGGTCCTGCCTCCTGCACTAAATCTATAGAAAACTCAATCTCCCTTTTTGGAGGAATTTCTGTGTATGTCATGGAAAACATCTGAGAATTCCTTTACTACAAGGATCTTTTTCTAGAGCTTCTTGCTCCACTTCCCTCTCACTTGTCATCGTGAAAACATATCCTCGCTTCTTCATTCCTACTATCCCCCCATGATAATGGAGTTTAGGTAATGCATCTTTCTATCAAGTTTAGAGGGATTGGGTAAAGATGGTTTGGGAAGAAATACTAGTGACTTATTTGCACAATGTAGTAACACACGTAAAGCCAATCCATGCCTACAAGATTACATCAAAACTAGACAAGGGTAGACAAACTAAATCATGATGAAAAATCCTATCGCCTACCTCAAATTCACAATTTAGGCAAAGCTTGATCAGCTTCTAACAGATTTATAGTGGGGTGTAGAGACAACTAAGATGATTTTTTAAGTCAGATATATACAACCTCAACTTATTAGCACAATCATATGAAATGAATGAATGTGGCCAGATCTCAAACAAGATAATTAAGGATTTTCATTAACTATACACTTACCTTGAATCAGTGATACCTGGATTCTGAGGGCATCTCAAAGAGTTGATAGCAAACACTGGCCCTCGTGCCTTAGGCTTGAGTGTAGAGGACTGATTGAACTTTAGGCACTTCTAGAATAGTGTCCCCTCATGTCCACAACCCATAACAAACATTCTTACTAAATCTGCATTCCTCCATGTATCTTTCCACAAGTGGCACAAGGGGGTCTAGTCATAGTCAGTGACAAAGAGCCATCCTAGGGTCATTAACACCAGTGTCTAGGTTGATTCATCATAGGGTGTTGGGGTTGTTTCCCTTTAAATCCACCTCCTTGGTAGGGTTTCGTAAGGGTGGAACCTTCTATGACCTTGTTGATGACCGCTCCTATTCTCTTCAACTGGTGGGCAACTAGTCAAGGCGATTGCAACTCACCACTTGGCTTGGTCGACTAAAGATGCATAGTCAATGACACTCCAAAGGGAGCCACGATGCCAAAATGTCCGGCCTCAAACCACTCTCATATTTCATGCATTTCAAGCCTCGCTGGGATTACTTTGGTAGCTAGTTGAGTGTTTGATCGCCAAACTTAGCCGTGATCGAGCCACACTTCGATTTCCTGTCACAGAATGTAAATTCTACTTCCTTTGCCTTCTTAATTGATCTGAAAATATTTATGGAACGTAGCATAGAAAACCTCCCACGTGAATCAGATGTCAAGACTTTCGAGCAAGCCCTTTGCACCCTTCCACCACGCTTCTCTCCTTTCAAAGATATAAGTAGAGAATGCCACCTTTGTTCATCGAGCATTCTACCACCGAAAACCTTTCTCCATCTCTTGAATCCATATGTCACTATTTCGGTTAGTTGTCCCTTTGAATTCGGAGGTCCAAATTCTCTTGAATTTCGAGAATTTTCCATGTTCTTGGTTCCCAACCGATTCCTCCGACATCCTATTCATCCGCTTCCATCATCACTGTTTTGTGCTTGCATAGCCCTAGCCATCTCCCTGGAGTGCATTTGCCGCTTCATCACGGATTCCCATCACGCTGCCCCATGCAGCCCTCGCTTGCCGCCATTAGTTCCTAGACACACCAAACAACACCATCGAAGTTGATCAGCTCAATACTATAGCTAAGCATGGTAGCAACTATGGCAGATCACAAGACGATCATGCATTTCTAAATCCTATATCCCATCATACGTATAAGATTAATAGCATGATATCATAGTATTACATAGTCAGTCCATTCCTCAGGCTTAAATAGGATGAACTGCTCTGATACCATAAATGTAACATCCCCAAATTTATAACTAAGAATCTTAATTATCGATAGCAAAACCAAGAGAATCTGGACAAATGTTATGAAACACAACAAATAGACTACTTAAGTATGTCTAGAGAAATGCAAAGAATTACTTAAAAATGCCATCACTTAGTGGAAATTACTTAAAATGCCTCTTTGCTATGTAAAGGAAATTACCAAACTACCCTTGCCTTATTAAATGACAAAGATAGCCTTACTCTATGAATGGAATTACAAGAATATCCACTAACATCTTTGCACAAAACATGGAAACGTGTTTGCATAAAACATGGAAACATGTTTGCATAAAACATGGAAACGTGTTTGCATAAAACATGGAAACATGTTTGCATAAAACATGGAGCATTTTCATCCAACATGTTTGCATAAAACATGGAAACGTGTTTGCACAAAACATGGAAACGTGTTTGCACAAAACAAGGAGCATTTTCATCCCAAAAATTTAGCCAACATGTTTCCATAAATCATGCTCCAAGTGCTTTCCATCTTCCTGCTTTTTTTCTCTAATCTTTCCACTATAAATACTCCTCAAACTCTCTTCAATTCTGTAGAAACTCCCTAAGTGTTCTTTCTTCTTTCTTATTCTATCATTCTTCTTATGTTCTTCAAAACTTCTCTTGATCCCTCTAAACTTCATCCAAACACTTCAATCCTAAGTCCAAATCTTTCACTAGCCCTCACAAGAGTTACACCCTTTAACTCTAGTGAGAAATATTTTCTTAAGCATTCAAGTTCTAGAGCCAAGATTCAAGGAGGGTCATCCACTCCAAAGACTCTTAAAGAAGAGAAGGACCCTTTTAGACCCTACACAAGAGGTAGGAGCTTCATCTTTAATTGTTCAAGCATTGTTGGCTTCTAACCTTGATAGAATGCCTCAAGTTTGAGTTATTGTCAAAAGTTTTAAAATGATTATTTGAAAATATATTTTTAGAAATATGACATGTTCTATTCTTGTTATGAGTACCCTTATGATGTTATCAAACTCAAATATAACTTGAAAAGATTGTATGTGAAACCCGATTTAATAAAGGTAACTTAAGCCATGAAAATGGTAGGTGCTGGAAATTTTAGTTGTCTCTGGCAGCAGGTACTTGAAAGCTACTGTTCATAAAATATTAAGTATCTCGACATTAAAATAATTTTACTATAAACTAAACTCATTATAGAACACTCTCCAAAAAGAATCACCTAAAACGGAGTTTTCTAGCTCAAGATATAAATTTTTAAAGTAGAGCCTAAGACTGAAACTTTAAATCTGACCTTGTAGTAGTAAAATAGATGTAACTCACTCTAGAAAATGCAAATGGACTGATTTCAACTTTGTTGGAGAGCTAACACATATAGGAATACACCCATGTATGTTATGTATAAGGCTTTGTACCACGTAAATACAGAATGAGAAATAAATTTCTGGATAGTGTACTGTGAAAGTGCAGTTTGGAAAGGTTCTGCCAAGGAAAGACTTGGTATTTAAGCATGTCCATTGTGACCCACCTCTTTCCTGGGAACCCTCCTATGCATGGTTTTCAGTTGATTTACACTATTCCAAAGATGTAAATGCTAAAATTTGTTGAGTTAGGAGTTTGAACTACCTTTACTAAGCCGAGATAACAAGTATACAGAGAATTATAAACTTTCTTCTAAAAGATGTCAAAACTATAAATAAAAGGATCAAGTCTTGTAAAGAGTGAATTTTAACAATTTAAGTAGAATAATAATCTTCAAGAGTTATATGAAAGTCATAATAAAATATATAAGGAACCTATAATAATATTTTGAAGTGCATTAATGTATTAATGGAATGCTAAGAGTACAAAGAACACTAAGAGAAAAAGATAATACTAAGACATCCATTACCTCTTACTTAACACTAGGAACTCAACTTGATAACTTTGGTTAGTTAATATGAATTAACTATGAAAGTTTTTACTTAGAGATTTACATGATATTGTCCATGTTTTATGAAGTGATTTATAGTAATGTGAATGTATGGTGAAGAATTATGAAATGATGAGGATGAATGATTGATTTCCTGTGGTTTATTGTGATTACATGATAATATGCATACATTCATTTTCCAAAAGAAATAATAAAAGTAAAGTTTGAAAAAGTAGCAATGAAAGTCCTGGAAAAGTGGACTTGAGCTAAACTCACGGCTTAACCCCCTAAACCGCTGAGATCACGCAACGGAATGAAACCAAAAAGGTTATGGCTGACGGCCATGGTATGAGCTCATTACCCTTTTAGGTGGTCTAAGGCATTGATGCATTCATCCCGTGAGTAATTAAGAAATATGTTGATGAAATAAATGAAAGATGATGATCACTAAACAAGTGAATATTGAGGATGAGTAATCATGAAATGCATGCAACTCCTAAATGATTACCGCTATTAGTGGTTTTACATTATATGCTTATATGTATGCTTGATGAACATCGAATGAATATTTTCGCTAATGTTCAAGATTAGTTTAAAAGTAATCAGACTTCAATCACGCTTAGAAAGTTTGATAATTGAATCCTTAATCCTGCTCACCTTTATAATAAACCCAAGTGACTGGGACGACAACGATGACACTTTTTTAGTACAAGTAGGAACTCCCATCGAGAAATCATGTATTTCTACTCCTATGTTTATTTTCCGTTGTCGTTATCAGAGACAGACGTGTTCCACCTAAAGCAACGCAGGCCGTAGGCCGAGGAAGGAGGTAGCACGTGAAGATTTCAAACTGCTCAAGTAGGAGCATCTGAGCTTTAATTACATTATAGTTTGTGAGAAACAATTAGTAATAGTAGAACTTATATTGTTATTTGTAATAACTTATCAAGATGATATATGCCCTGTTGTGACTTATGTATTAAGTGATTATATTCCAGCTTTATGTGATAATTGTTCTATTACTTAGTCTTTATTCCGCTTTATTTAATTAAGTGCTAATGTAACTTGATTATTATCTATAAAAGCGCTTATGTATTTCACTTCTGTTATAGCTTAAGTTTTTTTCAAAAAATTAATTTATTTTTTAAAAAAAAAAAAACTTCCATTATTTTTCTAAGTTAATTTCAAAAGAAAATTAATACAAGGCATATGACAACTAATAGAATCCAAATGTGAACTTAAGCACAAAGTGGGGTTCTATTAGGTGTTACAAATGGTATCAGTGAGCTCAGACACCTCCCAAGATTTGTGGTTCGAGGGCTAACCAGCGAAGCTGGGCATGTAACGCCCGGACGCAGGACGAGGAGTGATCGCCGGCAAAGAGGGCACTGACAAGCAGCCTCATGAAGGTCCTCTAAGCGGAGGGGTACATGAATGAACCGACATAATTCAGAATGAGAGGGATCCCGAGACTGTATAGGTATGACTATATAAGTTGAGGAGGGCTTATATGAATTGATTCGCATACCTATACCAACAAGATGCATCTTCTTTTCGGTAGCCTAAACTGAAGAACTCCACGTGGCTTAAGCGTGCTTGACTCAATTTAGGGATGGGTGACCTCTCGAAGTTTTCCCAGAAGCAAGTAGTGAGGACAAAGCATGCTGAAAAGACCCGTGTTGGTTTGTGGGGACAGTCATCAATCCATAAAGCAGTAGGGGATGTTACAATACCAGTATACAAAATCTCATTATGAAAGATAGATGTCCCATGGTTTTCAAGAAAGCATATTCTCTTGTTCAACCAACAGTTCAAAACACAATCATTCCTAGAAATCTCAACAGATCACAAAATAAACTCTAAAATCATATATATATATATATATATATATATATTCACATTTTAGATAAAAATAGGTGTAAGGATTAAAATAGGAGCTACAGATATGAACCCACTTACCTGGAGTGGCAGTAGAAACAGGAATAGCACTAACAGAGTTGTGGGAGGTGGGAACAGCACCAGTATCTATTAATAAAGCAATAGAATTCTAGATTAACGGCTAAAATCTCCATACTACTCAAATATACTCCTAACACCTTGAAAGAATTCTACCTCGTTGAGAAGTAGAAAATTCTCATGCTTACCCCCCAAAAACCAAGAGAAATGGAGAAAATAGAGGAGAAGTCACTAGAATAACTTACCTTAAAGCCTTAGAAGTGGAGTATTGAAGTTGATTTTAAGAGAAAATGGAAGAAATGTTGTTAGGAGTGAATTTTTGGGGGAGAGAACAAGCTCCTTTGAGTTTGGGGGTGTGTTTTATGTAAAAGTGAAGGTTCTGGAGCTGAAAGGGTGTATTTAACGCTCTCATGACCGCCTGGGTGGTTTCCAGAGAGTTTTCACCAACTTATTATTTCTGATGACCGCCTAGACGGTCTCAATGACCGCCTGAGCGGTCTCTAGAGATTTTTGTTTTTTTTTGGGATACTACATACTCTCCCCCTTTTAAAAAGATTTGGTCCCCAAATCTAAGGACGTACCTGAAGGAGGGAAAAGATACGAATATTTCACTCTTATGGCATCTTCATCTTCGCACATGGCTTCCTCGCCTGAGTGGTTTCTCCAAATTACCTTTACAGAAGACACCTTTTTTGAACGAAGCTTTTTAATCTATCGGTCTATTATAGCAACTGGTTCCTCCTCATAAGATAAATTCTCATCAATCTGGACTGCTTGTGGGGTGAGTACATGGGACTGGTCCGGAATATACTTCCTAAGCATGCTGACATGGAAAATAGGATGGATGGCTAACAAACTGGGAGGTAATGCTAATCTATAAGCTACTGCTCTCACTCTCTCTAGAATCTCAAATGGCTCGATATAACGAGGACTTAGCTTTCCCCGTTTACCGAACCTCACCACTCCCTTCATAGGTGATACTCGCAGGAACACATGATCACTCGTAGTAAACTCTAACTCTCGTCGCCGGTTATCAGCATAAGCTTTCTGTCTGGACTGAGCGGCTGATAACCTTTCCTTGATCAACCGAACTTTCTCTAGGGTTTCTTGAACTAAGTTTGGGCCTAGGGTTTTGGCTTCCCTAAGCTCAAACCATCCAATAGGAGACCTGCATCATCTGCCATATAAAGCTTTATAGGGTGCCATCTGAATACTTTCCTGATAACTGTTATTATATGCAAACTCTATTAGTGGTAAGTGGTCATACTAACTCCCCCCAAAGTCCAACACACAGGCTCTGAGCATGTCCCCCAAGTTCTAAATAGTTCTCTTTGTTTGACCATCAATCTGAGGGTGGAAGGCTGTAGATAAATCCACTTGAGTTCCTAGAGCTTCTGAAATGCCCTCCAGAATCTTGAAGTGAACTGAGCCCCTCTATCTGATATAATAGACACTGGTACTCTATGGAGTATGACAATCTCATTTATGTATAGGTGAGCATATGGGGCCATGGTGAAACTGGTCTTTACTGGCAAAAAGTGAGCTGTCTTGGTCATCCGATCTACAATTACCCAGATGGAATCAAAGCCTTTAGTGGTTCGAGGTAACCTAACTACAAAATCCATGGTTATCCTCTCCCATTTCCACTCTAGAATCTCTATCTGCTGGAGTAATCTGGCTGGTCTTTGGTGTTCAGCCTTAATCTGCTGACACACTAAACATCGTGCCACAAAATCGCTTATATCCTTTTTCATACCTTCCGACCAGTACAACTGTCACAGGTCCTGATACATCTTAGCTGATCTAGGGTGCACTAAATATGTTGTACCATGGGACTCTTCCATTAGTTGCTTCTTTAATTCATCCACATCGGGTACACACAGTCGGTTTCCAAGGTGTAACACCCTTTCCGTATCCACCGAAAACTCATGGCCTTCTCCTTTGTGTACATCCTCCATAATCTTAACCAACTTGGAGTCCTCTTTCTGCTTTTCCTTAATATGCTCTGCTCTACTAGGGTTGACTGGGCTCTCATATGAGCTAGCAAAGCCCCTGAATCCCCTATACCAAACTGGACTCCTTCTGACTCTAACTTATGAATGTCTTTCATTAGAGGTTGTCTCAAAAGAGCTATATGAGCCAAGCTGCCTGCTGACTTCCTGCTCAAACCATCAGCTACTACATTAGCCTTACCTGGATGATAGAAAATCGTACAGTCATAGTCTTTCAACAATTCCATCCATCTGTGTTGTCTGAGATTTAAATCTTTCTGCTAGAAGATATACTTCAAACTCTTGTGATCTGTAAAAATTTCACAAGTTGCTCCATACAAATAATGTCTCCATATCTTCAAGGCAAAGACCATTGCTGCCATCTCTAAATCATGAGTAGGATAATTCTGTTCATGCTTCTTGAGTTGCCTGGAAGCATAGGCTACGACCCGGCCGTGCTGCATAAGGACATAGCCAAGTCTTACCCTAGAAGCATCACAATATATAGTAAAACCATCCGTACCTGAAGGTAGTACTAGTACCAGAGCGATAGTCAAGTAAGTGTTCAGCTTCTGAAAGCTTCACATACATCTAACCACTAAAATTTAACATTCTTCTGGGTCAGTCTAGTCAATGGCGCTGCAATCTTGGAAAAGTCCTTGACAAACCGTCTATAATAACCTGCCATCCCCAAAAAGCTGCGAACCTCTGATACTGTAGTAGGCCTTGGCCACTGCTGAACTGCCTCAACTTTCTTTGGATCTACTTTAATACCATCCTTGGATACTATATGTCCAAGGAATGCCACCTGCTCCAACCAGAATTCACATTTAGAGAATTTAGCATATAGCTTATGCTCCCTCAATGTCTATAATACAATCCTGAGATGATGCTTATCCTCCTCTCTGCTCTTGGAATATACCAGAATATCGTCAATAAAGACAATCACAAAATGATCTAGAAACTGTCTAAAAACCCTGTTCATCAAATACATAAAAGCTGCAGGGGCATTTGTCAACCTGAAGGACATCACTAGGAATTCATAATGTCCATAGCGTGTCCTAAAAGCTGTTTTGGGTATATCCTCATCTTTGATTTTTAATTGATGATACCTAGATCGAAGATCAATCTTAGAGAAACATTGGGCCCCTTGAAGCTGATCAAATAAATCATCGATACGAGGCAAAGGATACTTATTCTTAATGGTTACCTTATTCAGTTGCCGATAGTCTATACACATCCTCAAAGATCTATCTTTCTTCTTGACAAACAGGACTGGAGCACCCCAAGGTGAGGTACTTGGTCGAATGAAGCCCTTATCCAGCAACTCTTGCAACTGTTTCTTCAACTCCTGTAACTCTGTCGGGGCCATACGATATGGAGGTATCGAAATAGGCCTGGTTCCTGGCTCCTGTTCTATTGTAAACTCTATTTCTCTCTCTGGTGGTAACCTTGGTAGGTCCTCTGGAAACACATCAGGGAACTCACAAACCACAGGGACTGATTCTATGGTTGGCATTGGCACCTTTACATCCCGTACTGAAGCTAGAAATCCATAAACCCCTTTGTCCATAAGCTTCAAGGCACTCATAGATGAAATCAAACTAGTCAGAACATAGCAATTAACACCCTTAAACTCTTGAAATTCAGCTCTAGAAATACCAAACTTGACAGACTTAGTATAGCAATCAACCGTAGCATGACATGAAGCCAACCAATCCATACCCAGAATAACATCAAAATCTACCATGTCTAACAGGTGTAAATCTGCATAAGTTTCCACATCACCAACCCTGATTTCACAGCCTCTGTATACTGACTGAATTAAAATGGGTCCTCCCACTGGTACCCCCACTAAGAAGGGCTTTTCTAAACCAGAAATTGGCTTCTCAAATCAGGTAGCGAAGAATGAAGATACATATGAATAACAAGATCTAGGATTAATCAAAGCAAATGCATCAAAAGTAAAGACTCTAATAATACCTGCTACGACATCTTTAGAGGCTGATGCATCTTGTCGAGTCAAGGCGTACAATTAGGGCTGTCCCCCGCTACTCTGACCTCTACTAGCTGAACCTCTACCGCTAAAGCCTCTACCTCTAGGGCTTCTGCTCCCAGCACCCCTACCAACTGGGGCAGCAGAACCACCCTGGGTTGCTGACTGGAAGGACTGAACAGAAGCAGTGGAGTTCGCAGACCCCTGACTAGATGTCCCCTGCCAAAGTGGGCATTCCGCCCTCTTGTAACCCCGTTGGCCACAACCATAGCATACAAGTGTGCCAATCAGGCACTGCCCTAAGTGTCGCCTACCACAAGTCTGACAGACAGGAAAACTCTAAACTAATGTCTAGCCTGAATACTGGTTGCCTCCTCTGCCTTGACTCTGGGAAGCTGCAGACCGTACTGGGATAGGATCTGAAAGGGCATCCCTACCCGGTTGAGCCCGCTGCTGACTCTGTGGGGTAGGTCCTCTACTAATACCAGCTCCCCTGGAAAATGTACCCTGAGTCCTAGCCCTCTTGCTAGACTCAGAAGTAGCTATCCTTTCTGCTAGTCCGGCCTCCAATCCAATAGCAGTATCTACTACCTGCGCATAATCCATAGTGTCGACATGCGACTGAAGACTAAGAAACATATCTTTAGGCAGTCCCTGAACAAACCGCCTAACCCTCTCAATCTCTGATTGCAATATGCCTACAGCTGCCTGAGCCAAGTATGTAAACCTCTCATCATACTCGGCTACTATCATACCAGGAGTCATACGGAGTCTCAAGAACTCCTCCATCATCTGTGCTCTCTGACTCTCTGACAAGAATCTACGAAGAAAAGCGGCTCTAAACTTTTCCCAGGAGGGCAGCTCTAAATCGCCACGCCCCTGGAGAAACTCATCATACCATGTTCCCGCTAAGCCGCTTAACTGAAAACCAGCTAACTCTGCTGCACTCTCTGGTGAATAATGAATGACTCTGATAATCTTCTCTATCTCTCTAAAGAACGCTTGGGGGTCCTCTGTGGTCAGGCGTCCCTGGAAAGTGGGTGGGTCCATCCTCCTAAACCACTCTAGGGTCGAATCATCCGGGTCTCTAGCGGGAGGCTAGACTGAAGGTGGCTGTGATCCAGTCTCTGCTTGTCTGGCTAGAACATCAGTAAGGTTGGCCAGAGCTTGCTCCAAGGCTCTAAGGCGGCCACTAGGACTGGAAGATCTGCTACTACGACGACGTCGGGAGGTTGAATGTCGGAGGAGAGGCATACTGGATCCAACTGAAAGGGAAGAACACATAGGATAAGGAACACCACTCATATAACAGACCTAAACTTCGTCTCTGGCTCCAGACTCAATTGAACATCCTAAAAGCTGCAAGTAATGCTTCGTTAATGCAACTAGGCGCGCTTCTATTTACATAAACGAGGCACTACCTGTGGACACTTGCTCCAGTGATATGCAGGGAAACCTATGGCTCTGATACCAACTTTCTCACCACCCTCCTTGGGCACGTGACCGGCACCTGAGAAATCCCATTCCCACGTAAGCCTGGTGACCTATATCGTCTTTACATATGCATTTTAATTAAGAAAATCCACAAAATAAATCATTAATTTCCACATAAAATCACCTGTTGTTGAAAACCAAGTTTAGAAAACTGAAACATATTTCCATTACTTTCAAAAAGCAAATATGCAATGTTGCTAAATATACATATAGTCTATGTACATATAAAGTGTTCATAAAAAGGAAAAGGGTAATACAGTCCACAAATAGTATGTAAAATAACAAAACTATGCAAAATGTGATCATGCCTTACGGTTCGATGTCTTGCCTGCATCACACTGGAGCATGTCTAGAGCAAAATATCAGACACCTCACCTAATGGGCTCAACAACTGAATCTAATGCTGCTGGGAAGAGGATGGTGTAGAAACGCCCTCAGCAGCTACAGTATCTGTAAAATATGAAGGAAACAGAGGGGTGAGTTTTGAATCCAAAACTCAGTGAGTGAGCCCTCATCTGGAACTCTTCTTCATGGGATACCAAAGAAGGTACACAACACCAAAAATAATAATAATAATAACAGTACTAACATCAAAGTAGTTCATAGTTATAATCAAGGTCTCAAATCTTGGTTCTTTACAATTTGACCTAACAGTAGTCTAATAGAGAAACAGTAATCTCTGAATACAAATGTTTGGTCATATCTGGGCGTTACATATTACCGTCCCCAGTATGACACTAAGTCTCTGAATATCCTTGGTCACATCTGGGCGTTACGTATCGCCATCCCCAGTGTGCCAATAAGTCCCTGAATATCTACAGCCACATCTGGGCGTTATGTATCGCCGTCCCTAGTGTGACAATAAAGCTCTAAAATCTCTAGCCCGGGCTACTTGGTACCAAGGTTAACGGATTAGCTGCTGTTAACATACAGCCTGTTTCTCTATAATTACTGCCAGCTCAGCTAAAACCTCATTCTGTTCTCTATCAATTTCAAGGTCTTCTATCCTAGGGTTCAAAATTTCTTTTATAAGACAGTATGCAGTATCAAAATCATATAATCATAAAACCAGCTCTAATTAATCAAATTTGCAATACCAGTATGCAAAATCTCATTCTGAAAGATAGATGTCCCATGGTTTTCAAGAAAGCATATTCTCTTGTTCAACCAACAGTTCAAAACACAATCATTCCCAGAAATCTCAACAGATCACAAAATAAACTCTAAAATCATATATATATATATATATATATATATATATATATATATATTCACATTTTAGATAAAAAATAGGTGTAAGGATTAAAATAGGAGCTACAGATATGAACTCACTCACATGGAGTGGCAGTAGACACAGGAATAGCACCAACCGAGTTGTGGGAGGTGGGAACAGCACCAGTATCTATCAAGAAAGCAACAGAATTCTAGATTAACGGCTAAAACCTCTATATTACTCAAATATACTCCTAACACCTTGAAAGAATTCTACCTCGTTGAGAAGTAGAAAATTCTCATGCTTACCCCCCAAAAACTAAGAGAAATGGAGAGAATAGAGGAGAAATCACTAGAATAACTTACCTTAAAGCCTTAGAAGTGGAGTATTGAAGTTGATTTTAAGAGAAAATGGAAGAAATGTGGTTAGGAGTGAATTTTTGGGGGAGAGAACAAGCTCCTTCGAGTTTGGGGGTGTGTTTTATGTAAAAGTGAAGGTTCTGGAGTTGAAAGGGGGTATTTAACGCTCTGATGACTGCCTGGGCGGTCACGATGACCGCCTGGGCAGTTTCCAGAGAGTTCACACCGACTTATTATTTTTTATGACCGCCTAGGCGGTCTCAATGACCGCCTGGGCAGTCTCCAGAGATTTATTTTTTGGGGATACTACAAAGTCCCATCTCAGGACAAGTCATATTATTTGGCAAGAGGCATGATAACACATATGTCTTGTTCTTGGATGATCTTTGAGATCAAGATATAAAATGTCTTGCATCCTTCATAAATGAAAGTGTTTATGTCATAAGAAGCTTGGGCATGCTCATATGAAACTTATTTCTAAACTATCTCAGAAAGAGCTAGTTAAAAGCCTACCAAAGATCATATTTGACAAGGATTAAACTTTTGATTTATGTGAGGAAGGTAAGCAAACCAAAGCCTCTTTCCAACTACTAAACCACTAGAGCTCTTATATATGGATCTCTTCAATCCGACCAAGACTGCTAGCCTTGCTAAGAAGAAATACTATCTTGTTCATTGTGGATAATTTCTCCAATTTATATGGGTTATTTTCTTGGCTTCTAAGGATGAGGTGGTTGAAAAATTCAAAGTTTTTGCAAAATGTATATGTATTAAAAAGAATTCTCAAATTGTCTCCATCAAATTTGATCATGGAGGAGGATTTGAAAATCACATTTTTGAAGAGTTTTGTGAAAAACTTGTCCTTCATGAGTTTTCTGCACCTAGAACTCCCCAACAAAATGGGGTTGCTGAAAGGAAAAACAGAAGCCTACAAAAGATGGCTAAAACAATGCTTTTAGAAAGTGGTTTATCAAAAGGCTTTTGGGCAGAGGCTGAACACCTCTTGTTATATATAGAACAGAATCTTTCCAAGACCAATCCTCAAAAACACTCCCTATGAGCTATGGAAAAGTAGAAAACCTAACATTTCATTTTTTCATATCTTTGGTTCATCATATTTTATACTTAACCCCTCTGATGATGGCATTTTCTTAGGATATTCTTCTATCTCTAAAGCTATGCATTGAAGAGACAATTCATATTAGGTTCAAGCAACTAAAGAAAGACTTTGATGATGACCTTGATGAACTGGAAGAAATTTCTAAGCAAATGAGTATTAAAGAAGACTTAGAAAGCAAGCAGATGAAACCCCACCTTCAAAAAGGAGGCTACAAAACATTAACGCTTTAGAAAATCTGCTCAAGGCACCAAAGCCATCAGAAAGTAGTAACTTTGAACATGAAGAAAAGCAACCTGGAAGTGAAGGAGAAGTTGAAAAATCTCATAGGTATAGAAACTACAAATGAGTTTATGATCTAAAGGCATTTTCTCATAATAGAGTCCTTGAAGATATTTCTAAAGGAATGAAAACCAGATCATCCCTAAGAAATACATCAAACTATGCTTTCATCTCTACCATTGAACTTGTATGTATTGAAAAAGCTTTGAGTGATCAAAGTTAGGTGGAAGCTATGCAAGAAGAATTGGATTAGTTTGAGAAAAGCAAGGTCTAGACTCTTGTGGAAAAACCCAAAGGAAAAACCATCATCGGGACAAAATGGGTGTTTAGAAATAAACTAGATGAAGCTACCAAAGTCATCAGGTACAAAGTGTAACACCTTAATATTTAACCTAACACGCTTAGGACGCATTTAAGTTAATCATTAGCTATTATTCTTTTGTTTCAGTTCTTAACTTTAAATTGTTAAAATGCTTAGTAAAAATATGGGTAAATTTTTTTTGAAAACTTAAATACAAAACGTGAGCCGTGCATCCTAAAATAATTTACGTTGTCTATCATGCATACAAGTGGAAGAGAAATAAAAACATATCACAAACATACATGAAAACATATATCACGATACTACAAGCATAACCATATCATCATAGATTCATCAATATCAACTGTTCCTTTTTGCACACGAAAATATACATATATGTCATAGCATCCTACCCACCAACAAAGGTTGGGCTAAGTACAGTCAATCCAAAGTAAACATGAAAAGTACGCAAAGGAAAGCTAAATACAAGCTAGTCAAGACCTCTCTTCCCTACTACTCCTACTAAGGGCGCCTAGGGTAGATAACCTCACATCAAAAAAACAAAAGAGGGGTATCCTATCCATGATATATGCACAGGCGCTCTGAGGTCCACCGTAGGCTCCTACTAAGGATGCTCCTGAGAAGGAGGGATGTAGCTGTGCACACGAGCGATGTCGGTGGGAGTAGGCCCAGGATGAACATGAGCTCCGCAGTGTGGATGAGTGGCTCCCCTATGAGCATGCATAACCTTTCTCATGGTCTATGTCACCATAGCCTCTCCTTCATTGCTGCCTCCTATCTCTATGGGAACTGTAGGTGCTCGAGGAATGTTGGGAAGGAGAATCCTCTGATAGGTCAGTCAATGGCTCAATCGAGTGAGTGGGTGATCAAGGGATGTCTCATGGACAGCTGAAGCAGTAGGATGGGTACTTCGAATCTGCTCCCCATGCGGATGAGCACGCTCAAAGATAAGGTCATTAGCAAAAAGGGCTGCAGTAGAGAACCTATAACTACTAACTAGGTGTGCAAAGGGGCGCTCTAAAATGACAAATAGGTGGACAACACAACAACCCATGAAGTGATAAGTCTGATAGGTAGAGTTGAAGTGCAATTCCCAGGTGGGAGCATCAAGATAGATCACAAAGGTTGCCATCGGCTTCTGAAGATGAGATGGAAAGAAAGAAAGAGGGGATGAGAAACTTATACAAGGATCTTAGTAGGGCTTTTGCCTGCTAACATATGTCATTATCTATGTCCTTAGGAACCTTGGGTTTCATTATGAAATTAGTGAGCATATATAAAGTTCATTTATTAAGCTCCAAATACCATTACCCAAGGCCCGTATCTTTTAGCATGAATCATAATGTCATGGATGCATCATACCATATTATGAATGCATGTCAATGCCACGTACAACATATCACAAGAATTATAATAAATGAGCATGGCATAAAGAACATAATCATCCTACATGATCCCTCCTCTTTATTCTTTCAGGTGACTTAATTTATTATTCTCTCTTCTATGGGGGCCACCCTAATACTATCTCCTTTTGAGAGTTCTAGGTTATGAGCTTATACCTAAACTAGTTGTAATGCCCCAATTTTTTCTATTTGAGTGAAAATGACCAAAATACCCACGCGGTCATTTTTACCCAGAATTTGAGGATGGTCGACCTAGCAGTTCTCGAAGGGTCAACTCAATGTTTGAAGGGGATTAAAAGTGTTGTGACTGATAACAGAGATGAAAATCTCATTTTCTGAACTTTCAGCTCAAAATGACCAAAATACCCTTATAGCATTTTATGCGGGTATAAGTGTCGTTTGAGCTCGGAATCTTTCCTAGGAGTTCGGAATGCTAATTATATATGATTAATGATAATTGTTTAAGTTCAGGTGGTCTCGGACAGTGTTTGTACAAAATTATCATTTTGCCCCCAAAATAGTGTATTACGGACCTAATGACGTGATTAAGGAAACATAAGCAATATTAGGCTCTAATCGAAGATTAATTAATTTTAGTAATTAATCTAGATTCAAAATAATTTATTAAGGTTAATTAGAACCTAAGATTGCTTAGAATAACTTAAATCGCTTTCTTAAAGTTAAGATTCCATGTCATGGAATCTTGAATAATGTTTTCTCTCTCCAATTCCTTAAATTAAGGAATTGTGTTTGTGATTGATTATCTTGTAGAATGAGTTTTGATTTCACTAATGAGGCAAGAGCACCCCCCTAATCATGTCTTGACATCTTTAATTACCCATTACCTTACCTACACACTTACTTATGAACTCCTAATCAAAAGCTTGATCAAAGATACACCTAAACACACCTCTAAACCATGATTTAATGAAACAATTCCTTCCCTTGGCTACATGAAGAACCGGCGCCACTCCTCCCTCACATTCATCACATGTTGATTTATTTTGCATACAAAGAACCATGCTTTGAACTATGCCTTGAGCCATGCTTCGAACCATGCCTAGCCATACTTCCAACCTTACCTTTGAATGACATTTTGAGGAGATATTTTCCTCCCCATTTCCCTTTGATGAATCCGCGGCCTCCCGCTCCATTTCGCCTCTTCATGTTTCAACTCTCTATAAATATACATCTTGAGAGAACTTGGTTCCATTTGCTCATTCTCTAGTTATTGTCTTAAGAAGTTCATTCAAGTTTTCTTTCTTCTCCTTAAGAGTTCTCTTTTCTCTCATTTGGTTCATCCTCTTCATCTTCCTCAAAGAACTACCTCCTTGTAACCTCAAACTGTAACACCCCGATTTTCTATTAGAATCAAAATGACTAAAATGCCCCTGAGGTCATTTTCAGCTCGAAACTCGAGAATAGCCGACCCGGCAGTCCTCGAGGGGCTAAATCAATGCTTGAAGGGGATTAGTTGACTCGTGTACCTTTCTGGGATCGAAAATCTCATTTTCTGAGTTTTCGGGTCAAAATGACTAAAATACCCCTGTGGTGTTTGATCCGATTGCAAGTGTCGGATGAACCTGAAACTTCTCCAGATGGTTTTGAAAGGTGTTTTTATGTATTCTGTGACCTCAGTTTTAGTCCCGGTGGTCTCAGGCAAAATATGTGCAAAATTACGATTTTGCCCTTAATTTTTGTGTTTTTAAGCTTAACCGCATGATTAAGCAAACCTAAGCAATATTAGGCTCTAATCGAAGGTTAATTAATTTCCTTAATTAATCTAGAGTCAAAATAATTTATTGAAGTTGATTAGAACCTAAGATTGCTTAATTTAAAACTAAAATCATATTTTAAATTCAAGATTCCTAATCATGGAATCTTGAATAGTGTTTTCTCTCTCCAATTCCTTAAATCATGGAAATTTGTCTACATAGTTTACTCATAAAATGAATTTTAAACTCTCTAAATGTGTATGAGCACTCCTTAATCATGTCATAGAATCTCTAATTACATTCTTAGTTATCTAAACTTGTGCTTAGTGATTCCTAACCTTGCACCTAATCTAATACACACCTAAACACATATTTAAACCATCATTAAACAAAACAAACCTCACCTCCTCTCTTCTAGAAGTGCATGGCTGCTTCCCCCTTCCATACCTCAAATTTTTGAAATTCAAATGTGATTTCAAGTCCACAGCAAGCCTTACTTATCCCATACTTTGCACCATGCTTACCATACTTCAAACCATGCTTGAATGACCACATGTAAGAGATATTTTTCTCTTCCTCCTTGCCCATGTGCTACAGCCAACCCCCTCCCCTCAATAAGCCTCCATTGTTTCATTTTTCTATAAATACCTTGCTTACTTGAGCCTGGAAACACTTTAGATCATTTGCTAAGTTTAGTTTTTCAAGCTTTTCTTTGAGTTCTTTCCTTTTCTCTCTAGAGTTCTAAGAGTTCTTCCTCTTCATCTTCATCTTCTTCCTCTACCACCTTGAGCCACCATAGCACCACCACTAAACACCACCTCACAACCTTGAATCACCTCCTAAGCACCTAAACACTCAACCTCACATTTCCTTCCTTTTTCCCCTCACAAGGCCGAAGCCATCTCATCATCCTAGGAGGAGTTTTCCTTCTCATTTTTCATCTCAAGTTCAAGCTTTCCTCTTCATCACTTGGTAGGAGTTGCTCTCAAGTTTTGCTTTTACTCAAAAATGTGTTTTTCTCAAAGTTTCTCTTGGTTTCTTTTTAAGATCTTCCTTGCTTATCTTTTCTTTCTCATTTCGGCCTCATGGCCTCATTATGAGCATGATAGCTTGATGATGAGTATTCCTAGATGATGACCTTGTGTTCATCTCAAAGGAACCTCTAAAGCTTGAGTTTTTCTTTTCTTCAAACTTTATCTATATGGTACTTAGCTCCCATGATTTTCAACTTAAGAAAAACTAATCTAAGGTTTTCAAAAAGCCCAAGCCTACCCTTGTCAACCTTAAAGTTGGCCGGCACATTCTAGAGATTTTCTCTAGATAGGGGTTTTGGGTACTTAATAAAGAATATGACATAGTTTCATTCTCTTTTCCTTTCTTTATATGCTTTTGGTTCTTGTTTTCTTTTCTTTTACATTCGGACTTAGTTTCCTTTTCCTTTATGGTTTTGTTTTCTTTGAGTTTATTTCCTTTGAGCTTAATGATGATGTTCAAGAGCCATGTAGTTCCTTTGAGAACTTGGTTCAAGAACTCTAAAGCTCACTTTGTTGATGAGATGGATGTTGGGTTGAGATTTTTAGTTCTCTTTAAAAGTCTCATATGACCTCTAAGTTAAGATAAAAAGAACTTGCATCCATATTTACTTTTATATCATCACTAAATGTTCAAGATTAAAGAATGAACTTGCATTTCCATATTTATGTTTATGCTCTCACCTCTTAATAAAGACTAAAACCAAGTGCATTGCATAATTATTTTTATGTCAATCACTTAAGAGATTTAGAGCTCATAGACTTACCCATTATTATCTCAAACAAAGACTTGAAAATATATGTTTCTTAGCTCATTGATTTTTGGCCTTAGGAGGTTTGAGTAGTTGCAAATACTAAAACTTATGTTTCATAATTTTTCTAAGGTTAGATAAGCCTAAGAAATGTTTTGAACAAAGTTTTATGATTTTAAATCTTTTCAAGTCTCATTCAAAATAGCTACTGCCCTTGAAAGTATTTTGATGATTTTAGTAAGATAAAAATGTTCACTAATGAGTTTTGAAAGTTTTAAAAAGGTCCCAAGAGAAACTAGCAACTTATGTGTTTTAAAAATGAAGTTTTATGCATTTTATGATGGAGACAATTTCGGTTATGCCTTGCTTGCTATGCTCACTATTTTATGCTGTTATGATGATGACAATATGAGTATGTTCATGCATGATTGATGTTATAATTAATAACTGAAAGTTAAGATAAGTTAGTGACTAGAAAAGAATTAATTTGAGACTTTTAGATCCCTTAGTAATGGATTTTTCTGGATTCTATACAGCAAGGTTTAAAATTAGAAATCATGGTTTATAATTAGTTTAAATGTGTAGAAACTACTCATAATTGGTTTAGGACTTGATCTTGATGCCTTAGGAGCAAACTGAACTTAGAAAGGGTCAATGTTGTGACTTCTAGGTACCTGTAAAGTATGAATTATAGATTCTGCACTCTTGAGGTTTAGAATTGGTTATGACCATAGATTTGAGTGAGGAATACTTAGATATGAGCCTATAGGTACCCGAGAGCTTAAGTTATGATGATTTACAACTTAGATTACAAGTTAAAGGCCTTAAGGGTCAATGCATAAGACATTAAGAGATCTTTTATGCTATGAGTTCAATGATGCATGTATGATTGTTTGATGCACATGTTTGGATGATAAATGAGCTATGATGAAAGGAATTATTGAGATGTTAAGTTTATCATGAGCATGAAAGTTGAATGAGAAATGTGTATGTGTTATGAGCTTGTGGCATAAAGTCGGTTTGAAGGATATTCGGTTTACAGCCATTATGCTGCCGAATTTCCATCAAACCTAAAGGATTGAGAATGTTTTTTAAGTATGATGTGAAGATTTAAAACCCTGGGTGACACTAGTTCGGCCGAGCATCCCTGGGAGATTTTTATGTGACAAAGCACTGAGACGCACTTTCCTGGGTGACACCGATTCGGCCGAGCACCCCTAAGGGAGACAAATCCATGAGGGTATGAGTAGATGCAGCCAACCAAAGCGGACAAATTGCTGTGGCTAGATGCCCACAACGCATTTCAAAGAGGCTATATCCTAAGAGAGGTGATCCCTAGCCCCCTAACCCATACTCAAGGAGTCGGGATTATTTTTATTATGTTTCGCTTATTCAGATAATAAGCAAGAGCTAGTGACGACTGGCTGAGGTATGAGCTCATAGCCTAGATGTTTTTAGGGTGGCCTTATAATGCTAAAGTACCATGATTGATGTCATAAAGATTAAAGAAAGATCCACTAGAAAGTTATATGCCCTTTATGCCACTTGTATGCTTCCTGATGTTATGACTTGCTAAGTTATTTGCTTAAAGTATTGCCATGCATTCATGCTTTGATATGTTCCATTCATGACATTAAGATGCATGCTAAAGGAATGAACCTTGGATAATTAGTCTTATGAAACCTCGTAAATGAATCTTATATGCATGCACACCTTTTAATAATAAACCCAATGTTCCTAAGGATGTGAACGACGTAACCCTAGATAGGAGATCCCTACTGAGATTCTTTAGTAAGATTCTCACTCCTTTCTCTTCCGTCACATCTTCAGAGCTCGATGGCGACTTTCGTGCTGTTCATTGACATGCTAGTCTGGGAGGTGCACTATGACCTAGATCACAGCTCCTATCACTTTGAGGGTCGATGTGCCGTTCGCATTTTTGTGTATATAGGATGAACTTTTGCCTACCCATTTTCCAGCTACCGGTTCACTCCTACTGCTCCTTATAGTGATGATGACCTGATCTTTGAGCGCACTTACCCCCACGATGAGCAGACCCGTCGTGCTCGATTGTCTGCCTCAGCAGTTCATGACTATCCGGAGTATGTACCGCGATCGAGGAGGTCGAAGACAAATTCGTCCGAGGACTCACCGACGCATATCTACTCGGAGAGCTCTGCCCTCACTCCTCTAGTTAGGCGAGAGAGGAGTGAGGCTACTGTGATGCAGCCATGCCTGACAAGGAGAGCTGAGATGCGCCCTCGCCGAGGAGCTTTTGTCTAGCTGACGCATATTCATACTCCACTCCACTGGCCTACACAGGAGGAGCTCAAGCAGTTTGCCGGGTACATACCTCCATCACCCGAAGGTTCCCGTCACCAATAGACTTTGTCGAAAAGCTGTACGAATGCTTGAGCTGTCATGAGGTTTTCCCCTTCGGCAGTATCTTTTAGGAGGGGAGTTTGAGTATAGTACTCGTAGCTTTAGTAGGAGGGTAGTGCAGTTAGTTTTTATTTCCCTTCGTTCCATGTACTTTACTACTTTTGTACTTTCCTATCATTTTCTATGTATTGCAAGCTCAGCCCAATTCTATAAAGGTGTGACTATATGTAAACCTAATTATGATATTAATGAAGTGTTTTCCTATGTTGTGTTATTCATTGTTCCATTGCTATATGTTTTATTTACTGTGCTTTACTTGACTTGTTACTGTGCTTTACATTCCTGTCTTACGATGAACGCGGCTCTCACTTTAGTTTTATGTTTTGAAAAAAAAATTTAGCCATAATTTTCGCTAAGTATTTTATTAAAAAGTTGAGACTAAGAAGTAATAACCTAATGTGTTCTATAGTATTGGGTTAAAAATTAGGATGTTACACAAACCACTACACAACCACCATAGATATCTTTTGTGTGAGTTTTCATCCTCACACACAAAGCTCACACAAAAACATTTCCCTCCTTTTTCTTCCTTCTTGGCCAAATCCTCATACCACCTTGGAGAAGAGTTTTTCTTCTCATTTCCTTGCAAAGAACAAGGTCTTTTCTTCACAACAAAGAAACACTACTTGGTAGGGGTTTTTGTTTTAAAAGTTTTTATCCTTTTCTTTGATGATGGTTATGAACAAGTTTTAGTTTCTATTAGTTTAAACTTTTTTCTCTCTTTCATTCTTGGCCTTGGAGCCTTGTGTTTCTAAAAGAAACTTTTGGCTTGATGATGAGGGTTCAAGATGATGATCATATGGTTATCACTTATGTAACCTCTAAAGCTTAAAACTTAGCCCTTGAGCCTAAAAGCATTACAGTTTTCCTTTCCTTTTTCCTTGTTTTGATTTCGGTTTTCCTCGTTTGGATTTCTATTCTCAAAGAAATGTTACCAGTTGGTTTGTTCTCTTGAGTCATGTCTTTGAGCTTGATGATGAAGTTCACACCATAAGGTTTCCTTGAAACCTTAGTACAAAGAACTATAAAGCTCACTTTGTCTTGTTAAGATAAGTTTGGGGTTGAAGCTTGTGTTCCTTTAAAGTCTTGAATGGGCTCTAATAAAGATAAAAATGAACTTACATCCATGTTTAAGTTTATGCTTTGCATACCATGTTTACTTTCCAATGTCATCACTAAACTCTCAATAATAAAGAAATGAACTTGCATTCTCATATTTAAATTTCAAGCTTTGCATTTCATGTTTATATTTCAAGTCATCACCTAAACTTTAAAGATAAGAATGAAGTTGCATCTCATATTTACTTTAAAGCTCTCACTTTACTTTTATAATGAAAAATAAAATAAAGTGCATATCATGTTTATGTTTTGCCATCATCTCAAGTAAAGTTTGGAAAATGGAAGCATTTTGTGAACACAAAATTCAGCCATGTGATGATGATGGACTTAGCATAAATTTCATTTAGTCACAAAGGCCAACAACCTATGTTTTAAGATTTTCTTAAGCATAGGAAGACTCAAAGAATACTATGAGTATAGTTTTATGACTTACGCCTCACTCAAGAAAGATTTGAAATAGCTACTGACTTAGCATTATATTTTTATGATTTTAATGAAACAAATTGGTTTTCAAAGAAGTTTTAGAAGTCCTAAAATGATTCCAAGAGAAACTAGTAACTTATATGTATTAAGGATGTATTTTTATGTGTTGTTTGGAACTAAACATTTCGGTTCCTGCCTTGTTATGATGGCTGCTATATGATGTTGTTTTGATGTGTTAGAATATGTAAAAATTATGTTTATTTGATGTAGAACTATTTTATGTATGTTAGGAAAAACTAGTAACTAGAAAGGATGAAAAATGTGAGTTTTAGAACCCTTAGAAAACAAAAATATAGTTTCTATATTAGGATGATTAAATCATAGATAAAAATTGTTTTAGAATTGTTTAGAAGTGTATAATTAATTTGTAACACCCCGATTTTTCTGTCTGAGCAAAAATGACCAAAATATCCCTGAGGTCATTTTTCACCCGGAATTCGAGGATAGCCAACCCGACAGTCCTCAAACGGTCAACTCAATGCTTGAAGGGGATTATATATGTTCTAATTGATAGCAGAGATGAAAATCTCATTTTCCAAGATTTCGATTCAAAATGACCAAAATACCCTATAGCGTTTTATGCGGGTATTAGTTCCGTTTGAGCCCAGAATCTCTCCTGAGAGTTCGGAATGTTAATTATATGTGCTTGATGATATTTGTTTTGATCCGAGTAGTCCCGGGCAGTGTTTGTGCAAAATTACCATTTTGCCCCTGAAATAGTGTATTTTGGGCCTAACGGCGTAATTAAGGAATCCTAAGCAATATTAGATTCTAATCAAAGATTAATTAATTTTGATAATTAATCTAGAGTCAAAATAATTTATTAAGGTTAATTAGAACTTAGGATTGCTTAGATACACCTTTATCTCTTTTTAAAAATCAAGATTCCATGTCATGGGATCTTAAATAGTGTTTTCTCTCTCCAATTCCTTAAATTAAGGAATTATGTTTATGCATAATCATACCATAAAATGCGTTTTGATTTTGCTAATGAAGCAAGACCACTCCTAATCATGTCTCAATATTTCTAATTACCCATTACTTTACCTAAACATTTACTTATAAACCCCTAATCAAAAGCTTAATTAAAGAAACACCTAAACACATCACTAAATCGCAATTAGATGAAACAAACCTCCTCTCCCATGGCTTAATAGTAATCGGCCATCCCTCCCCACATTCATCACATGTTGAATTGTTTGCACACAAAGGCCATACTTTGAGCCATACCTTGAACCATGCTTGAACCATACTTTGAGTCATATCTAGCTATGGTTCCAACCATGCCTTTAAATGACCACATTTAGGAGATATTTTTTCCTCCATTTCTTTGATGAAGTCCACAGCCTCCTTCCCTCCATTCATCCACCATTTGTTTTGTTTTCCTATAAATACCATGCTTGGATGAACTTGGTTACTCTTTTGGATCATTTGCTAAGTGTAAGTTTCCAAGAGCATTCTTGCAATTCTCTCATTTCCTTTCAAGTTCAAAGAGTTCTCTTTGTCTTCTTCTCCTTCCTCTTACTCACAAAGAACCACCACCTCTCAACCATACACTACCTCCTAAACACAAAGCTCAAAAGAAAACACCTCACTTCTTTTCCTTCCCTTACTTGGTCGAACTTCTTCCTCACTTTGGAAGAAAATTTCCTTCTCATCCTCACTTCAAGAACCAAGTTTTTATCTTTACCACTTGGTAGGGAGTTGTTCTAAAAATCATGCTCTTGTTTTAATATGCTTTGCTCTTGGATTAGAATGATGTTTTGGTGAATTTTTCATGCTTTTCCTTTTCAGTTCTCTCCTTTTTCTTTCTTTCTCATTTCGGCCTTCAAGGCCTATTTTACTTTCCATGATGGCTTGATTATGAGTGTTTCTAGATGATGACCATGAGTTCATCACAATGAGACCTCTAGAGCTTGAGTTTTGCTTTCATAAAGTTTTGATGAGAATGCTACATAGCTCACTAATGGTTTTACCTTAAGAAAATAATCACTTGGTTTTCAAAAAGCCCAAAGCTTACCATTGTCAACCTTAAAGTTAGCTGGCACGTTCTAGAATTTACTCTAGATAGGAGTTCTTGGGCATAAAATAAAGAATATGGTGCTTTTCCTTTCTTTTTGGCTTCGCTCACTTTTCCTTTTCCTCAATGATTATTGTTTTCTTTTGATCCATTCCTTGAGCTTGATGATGATGTTCACACCGTAAAGTTTTCTTGAGACCCTTGGTGTATAGAACTCTAAAGCTTGCTTTGTCTTGAGGTGATAAGTTTGGGATTAAGGTGTTGTTCCTTTAAAGTCTTCTATGAGCTCTAGTGAATATATAAAATGAATTTGCATTCATGATTAAATTTATGTCTTGCATATCATATTTATTTTCAAGCACTCACCTTACTTTCCTAATGAAGAATAAAATGAAGTGCATAGCATGTTTATATTTTGCCATCACTTAAGGATTTTAAAGCTCAAAGACTTGTCCCTTTATCTCAAGAAAAGTAGGATATGGAAGCATTTCCTTGGATGCACAATTTGGCCATGTGATAGTGATGGCCTTAGTATAAGTCTCATCTAGTCACAAGTGCCAATAACCTATGTCTTAGGATTTTCTTAAGCATAGGTGAACTTAAAGAATGTTATAAACATGTTTTTATGTTTTAAATCTCAACCATGAACAAATTAAAATAGCTACTGCCCTTACTTATATTTTGATGATTTTAAAGAAATAAATTGGTTTCCAAAGAGTTTTAGAAGTCCTAAAATGATTCGAAGTGAAACTAGTGACTCATGTATGATAAAAATGTGATTTTATGGATTATATTGTAATGTATGGTTTCGGTTCTGTCTTGGTGAATTGGCTGCTGTTTGATGATGTTTTAACATGTTTAAATGTGTGAAGATCATGATTAATCGATGTTAGAATTAATTTGTGAATGCTAGGAAAAACAAGTAACTAGAAAGGATTAGAAATGAGATTTCTAGAGCACTTAGAAACTAAAATTTTAGATTCTATTCCATCATGATTAAACATAGTAAAAATGGCTTATAATTAGTGTATAGGTGTAGGAATCCCTCATAATTGGTTTAGGAATTAACAATAGCATACTAGGCGAAGACGGAACCTAAAAAGGGTCAAAGACTTAGTTTCTAGAACCCCGTAATCTTATGAAATCAAAACTGCCTAATGATGTTTGGATTTGTTCCTAAGAATAAGAATTAGTGAGAATCGTTAGTTGAGAGCCTATAGGTGCATACAAGGTTAAAAATGGGTATTAGATTAATCAAACTATAAGCTTAAGACCCGTAAGGATTAAAGGTGTATGGTGCCACAGAATAAATGACATAGTGATTTTATTAATTCAAGTTACGATGTATTGATGCATGTGCTATGATGGATATGTTTATATGACTTTAGTAATTTATTCTGATTATGGAATTAAATGAGAAAGTACATGCTTTATAAGTTTATGTTGCATAAAGCAAATTTGAGGAAATTCAGTGTACAACCGATATGCTGCCGAATTTCCATCAAATTTAAAGACTTAAGAAAGTTTTTGAAACTTCATGAGATTTTAAATGTGACATAGTACTGAGACGTATTTCTCCCGCTCCGATGGGAAGAAGGAAAATCCGTGAGGGTATTGACATTGAGCTTGCCAAAGCAGACAATTCACTATGTACTAGATACCAATAGAGCGTTTCAAAGAAGGAAATAATCCTATGGACTCCCCGAATTAAAGGTTATGATAGTTGATCCTTATACCCCCTAGCCCGTACTCTAGAAGTCAAGATTATAATGTTTACGCTTATCATAGGATAGGTAAGAACTAGTGACGACTAGTTAGGTATGAGCTCATAACCTATAGATGTTTTAGGGTGGCCTCTTGATACAAAGTATGATGTTTTAATGTCACACAGTTAAAAAAAGAGAGAAATTTTCACATAAGAAGTTATATGCCACTTTATGCCACTTATATGTTGATGTTTCTTGATGTTGTGTTCTATTGATTACTTGCATAATATATTACCATGCATTCATGCTTTGCTATGTTGCATACACGAAATTAAGATTCAGTCCAAAATGAACGAACCTTAGATGATTATGTTTAAAACCTAATAATGAACTTTATGCATGTTCACCTTTTAAATAAAACCCAAGGTTCCTGAGGACGTTGACGATGTCACTTAGAAAGGAGGTTACCCTACTGAGATTCTTTAGTAAAGATTCTTACTCCCTCTCTCTCTTTCTTTTTGTTACGTCTTCAGAGGCCGATGGCGTTGTTCATGATTTTTGTTGATACGCCAGTCTGGGAGGTGCATTACGACCCGGACCACCGTTCCTACCACTTTGAGGGTCGATGCATCGTGCGTATTTTTGTGTACATGGGACATCCTTTTGCATACCTGGTGTCCAGCTTCAGATTCACTCTCACTTCTCCCTACGGCGATGATTTGATCTTTGAGCACACCTGCCTCCACAATGAGCAGACTCGTCGTGCTTGCCCATCCACCTTGGCTATACGCAACTACCCCGAGTATGTTCCCTGCTAGAGGCGATCAGAGATCAATTCGTCAAAGGACTCCCCTACTCACATCTACTCAAAGGGTTTTGGCCCCGACGGTACCCATGGATATTGGCAGAAGCAGCGAGGACACAGTGACTTATCCCCAACTAGCTCAGCGACCGGAGATGCGACCATGCCGCAGAGGTCATGTGCGTCCCCTATTTCGTCTGCACACACTCGAGGAGCTCGCATAGTTCATTGGGTAAATACCCCTATCACCTGAGAATCAGCACCGCCAGTAGATCTTGATGGAGTAGTTTGCTTGAGTGTCCGAGCTGTCATGAGGATCCCTTTTCATGTAGTATCTTTTGCTAGGGTATCTTTAGTTTAGCACTCGTGGGTTAGTGTGAGGGAGATATAGCTAGCTTTGATTTTGACGTTTCTTGTACTTTCTGTTTCCATGTATTTACTGTTTTATGTATTTTCTTTCCTCTATTTTCATGTATTGAAAACTCAGCCCATTATGTAGGGGTGTGACTTTGTTTTTGCTGTATTATTAATTATGTTATTTAATGAAAATATGTTTCATGTTCAAAGAATGATGTGCTGCTGAATATGTGTATGACTTGCTTATTCTGTTTATGCTATTTTTGTGTTTAAATGCTCGATTTATGTTAGCGCGCGCGGCTCACGTTTTTGTTTTATGTTTCAAAAAAAAATTTACCTTATTTTCCGCTAAGTGTTTTGACTAAAAGATGAAACAAAAGAGTAATAACTAATAATTAATTGTAATACGTCCTAGGTGTGTTGAGTTAAATATTAGGGTGTTACATAATTAATAAAAGTGGTAACAATTAATTTTAGTAACTTAGAGAAAGTCAAAACTTAGAAAGGGTCAAATACGTAGCTTCTAGAACCTCGTAATTGAATTACAACATTTCTGTCCAAACTGCATAATGCTGTTTGGTACTGTTCATAAGCATAAAAATTAATGAGAATTATTAGTAGTGATCCTTAGGTGCATAGAAGACCTATAGTGGATGCTAGGTTAAATAGACCGTTGGTTTGAGACCCGTAAGGATCGAAAGCATAAGATACTGTAAGATAGGGGAGGTAAGGACAGCTATTATTTCAAATGAATGTATGTCTATTTATGAATTGCTGTGAGCATGGCATATGCATTAGCTGAGCTCGGTCCCTGATTCTGGCACACCGGTTAGAAGCATGTTTATTTTACAAAGAAATTGAGATCTTTATGTGCTAATGTATGTGCTTTGAGGGAGTGTTTATATGGCTTTAATAGCTTATCATGTTCTTAAGTTGATGATTGTAACATCCTAATTTTTAACCCAACTCTCTAGAACACATTAGTTTAATCATTAGGTTATTACCTCTTAGTCTCATTCTTTTAATAAAATACTTAGTGGAAATTACAGTAAATTTTTTTTTGAAAACATGAAACCAAAGTGAGAGCCGCGTACATCATAAGGTAGGAATATATAGCACAAATATCAAAGCATAAAAAACACAGTAAATAAAGCATATAACAATGGAACAATGATTAATCACAACAACAAGGGTACATTTCATTAATATCATATTTAGGGTACATAGATAGTCACGCCCTTATAGAATCGGACTGAGCTTGCAATATATGAAAGATAACAAGAAAGCAGTAAAGTACATGGTGCAACGGAAGATAAAAACCAACTAAACTACCCTCCTACTAGAACTATGAGTGCTAAACTCAAACCCCCTCCCAAAAGATACTGCTGAAGGGGAAAACCTCATGACGGCTCAAGCACTCAGATAACTCTCCAACAACTACAGACGGTGAGGATCCTCGGGCGATGGAGGTATGTAATCGGCAAACTGCTCGAGCTCCTCTTGAGTGGGCTAATGGAGTGGAACACGAACGCTAGTCGGCTGAACATGAGCTCCTCGGTGAGGGCGCATCTTGGCTCTCCCCCCCAGGCGTGGCTGCATCACGCTATCCTCACTCCCTTCTCATCTGAATGAGGGAAAGGGAGCAGAGCTCTCCAAATAAACATGCATCGGTGAGTCCTCGAACGGATCCGTCTCCGACCTCCTCGAACGAGACACATACTCTGGGTAGTCACGGACGGTTGAAGCAGATGAACGGGCACGACGAATCTGCTTGTCACAGGGGCGGGTGCGCTCAAAGATCAAGTTGTCACCACCATAAAGAGCAGTAGGAGTGAACTGGTAGCTGGACACTGGGTAACCAAAAGGTTGTCCCATGTACACAAAAATACAAACGGCACATCGACCCTCGAAGTGATAGGAACAGTGATCTGGGTCGTAGTGCACCTCCTAGATGGGTGTATCAACGAACACCACAAAAGTCGTCATCGAGCTCTGAAGATGTGACGGAAGAAAGAGAAAGGAAAGAAAGGACTGAGAATCTTACTAAAGAATCTCAGTAGGAATCTCCTATCTAGGGTTACATCGTTCACATCCTCAGGAACCTTGGGTTTATTTGTAAAAGGTGTACATGCGTCTAAGATTCATTATTAGGGTTTATGAAATTAGATTATCCAAGGCTCATTCCTTTTAGTATGCATCTTAATGCCATGCAAGCAACATATTAGAACATGAATGCATGGCAATGCTTCAAGCAATTAACTCAACAAATCTCAACATCAAGAAGCATACAAGTGGCATAAAGGGCATTAAACTTTCAAGTGGAACCTTCCTCAACTTTGTGACATCAATCATGGTACTTTAGCATAATAAGGCCACCCTAAAAACATCTAGGCTATGAGCTCATACCTCAGCTAGTCGTCACTAGCTCTTGCTTATTATCTGAATAAGCAAAACATAATAAAAATAATCTCGACTCCTTGAGTACGGGCTAGGGGGCTAGGGATCACCTCTCTTAGGATATACCCTCTTTGAAACTCTTTGCGGGTATCTAGCCATAGCAATTTTTCCACTTTGGTAGGCTGCATCTACTCATACCCTCACAGATTTGTCTCCCCTGGGGGTGCTCGGCCGAACCAGTGTCACCCAGGAAAGCGCATCTCAGTGCTTTGTCACATAAAAATCTCTTGGGGGTGCTCGACCGAACCAGTGTCACCCAGGGTTTTAAATATTCACATCATACTTCAAAAACATTCTCAAGTCCTTTAGGTTTGATGGAAATTCAGCAGAACAACAGCTGTAAACCGAATTTCCTTCAAATCGTCTTTATGCCACAAGCTTACATCACATACATATTTCTCATTCAACTTTCATGCTCATGATAAACTTATTATCGTAACAAATCATTTCATCATAGCTCACGTATCATCATATATATCCAAACATCATACTTGTATAAAACAACTCATAGCATAAAAGATCTCTTAATGTTTTATGCTTTGATTTTTAAGGTCCTTTAACTTGAAATCTAAGTTGTATATCATCACAACCTGAGCTCTTGGGTACCTACAGGCTCATATCTAAGTATTCCTCACTCAATACTATGATCATAACTATTTCTAAATCTCAAGAGTGCATAATCTATAATTCATACTTTACGGGTACCTAGGAGTCACAACATTGACCCTTTCTAAGTTCAGTTTGCTCCTAAGGCATCAAGATCAAACCCTAAACCAATTATTAGTAGTTCCTACACATTTAAACTAATTATAAACCATGATTTCCAATTCTAAACCTTGCTGGATAGAATCCAGAAAATTATATTTCTAAGGGATCTAAAAGTCTCAAATTAATTCTTTTCTAGTTACTAACTTGTCTTATCTTTCACATATGAATTTTTCCATCAAATATACATGAACATACTCCTATTATCATCATTAAAACAGCACAAAACAGTGAGCATAGCAAGCAAGGCGGAACCAAAATCATCTCCAATGAACAAGGCATAAAACTTGATTTCTAAAACACATACATTGCTAGTTTCCCTTAGAACCTTTTTAAAACTTCCAAAACTCATTAGTAAACAATTTATTTCATCAAAACCATTATAAAATGTATAGGGGCAGTAGCTAATGTAATTTGATCTCAAGAGGATTTAAAATCATAAAACTTTGCTCAAAACATCTCATAAACTCATATAAGCTTAGAAAAATTATAGAACATAAGTTTTGGTATTTGAAATAAAACAAACCTCATAGGGCCGAAATCATAGGGGCTAAGAAACACATATTTTTAAGCCTTTGTTTGAGATAATAATGGGCAAGCCTTTGAGCTCTAGGTTCTCTTAGGTGATGAAATAAGCTTAAACATGCTGAGGCACTTATTTTGTCTTTCATTAGAAAATAAAGTGAGAGCACAAAAATAAATATGAGATGCCACTTGTTATTATCTTTAGTATTTAGGTGAGGACTTGAAAATATAAACATAATAATGTAAAACTTGAAATATAAATATGATAATGCAAGATTCATTTATTATTCTTGATATTAGTGATAGCAAGGAAAATAAACATGATGTGCAAAGCATAAACATAAACATGAATGCAAGCGTTATTTTAATCTTAGCTAGAGCTCTTACAAGACTTTAAGAACAACATAACCCAACACTTATCTCATCAACAAGGAGAGCTTTAGAGTTCTAGAACCAAGTTCTCAAAGAAACTACATGGTTCTTGAACATCATCATCAAGCTTAAAAAAAGCAAACTTTAAAAGAAAACAAAACTTTGAGGAAGTAAGAATCAAAGTGACATCATTTCTAGAGATGAAATAAATAAAAGAACACTTTGAAATTTTTAACAAAACTTTTAAAGGAAAGCTCTTGGAGGCCGAAATCATTTAGGAAAAGGAAAGAAAAGAAAAATCAAAACTTTGCTAGATTAAGAACAAAACTCAAGCTTTAGAGGTCTCTTGGAGATGAACACATGGTCATTCTCTAGAGGCACTCATCATCAAGCCCTCATGCTAACATCAAGGCCTCATGGCCGAAATAAGGAAAAAGAAACCAAAGGAAAGTTGAAAAAGAAACCAAGAGAAAACTAGAGAAAAACACATTTTTGAGCAAAACAAAGTTTTGAAAGCAACTCCTACCAAGTGGTGAAAATGAAAGCTTGAACTTTTTGAAAAGAAATGGGAAGAGCAACTCCTCTAAGGATGGTGATGTAGCTTCGTCCTTGAGGGAATGGAGAGGAAGGAGATGTGTTCTTGGTGGGTTAGTGTTTAAGGTTGAGTGTTTGAGAGATTCGATAATGATTCAAGGTTGTGAGGTGGTGGATTGAGACTATGAGATGATTATGTGATGAGAGGATGAAGAAGATGAAGAGAAAAGGAAAACTCTCTTGAAACTTTGAGAGAAAAGGAAAGGAAACTCACAAAAGCTAAGAACACTCAAACTTGCCAAATGAACAAAAGTATCACAAGTTCTTCCAAAGCACCTATTTATAGAAAATAAAGCAATGAAGGCTCACTCAAAGGAGGTCTTGGCCATAGCAAATAAAGCAAGGGGAGAGAAAAATATCTCTTACACAATGTCATTTAAGCATGGTTTGAAGTATGGAGACATGGTGCAAGGTATGGCTCAAAGTATGTTAATTTCTCTTTGTTTGAAATTGAAATAATCCTTCTAGGAGAGCAAGGAGGGCTGGCGGTTTTTGAGCCACAAAAATGAGGGAAAAGAGCTAATTCATCTAGTCATTGACTTGGTTATTCAAGCATGGGTGTAAGTATGACAAAGTATGGTGCATGTAAGGTGAAAGCATGGCCTTTAGAGTGTAAAACTTTGAGCATGTGATGGAAAAATGGGGGTATGGGTTTTGGCCAAACCTGATGCAGCAAGGAGAGAGAGAGATTTGTTCATGTAATTGTGTGTTAATCATAGGTTTAGATGTGTATTAGTTTAGGTACAAGGTTAGGAATCATTAAGCACAAGTTTAGGTAATTAAAAATGAGGTTTAGGAATTTTATGACAAGTTTAAGGAGTGCTCATACACATTTAGAGAGTTTAAAACTCATTTTATGAGTAAACAAGCTAGACAAATTTCCATGATTTAAGAAATTGGAAAGAGAAAACACTATTCAAGATTCCATGACTAGGAATCTTGAATTTAAAATAAGATTTGAGTTTAAATTAAGCATTCTTAGGTTCTAATAAACTTTAATAAATTATTTTGACTCTAGATTAATTATGAAAATTAAGTAATCTTCGATTAAAGCCTAATATTGCTTAGGTTTGCTTAATTACGCGATTAAGCTCAGGAGCACAAAACTAGGGGCAAAATCATAATTTTGCAAAAATTTCACCCGGGACCATCGGAACTAAAATTGAAGTCACAGAATACATAAAAATGTCTTTTAAAACCATCTGGAGAAGTTTCGGGTTCATTCGGCACTTGCAATCGGGTCAAACACCACAAGGGTTTTTGGTCATTTTGACCCGAAAACTTATGAAATGAGATTTTTGATCCTGGAAAGGTACACAAGTCAACTAATCTCCTTCAAACATTGAGTTTGCCCCTCGAGGACCGTCGAGTCAGCTATCCTCGAGTTCCAAGCCAAAAATGACCTCAGGGGCATTTTGGTCATTTTCACTCTAACAAAAAATCGGGGCGTTACAATGATGAAGCATATGAGTTATATGTTTACATGGCATAAAGCAAATTTAGAGAAATTCGGTGTACAGCCGTGATGCTATTGAATTTCTGCCAAATTTGTGGACTTGGAAAGTTATTTGAAATGCATTTGTTATTACATGATATGAGATGAGGAAATGATCCCCTAAACTCCCCGAATTAAAGGTTATGAGGGGTGATCCGCTAAAAGACTTAAAGTGACATAAGGTATGTGGAAATGACCCTCTAGACTCCTTGAATTAAAGGTTATGAGAGGTGATTCACAAAAGGAAATGACCCTATAGACTCCCCGAATTAATGGTTATGATAGGCGATCCTTAAGCCCCCTGACCCGTACTCTGGGAGTCAGGATATATTTATACTTATCTTAGGATAAGCAGAAACTAGTGACGACTAGTTAGGTATGAGCTCATAACCTAGTAATTCTCAAAAGAGAAGAGATATTAGGGTGGCCCCATGATATAAAGGAAGATAAATGCAAGTCACTTAAGCAAAAGAAAGGAGAATGAGTTTACATGAAAGTTATATGCCTCTTTATGCCACTTGCATGAGTATGTTTCTTTATGACATGTTCAAGTGATATTTGCATAATGTTTCTGTCATACATCCATATTATGCTATACTACATTCATAACATCAAGATTCATTCTAAAATGAACGGACCTTGGATAACTATGTTTAAAACTTAATAATGAACCTTATCCATGCTCACCTTTTTAATAATAAACCCAAGGTTCTTGAAGGCATAGACGATGACACTAGGATAGGAGGATTTCCCCTTCTGAGATTCTTTATTAAGATTCTCATTCCTTCTATCTTTCTTTCTTTCCATTACGTCTTCAGGGGCGATGGCTTCATTTGTGATCTTCATTGACACCCCAGTATGGGAGGTGTAACACCCTAAATCTTAACCCAAGACTACTAGTATGTACTTAGGTTAATCTCTAGAATATTACCTCTTGGTGTCATCTTTTACTTAGAAAATACTTAGCGGAAATATGGGTAAAATTTTTCTTTTTGGAATTTAAAATCAAAGTGAGAGCCACGCACGAATCTTTAAGAGGAAGCATAGAGAAACATATAAGCAAAGCATAAAGAAGCACATCATTTCATGGAGACATCAACTGAAACATAGATATATATATATACTGTGCCTACCCAAAGGGCAGGACTATTCAATACATCGGGAAGCGGAATACAACTGAAATGCAATACAAGAAAATCATAAAAAGTAAATACAAGAGAAACAACACCCATACCCATGTGCACCTAGAGTAGACAACCTCATATACAAAAGAAGGTTTGTCCTCAACTATATGGCGTATGTGCACTAGCTACTACCCCTCCTATGTCTACTCTTGCTGGTCCGAGTACTGTGGGGTCGAGTCGATCCACTGACGAATCTCGGCGAGAGTGGTCAAGCGCATCATCAGGGCGTGTCCACCGCTGCAAGGGCACATAGATGGCCGACGAGCCAACCTCGGCTGGACCACTGTCTCCTCACTCGCAGCCCTCATCGGTGGGGGATAGGGACTGGTGCTCCAACTGTACATGTGTGATGGCGGGTCCTTGGACGGGTCGGTCTCCGAGTACTGGGTACGAGGCACATACTCTGGGTAGTCGCGTACCGCTGATGTCTCGGGCTCCATGTGGAGAATCTGCTCATCACGTGGTCTAGCTCGCTCAAAAATCCCGTTATGACGGTAAGGAGCAGTCGGGGTAAAATGGTAACTCGGGACTGGATGCGCGAAGGGTCGTCCCATAAACATGAACACTCTAACCGTGCAGCGACCCTCAAAATGGTATGACCCGAGTGCCGGGTCATGGTGCAGCTCCCATACCGAGGTGTCGATAAAGAGTACGAATGTCGCCATCTGAAGATATGACGAAAGAAAAGAGAGAGGGAATGAGAATCCTTCTAAAAGAATTCTCAGCAGGGTTATCCCTACCTAGGTGACATCATCATATCCTCAGGAACCTTGGGTTTATTCCTAAAAAGGTGTGCATGCATATAAATTCCTTTTAAGTTAGTTTTCTAAAGTGTTATTTATCCAAGGTCCGTCATATTTTATAATGTGTCTTATAACTTAAGCAGAAAATATACTAATGATATAAATGCATCATAAAGGTAAACCAAACAATAGAATAGCTAAGAAACAGTATAGTATATGTGACATTGTTAACTTTAACTTTCATCTCATGGGGCTGCCCTAAAACATCTCTAGGTTATGAGCTCATACCTTAACTAGTCGTCACTAGTTCTTACTTATCCTATGATAAGCGTAACATATACATAATCCCAACTTAATAGTGCGGGCTAGGGGGCAATTAAGGATCACCTCTCTTAGACTCATTTCCTCTTTGAAACGCTCTACTAGCAACTAGTGCATCGTAGTTTTGTCCGCTTTGGCAAGCTCTATGTCAATACCCTCACGGATTTGTTTTCTTGGGGGTGCTCGGCTAAACCGGTGTCACCCAAGAAGGCGTCTCAGTCTTGTGTCACATTTAAGTTCTCATAAAGTGTTAATTTATAGATACATCATTATTCATTACATAATCTTTTTCATAGCATATACATCATCACATGAAACTTTCTTCATTTAGTATACATAAAACCATAGCATATACATTATCACATAATCACACTTTAGACAATCATTCATACAAACTTCCAAGCTCATTATGTTATAAACTTATAGTAGGTTATGCTTTGGTTCCTTTGAATCTTAAACATGTAAACTAATCGTTTTAGTATTATTCTTAACCTCTTACACACCTATAGGTTCACAACTAATAAGTGTTACTAATTTTTATGCTCAAGGATTTATCCAAACAGCACTTATGCAGATTTGGACACCTTATATTTGTGTGATTACGGGGTTTTAGAGATTACAGTTTAGACCCTTAAAGTCCTTAACTCACATTCTAAGTTATCGATCATCAAAACCTAGTCTCTTGGGAACCTATGAGGTTATAACTAAGTATTTCTCACCTCACACTATGGTCAAGAACATCTCTAAACCTCAAGTATGCAGAATTTGAAATCCTAACTTTACGGGTACCTAGAAGTCACAACAATGACCCTTTCTAAGTTTAGTTTGCTCCTAAGGCTTCAAGATTAAGTCCTAAACCAATTATGAGTCATTCCTACACATTTAAACTAATTTAAAACCATGATTATTAAATCTAAACCTTGCTGGATAGAGTCCAGAAAATTACATAATTAAAGGATCTAAAATTCTCAAATTAATTCTTTTCTAGTTCCTAACTTGTCCTATCTTTCACATATGAGTCTTAACATTATTTTCACTCAAACATAGGCACATTATCATCATCAAAACAACACATACAGTGGCAGCAAAGAGCAGGGAAGAACCGAAAATATACTTCTCCATAAAAGGCATAAAACATAATTTCCAAAGCACATAAAATACTAGTTTCTCTTGGAACTCTTTTTAAACTCTCAAAGCTCATTTATAAACAATTTTTAACATCTAAAATCATAAGAATATTTAAGAGGGCAGTGACCAATTCATCTTTGTCTCAAGAGGTTCTAAATTCTCAAAACTTGGTTCTATGCATTCCTTAATCTCACTTAAGCTTGGAAAAATCATAAGACATAGTCTCAAATACTTGGAGACCTCAAGACCTCCTTAGGGCCGAAATATGAACCCAAGAAAAACACATATTGTTAGACCTTTGTTGAGACAATAATGGGAAAGTCTTTGAGTTCTAGATTCATTTAGGTGATGACATAAAAATAAACATGCTCATGCTCTTATTTTAGGTTCCATTAGAAAGTAAAGTGATAGCACAAAGTAAACATGAATGCAACTTATTATTATCTTGGTATTAAGTGAGGACTTGAAATATAAACATGATAATGCATAGCTTGAAATATAAACATGATAGTGCAAGTTCATTCATTATCTTGGTATTTAGTGATAGCAAGGAAATAAACATGATGCAAGATTCATTTTATGGTTAACTAGAGCTCATTCAAGACTTTAACAAGATAACAACCCAATACAATATCTCAAAGATCACAACACAAAAATCGAAAGTCATATAAAAGAGAAAGAAAGTGAAACTACATCAAGTTCTTTATTAAATACCCAAAACCCCTATCTAGAGAAAAATCTCTAGACCGTGCCGGCCAACTTTAAGGTTGACAAGGGTAGGCTTAGGCTTTTTGAAATCCTTAGATTAATTTTCTTAAGTTGAAAAACCATGTGAGTTAGATATCATATAGATGAAGTCATAAGAAAAGGAAAACTCAAGCTTTAGAGGTTTCTTTGAGATGAACCCAATGTCATCATCTAGAAACTCTCATCATCAAGCTATCATGCTCATAAATCAAGGCCTCATGGTCGAAATGAAAAGAAAGGAATAACAAAGGAAAGTTCAAAAAGAATCCAAGAGGAAAACTAGAGAAAAACAGTTTCTTGAGCAAAACAAAGTTTGAAAACAAATCCCTACCTTGTGATGAAGGTAAAAGCTTGGACTTGAAGATGGAAATGAGATGAGCAACACCTCCTAGGATGGTGATGATGATTCGGCCTTGATGAAAGAAAAGTGTTTCAAGTGAAGTTATGTTTGAGGTGTGGTGTTTGAGAGGTTTGATGATGGTTCAAGGCTTTGGGGTGGTGTTTGATGGTTAAGAGATGATGATGAGATGAAGAGCTGAAGAAGATAAAGATGAAAAGAAAGGAATAACACTCTTGAAACTTTGAGAGAAAAAGAAAGAACTAGCAAGACAACTCTAAAACTCTAAACTTAGCAAATGCTTCAAGGTGCAACAAGGCTATCACAAGCATCCTATTTATAGAAAAACAAAGCCATGGAGCTTACAAAAGGAGGGAGTGGCTGTGTGGTCTTGGAGGGAAAAGGAAGAGGAAAATATCTCTTACACAAGGTCATTCAAGCATGGTTTGAAGTATGGAAGCTATGCTACAAAGTATGGCTTGATGTGAGTTAATTTCCTATCAAATTTTTATGAAATTAGGCTTCTAGAAACAATGCATGGCTGGAACTTTTCCAGCCACAAATAAATGGGGAAAATGGGTTGTTTTAATTATTTATTCATGTGGAAATTCAAGCTTGATTGAAAGTTATGACAAGGTATAGTGTATGTGACTTGAGGTATGGCCTTGAAGTGTTGAAAAATTGAACATGTGATGCATAATGGGGGAGGAAGCTCACGGCCAGGTCTAGTACAGCAGGGAGGAGGTGAGTTTTGACCATTTAATTGTGTGTTAATGGTAGGTTTAGATGTATATTAGCTTAGGTACAAGGTTAGGAATGATTAAGCTTAAGTTTAGGTAACTAAGAATGTAATTTAGGGAGTTTATGACAAGTTTAGGAGTGCTCATACATCATTAGAGAATTTTAAACTCTTTTATGAATAAACAATGTGTAACACAATTCCATGATTTAAGGAATTGGAAAGAGAAAATACTATTCAAGATTTTATGACTAGGTGTCTTGAAATTAAAATATGATTTTAGGTTGTAATTAAGTACTTTTTGGTTCTAATCAACTTTAATAAATTATTTTGACTCAAGATTAATTAAGGAAATTAATTAACCTTCGATTAGAGCCTAATATTGCTTAGGTTTGCTTAATCACGCGATTAAGCGTAAAAACACGAAACTAGGGGCAAAACCGTAATTTTGTACTAATTTTGCCCGGGACTTCTAAAATTAAAACTGAGGTCATAGAATACATGAAAACGCCTTTTAAAACCATCTGAAGAAGTTTTGGGTTCATCCGGCACTTGCAAACTTGTAAAACACCACAAGGGCGTTTTGGTCATTTGACCCGAAAACTCGAAAAACGAGATTTTTGCGCCCGGGAAGGTACACAAGTTATCTAATCCCCTTCCAACATTGAGTTTGCCCTTCAAGTACAGCCGAACCGGCTTTCCTCGAATTCTGGGCTGAAAATGACCTCAGGGGCATTTTGGTCATTTTCACTCTAACAGAAAAATCGGGGCGTTACATTACACCCCTCCTTAAAAAGAATTTCGCCCTTGAAATTCGTACCTTTAGAAAAGCTCTGGATATTTGGACTTCATCTCTGATTCTAGTTCCTACGTGTATTCTTTCGACTTGTCTCGTCCCCACGCCACTTTCACCAAAGGTACAGACTTGTTCCTTAACTGCTTGACTCTGTGATCCACTATTCTCGTAGGTGGTACATTGAAAGTAAGGTCCTCCCTCAACTGTACATGCTCTGGTTCTAGGACATGACTAAGGTCGGACTCATATTTACGCAACTGGGAGACGTGAAAGACATCATGAAGGTTTGACAGATTGGGTGGTAAGGCTATTTTGTAAGCTACGGATCCGACTCTCTGAAGAATTTCAAAAGGACCGAGAAATCGGGGACTCAAATTTTTAACTTTCATGGCTCTCCCTATTCTTGTAGTGGGGGTGATTCTTAGAAATACATGTTCTCCTTCTTGGAACTCCAAGGGCTTGCGCCTTTTGTCCACATAGCTTTTCTGCCGACTCTGAGCGGTTAAGATTCTATCCTTGATTTTCTTGATTTGCTCCGTCATTTCCCTCACTACCTCAGGTCCTAAGACACTTTGTTCTCCGGGCTCGTACCAACACAAGGGTGATTGGCACTTCCTTCCATATAACGCCTCGTATAGTGCCATACCGATGCTCGCGTGATAATTGTTGTTATACGCAAACTCGATCAAAGGCATGCACTTATCCCAACTTCCTTTTTGGTCTAAGACACAGGCTCTTAACATGTCCTCTAGGGTTTGGATTGTCCTTTCAGATTGACCATCCGTTTGTGGGTGGTAGGCAGTGCTCAAGCACAACTTGGAACCAAATGCCTTTTGAAAGGCTCCCCAGAAACGTGACGTAAACCGCGGATCTCGATCCGAGATTATTGTCGATGGTACTCCATGCAACCTTACTATTTCTTGGATGTAAAGCTGGGCCAACTTATCCAACGAGTATGTGACTCGAACAGGTAGAAAGTGAGCCGACTTAGTCAGTCGATCCACGATTACCCATACGGCATCGTGGCCAGCTTGGGTTTTTGGCAATCCTGTCACGAAATCCATTAATATACTTTCCCACTTCCACTCAGGGATTGACAGGGGTTGCAACATGCCAGAAGGTTTTTGGTGTTCGATCTTAACCTTTTGACAGATCAAACACTTACTCACCCAGGCGACCACATCCTTCTTTAATCCAGGCCACCAAAACATCTTCTTCAAATCTTGGTACATCTTGCTAGTACCAGGATGTATGGCAAAATGGCTCTTGTGAGCCTCCTCCAAGATCTTCTCTCGGAGGTCGCCATCTTGTGGCACACAGATTCGCCCCTCGAACCTCCACAACTAGTCGGGGCCTTGTACAAAACCTTTCAACTTTCCGGCCTTAACTGCCTCGATTGTCTCCATAAAGTCTTCATTTTCTCTTTGGGCAAGCATAATCCTTTGCTTAAACCCACTGGTCACCGTGAGATGACTCATCACGATGCCATTCTCCGTTATAGACATCCCAAGGTTCATATCCCTAAACTGCTCTATTAACCCAACTTCATTAACCATCATACTTGACAGACGTAACGAGTTTCGGCTCAAAGCGTCGGCTACTACATTAGCCTTGCCGGGGTGGTAACTTAAGCCAAAATCGTAGTCTTTGAGGAATTCCATCCATCTTCGTTGCCTCATATTCAACTCCTTTTGATCAAAGAGATGCTTGAGACTCTTATGATCGAAGAAAACTTCGAACCTTACACCATACAAATGGTGTCTCCACATCTTTATAGCGAACACGATGGCTGCTAGTTCTAGGTCATGGGTGGGGTAGGTTACCTCGTGAGGCTTGAGTTGTCTGGACGCATAGGCTACCACTTGCCTGTTTTGCACAACACACAACCTAAACCCTTGCCAGAAGCATCGCAATATACCTCGAAGGGTACATAGGGGTCAGGTAAAACTAAAACTGGGGTTGAGGTGAGCTTTTCTTTAAGCTCCAAGAAACTCTTTTCACATTCGGGGCTCCACTCAAACAGGGCATTCTTCCTAGTGAGCTTAGTTAAGGGTAGGGCTAACTGGGAAAATCCTTTGATAAACCTATGGTAATATCCAGCTAACCCCAAAAAGCTTCTAATCTCAGTTACAGAGGTTGGTCTATCCCAATTCATCACAGCTTCTATCTTACTTGGGTCGACAGCTATGCCACCTTTTGACACAACATGTCCTAAGAACTTTACCTCCTCTAACCAAAATTCACACTTAGACAACTTAGCATATAACTTCTTCTCCTTTAATACCTCTAAAACCAACCTTAAATGACGCTCATGCTCTTCGTGGGTCTTCGAATAGATGAGAATATCATCTATGAACACAACCACGAACTGATCTAAATAGGGTCTAAAGATCCTATTCATGTAATCCATAAAAACTGCGGGAGCATTCGTCAAACCAAACGACATCACATTGAACTCAAAGTGTCCATACCGAGTTCGAAAGGCGGTTTTAGGGATATCCAAATCTCTAACCCTAATATGATGGTAACCGGACCTTAAATCAACCTTAGAAAACACTACTGCTCCTTTTAATTGGTCCATAAGATCGTCAATCCTAGGCAATGGGTATTTATTCTTTATGGTTACTTGGTTCAACTGCCTATAGTCTATACACATCCTCATACTCCCGTCTTTCTTTTTCACAAATAAGACCGGAGCGCCCCAAGGCGAAGCACTCGGCCTTATAAAACTCTTTTCTAACAGCTCTTCTAACTGGATTTTCAACTCTGCCAGCTCCGAGAGTGACATCCTATACGGGGCTATAGAGATTGGTCCTGTCCCAGGAACCAACTCTATGGAGAATTCAACTTCTCTTTGGGGAGGAAACTCGGGTATTTTATCTGGAAATACCTCGGGATAATCTCTTACCACATGTATCTCACCTAAGTCTTGCTCCAAGTCTACATCGCAGGCGGCTAGGAGAACATATCCCTTAGCTTTCTCCCCACTACAGAAGACCTCTACTGAATTTAGGTACAGCCTAATGGGTTGAGTGATGTTTTCGGGAGGAGAGGGGAAAACTACGGTTTGGGTTCCGCAATCTAACAACACACGGTTGGCGTGAAGCCAATTCATGCCTAAGATAATGCCTATGTCTTTCAAGGGTAAGCAAATTAAATCTATGATAAAAGACCTATTTTCTACAACAAGATGACAGCTTAAACAACAACGGCAGGTATTAACAGGGCGATTTGTAGGAGTAGAAACAATGAGATCAAAGGGAAGTTTAGAGACTCTTAGATTTAAGGACTCGACACTAGCAAGTGAAATGAAAGAATGAGTAGCACCAGAGTCATATAGTACAGTTAAGGGTTTACCGTTTACTTCGTACATACCTTCAATGAGATCTTTGGACTTCTTGGCGTCTTCCGCATTAAGGGTAAAGACCCTTCCTTGGTATTGTGGTCGGGGGTTCTGGTTCGATGTCCCTTGTCCGGTGCAGTCCTTTGCATAGTGGCCAGGCTTGCCACACTTGAAGCATACATTCTGACCAGCTAAGCATGGCGATTCCCGTGATTCTTCCCGCATTGTGGGCAGATGTCAACAGATGTTGCTCCGGGGTAAGCAGCAGGGGTTTGTGGTGCCTTGTTCTTGGCTCCACTTGGTCCTCCATTGTGGTTCCGGGGTCCACCCGGTCCACGGGGTTGATTGTTGAAGTTCCTCAGGCCTTGATGTTGAAATGGCGGCCTTTGGTGTTGCTTGGATTGTTGGTGAGCAGGAGCTCTTGGTGGTTGTTGTTGTTGTTATCGGAACTGGTTGGTCTGGTAGGGGTTGTAGTGATTCCTCGAAGGGTACTGCGGTTTGATCTTTGGGGCTTGAGGTCCGAGCCCCTTAGCTCGCTCCGCCCTTGTGATTTGAATCTTTCGTTGTCCCTCTTCAAGGATCCGACACTTGTTGACCAGAGTCGGGAAGTCTCTGATCTCCATATGGGCCACGGCGTAGTTCATCTCCGCCTTCAGACCGGCCTCATACTTCACACACTTCCAAACCTCATCGGGGTTCCCTTGGAACACCCGAGAGAACTTGATCAGCTCCTCGAACTTCGCAGTGTATTGGGCTCTGATGAGACCCTCCCTGGGTCAACTGCATGAACTCAATGTCCTTCGCATTCCTTACGGACTCGGGGAAGTACTTCTCATAGAAGTAAGTCTTGAACAACTCCCAGTCAATGGGTGTTCCGGAGGCTTCTAGCAGATGCTTCGTGCCGTTCCACCAAAACTCGGCGTCGGACTTTAGCATGAAAGCAGCAAATGTGACCTTCTGCTCCTCTGAGCAGGTAACGACAGAGTAGATCTTCTCCATGTCTTTGATCCACTTATCAGCCTTATCGGGGTCCATTACCCCTCGGAACACCGACGGGTTCACCTTGCGGAACTCGCCTAAGCGGGCTTGTTCCACTGTCTCAGCAGCAGGGGGAGGAGGGGGAACAGGAGCAGCATTCGCTTGTTGATCCATTCGGTAGAACATCCGTTCCATAGCTTGCGCCATGCGATGGACAGCAGCAGCAGTTGTATTATCTTGGTCAACATCGGGCGTAGTCCTAGGTCGTCGTCGTGGTGCCATTGGTCCCTAAACACATGAAACAATGATCATCAAGTTGATCAGGCTCAATATTCATGCAAAATGAGCTAGTTACCATGGCACTTGCAAGCAACAGAAGTCATGCATCTCTAGTCCTACAGCTTATCTCTATCAAGCACTACACATGACATAACTATCGCATTATGCTTATAAAGCATAGTCAGTCCAATCCTCAGGCTCCATGAGAATCGAACTGCTCTGATACCATAATGTAACACCCTAAATCTTAACCCAAGACTACTAGTATGTACTTAGGTTAATCTCTAGAATATTACCTCTTGGTGTCATCTTTTACTTAGAAAATACTTAGCAGAAATATGGGTAAAATTTTTCTTTTTGGAATTTAAAATCAAATTGAGAGCCACGCACGAATCTTTAAGAGGAAGCATAGCGAAACATATAAGCAAAGCATAAAGAAGCACATCATTTCATGGAGACATCAACTGAAACATAGATATATATATATACTGTGCCTACCCAAAGGGCAGGACTATTCAATACATCGGGAAGCGGAATACAACTGAAATGCAATACAAGAAAATCATAAAAAGTAAATACAAGAGAAACAACACCCATACCCATGTGCACCTAGAGTAGACAACCTCATATACAAAAGAAGGTTTGTCCTCAACTATGTGGCGTATGTGCACTAGCTACTACCCCTCCTATGTCTACTCTTCTTTGGTCCGAATCTTTGTGGGGTCGAGTCGATCCACTGACGAATCTCGGTGAGAGTGGTCAAGCGCATCATCGGGGCGTGTCCACCGCTGCAAGGGCACATAGATGGCCGACGAGCCAACCTCGGCTGGACCACCGTCTCCTCACTCGCAGCCCTCATCGGTGGGGGATAGGGACTGGTGCTCCAACTGTACATGTGTGATGGCTGGTCCTTGGACGGGTCGGTCTCCGAGTACTGGGTACGAGGCACATACTCTGGGTAGTCGCGTACCGCTGATGTCTCGGGCTCCATGCGGAGAATCTGCTCATCGCGTGGTATAGCTCGCTTAAAAATCCCGTTATGACGGTAAGAAGCAGTCAGGGTAAAACGGTAACTCGGGACTGGATGCGCGAAGGGTCGTCCCATAAACATGAACACTCTAACCGTGCAGCGACCCTCAAAATAGTATGACCCGAGTGCCGGGTCATGGTGCAGCTCCCATACCGAGGTGTCGATGAAGAGTACGAATGTCGCCATCTGAAGATATGACGGAAGAAAAGAGAGAGGGAATGAGAATCCTTCTAAAAGAATTCTCAGCAGGGTTATCCCTACCTAGGTGACATCATCATATCCTCAGGAACCTTGGGTTTATTCCTAAAAAGGTGTGCATGCATATAAATTCCTTTTAAGTTAGTTTTCTAAAGCGTTATTTATCCAAGGTCCGTCATATTTTATAATTCGTCTTATAACTTAAGCAGAAAATATACTAATGATATAAATGCATCATAAAGGTAAACCAAACAATAGAATAGCTAAGAAACAGTATAGTATATGTAACATTGTTAACTTTAACTTTCATCTCATGGGGCCGCCCTAAAACATCTCTAGGTTATGAGCTCATACCTTAACTAGTCGTCACTAGTTCTTACTTATCCTATGATAAGCGTAACATATACATAATCCCGACTTAATAGTGCGGGCTAGGGGGCAATTAAGGATCACCTCTCTTAGGCTCATTTCCTCTTTGAAACACTCTACTAGCAACTAGTGCATCATAGTTTTGTCCGCTTAGGCAAGCTCTATGTCAATACCCTCACGGGTTTGTTTTCTTGGGGGTGCTCGGCTAAACCGGTGTCACCGAAGAAGGCGTCTCAGTCTTGTGTCACATTTAAGTTCTCATAAAGTGTTAATTTATAGATACATCATTATTCATTACATAATCTTTTTCATAGCATATACATCATCACATGAAACTTTCTTCATTTAGTATACATAAAACCATAGCATATACATTATCACATAATCACACCTTAGACAATCATTCATACAAACTTCCATGCTCATTATGTTATAAACTTATAGTAGGTTATGCTTTGGTTCTTTTGAGTCTTAAACTTGTAAACTAATCGTTCTAGTATTATTCTTAACCTCTTACACACCTATAGGTTCACAACTAATAAGTGTTACTAATTTTTATGCTCAAGGACTTATCCAAACAACACTTATGCAGATTTGGACAACTTATATTTGTGTGATTACGGGGTTTTAGAGATTACGGTTTAGACCCTTAAAGTCCTTAACTCACATTCTAAGTTATTGATCATCAAAACCTAGTCTCTTGGGAACCTATGAGGTTATAACTAAGTATTTCTCACCTCACACTATGGTCAAGAACATCTCTAAACCTCAAGGATGCAAAATTTGAAATCCTAACTTTATGGGTACCTAGAAGTCACAACAATGACCCTTTCTAAGTTTAGTTTGCTCCTAAGGCTTCAAGATTAAGTCCTAAACCAATTATGAGTCATTCCTACACATTTAAACTAATTTAAAATCATGATTATTAAATCTAAATCTTGCTGGACAGAGTCCAGAAAATTACATAATTAAAGGATCTAAAATTCTCAAATTAATTCTTTTCTAGTTCCTAACTTGTCCTATCTTTCGCATATGAGTCTTAACATTATTTTCACTCAAACATAGGCACATTATCATCATCAAAACAGCACATACAGTGGCAGCAAAGAGCAAGGAAGAACCGAAAATATACTTCTCCATAAAAGGCATAAAACATAATTTCCAAAGCACATAAAATACTAGTTTCTCTTGGAACTCTTTTTAAACTCTCAAAGCTCATTTATAAACAATTTTTAACATCTAAAATCATAAGAATATTTAAGAGGGCAGTGACCAATTCACCTTTGTCTCAAGAGGTTCTAAATTCTCAAAACTTGGTTCTATGCATTCCTTAATCTCACTTAAGCTTGGAAAAATCATAAGACATAGTCTCAAATACTTGGAGACCTCAAGACCTCCTTAGGGCCGAAATATGAACCCAAGAAAAACACATATTGTTAGACCTTTGTTGAGACAATAATGGAAAAGTCTTTGAGTTCTAGATTCATTTAGGTGATGACATAAAAATAAACATGCTCATGCTCTTATTTTAGGTTCCATTAGAAAGTAAAGTGATAGCACAAAGTAAACATGAATGCAACTTATTATTATCTTGGTATTAAGTGAGGACTTGAAATATAAACATGATAATTGTAACATCCCCAAATTTATAACTAAGATAAATATTAATTAGCGATAGCAAAACCAAGAGAATCTGGACAAATGTTATGAAACACAACAAATAGTCTACTTAAGTATCTCTAGAGAAAAATGCAAATAATTACGAAAATGCCATCACTTAGTGGAAATAATGAAAATGCCCTTGCTATGTAAAGGAAATTACCAAACTACCCTTGCCTTATTAAATGACAAAGATACCCTTACTCTATGAATGGAATTACAAGAATACCACTATCATTGTCTAATTACAAAAATATCCTTGTCTTAGTTAAAGAAATTACTACAACGCCATTTACACAAATCCCTAGACTTGTCTTTAGACAAGAATGAATCTAAGCCATTGGATTAAGATGATAACACAATAATTTAACCACATACATCATACACATTTCTGAATCACATACATGCACTAAAGGTTAGAAAATCTCCACTAACATGTTTGCATAAAACATGGAAACATGTTTGCATAAAACATGGAGCAAAAACATGGAAACGTGTTTGCACAAAACATGGAAACGTGTTTGCACAAAACATGGAAACGTGTTTGCACAAAACATGGAAACATGTTTGCACAAAACAAGGAGCATTTTCATCCCAAAATTCAGCCAACATGTTTCCATAAATCATGCTCCAAATGCTTTCCTTCTTCTGTTTTTTCTCTAATCTTTCCACTATAAATACTCCTCAAACTCTCTTCAATTCAAAAACTCCCTAAGTGTTCTTTCTTTCTTATTCTATCATTCTTCTTATATTCTTCAAAGACTTCTCTTGATCCTCTAAACTTCATCCAAACACTTAAATCCTAAGTCCAAACTTTTACTAGCCCTCACAAGAGTTACAATCTTTAACTCTAGTGAGAAATATTTTCTTAAGCATTCAAGTTCTAGAGCCAAGATTCAAGGAGGGTCATCCACTCCAAAGACTCTTGTTCAAAGCTTAAGGAAGAAGAGAAGGACCTTTTTTAGACCCTACACAAGAGGTAGGAGCTTCATCTTTAATTGTTCAAGCATTGTTGGCTTCTAACCTTGATAGAATGCCTCAAGTTTGAGTTATTGTCAAAAGTTTTAAATGATTATTTGAAAAATATATTTTTAGAAATATGACATGTTCTATTTTGTTATGAGTACCTTTATGATGTTATCAAACTCAAATAAAACTTGAAAAGATTGTATGTGAAACCTGATTTAATAAAGGTAACTTAAGACATGAAAATGGTAGGTGCTGGAATTTCTAGTTGTTTCTGGCAGCAGGTACTTCCAAAGCTACTGGTCATAAAATATCAAGTATCTCGAAATTAAAATAATTTTACTATAAACTAGACTCATTATAGAACACTCTCCAAAAAGAATCACCCAAAACGGAGTTTTCTAGCTCAAGATATAAATTTTTAAAGTAGAGCCTAAGACTGAAACTTTAAATCTGACCTTGTAGTAGTAAAATAGATGTAACTCACTCTAGAAAAATGCAAATGGACTGATTTCAACTTTGTTGGAGAGCTAACACATATAGGAATACACCCATGTATGTTATGTATAAAGCTTTATACCACGTAAATACAGAATGAGAAATGAATTTCGGGATAGTGTACTGTGAAAGTGCAGTTTGGAAAGGTTCTGGCTAAGGAAAGACTTGGTATTTAAGCATGTCCATTGTGACCCACCTCTCTTTCCTGGGAACCCTCCTATGCATGGTTTACAGTTGATTTACACTATTCCAAAGATGTAAATGCTAAAATTTGATGAGTTAGGAATTTGGAACTACATTTACTAAGATGAGATAACAAGTATACAGAGAATTATAAACTTTCTTCTAAAAGATGTCAAAACTATAAATAAAAGAATCAAGTCTTGTAAAGAGAGAATTTTAAGAATTTAAGTAGAATAATAATCTTCAAGAGTTATATGAAAGTCATAATAAAAATATATAAGGAACCTATAATAATATTTTGAAGTGCATTAATGTATTAATGGAATGCTAAGAGTACAAAGAACACTAAGAGAAAAAGATAATACTAAGACATCCATTACCTCTTACGAACACTAGGAACTCAACTTGATAACTTTGGTTGGTTAATATGAATCATCTATGAAAGTGTTTACTATAAGATTTACATGATATTGTCCATGTTTTATGAAGTGATTTATAGTAATGTGAATGTATGGTGATGAATTATGAAATGATGAGGATGAATGATTGATTGCCCAGGGTTTATTGTGATTACATGATAATATGCATACATTCATTTTCCAAAAGAAATAATAAAAGTAAAGTTTGAAAAAGTAGCAATGAAAGTCTAGAAAAGTGGACTTGAGCTAAACTCACGGCTTAACCATCTAAACCGTTGAGATCACGGCAACGGAATGAAAACCAAAAAGGATATGGCGACGGCCATGGTATGAGCTCATTACCCTTTTAGGGTGGTCTAAGGCATTGATGCATTCATCCCGTGAGTAATTAAGAAATATGTTGATGACATAAATGAAGATGATGATCACTAAACAAGTGAATGTTGAGGATGATTAATCATGAAATGCATGCAGCTCCTAAATGATTATTGCTTATTAGTGGTTTTACATGATATGCTTATATGTATGCTTGATGAAATACTGAATGGATATTTCTGCTAATGTTCAAGATTAGTTTAAAAGTAACTGCACTTCGGCTAATCATGTTTGTGAAAGTTTGATAATTGAATCCTTACCTGTTCACCTTTTTATAATAAACCCGAAGTGACTGGGACGACAACAATGACACTTTTAGTACAAGTAGGAACTCCTACTGAGAAATCATATATTTCTCACTCCTATGTTTATTTTCCGTTGTCGTTACCAGAGACAGACGTGTCCACCTAAAGCAACGAAGCTGTAGCTGAGGAAGGAGGTAGCACGTGAAGATTTCAAACCGTTCAAGTAGGAGCATTCCGAGCTTTAGTTACATTATAGTTTGTGAGAAACAATTAATAATAGTAGAACTTATATTGTTATTTGTAATAACTTATCAGTATGACATATGCCCTGTCGTGACTTATGTATTAAGTGATTATATTCCAGTTTATGTGATAATAGTTCTACACTTAGTCTCTTATTCTGCTTATTTAATTAAGTGCGCAATGTAACTTGATTATTATCTATAAAAGCGCTATGTATTTCACTTCTCGTTACAGGCTTAAGTTTTCAAAAAATTAATTTATTTAAAGAAAAAAAAAACTTCCACTATTTTTCTAAGTTAATTTCAAAAGAAAATAAATACAAAGCAAAAGTGAGAACTAATAGAATCCAAATGTGAACTTAAGCACAGCGGGGTTCTATTAGGGTGTTACAATAATGCATAGCTTGAAATATAAACATGATAGTGCATGTTCATTCATTATCTTGGTATTTAGTGATAGCAAGGAAATAAACATGATGTGCATAGCATAAAATAAACATGATGCAAGATTCATTTTATGATTAACTAGAGCTCATTCAAGACTTTAACAAGATAACAACCCAATACAATATCTCAAAGATCACAACACAAAAACCGAAAGTCATATAAAAGAGAAAGAAAGTGAAACTACATCAAGTTCTTTATTAAATACCCAAAACCCCTATCTAGAGAAAAATCTCTAGAACGTGCCGGCCAACTTTAAGGTTGACAAGGGTAGGCTTGGGCTTTTTGAAATCCTTAGATTAATTTTCTTAAGTTGAAAAACCATGTGAGTTAGATATCATATAGATGAAGTCATAAGAAAAGGAAAACTCAAGCTTTAGAGGTTTCTTTGAGATGAACCCAATGTCATCATCTAGAAACTCTCATCATCAAGCTATCATGCTCATAAATCAAGGCCTCATGGTCGAAATGAAAAGAAAGGAAAAACAAAGGAAAGTTCAAAAAGAATCCAAGAGGAAAACTAGAGAAAAACAGTTTCTTGAGCAAAACAAAGTTTGAAAACAAATCCCTACCTTGTGATAAAGGTAAAAGCTTGGACTTGAAGATGGAAATGAGATGAGCAACACCTCCTAGGATGGTGATGATGATTCGGCCTTGATGAAAGAAAAGTGTTTCAAGTGAAGTTGTGTTTGAGGTGTGGTGTTTGAGAGGTTTGATGATGGTTCAAGGCTTTGGGGTGATGTTTGATGGTTAAGAGATGATGATGAGATGAAGAGATGAAGAAGATAAAGATGAAAAGAAAGGAAGAACACTCTTGAAACTTTGAGAGAAAAAGAAAGAACTAGCAAGACAACTCTAAAACTCTAAACTTAGCAAATGCTTCAAGGTGCAACAAGGCTATCACAAGCATCCTATTTATAGAAAAAAAAAGCCATGGAGCTTACAAAGGGAGGGAGTGGCCGTGTGGTCTTGGAGGGAAAAGGGAGAGGAAAATATCTCTTACACAAAGTCATTCAAGCATGGTTTGAAGTATGGAAGCTATGCTACAAAGTATGGTTTGATGTTAGTTAATTTCCTATCAAATTTTTATGAAATTAGGCTTCTAGAAACAATGCATGGCTGGAACTTTTCCAGCCACAAATAAATGGGGAAAATGGGTTGTTTTAATTATTTATTCATGTGAAAATTCAAGGTTGATTGAAAGTTATGACAAGGTATAGTGTATGTGACTTGAGGTATGGCCTTGGAGTGTTGAAAAATTGAACATGTAATGCATAATGGGGGAGGAAGCTCACGGCTAGGTCTGGTACAGCAGGGAGGAGGTGAGTTTTGACCATTTAATTGTGTGTTAATGGTAGGTTTAGATGTGTATTAGCTTAGGTACAAGGTTAAGAATGATTAAGCTTAAGTTTAGGTAACTAAGAATGTAATTTAGGGAGTTTATGACAAGTTTAGGAGTGCTCATACATCATTAGAGAATTTTAAACTCATTTATGAATAAACAATGTGTAACACAATTCCATGATTTAAGGAATTGAAAAGAGAAAACACTATTCAAGATTCTATGACTAGGTGTGTTGAAATTAAAATATGATTTTAGGTTGTAATTAAGTACTTTTTGGTTCTAATCAACTTTAATAAATTATTTTGACTCAAGATTAATTAAGGAAATTAATTAACCTTCGATTAGAGCCTAATATTGCTTAGGTTTGCTTAATCACGCGATTAAGCGTAAAAACACGAAACTAGGGGCAAAACCATAATTTTGCACTAATTTTGCCCGGGACTTCTAAAATTAAAACTGATGTCATAGAATATATGAAAACGCCTTTTAAAACCATCTGGAGAAGTTTTGGGTTCATCCGGCACTTGCAAACGGGTAAAACACCGCAGGGGCGTTTTGGTCATTTTGACCCGAAAACTCGAAAAACGAGATTTTCGATCCCGGGAAGGTACACAAGTTATCTAATCCCCTTCCAACATTGAGTTTGCCCTTCGAGTACTGCCGAAATGGCTTTCCTCGAATTCCGGGCTGAAAATGACCTCAAGGGCATGTTGGTCATTTTCACTCTAACAGAAAAATCGGGGCGTTACAGGAGGTGTGCTATGACTCGGACCATCGGTCGTATCACTTCGAGGATCACTGTGCAGTATGCATTTTTGCATACATGGGACGCCCCTTCGCCTACCCGGTTTCCAGCTTCAGGTTCACCCCCACTTCCCCCTATAGTGATGACTTGATCTTTGAGCGCACTTGACCCTGCGATGAGCAGACTCGACGTGCTCGCCCACCGCTTCGGCAGTTCGCGATTATCCCCGAGTATGTTCCCAGTTCGAGGCATTCAGAGACCGACCTGTCTAAGGACTCCCCCACACACATCTACTCGGAGGGTTCTGCTCCTACGACACCCATGGACGTAGGTAGAGGTAGCATGTCACGACCCGATTTGGGAATGTGACCGGCACGTAAGGAATCCCATCCCCACGTAAGCCTTCTGGGTGACTTATCTCTCTAAATGCATAAAATCGTGAAATATCATACTTAAAATGAAATTTTTCTTGCAAATCCATATCATTTTCTCTAATTTAAAATAAGAGTCAAATCCATAAAAACTAAAGTATTCACATATATAAATCTAACATTTTTTTGTCATGCTTTAAAACTTAAAATTTGAAGATTGAATCATAAACTTATTATCATTAGCTTTCACATAATCTCTAATCATAGCCCATATTTCAAAATACATTCTAGAGCTCTAAAACATATAGGGAAAATACATAATCTCTTAAATTATCTATAACATCTCAAAAAAACATGCGTGGCTCGAATCCTGCCTGCAAAACTACTAGAGCACTTAAAACTAGCAGAAATCCTAAACTAAGCCTTACAACAATGCAAAGCTCACCAAAGGATAACTGCGGCTACTGGACCGGTGGCTAAACGATGTCTGTACCTGCAACTATGAGAGGAAGGGAGAGGGTGTGAGTCAACGGACTCAATGAGTGAGCTCTCACCCATCACCCACATGGGACAACCAAGAATATACAATAAATGATATACATGCAATAGTTATAAACCATTTAATAGTTAAATACATAGCTAACTAAGAAAACACTTTTCATTCTATACATTTTCAACAATCACTTCTAACTCATAATCAAACATGAAATCCTTTTTAACTGAGGGTGCAGTAGAGTATCAGGAAACAGTATGCTGAATATAACAAATACATATATAATAATAAAAGTTAAAGAATCATAAACTATGCAGTCAGTGCTCAGTCCCTCATGGACTAGTCTAGTATATGGATAAAATGCCCCTCGTGGGCCTTGGTATACCAAGGTTAACGGAATAACTGTCGTTAACTCACAGTCTGTCTCTTTATCTCTACCGACTAAACTAGTTTGTCAAAAACCATAATTGAAGAGTGGGTACTCTGTCCCTGGCGAAACAGAACCCCTAAATTCTTAGTACACTGAGAGTTCTAAATTCACATAACTCTAACAATCTGACTTTAGCATAACTGTGACTATGAAAATCGAGCCCAAGGGTTCACCACTTGTAGGCATTCCGATTTCAAGCCCACAGAATATGTATCTGGCAGTTGCTAAAAATCATATAGAAATCCATACCTCTTGGTACCATAAAACTGAAGTTCTAAATCCATTTCTTAACTAACATATTGTCATAACCGAACACTCTGATATCGTACTTCAAAATAAAAGAATTCATAATCATAAAAGCTCTGAAATCAAGATATACTTTTCTATTCATAAATTAAATCATACTCTTGTGTTACATATCTCCAACATATAAATAAATTAACTAAATATTTAAAAACATCGCTTGAAATCTAAATCTTAATAACATATAATGTCATAGATCAATAACATATATTTTACATTATCATAAATCTTTTTAAATCATACAATTCCTTGATAAATCCCTTCTCAAAGATATAAACATTTTCTATAACACACAACATAGCAATCATGGTCCCATGGTTTTCTAAAATACATTTCTTTCATGCTATCATCATAAATCATAATTTTCTAGCTTGACATAATCATGTAAAATCATAATATACACGTAATTCTGTCTCTAATTTTATATTTAATACTCATAATGCAAGGAAAATAATCATAATGGGGAAAACTAAGATAATGAGGTCAAACCCACTCACCTGGAGGGGCAGAAATAGGTGGCGTCAACTCCAACTGAGCTCTGGGGAGCCGGGAGGGCACCAACGTCAACTATTATAACCATAAAACTCATTAACAATCTATAGGTAGCTCTAGATTTTCATAAACTAATTTTAATAACATTGGGGGAGAACCCCCCACTTGACAACAATGGGAGAAAACAAAGACCCATACTAAGAACATGAAGGAAATGGAAGAAAAGAGACCAAAATCTATCAACAAACACATACCTTGAAGCTTGAGGAAGATGGATTGATGATTAATTGAGAGAAAAGAGAGAAATGGGGTTTTGGGGGCTGCTGGTTCGGGCAAAAATTGGGAAAGAAATGAGTGGGGGAGGGTTTAAGTATAAGGAGGAGGTCTTAGCAAGTGAAAAGATGCATTTTGCACTGTTTTCAGAAAATTGACACCGCTATAGCGGTGTATGACCGCTATAGCGGTCTAGGCGCTCCCCGCCCCCCGTGCTTGATCACTTATGACCGTTATAGCGGTCCTGGACTGCTATAGCGGTCTCCAGAGGCTAAAAAGCATTGCAACTATTGCTGTGACCGCTATAACGGTGACAGTAAACTCAAACTTGCATAATTTTTGCTGTCATGATATCTGGTTACCTCTATTCTCACCCATTTATTTTCATTTCTTTATTCTAAGTTAAACCTATTAACTTTAAAACATAAATGTAAATAAGAAAATACCCCCCATTTGGATTCAAATAAAATATCAAAAAAATCAAAACCCCAACCAATCAAAATCTCAATTTTGAGTTCTAGTTCAAATTTCGGAATTCCGGCAATTTTCTAAACTTGGGGGCTAAAAACGAAATATCTAGAGGGTTCTAAAAATTCGTTAAAAAACACTCTTCAATTCATTTTCCTTTAGAGAGAAATTACCGGGACTTTTGATCCCAAAATTGTGGCTCTAACATATAGCCCTCCGAGGAGGTGTAGGGCTCCAGACTTAGCGAAAACCCAGACCCAGCAATAGCAGTGGGTCCCGAGGGACCTTGAGGTCATATGGAACTCATCTACTGACACGTGTACACCAGGTATTACATAGCAAGGACATGGTGACCCAGCCTAGGCTAGCCCGATGATCAAAAAGGCATCCACGAGGCCATGTTCGTCCCCCGTTCAGCTTGCATACACCTACGGAGCTTGCCCAGTTCATTGGGTATATGCCCCCTTCGCTAGAGGATCAGGATCGCCAGTAGACTTTGTCAGAGGACCTGATAGAGTGCCAGAGCTATCACGCGAGGATCCCCTTTTTATGTTGTATCTTTTACCAGGGGTGACTTTAGATATGAGCACTCGTAGGACTAGTGGAGGGGTAGCTGTTATTGGAACCTAGTGTTTTGATGTTCCATGTATTTTTTACTTCCATGTATTTCTTTCCGTTGTTTACTTATGTATTGGAAGCTCAGACCACTTTGTTTAGGTGTGACTCTGCTTATTTGATAACTCTTTATGATGCATTACCATATATGAACTACATTAAGATGCTATGTACTATATTTGTGTTTCATGTTCATGAAAGTTGTCTTTTAAGTATGTGAACATATGATCTGTTTTCCTTGTGTATTATGATATTGTTTAATGTTTGGATTTTGTTAGCACGCGCGGCTCACGTTTTGTTTTAGGTTTCAAAAAAAATTTTACCTATATTTTTTACTAAGTATTTTGATAAAGTAAAGTTAAAGTATGAAACAAAAGAGTAATAACTAATAATTAACTTGAATACGTCCTAGGCATAGCTAGTCTACTCTTATCCTTTAGATAAGCAAACTCCTAACTCGTAGATCACGAATAATTTTTACAATAATTTTCATGAATTTTTGAACTTGTGAACAGTACCAAACAATGTTTTATTGTTTGGACAATGTCAAAAAAATAGTTTCAGCATTCTAGAAGTTATGTTTTTTACCATTTCTAGTTATCGGCTTTCTCTAAGATGCTAAAAATAATTATCACCATAATTAATAGTAATTTTTACATCTCTAAACCATTCCAAACAGCATTATACAGAATTTATGAAGTCAAAATAGTGGCCATAAATTTTAATTTCTAAGAGTCCTAGAAATCACGTTTTTAATTCTTTCTAGTTACTAGTTTTTGTAACGCCCTGATTTTCTGTTAGAGTGAAAATGACCAAAATGCCCCTGAGGTCATTTTCAGCCCGGAACTTGAGGATAGCCGACCCAGCAGTCCTTGAGGGGCTAACTCAATGTTTGAAGGGGATTAGTTGACTTGTTCAGGGATCGAAAATCTCATTTTTCTGAGTTTTCGGGTCAAAATGACCAAAATATCCCTGTGGTGTTTGACCCGATTGCAAGTGACAGATGAACCCAAAACTTCTCCAGATGGTTTTAAAAGGCATTTTTATGTATCCTGTGACCTCAGTTTTAGTCCCGGTGGTTCCGAGCAAAATTTGTGTAAAATTACGATTTTGCCCCTAGTTTTGTGTTTTTGAGCTTAATCGTGTGATTAAGCAAACCTAAGCAATATTAGGCTCTAATCGAAGATTAATTAATTTCTATAATTAATCTAGAGTCAAAATTATTTATTAAAGTTAATTAGAACCTAAGATTGCTTAATTTAAACTCAAATCTTATTTTAAATTCAAGATTCCTAATCATGGAATCTTGAATAGTGTTTTCTCTCTCCAAATTCTTAAATCATGGAAATTTGTCTACATAGTTTACTCATAAAATGAATTTTAAACTCTCTAAATGTGTATGAGCACTCCTTAACTTTGTCATAAAATTCCTAACCTTGTTCTTAAATTACCTAAACTTGTACTTAGTGATTCCTAATCTTGTACCTAAACTAATACACATCTAAACCTATTATTAACACACAATTACATGAACAAATCTCTCTCCCCCTTGGCTGTCCCCAATCTGGCCAAAACCCATACCCCTTGTTTCCATCATATGTGTGAATTTTTATACTCAAATAACCATGCCTCCACCTCACCATGAACCATGCTTTGAGTCATAAACACCATGCTTTCATCCATGTTTCATATGACAACTTCTAGAAGACTTTTTCTCTCATTTTTGTGGCTCAAAAACCGCCAGCCCTCCTTGCTTTCTAGAAGAATTATTTCATTTCAAATTTGAAAGAAAATCACCTCAAAACACCATGCTTTGAACCATGTCTTAGCCTATGCTTCCCATACCTCCAACCATGCTTGAATGACAAGTTGTAAGAGATATTTTTCTCTCCCCCATACCTCAAAGTCTACGGCCAGCCTTCCCTCACTTCACTCCTCCATTGTTTTTATTTTCTATAAATACATTAGCTTAAGAACTTGTGTGAACCTTTGGATCATTTGCTAAGTTTAGTTTTCTAGCTTTCCTTTGAGTTCTTTCAAGCATTCTAAGAAGTTCTTCCTTTTCATCTTCATCTTCTTCATCTTATCTTCACATCATCATCTCATAATCTCAAACCACCACTTCACAACCTCAAATCATCTCCTAAACACTCAAACACTTAACCTCAAACACTAACCCACCAAGAATACATCTCCTTTCCTTCCTTTCCCTCAAGGCCGAAGCCATCTCATCATCCTAGGAGGAGTTACTCTTTTCATTTCCTTTCAAAGATCAAGCTTTCCTCTTCATCACTTGGTAGGAGTTGCTTTCAAACTTTGTTTTACTCAAAAATGTGTTTTACTCAAAGTTTCTCTTGGTTCCTTTTAAAGCTTTCCCTTGTTTCTCTTTTCTTTTCATTTCAGCCCCTTGGCCTCTTTGTGAGCATGATGGCTTGATGATGAGTGTTTCTAGATGATGACCTTGTGTTAATCTCAAATAAACCTCTAAAGCTTGAGTTTTGTTCTTGATCTACAAAGTTTTGGTTTTTCTTTCCTTTTCTATTCCTACATAGTTTCGGCCCCCATGGTTTTCACCTCAAGGTTTTTGTTAAAATTTTTAAAGTGTCTCTATATTTACTTTGTATCAAGAAAATAATGTTACTTTGTATCAAGAAAATAATGTTGCTTGGTTTCTATGTCCTTACAGTTTTGTTTCTTTTTAAAGTTTGCTTCTTTTTGAGTTTGATGATGATGTTCAAGAACCATGTGGTTCCTTTGAGAACTTGGTTCAAGAACTCTAAAGCTCACCTTGTTGATGAGATAAATGTTGGGTTGAGATAAGTTTAACATAAAAGACTTGAATCCATATTTACCTTTATGTCATCACTAAATGCTCAAGATTAAAGAATGAACTTGCATCTCCATATTTATGTTTATGCCCTCACTAAATCCCTAAGATAATAATGAGTTTGCATAACATATTTATTTTATGTTCTCATCTCTAAATAAAGACTAAAATAAAGTGCATTGAATATTTATTTTTATGTCATAACTTAAGGGATTTAGAGCTCATAGACTTACCCATTATTATCTCAAATAAAGACTTGAAAATATATGTTTCTTAGCTCATTGATTTTCGGCCTTAGCAGGTTTGAGTAGTTACAAATACTAAAACTTATGTTTCATAATTTTTCTAAGTTTAGATAAGCCTAAGAAATGTTTTGAACAAAGTTTTATGATTTTAAATCTTTTCAAGTCTCATTCAAAATAGCTACTGCCCTTGAAAGCATTTTGATGATTTTAGTAAGATAAAAATGTTCACTAATGAGTTTTGAAAGTTTTAAAAGGGTCCCAAGAGAAACTAGCAACTTATGTGTTTTAAAAATAAAGTTTTATGCATTTTGTGATGGAGACAATTTCAGTTCTGCCTTGCTTGCTATGCTTGCTGTTTTATGCTGTTTTGATGATGGTAATATGAGTATGTTCATGCATAATTGATGTTATAATTAATATGTGAAAGTTAAGACAAGTTAGTAACTAGAAAAGAATTAATTTGAGACTTTTAGATCCCTTAGTAATGGATTTTTCTGGATTCTATCCAGCAAGATTTAAAATTAGAAATCATGATTTATAATTAGTCTAAATGTGTAGGAATTACTCATAATTAGTTTAAGACTTGATATTGATGCCTTAAGAGCTAACCGAACTTAGAAAGGATCAATGTTGTGACTCCTAGGTACCCGTAAAGTATGAATTATAGATTCTATACTCTTGAGGTTTAGAAATAGTTATGATCATAGTATTGAGTGAGGAATACTTAGATATGAGCCTATAGGTACCCGAGAGCTTAAGTTATGATGATTTACAACCTAGATTTCAAGTTAAAGGCCTTAAGGGTCAATGCAAAGACATTAAGAGATCTTTTATGCTATGAGTTCAATGATGCATGTATGATTGTTTGATGCACATGTTTTGATAATAAATGAGCTATGATGAAAGGAATTATTGAGATGTTAAGTTTATCATGAGCATGAAAGTTGAATGAGAGATGTGTATATGTTATAAGCTTGTGGCATAAAGTCGATTTGAAGAAAATTCGGTTTACAGCCATTATGCTGCTGAATTTCTGTCAAACCTAAAGGACTTGAGAATGTTTTTGAAGTATGATATGAGATTTAAAACCCTGGGTGACACCGGTTCAGCCGAGCACCCCCAGGAGATTTTTATGTGACAAAGCACTGAGACGCACTTTCTTGGGTGACACCGATTCGGCCGAGCACCCCCAGGGGAGACAAATTCGTGAGGGTATGAGTAGATGCAGCCTATCAAAGCGGACAAATTATTGTGGCTAGATGCCCGCAAAGCATCTTAAAGAGGGTATATCCTAAGAGAGATGATCCCTGGCCACTTAACCCGTACTCAAGGAGTCGGGATTATTTTTATTATGTTTTGCTTATTCAGATAATAAGCAAGAGCTAGTGTCGACTAGCTGAGGTATGAGCTCATAGCCTAGATGTTTTTAGGGTGGCCTTATAATGCTAAAGTACCATGATTGATGTCACAAAGATTAAGGAAAGTTCCACTAGAAAGTTATATGCCCTTTATGCCACTTGTATGCTTCTTGATGTTATGATTTGCTAAGTTATTTTGCTTAAAGTATTGCCATGCATTCATGCTTTGATATGTTGCATTGATGACACTAAGATGCATGCTAAAAGGAATGAACCTTGGATAATTAGTTTTATGAAACCTAATAATGAATCTTATACGCATGTACACCTTTCATAACTAAACCCAAGGTTCTTGAGAATGTGAATGATGTAATCCTAGATAGGAGGTCCCTATTGAGATTTTTTAGTAAGATTCTCACTCATTTCTCCTCTTTCTCTTTCTCCCGTCACATCTTCAGAGCTCGATGGCGACTTTCGTGGAGTTCATTGATACGCCCGTCTGGGAGGTGCATTACGACCTGGATCACCGCTCCCATCACTTTGAGGGTCGATGTGTTGTTCGTGTTTTTGTGTACATGGGACAACCTTTTGCTTATCCAGTGCCCAACTACCAGTTCATTCTTACTGCTCCTTATGGTGGCGACGACTTGATCTTTGAGCGCTCCTGCCCCCGCGATGAGCAGATTTGTCGTGCCCGTTCATCTGCCTCAGCTGTTCGTGACTACCCGAAGTACATGCCTCGTTCGAGGAGGTCGGAGATGGATCTATCTGAGGACTCACCAATGCACGTTTATTTGAAGAGCTCTGCTCCCTTTCCCCCATTCAGACGGGAAGGGAGTGAGGATACCGTGATGCAGCCACGCCTGGTGAGGAGAGTCGAGATGCGCACTCGCCGAGGAGCTCATGTTCAGCCGACTCGTGTCCATATTCCACTCCACTGGCCCACTCAGGAGGAGCTCAAGCAGTTTGCCGATTACATACCTCCATCGCCTGAGGATCCTCGCCGTCAGTAGTTTTGTTGGAAAGCTATTTCAGTGCTTGAGCCGTCACGGGGTTTCCCCCTTTGGCTGTACCTTTTGGGAGGGGGATTGAGTTTGGTACCCATAGCTTTGGTAGGAGGGTAGTGTAGTAGGTTTTTATTTCCCATCGTACCTTGTACTTTACTGCTTCCTTGTTATTTCCTTGTATTGCAAGCTCAGCCCGATTCTGTAAGGGCGTGACTATATGTAAACCTAATTATGGTATTAATGAAGTGTTTTCCTATGTTGTGTTATTCATTGTTCCATTGCTATATGTTTTATTTACTGTGCTTTACTTGACTTGTTATTGTGCTTTACATTCCTGTCTTACGATGAACGCGACTCTCACTTTGGTTTTATGTTTTCAAAAAAAAAATTTTACCCGTAATTTCCGCTAAGTATTTTATTAAAAGGATGAGACTAAGAGGTAATAACCTAATGTGTTCTAGAGTATTGGGTTAAAAATTAGGGTGTTACAATTTTTCTCCAAAATTAGTCTAAGACATTGGAAACACTTGAAGCTATTCTATCTCTTTGAAAAATCAAATAAATACCTCTAAAACATAAACAAAAAAATAAAATCATAAAAAAAAATATCTTTACTATCTTTTGAGTTTCCAACTCTTTCAAAACTTCCTTTGTATATACAAGGCACATGGTTTGAACCTTACAACAAAGTAAAATCTATTCCAAACCCAACATCATAACATGGCTGAATACATATACAAAGATACATCCATGATAAAAAATTTCCATTTAAGATAAAATGGGTAAGTCTTGAGCTTTAGAGATTTAGGTGATCACTAGAAACATAAGTATGATATATCTCATTTTAATCTTTTTCATTATAAGGTGATGACTTGAAAATATAAATATGATGTGCAAGACTTGGAATATAAACATGAGATGCAAGTTCATTTTTAAGTCTTTAAGGTTTAGGTGATAACTTGAAATATAAACATAAAATGCAAGACTTGAATTTAAACATGAAAATGCAAGTCCATTTTTAAGTCTTCAAGATGTAAGGTGATGACCTGGGAATATACATGATATGCAAGACATTGAAATATAAATATGAGATGCAAGGGCTTGAAACATAAACATGAATGCAAGTCCATTATTACATCTTATTAAACTCAAAGGTCAAAACTTTACAAGATGAAACTCTTAACCCCAATCAATCTTAAACAAAAAGAAAGTGAGCTTTAGAGTCCCTCAACAGCATGGTTCCTAGAACCTCATTTCTTGGACTCACCATCAAGCTCAAAAAGAAAATAACCAAAGAAAGTCAACAATCATTCCATTTCTCATATTATCTTGAAATAAAAAATCAAACCTTGAACTTTAGAGGTCAAATATATGATGATGGTTTTACAACCACTATCAAGAACCCTTATCAACAAGCTATGATCTTGAATATCAAAGAAAAACATCCAAAGGAACCAACAAACATTCTATTCCTCATATCCTTTAGACACTACACCAAATAGGGTGCTTTGCGGTGGTCGATTTGTAGCAGTTCAATAAAACCGCTGCAAAAAAGTAACTTCCTGGCGGTTTTTGCGGCGGTTCTCCAATCGCCCCCAATTAATTGAATATAGTAGCGGTTCATGCGGCGGTCCTAGGTTATGTCAACATATTGCGACAGTTTTTTGAAACCACTGCAAATTAATATTTCTTCACGACAGTTAATGCGGCGGTTTCTGTTCAAATTACGATATAGCGACGGTTTTGTAACCACCACAAACTGTTGCCCAAAAAAGCCTTGTTTATCGTGGCAATTATGGCGGCGGTTTCCATTAAAATTACTATATAGCAGCGGTTTTGTTACCGCCGCAAATGGAATTTTTTTTTTTTTTGGAGAAAATTACATTGAGCATAATGATATTTAATGAAATCTAAAATCTCATGAATGCTACATAAACTCCTCACCATTATATCAATTCTAGTAACTTCAATTTTTTAAGCTTTAGATATAATATGTAAGACTTTAAATATTATATTATTATGATTATTACTACTAGCATCGTCCCTATAGGAAGTTGCATTTTTTTATTTTTATTTTTACTATTTAAGTGATTAAATTTTTTATAAATATGTTGTCATCACAATGTCCCAGTCCGTGCCACAACAAGAAACAATTTTGTGTTAAAAGATTTGATTGGCACTAAATAAAGAAAAACCTAAAGAAGATTTGATTAAAATTTAAAATAAAAAATTAAGAAATATTTTATCTAAAAAACAATTAAAAAATAATTTGATTGATAAAAATGAGATCATCATTTCTGATTTCATTTTATTCATTTTTTATTTTTATTTTTTTACACTAATGGACTCAAATAAGTTATGAATCATAGACTATAAAATAATTATTTTTTAAAAATTCAAACAAGCAAATGAACTTCTTTTTCTTTTTAATCCAAAATAAGACAAATTGAGTTTTTTTTTATACTAATCGTTAAATTTAAATAACCATTATTTTACCCTTTTTTAAATATTGCAAATACATTCTTTAACATATTTGAGTGAAGTTTTAGTGTCTCATCTGCTCGCTGCATACTCTTCATTCTTTATGATTGATGGAGATGTATTCACAGTGAAGCCCCTCCATGATGCCACAACCAGCGTGATGACCATCCTTCTCTATGAACTCACAATAGGTGTGAGCAGCCTTCTCCCTAGCCATGAATAGTCCCCCATGCCACAATATTATATATCCCTCTGCCCTCTCTTGATTTGTTCTATATACAATATTATAAGAAATATAATTAATATATTTTTAAACTAATTTAACCTTTATATTTAAAATAAATAAGGAAGTTAATTTCATCTTTCTCTATTTAGAAATATTAATTAAGTTATTATTAAGTTATCATGCATATAACAAAATTTACTAATATTATTAATGATTAATATTTAATAACCTACTAAAATACTTAAATGATTAAATAATTAATCTTTTTATTCATTAATTTAATTACTTACAAATTTATAAAATCATAATAGTTATCATTTTAAAAATTTAGTTTTTTTATGCAAGTGTCATTATTTTTAATTTTTTAATATAATAGTGAAATTTAAATTATGATTCTTTATGTTCACCCTTATTTTTTAAATAATTTTTTTTTGGAGAAGTATATTGCAGTGGCAGGAAAGGAACTCACGAAAACCTAAGAGACCCTCACTCACGCTCTGCTCTTAAACCCTAAAACCATACAAAGACCATCACCCACTCTCCTCTTACCCTAACCTAACGCCCTCTTTGCTCATTTCTTCATCGTCGTTCACCGCCGTCTCGGCGTCGGCGTTCACCGCCCCTTGAGCTGCCTCCTCGTGGGCGAGCACCTCGCAATCTCGGCGTTATCGTCGTCGTTCCTCTGCTGTTCAGCGTCGGTATCCCCCTTCTCCCTCTCTTTATTTTTGTTTCCTGTGACTGCGATGATGTTTTGGATTTGTTTTCTGTGACTACAATGATGTGCTCGCAGGTTGCGTTGCGTATCGTACCCAAAGCTCCTAAACGTAAGGTAACCTCCTAAATCTAATCTATACCTCACTTTCCACATCGCATTTTATTTGTTCTCTTTAATATTTTGACCGAGATTATGATCTTATGATGATTGAAGTGCGGTATCATGGGGACAGCACTTTGATTTGTTTGTGTCTCTATCTCTCTGTGACATTTACAGGTATGTGCGTAATAGACAAACTCTTCGGTCGCTTTCAGAAATAAGAACAAAAGTATGTCTTTTTGTTGTTACTGTAATTGTTTTAATTTTCAAGCCTAAGTTATACTATTATATGCATTGATTAAGATTCCTATTATGTCCTTCATTGGATTTACATGAATAGAAACTTGATCGAGCAAAAAGAAGTATAACTTTATAGGAGCCTTCTAAAATGGATTGCTACTGGGAACTATCTGTAGTTGTGTCTGTTATGTTATAGGCTAATTGTTTGAGGTGCTTTCAACCTTCAACCTTCAACCTAGCAATTCATAGCATCTAGATAAATAATGCACACTTTCTAGTTTGATAATATTAAAATTTGAAAACTTGGACAAACTCATAACTACAATATAAGAAGCCACAAAAATAAGGTATTCTATTTGCAGCAATTGTTAATTACTCCGTGTGTGGCCATTGATTCTAACGAGCTGATGCCATGGTCTGGCTTATAGGGTTGTTATGTCAAAGATTGTTCACAGGGCAGAAGATTGTTTAGCGCATTTTATATTATGTTAGAACCCGAAGAGAAAATCATATTCATGTTGGACTATGCTTGGTCAGTACATGCCAAATTGAGTAACGTGATTGAAATGGAAGTTAGATATTGATTCTTGCTAAAATGCATGGAGACTTGTAGTCTCAACTATTATTTTAAACATAGTTTGTGGCTACATCTCAACTTGGGACTATCCTAGTGATCATCTTGCTAAAGAAAGAATCTGAGACTAGATCTTATTGGCAGTGGCACAATGTTTTGCATAGTTGTTTTTTTTTTTTACCCTGTCAAAATTTGTACAATGGATGAAGCAGAATTTATTGGAAATTGTGGTCTATGAAGCAAGTCTGTCATGGTCCAGGTACATGGACCATTTTTTTCAATTCTAAGAATAAGTTATTCTCAAGTCTAATATGTAGTTCCAAAAATCTGCACACTGCTTCCTAATATTATGTTGGTTTAGCATCCGTGGCCTGGTCACACAGTTCCTGTTTGCTGCATCACTAGTTGCTCATAAAACTAGCAACATAAAAAGACAAAACCAACCAAACGAAAGCAAATAGAAGCCACTTGTTAGTGATTTAGTATCGTGGTCGGGTGTTAGCTCATCTGACTGGGCAGCCTTTTGCTCATGACCATTATACTCTCTAATCCTGGACTCGAGGCCTTAATTTGCAAGAGAATTAATATAGCAAGATTTATAGGTATTTTCTTGAATGTGGAGGAGGGCAAAATTCATATAAGCAACCAAAGCAAGCTATTTGTTTTTTCTTGAATGTGGAGTAGAGTTTAGAAATAACGCAGTCAACTTTATGGAACCTGCTTATATGCTTCAATTTCTCTTTTTTTTTCAGTTTTTCTTTTCTTCTATATTATTTTTTTGATGTGAGAGGGAGAGAGAGATTCTTTGATTAGGGAGTTGCACTCAATATGTATATCATTGGCTGCAGTCATGCATGGTTCCTTGTTCATTTGATTCTGCATTAATAAGTTATTCTCTTTTCTTTTTTTTTTTTCGGATTCTGCATTAACATTCGTTGCGGTCATGCATGGTTCCTTGTTCATTTAATATATTCTCTCAGCCTGAATGAGCTGCTCCTTTGCTTTCTTTAGATCTTCATGAGCAAGATTCAACTGGTTCTGTAATTCTGAACCCTTTGCCACTTTTTGGGGTTGTTTCTAGAAAATCAAGGAATATATAATCACATATCAACATACAGATAACATTCAAAGGAAAGCATGATTAAATAAAAATTTTGCTGCATCAACCCATCAACTATCAAGAATAATGAAAGAGAAACGTCTCCAGCAGCTTCTAACCAAATACTATTTTCAATTTGTTAGTCTTTGCTGTTCGCTTTTGATTTGTTAGATTTGGTAGTCTTTCTTGATCACATGGTGGTAAAGGATATAGTCTATGGTTTTGTGCTGAATGACAAGCAGTAACATAATCAGCATTGTTGTATCAAATTTTATTCGCATTTTCACTTAATTGGGGAACACTGTTTGACATGATTATTTATGTTTGTTTTTTAATTACTATGATATTTGCTTATCTCATTTGTGGGTATTCAATTATTATTTGGGGCATATGTAAAGTTAAAGCTTGTGGATCACAAGTCTAATATTGATATTTTTTTCTAATTTCAGGCAATGGATTTGGGGTCACCATTGGAAGCAAGGTGCTCTTCGAAAACTAGTCATGAGCCCCAAAATGAAGGACCAGCATCATCTTCTAATCCTTAGTTTTTTTTTTTCTTCGGATTATAAATCTATTGATGTCTAAGAGTTTTTTTCATATTAAGGATTTATGTTTACTTAGCACCTTTAGCAAGATAGACTTGCATTTTATGTATTGGTTTGTACTTAATTTATTTTCTATTATATACTTGGAACAATTTGTTTGAAAATTTTTAGATCCATTAATGAAATTGATTTTTGGTTATAAGTAAAGGGATTCAAAGAAAATTACATAAGTATAGGTAGTTTGAAAATGTTACTGTGATCAAAATTTTAAAAAAATATATACATATATATTGCGGTGGTTCCAAACTGTCACAATATTGGTTCAACATATAATGTCAGCCCATAGTGGCAGTTCCACAAAACGCCACAAAAACTTAATTAAGTCTTTATGAATAAAAATCGTGGTGGTTAGAACTGCCGCAAAATAAAGTATAAAACAATGTGACACTAGTTGGCGGCGGTTTAGAAACTGCTGCTAAATTAAATGCTAGTGTTTTTTAAAATTAATTTGCGGCTGTTCAACCGCCACCAAAACCGCCGCAAAATATAGCGCAGCAGTTGTTCCAACGGTTGCCCAAAATCGTGGCAAGATGGCTCACGATGCTTGGGATAGCGGCGGTTTCCTAACCGCCGCAAATACTTAATGGTAGCGGTTTCAACCGCCGCAAAACACCCTTTTTGATGTAGTGAGACACCAAAAATAAAAACCTAAGCATTAGAGGTCAAACACATGGCAGTATCAAAACCATCATCAAGCACCTTCATAATTAAGTCATGGTTTTTAACCATCTATCAACAACCAAAACCAGAAAAATGGAAGAATAGAAAGATCCGAAATCGAAAGGAAAAAGAAAAGAAAAAGAGGAAGAACTCAAAATAAAATCCTTACCAAGGTTTCTTAGTTGGAAATGAGAAAGCTTGATCCTTTGTGTTCAAATGAGAAGAAAAAATCTTCTCTTGGAGCTCTTGATGGATTTGGCCAAAGCAAGAATAAATGGGAGGAAGGATTTTTGTGTTGGTTTGATGTGTATAGATGAAAAGTTATTTGTTTTAGAGAAGATCTATGGTGTAACACCCTAAGTCTTAACCTAATACTACTAGTATGTATTTAGGTTAATCCTTAGAACATTACCCCTTGGTCTCATTCTTTACTTGAAAATACTTAGCGGAAATATGGGTAAAATTTTTCTTTTTGGAATTAAAACCAAAGTGAGAGCCACGCATGATTCTTTGAACGGAAATTCATATAAGTCATATGAGCAAATCATGATAAAACACATAAATAACATTGTTACATCAACTGGTTATATATATATATAATGTGCCTACCAAAAGGCAGGACTATTTGATACATAGAAGAACGAAATACAACTGAAATGCAAATACAAGGAAATCATAAAAGCAAGTACAAGGAAACCATGAAAACAACACCCATACTCGTGTGCACCTAGAGTAGACAACCTCATATACAAAAGAAGGTTTGTCCTTAACTATGTGGCGTGTGTGCACTAGCTACTACCCATCCTATGCACCTACTCCTCTTTAGTGCCGAGTCTTGAGGGTGGAATCGATCCACTGGCGAATCTTGGCGGGAGTGGTCGTGCGGATCATCGGAGCGTGTCCACCGCGGCGAGGGCACATGGATGGCCTACGAGCCAACCTCGGCTGAACCACTGTCTCCTCACTCCCGGCTCTCATCGGTGGAGGAGCGGGGCTGGAGCTCCGACTGTACATGTGCGAAGGCGGGTCCTCTGATGGATCCACCTCCAAATACTGAGTCCAGGGCACGTACTCCGGGTAGTCACGTACAGCTGACGCCTCGGGCTGCATGCGGAGGATCTGCTCGTCGCGTGGTCTAGCTTGCTCGAAAATCGTGTTATGATGGTAGGGGGCAGTCGGGGTGAAGCGGTAGCTCCATACTGGGTGCGCGAAGGGTCGTCCCATAAACATAAATACTCTGACAGTGCAGCGACCCTCAAAATGGTATGACCTAAGTGCTGGGTCATGGTGCAGCTCCCATGTCGGGGTGTCGATGAAGAGTACGAAAGTGGCCATCTGAATATGTGATGGAAGAAAAGAGAGAGGGAATGAGAATCTTCTAAAAGAATTCTCAGTAGGGTAATCCCTAACTAAGTGACATCATAACATCCTCAGGAACCTTGGGTTTCATTTCTAAAAAGGTGCGCATGCATGTAAACTTCTTTTAAGTTACTTTTCTAAAGTATTAATTATCCAAGGTCCGTCATATTTTACGATGTGTCTTATGACTAAGCATGGGATACACTAATGATATGAATGCATCATAAAGATAAGCTAATCAACAAAGTCACAAAAACGTTATACTAGTGGCATAAGTTGACAAGTATACATCTCATAACAACTTTCTTGGTTTTTTATAGCATATGTGACATTTCAACTTTAACTTTATCTCATGGGGCCACCCTAAAACATCTCTAGGTTATGAGCTCATACCTTAGCTAGTCGTCACTAATTCTTACTTATCCTATGATAAGCGTAACATAATCCCGACTTAAAGTACGGGCTAGGGGGCAAATTAAGGATCACCTCTTAGGGTCATTTCCTCATTGAAACGCTCTACTAGCAACTAGTGCATATAGTATTGTCCACTTTGGCAAGCTCTATGTCAATACCCTCACGAATTTGTTTTCTTGGGGGTGCTCAGCTAAACCGGTGTCACCCAAGAAGGCATCTCAGTGTTGTGTCACATTTAAGTTCTCATGATTTTCAAAAAGACCTTTTTCTAAGTTCCTCAAATTTGATGGAAATTGGGCAGCATGACGACTGTAGACCGAATTCCCTCAAATTTGCTTATGCCATGAAAACATATAGGACATACACAAACATTTCTTACGGGGTATAGCATATCATCATGTAAAACTTCTTTATAGCACATATCAACTTATCATAGACAAAACTCACGTATCATATATCATAAATTAAGCATCATAAAAACTCAAGACATTTTAATGTCTTATGTATTGACCCTTAAGGTCCTTAACTCACGTTCTAAGTTATTAATCATCAAACCTAATCTCTTGGGTACCTATGAGGTTATAACTAAGTATTTCTCACCTCACACTATGATCAAGAATATCTCTAAACCTCAAGGATGCAGAATTTATAACCCTAACTTTACGGGTCCCTAGGAGTCACAACAGTGACCCTTTCTAAGTCCGGTTTGTTCTTAAGGCTTCAAGATCAAGTCCTAAACCATTTATAAGGCATTCCTACACATTTAAACTAATTTAAATTCATGATTAGCATTACTAAACCTTGCTGGACAGAATCCAGAAAATTCAAACATTAAAGGATCTAGAACTCTCAAATTAATTCTTTTCTAGTCTCTAGCTTATCTTATCTTCCACATATGAGTCTTGACATTATTTTTACTCAAACATAAGCATATTATCATCATTAAAACAGCACATACAGTGGAAAATAAGTAGCAAGGCAGAACCGAAATGTGCATCTCCATAAAAGGCATAGAACATAATTTTTCAAGCACATAAAAAACTAGTTTCTCTTGGAACCTTTTTAAAACTTTCAAAACTCATTTATAAACATTTTTTGCATTTAAAACCATAAGAATATTCAAGAGGGCAGTGACCAATTCATCTTTGCCTCAAGAGGTCCTAAATTCATAAAACTTAGTTCTACATATTCCTTATATTCATAAAAGCTTAGAAAAAAGTATGAAACATAGTTTTCAATATATAGAAACATCAAAGCCTCTTAGGGCTGAAATATGAACCAAAGGAAATAAATATTTTTAGACCTTTGTTTGAGACAACCATGGGCAAGTCTTTGAGCTCTAGGTTCATTTAAGTGATGACATAAAAGTAAACATGCTCATGCACTCATTTTAGGTTCCATTAGAAAGTAAAGTGATAGCATAAAATAAATATGAGGTGCAACATATTATTATCTTTGATATTTAGTGAGAACTTGAAATATAAACATGATAATGCATAGCTTGAAATATAAACATGATAATGCAAGTTCATTCATTATCTTGGTATTTAGTGATAGCAAGGAAGTAAACTTGATATGCAAAGCATAAAGTAAACATGATGCAAGGTTCATTTTATGGTTAGCTAGAGCTCATTCAAGTCTTTAACAAAGTAACAACCCAACATATATCTCATTACAAAGAGAGCTCTAGAGTTCTTGAACCAAGTTCTCATAGGAACGATGAGGTTCTTGAACATCATCATCAGGCTCAAAGAAAACAAACTTTCTAAACAAAACCAAACAAAAATCTCAAGGATCAAGATACCAAAACCGAAAACCTTACAAAAGAACAAGAAAGTGAAACTAAGCCAAGTTCTTTATTAAATACCCAAAACCCCTATCTAGAGAAAAATCTCTAGAACGTGCCGGCCAACTTTAAGGTTGACAAGAGTAGGCTTGGGCTTTTAGAAATCCTTAGATTAATTTTCTTAAGTTGAAAAACCATGTGAGCTAGGTATAGTATAGACGAAGTTAAAGGAAAAGAAAAACTCAAGCTCTAGAGGTTCCTTTATGATGAACACATAGTCATTCTCTAGGAGTCCTCATCATTGAGCTATCATGTGCTCCTCAAGGCCACATGGCCGAAATGCAAAAGAAAAGGAAAACAAAGGAAAGTTCAAAAGAATCCAAGAGGAAACTAGAGAAAAACATATTCTTGAGCAAAACAAGTTTGAAAAGCAAATCCCTACCTAGGGTGAAGACACAAAGCTTGAACTTTTGAAAAGAAAAACAAGATGATGAGCTCCTCCTTGGTGCTTGATGGTTTCGGCCAAGAGGAAGCAAGAAGGTTGGAGTTGTGTTTCAAGTGAGGTTGTGTTTGAGGTGTGGTGTTTGAGAGGTTTGATGATTGTTCAAGGCTATGGGGTGGTGTTTCAAGGTTGAGAGATGATGATGAGATGAAGAAGATGAAGATGGAAAGAAAGGAAGAACTCTCTTGAAACTTGAGAGAAAAAGAAAAGAACTAGCAAGACAACTCTAAAATTCTAAACTTAGCAAATGCTTTAAAGTGGAACTAAGCTATCACAAGCATCCTATTTATAGAAAAACAAAACCATGGGTCTTACCAAAGGAAGCGTTGGCCGTAGCTTTGAGAGGAAAAAAGGGAGAGAAAAATATCTCTTACACAAGGTCATTCAAGCATGGTTTGAAGTATGGAAACTATGCTATAAAGTATGGCTTGGTGTGAGTTAATTTCCTATCAATTTTTGATGAAATTAGGCTTCTAGAAACAATGCATGGCTGGAACTTTTCCAGCCACAAATAAATGGAGAAAATGGGCTATTTTAATTAGTTATTTACTTGGAAAATCAAGCTTGATTGAAAGTTATGACAAGGTATAGTGTATGTGACTTGAGGTATGGCCTTCGAGTGTTGAAAAATTGAACATGTGATGCATATGGAGGGAGGAGTGCTTCAGCCAGGTTCAAACAGCATGGGGGGAGGTGAGGTTTGATCATCTAATTGTGTGTTATTGATAGGTTTGAGTGTGTATTAGCTTAGGTACAAGGTTAGGAATAATTAAGCTTAAGTTTAGGTGACTAAGAATGTGATTTAAGGATTTTATGACAAGATTAGGAGTGCTCATACATCATTAGAGAATTAAAAACTCATTTATGAATAAACAATGTGTAACACAATTCCATGATTTAAGGAATTGGAGAGAGGAAACACTATTCAAGATTCCATGACTAGGAGTCTTGAAATTAAAATATGATTTTAAGTTGTAATTAAGCACTTTTAGGTTCTAATCAACTTTAATAAATTATTTTGACTCAAGATTAATTAAGGAAATTAATTAACCTTCGATTAGAGCCTAATATTGCTTAGGTTTGTTTAATCACGCGAATAAGCGTAAAAACACGAAACTAGGGGCAAAACCATAATTTTGCACTAATTTCGCCCGGGGCCTCCGGAACCAAAACTAAAGTCATAGTCTACATAAAAACGCCTTTTAAAATCATCTGGAGAAGTTTTGGGTTCATCCGGCACTTGCAAACGGGTAAAACACCGCAGGGGCGTTTTGGTCATTTTGACCCGAAAACTCGAAAACGAGATTTTCGATCCCGGGAAGGTACACAGGTCATCTAATCCCTCCAACATTGAGTTTGCCCTTCGAGTACTGCCGAACCGGTTTTCCTCGAATTCTGGGTTGAAAATGACCTCAGGGGCATTTTAGTCATTTTCACTCTAACAGAAAAATCGGGGCATTACATATGGTAGAGATGTGGTGGTTTGGAGTTGAGAACTTGGGTGGAGGAGTCTCTTGAAGGTGGAGGAGGAAGAAGATGAGATCTTGAGTTGAGAGAATGCAAGAGTTTTTTTTTTCTATTTTGACAAAATTAGTGAGGAAAATTTCAACAAAAAAGCAAATGGTAGGAAATGAGTTTTTTTGGGAGTGCATATATGTTAAAAATTTGAAATATGAAAGAGAAATGGGGAGAGGCAGTCGTGGATTTCTATGGCTATTTTGGGGGGAGTTTCTCATTTTTTTTTCATGTGGGTTAGTACATGAATTAGAGGTAGATTTGATTAGGCAAAGGTTTAGGGATTGGTAATTAGGTGTTTGGGTTAATAATCAAGTGTTTAAGACTTTCAAGACATGACTAAAGAGTGGTCTTACACATTTAGTGGAGTTAAATTTAATTAGTTTGGATTTCGAATGCCAACATGGTTCCCAGTTTTAGGGAAAAGGAGAGAAAATATTATTTGCCCTTTGACTTTCCTTTATGTCTTATGAGCTCTTTTGATTAAGAATGGGATTTGGATTTTCCTAAGAAATCTTAGGTCTTAATTAACCTCAATTAACTTTGACTTAAGATTAATAATTAAAATTAATTTATCTTTAATTAGAGCCTAATATTGTCTATGTAACACCCTAGATCTTAACCTAAGACTACTAGTATGTACTTAGGTTAATCTTTAGAATATTACCTTTTGGTCTCATCTTTTACTTAGAAAATACTTAGCGGAAATATGGGTAAAATTTTTCTTTTTGGAATTAAAACCAAAAGTGAGAGCCACACATGATTCTTTGAATGGGAATACATACAAGTCATATGAGCAAATCATAATAAAACGCATAAATAACAAATCATAATAAAACATGGACACATAAACTGATTATATATAGATAGTGTGCTTACCAAAAGGTAGGACTATTCGGTACATAAGAAAACGAAATACAACTGAAAGCAAGTACAAGGAAATCATAAAAACAACACCCATACCCATGTGCACCTAGAGTGGACAACCTCATATACAAAAGAAGGTTTGTCCTCAACTATGTGGCGTATGTGCACTAGCTACTACCCATCCAATGCTCCTACTCCTACTGACCCGAGTACTGAGGGGTGGAATCGATCCACTGGCGGATCTCAGCGGGAGTGGTCGTGCGGATCATCGGAGCGTGTCCACAGTAGCGAGGGCGCATGGATGGCCTACGAGCCAACCTCGGCTGAACCACCGTCTCCTCGCTCCCAGTTCTCATCGGTGGGGGAGCAGGGCTGGAGCTCCAACTGTACATATGCGAGGGCGGGTCTTCTAATGGATCCGTCTCCGAATACTAGGTCCGAGGCACGTACTCTGGGTAGTCGCGTACGGCTGACGTCTCGGGCTGAATGCGGAGAATCTGCTCATCGTGTGGTCTAGCTCGCTCAAAAATCCGATTATGGCGGTAAGGAGCAGTCGGGGTGAAGCGGTAGCTTGGGACGGGGTGCGCGAAGGGTCATGCCATGAACATGAATACTCTGACAGTGCAGCGACCCTCAAAATGGTGTGACCCGAGTGCCGGGTCATGGTGCAGCTCCCATACCAGGGTGTCGATGAAGAGTATGAATGTCGCCATCTGAAGATATGACAGAAGAAAAGAGAGAGGGAAAGAGAATCTTCTAAAAGAATTCTCAGTAGGGTTATCCCTACCTAGGTGACATCGTCACATCCTCAGGAACTTTGGGTTTTATTTCTAAAAAGGTGTGCATGCATATAAACTCCTTTTAAGTTAGTTTTCTAAAGTATTATTTATCCAAGGCCCGTCATATTTTGTAATGCGTCTTATGACTAAGCATGGAATATACTAATGACATGAATGCATCATAAAGGTAAGCCAATCAATAGAATAACTAAGAAACATTATAACATTGGCGTAAGGGGATAGGTATAGCACATGTGACATTTTAAACTTTAACTTTCATCTCATGGGGCCACCCTAAAACATCTCTAGGTTATGAGCTCATACCTTAACTAGTCGTCACTAGTTCTTACTTATCCTATGATAAGTGTAACATAATCCCGACTTAAAGTACGGGCTAGGGGGCAATTAAGGATCATCTCTCTTAGGGTCATTTCCTCTTTGAAACGCTCTACTAGCAGCTAGTGCATCGTAGTTTTGTCTGCTTTGGCAAGCTCTATCTCAATACCTTCACGTATTTGTTTTCTTGGGGGTGCTCGGCTAAACTGGTGTCACCCAAGAAAGCGTCTCAGTGTTGTGTCACATTTAAGTTCTCATAAAGTGTTAATTCATAGATACATCATTATTCATCATATAAATCTTTCTCATAGTATGCATCTCATCATATAATCATTTATAAAACTATAACCTATTTTCACGTAAAACTTTTTCATAGCATATACATCATCACATGAAACTTCTTCGTAGCGTGTACATAAAACTTCTTCATAGCATATACATCATCACATAATCACACCTTAGACAATTATTCATACAAACTCACAAGCTTATTATGTTATAAACCCATAGTGTTTTATGCTTTGGTTCTTTGAGTCTTAAACTTGTAAACTAATTGTTCTAGTATTATCCTTAACCTCTTACACACCTATAGGTTCACAACTAATAAGTTTTACTAATTTTTATGCTCAAGGACTTATCCAAACAGCACTATGCAGATTTGGACAGCTTGATATTTGTGTGATTACGAGGTTCTAGAAATTACGGTTTAGACCTTTAAAGTCCTTAACTCGCATTCTAAGTTATCGATCATCAAAACCTAGTCTCTTGGGAACCTATGAGGTTATAACTAAGTATTTCTCACCTCACACTATGGTCAAGAACATCTCTAAACCTCAAGGATGCAGAATTTGAAATCTAACTTTACGGGTATCTAGAAGTCACAACGATGACCCTTTCTAAGTTCGGTTTGCTCCTAAGGCTTCAAGATTAAGTCCTAAACCAATTATGAGTCATTCCTACACATTCATACTAATTGAAAACCATGATTATTAAATCTAAACTTGCTGGACAGAATCCATAAAATTTCACATAATTAAAGGATCTAGAACTCTCAAATTAATTCTTTTCTAGTTCCTAACTTATCCTATCTTTCACATATGAGTCTTAACATTATTTTTTCTCCAACATAGGCACATTATCATAATCAAAACAGCACATACAGTGGCAGTAAAAAGCAAGGAAGAACTGAAAATATACTTCTCCATAAGAGGCATAGAACACAATTTCTAAAGCACATGAAATACTAGTTTCTCTTGGAACCTTTTTTAAAACTTTCAAAACTCATTTATAAAAATTTTTAACATCTAAAATCATAAGAGTGTTTAAGAGGGAAGTGACCAATTTATCTTTGTCTCAAGAGGTCCTAAATTCATAAAACTTAGTTCTATGCATTGCTTAGACTCATATAAGCTTGGAAAAATTATAAAACATAGTCTCAAATACTTAGAAACTTCAAGACCCCTTGGGGCCAAAATATGAACCAAAATATGAACCAAAGACAATACATATTTTTAGACCTTTGTTGAGACAACAATGGGCAAGCCTTTGAGCTCTAGATTCATTTAGGTGATGACATAAAAATAAACATGCTCATGCACTTATTTTAGGTTCCATTAGAAAGTAAAGTGATAGCATAAAGTAAATATGAATGCAACTCATTATTATCTTGGTATTAAGTGAGAACTTGAAATATAAACATGATAATGCATAGCTTGAAATATAAACATGATAATGCAAGGTTCACTTATTATCTTGATACTTAGTGATAGCAAGGAAAGTAGACATGATGTGCATAGCATAAAAGTAAACATGATGCAAGGTTCATTTTATGGTTAGCTAGAGCTCATTCAAGACTTTAACAAAATAACAACCCAATACACTATCTGAAAGATCAAATACCAAAACCGAAAGTCTTACAAAAGAAAAAGAAAGTGAAACTACCAGTTATAACACTGGATCTGATTTGAGATTTGAATTTTGAATTTCGAATCTCCCTCCATTTTTCCTCAGCATTCTTTGCTCTACTCTTCAGTGAGCTTTCTGATGTTGTAGTCAATCACGTTGATTTTTGTTAGATCTTCCAGCCTTCAATCTTGATTGCTTGATGCTGATTTCTCTGTGATTGTAGTGATTGATGACTGAGTAACACGTTGCTCTTGGACATGAATTGATTTCTTCATCATGAGTGTTCTTTTTTATGTCCCATGCTACTTTCTGAAGATCCTTTCCTTGGTTTCTTGATTTCTAACTTGATCAGCTTTAGTCGTCCAGCACTTATGCTTTCTATCCTCGAGATAATATTGACCTTTTAAGCTTGGCCTCTTGATTTCTAACTTGATCAGCTTCAGTCCTCCAGCACTTATGCTTTCTATCCTCGAGATAATATTTACCTTTTAAGCTTGATCTCCTCTTATGATATAAACATGATTTCTCATGTGTAGTGAAATTATTCCTAATTCAAGTTTGTTTCAATGTCTTTGGTCCGTGAACATGAATACGTTCTTTGCTTGAAATAATATTCACTTTCTAATTATTTTATTATCTTCCCATGAGATATATATCGTGCTTGCACATGTATAGTGAAACATTATTATTGCACTGAGTCTATATCATGCCTTAATCTATATACACTTACTTTGCTTGACTTCATATTCACTTTCTGATTCATTTAATCTCTTCCCATGAGATATAACATGCTTACACATGCAGAGTGAAATATTAATCTTGTATCACCCTAAATCTTAACCCAAGACTACTAGTATGTACTCAGGTTAATCTTTAGAATATTACCTCTTGGTCTCATTTTTTACTTAGAAAATACTTAGTGGAAATATGGGTAAAATTTTTCTTTTTGGAATTTAAAATCAAAGTAAGAGCCACGCACGAATCTTTAAGAGGAAGCATCGTATAAGCAAAGCATAAGAAACACATCATATCATGGGAACATCAATTGAATCATAGATATGTATATATATATAACGTGCCTACCCGAAAGGGGCAGGACTATTTGATACATCATGAAACAGAATACAACTGAAATGCAATACAAGGAAATCATAAAAAAGCAAATACAAGGGAAACTACACCCATACCCATGTGCACCTAAAGTAGACAACCTCATAAACAAAAGAAGGTTTGTCCTCAACTATGTGGCGTGTGTGCACTAGCTACTACCCCTCCTATGACTACTCCTGCCTTCCGAGCATCTTTGTGGGGTTGAGTCGATCCACTGACGAATCTCGGCGGGAGTGGTCGAGCGCATCATCGGGGCATGTCCACCGCGGCGAGGGCGCATAGATGGCCGACGAGCCAACCTCGGCTGGACTACCATCTCCTCACTCCCAACCCTCATCGGTGGGGGAGCGGGACTGGAGCTCCAACTGTACATGTGGGATGGCGGGTCCTCGGATGGGTCCGTCTCCGAGTACTGGGGACGCGGCACATACTCGGGATACTCGCGTACTGCTGATGTCTCGGGCTCCATGCGGAGGATCTGCTCATCGCGTGGTCTCGCTCGCTCGAAAATCCCGTTATGACGGTAAGGAGCAGTCGGGCTGAAGTGGTAACTCGGGACAGTGTGCGCGAAGGGTCGTGCCATGAACATGAATACTCTGACAGTGCAGCGACCCTCAAAATGGTATGACCCGAGTGCCGGGTCATGGTGCAGCTCCCATACTGGGGTGTCGATGAAGAGTACAAATGTCGCCATCTGAAGATATGACGGAAGAAAAGAGAGGGAATGAGAATCTTTCTAAAAGAATTCTCAGTAGGGTTATCCCTACCAAGGTGACATCGTCACATCCTCAGGAACCTTGGGTTTATTTCTAAAAAGGTGTGCATGCATATAAATTCCTTTTAAGTTAGTTTTCTAAAGAGGTATTTTATCCAAGGTCCGTCATATTTTATAATGCGTCTTGTAACTTAAAGCAGAGATATACTAATGATATGAATACATCATAAAGGTAAACCAAACAATAGAATAACTAAGAAACATTATAACATTGGCATAAGTATAGTATATGTGACATTGTTAACTGTAACTTTCATCTCATGGGGCCACCCTAAAACATCTCTAGGTTATGAGCTCATACCTTAACTAGTCGTCACTAGTTCTTACTTATCCTATGATAATCGAAACATAAACATAATCCCGACTTTAAAGTACGGGCTAGGGGGCAAACTAAGGATCTCCTCTCTAGGATCATTTCCTCTTTGAAACGCTTTGCTAGCCACGCGGGCCTCGCAATTTGTTCGCTTTGGCAGGTTGCATCTACACATACCCTCACGGATTTGTCTCCTCCTGGGGGTGCCCGGCCGAACCGGTGTCACCCAGGAGAAGCGCCTCAGTGTTGTGTCACATTTAAGTTCTCATAAGTATTAAATCATAAATACCTCATCATTTATCATATTCATTTTTATCATGCATCCTCATATATATATCATCACATGAAACTTTCTCATAACATATGCATCGTCACATAAAACTTCCACACAACATAAACATCATCACATAGTCATATCTAACAATTATCCCCATAAGCTCATAGACTTGATATGTTATAACCCATAGTGTTTTAAACTTTGATTCTTATGAGTCTTAAACTTGCAAATTAATTGTTCTAACATTATCCTTAACTTCTTATACACCTATAGTTTCACAACTAATGAGTTTATACAAATTTTTATGCTCAAGAACTAATCCAAAAAGCACTAAGCAGAATTTGGACAGCTTTATGTTTATGTGATTACGGAGTTCTAGAAATTACGGTTTAGATCTTTATCTCACATTCTAAGTTATTGATCATCAACATCTAGTCTCTTGGGAACCTATAAGGTTATAACTAAGTATTTCTCACCTCACACTATGGTCAAGAACATCTCTAAACCTCAAGAGTGCAGAAATCAAAATCCTAACTTTAAGGGTACCTAGAAGTCACAATAATGACCCTTTCTAAGTTCGGTTTGCTCCTAAGGTTTCAAGATTAAGTCCTAAACCAATTATGAGTCATTTCTACACATATAAATTAATTTAAAACCATGATTATTGAATCTAAACCTTGCTGGACAGAATCCAGAAAAATAAATCTTTAAGGGATCTAGAACTCTCAAATTAATTCTTTTCTAGTTCCTAACTTATCCTATCTTTCACATATGAGTCTTAACATAATTATTACTCAAACATGAGCATATTAACATCATTAACACAGCTCATACAGTGGCCAAACATAGCAAGGCAGAACCGAAACAGAAACTCCATTTAAAGGCATTGAACATAGTTTCTAAAGCACATAAAATACTAGTTTCTCTTGGGACCTTGTTAAAACTTTCAAAACTCTTTTATGAACACTTTTATTATCTAAACTTATGAAAATACTTAAGAGGGCAGTGGCTATATTATTTTCATCTCAAGAGGTCCTAAATTCATAAAACTTAGTTCTACATATTCCTTATACTCATATAAGTTTAGAAAAATTATAAAACATAGTTTTCAATACTTGGGAACACTAAGGCCTCATAGGGCCGAAATATGAAACAAAGGGAATAAATGTTTTAGACCTTTGTTTGAGATATCAATGGGCAAGTCTTTGAGCTCTAGATTCATTTAGGTGATGACATAAAAATAAACATGCTCATGCACTCATTTTAGGTTCCATTAGAAAGTAAAGTGATAGCACAAAGTAAATATGAATGCAACTCATTATTATCTTGGTATTAAGTGAGAACTTGAAATATAGACATGATACTGCATAGCTTGAAATATAAACGTGATAATGCAAGTTCATTCATTATCTTGATATTTAGTGATAGCAAGGAAGTAAACATGATATGCATAGCATAAAATAAACATGATGCAAGATTCATTTTATGGTTAACTAGAGCTCATTCAAGACTTTAACAAGATAGCAACCCAATACAATATCTCAAAGATCACAACACAAAAACCGAAAGTCATATAAAAGAGAAAGAAAGTGAAACTATATCAAGTTCTTTATTAAATACCCAAAACCCCTATCTAGAGAAAAATCTCTAGAACGTGCCGGCCAACTTTAAGGTTGACAATGGTAGGCTTGGGCTTTTAGAAATCCTTAGATTAATTTTCTTAAGTTGAAAAACCATGTGAGATAGATATTCATATAGATAAAGTCATATGGAAAAGAAAACTCAAGCTTTAGAGGTTTCTTTGAGATGAACACAATGTCATCATCTAGAAACTCTCATCATCAAGCTATCATGCTCAAATCAAGGCCTCATGGCCGAAAATGAAAAGAAAGGAAAGACAAAGGAAAGTTAAAAAAGAATCTAAGAGGAAACTTGAGAAAAACACTTTCTTGAGCAAAATAAAGTTTGAAAACAAATCCCTACCTAGTGATGAAGGTAAAAGCTTGAACTTGAAGATGGAAATGAGATGAGCAACACCTCCTAGGATGGTGATGATGATTCCGCCTTGATGAAAGAAAAAGGAAGGAAATGTGTTTTAAGTGAAGTTGTGTTTGAGGTGTGGTGTTTGAGAGGCTTGATGATGGTTCAAGGCTTGGGGTGGTGTTTGATGGTTGAGAGGTGATGATGAGATGAAGAAGATGAAGATGAAAAGAAAGGAAGAACACTCATGAAATTTTGAGAGAAAAAGAAAGACTAGCAAGACAACTCTAAAACTCTAAACTTAGCAAATGCTTCAAAGTGCAACAAGGCTATCACAAGCATCCTATTTATAGAAAAACAAAACCATGGAGCTCACAATGGGGAGGGAGTGGCCGTGTAGTTTGAGGGAGGAAGGAAGAGAAAATATCTCTTACACAAGGTCATTCAAGCATGGTTTGAAGTATGGAAGCTATGCTACAAAGTATGGCTTGATGTGAGTTAATTTCCTATCAAATTTTTATGAAATTAGGCTTCTAGAAACAATGCATGGCTGGAACTTTTCCAGCCAAAAATAAATGGGAAAATGGGGTTGTTTTAATTATTTATTCATGTGGAAATTCAAGCTTGATTGAAAGTTATGACAAGGTATAGTGTATGTGACTTGAGGTATGGCCTTGGAGTGTTGAAAAATTGAACATGTGATGCATATGGAGGGAGAAGGTTCATGGCCTGGTCTGGTTCAGCAAGGGAGGAGGTGAGTTTGACCAATTAATTGTGTGTTAATGGTAAGTTTAGATGTGTATTAGCTTAGGTACAAGATTAGGAATGATTAAGCTTAAGTTTAGGTAACTAAGAATGTGATTTAGGAAGTTTATGACAAGTTTAGGAGTGCTTATACATCATTAAAGAATTTAAAACTCATTTGTGAATAAACAATGTGTAACACAATTTCATGATTTAAGGAATTGGAAAGAGAAAACACTATTTAAGATTCTATGACTAGGTGTCTTAAAATTAAAATATGATTTTAGGTTGTAATTAAGTACTTTTTGGTTCTAATCAACTTTAATAAATTATTTTGACTCAAGATTAATTAAAGGAATTAATTAATCTTCGATTAGAGCCTAATATTGCTTAGGTTTGCTTAATCACGCGATTAAGCGTAAAAATACGAAACTAGGGGCAAAACCGTAATTTTGCACTAATTTTGCTCGGGACTTCAAAAATTAAAACTGAGGTCATAGAATACATAAAAACGCCTTTTAAAACCATCTGGAGAAGTTTCGGGTTCATCCGGCACTTGAAAATGGGTAAAACACCGCAGGGGCGTTTTGGTCATTTTGACCCGAAAACTCGAAAACGAGATTTTCGATTCCGGGAAGGTACACAAGTTATCTAATCCCCTTCCCACATTGAGTTTGCCCTTCGAGTATTTCCGAACCGGCTTTCCTCAAATTCTGGGCCAAAAATGACCTTAGGGGCATTTTGGTCATTTTCACTCTAACAGAAAAATCGGGGCGTTACATTACTCCCCTCCTTAAAAAGAATTTTGCCCTCGAAATTCGTATCTTAGAAAAGTTCTGGATATTTGGACTTCATCTCTGATTCTAATTCCCACGTGTATTCTTCCGACTTGTCTCGTCCCCTCGCCACTTTCACTAAAGGTACAGACTTGTTCCTTAACTGCTTGACTCCGTGATCCACTATTCTCGTTGGCGGTACATTGAAAGTGAGGTCCTCCCTCAACTGTACATGCTCTGGTTCTAGGAGATGACTAGGGTCGGACTCATATTTACGTAACTGGGAGACGTGAAAGACATCATGAAGGTTTGACAGATTGGGTGGTAAGGCTATTTTGTAAGCTACGGATCCGATTCTCTGAAGAATTTCAAAAGGACCGAGAAATCGGGGACTCAACTTTTTAACTTTCATGGCTCTCCCTATTCCTGTAGTGGGGGTGATTCTTAGAAATACATGTTCTCCTTCTTGGAACTCCAAGGGCTTGCGCCTTTTGTCCGCGTAGCTTTTCTGTCGACTCTGAGCGGTTAAGATTCTATCCTTGATTTTCTTGATTTGTTCCGTCGTCTCCCTCACTAACTCAGGTCCTAAGACACTTTGTTCTCTGGGCTCGTACCAACACAAGGGTGATTGGCACTTCTTTCCATATAATGCCTCGTACGGTGCCATACCGATACTTGCGTGATAACTGTTGTTATACGCAAACTCGATTAAAGGCATGTACTTATCCCAACTTCCTTTTTGGTCTAAGACACAGGCTCTTAACATGTCCTCCAGGGTTTGGATTGTCCTCTCGGACTGACCATCCGTTTGTGGGTGGTAAGCAGTGCTTAGGCACAACTTGGAACCAAACGCCTTTTGAAAGGCTCCCCAAAAACGTGACGTAAACCGCGGATCTCAATCCGAGATTATCGTCGATGGTACTCTATGAAACCTTACTATTTCTTGGATGTAAAGCTGGGCCAACTTATCCAACGAGTACGTGACTTGAATAGGTAAAAAGTGGGCTAACTTAGTCAGTCGATCCACGATTACCCATACGGCATCGTGGCCGGCTTGGGTCTTTGGCAATCCTGTCACGAAATCCATTGATATACTCTCCCACTTCCACTCAGGGATTGACAGGGGTTGCAACATGCCAGAAGGTTTTTGGTGTTCGATCTTGACCTTTTGGCAGACCAAACACTTACTCAACCAGGCGACCACATCCTTCTTTAATCCGGGCCACCAAAACATCCTCTTCAAGTCCTGATACATCTTGGTAGTACCAGGATGGATGGCAAAATGGCTCTTGTGAGCCTCCTCCAAGATCTTCTCTCGGAGGTCGCCATCTTGTGGCACATAGATTCGCCCCTCGAACCTCCACAACCAGTCGGGGCCTCGTACAAAACCTTTCAACTTTCCGGCCTTAACTGCCTCGATTGTCTCCATAAAGTCCTCATTTTCTCTTTGGGTAAGCATAATCCTTTGCTTAAACCCACTGGTCACCGTGAGATGACTCATCACGATGCCATTCTCCGTTGTAGACATCCCATGGTTCATATCCCTAAACTTCTCTATTAACCCAACTTCATTAACCATCATATTTGACAGACATAACGAGTTTCGGCTCAAGGCATCGGCTACTACATTAGCCTTGCCAGGGTGGTAACTTAAGCCAAAATCGTAGTCCTTGAGGAATTCCATCCATCTCCTTTGCCTCATATTCAACTCCTTTTGATCAAAGAGGTGCTTGAGACTCTTATGATCGGAGAAAACTTCAAACCTCACACCATACAAATGCTGTCTCCACATCTTTAGAGCGAACACGATGGCTGCTAGTTCTAGGTCATGGGTGGGGTAGGTTACCTCGTGAGGCTTGAGTTGTCTGGATGCATAGGCTACCACTTGCCTATTTTGCATCAACACACAACCTAGACCCTTGCCAGAAGCATCGCAATATACCTCGAAGGGTACATTGGGGTCAGGTAAAACTAAAACCGGGGTTGAGGTGAGCTTTTCCTTAAGCTCTAGGAAACTCTTTTCACACTCGGGGCTCCACTCAAACGGGGCATTCTTCCTAGTGAGCTTGGTTAAGGGTAGGGCTAACCGGGAAAATCCTTTGATAAACCTACGATAATATCCAGCTAAACCCAAAAAGCTTCTAATCTCAGTTACAGAGGTTGGTCTATCCCAATTCATCACAGCATCTATCTTACTTGGGTCGACAGCTATGCCACCTTTTGACACAACATGTCCTAAGAACTTTACCTCCTCTAACCAAAATTCACACTTAGACAACTTAGCGTATAACTTCTTCTCCTTTAATACCTCTAAAACCAACCTTAAATGACGCTCATGCTCCTCGTGGGTTTTCGAATAGATGAGAATATCATCTATGAACACAACCACGAATTGATCTAAATAGGGTCTAAAGATCCTATTCATGTAATCCATAAAAACTACGGGAGCATTCGTCAAACCAAACGACATCACATTGAACTCAAAGTGTCCATACCGAGTTCAAAAGGCGGTTTTAGGAATATCCGAATCTCTAACCCTAATCTGATGGTAACCGGACCTTAAATCAATCTTAGAAAACACTACTGCTCCTTTTAATTGGTCCATAAGATCGTCAATCCTAGGTAATGGGTATTTATTCTTTATGGTTACTTGGTTCAACTGCCTATAGTCTATACACATCCTCATACTTCCATCCTTTTTCTTCACAAATAAGACCGGAGCGCCCCAAGGCGAAGCACTTGGCCTTATAAAATTCTTTTCTAACAGCTCCTCTAACTGGGTTTTCAACTCTGCCAACTCCAAGGGTGACATCCTATACGGGGCTATAGAGATTGGTCCTGTCCCAGGAACCAACTCTATGGAGAATTCAACTTCTCTTTCAGGAGGGAACTCGGGTATTTCATCCGGAAATACCTCGGGATAGTCTCTTACCACAGGTATCTCACCTAGGTTTTGCTCAAAGTCTACATCGCAGGCGGCTAGGAGAACATATCCCTTAGCTTTCTCCCCACTACAGAAGACCTCTACGGAATTTAGGTACAGCCTAATGGGTTGAGTGATGTTTTTGGGAGGAGAAGGGAAAACTACAGTTTGGGTTCCACAATCTAACAACACACGGTTGGCGTGAAGCCAATTCATGCCTAAGATAATGCCTATGTCTTTCAAGGGTAAACAAATTAAATCTATGATAAAAGACCTATTTTCTACAACAAGATGGCAGTTTAAACAACAACGGCAAGTATTAACAGGGCGATTTGTAGGAGTAGAAACAATAAGATCGAAGGGAAGTTTAGAGACTCTTAGATTTAAGGATTCGACACTAGCAAGTGAAATAAAAGAATGAGTAGCACCAGAGTCATATAGTACAGTCAAGGGTTTACCGTTTACTTCGCACATACCTTCAATGAGATCTTTGGACTTCTTGGCGTCTTCCGCATTAAGGGTAAAGACCCTTCCTCGGTATTGTGGGCGGGGGTTTTGGTTTGATGTCCCTTGTCCGGCGCAGTCTTTTGCATAGTGACCAGGCTTGCCACACTTAAAGCACACGTTCTGACCGGCTAAGCATGGGCGATTCCCGTGGTTCTTTCCGCATTGTGGGCAGACATCCACAGTCGTTGCTCTGGGGTAAGCAGCAGGGGTTTGTGGTGCCTTGTTCTTGGCTCCACTTGGTCCTCCATTGTGGTTTCGGGGTCCACCCGGTCCACAGGTTGATTGTTGAAATTCCTCGGGCCTTGATGTTGAAATGGCGGCCTTTGGTGTTGGTTGGATTGTTGGTGAGCAGGAGCTCTTGGTGGTTGTTGTTGTTGTTGTCAGAACTGGTTGGTCTGGTAGGGATTGTAGTGGTTCCTCGAAGGGTATTGTGGTTTGAACTTCGAGGCTTGAGGTCCGAGCCCCTTAGCTCGCTCCGCCCTTGTGATTTGAATCTTTCTTTGTCCTTCTTCAAGGATCCAGCACTTGTTGACCAGAGTCGGGAAGTCTCTGATCTCCATATGGGCCACGGCATAGTTCATCTCTGCCTTCAGACCGGCCTCATACTTCACACACTTCCAAACCTCATCGGGGTTCCTTTGGAACACTCGAGAGAACTTGATCAGCTCCTCAAACTTTGTAGTGTATTGGGCTACAGTAGACCCTCCCTGGGTCAACTGCATGAACTCAATGTCCTTCGCGTTCCTTACGGACTCTGGGAAGTACTTCTCATAGAAGTAAGTCTTGAATAACTCCTACCAATGGGTGTTCGAGGCTTCTAGCAGATGCCTCGTGCCGCTCCAGAACTCGACATCGGACTTCAAGATGAAAGCAAAGAATGTGACCTTCGCTCCTCCGAGCAGTAACGGCAGTAGATCTTCTCCAGGTCTTTGATCCACTCATCAGCCTTATCGGGGTCCATTACCCCTCGAAACACTGGCGGGTTCACCTTGAGAAACTCGCCAAAGCGGGCCTGTTCCACCGTCTCAGCAGCAGGGGGGAGGGGGAACAGGAGCAACATTTGCTTGTTGATCCATCCGGTCGAACATCCGTTCCATGGCTTGTGCCATGCGACGGACAGCAGCAGCAGTTGCATTATCTTAGTCAACATCGGGCGTAGTCCTAGGCCGTCGTCGCGGTGCCATTGGTCCCTAAACACATGAAACAATGAACATCAAGTTGATCAGGCTCAATATTCATGCAAAATGAGCTAGTTACCATGGCACTTGCAAGCAACAGAAGTCATGCATCTCTAGTCCTACAGCTTATCTCTATCAAGCACTACACATGACATAACTATCGCATTATGCTTATAAAGCATAGTCAGTCCAATCCTCAGGCTCCATGAGAATCGAACTACTCTGATACCATAATGTAACACCCTAAATCTTAACCCAAGACTACTAGTATGTACTTAGGTTAATCTTTAGAATATTACCTCTTGGTCTCATTTTTTACTTAGAAAATACTTAGCGGAAATATGGGTAAAATTTTTCTTTTTGGAATTTAAAATCAAAGTAAGAGCCACGCACGAATCTTTAAGAGGAAGCATCGTATAAGCAAAGCATAAGAAACACATCATATCATGGGAACATCAACTGAATCATAGATATGTATATATATATAACGTGCTTACCCGAAAGGGGCAGGACTATTTGATACATCATGAAACAGAATACAACTGAAATGCAATACAAGGAAATCATAAAAAAGCAAATACAAGGGAAACTACACCCATACCCATGTGCACCTAAAGTAGACAACCTCATAAACAAAAGAAGGTTTGTCCTCAACTATGTGGCATGTGTGCACTAGCTACTACCCCTCCTATGACTACTCCTGCTGGTCCGAGTACTGTGGGGTCGAGTCGATCCACTGACGAATCTCGGCGGGAGTGGTTGAGCGCATCATTGGGGCATGTCCACCGCGGCGATGGCGCATAGATGGCTGACGAGCCAACCTCGGCTGGACTACCGTCTCCTCACTCCCAGCCCTCATCAGTGGGGGAGCGGACCGAGCTCCAAGCGTACATGTGGGTTGGCGGGGCCTCGGAGGGGTCCGTCTCAGTAATCGGGACGCGCACATACTGAGGTACTGTGATCTGTTGATGTCTCGGGCTCCATGCGGAGGATCTGCTCATCGCGTGGTCTCGCTCGCTCGAAAATCCCGTTATGATGGTAAGGAGCAGTCGGGGTGAAGTGGTAACTCGGGACGGGGTGCGCGAAGGGTCGTCCCATGAACATGAATACTCTGACAGTGCAGCGACCCTCAAAATGGTATGACCCGAGTGCAGGGTCATGGTGCAGCTCCCATACTGGGGTGTCGATGAAGAGTACAAATGTCGCCATTTGAAGATATGACGGAAGAAAAGAGAGGGAATGAGAATCTTTCTAAAAGAATTCTCAGTAGGGTTATCCCTACCTAGGTGACATCGTCACATCCTCAGGAACCTTGGGTTTATTTCTAAAAAGGTGTGCATGCATATAAATTCCTTTTAAGTTAGTTTTCTAAAGAGGTATTTTATCCAAGGTCCGTCATATTTTATAATGCGTCTTGTAACTTAAGCAGAGATATACTAATGATATGAATACATCATAAAGGTAAACCAAACAATAGAATAACTAAGAAACATTATAACATTGGCATAAGTATAGTATATGTGACATTGTTAACTATAACTTTCATCTCATGGGGCCACCCTAAAACATCTCTAGGTTATGAGCTCATACCTTAACTAGTCGTCACCAGTTCTTACTTATCCTATGATAAGCGAAACATAAACATAATCTCGACTTTAAAGTACGGGCTAGGGGGCAAACTAAGGACCTCCTCTCTAGGATCATTTCCTCTATGAAACGCTTTGCGAGCCACGCGGGCCTCGCAATTTGTCCGCTTTGGCAGGCTGCATCTACACACACCCTCACAGATTTGTCTCCTCCTGGGGATGCCCGGCCGAACCGGTGTCACCCAGGAGAAGCGCGTCTCAGTGTTGTGTCACATTTAAGTTCTCATAAGTATTAAATCATAAATATCTCATCATTTATCATATTCATTTTTATCATGCATCCTCATATATATATATCATCACATGAAACTTTCTCATAACATATGCATCGTCACATAAAACTTCCACATAACATAAACATCATCACATAGTCATATCTAACAATTATCCCCATAAGCTCATAGACTTGATATGTTATAACCCATAGTGTTTTAAACTTTGATTCTTATGAGTCTTAAACTTGCAAATTAATTGTTCTAACATTATCCTTAACTTCTTATACACCTATAGTTTCACAACTAATGAGTTTATACAAATTTTTATGCTCAAGAACTAATCCAAACAACACTAAGTAGAATTTGGACAGCTTTATGTTTATGTGATTATGGAGTTCTAGAAATTACGGTTTAGATCTTTATTTCACATTCTAAGTTATTGATCATCAACACCTAGTCTCTTGGGAACCTATAAGGTTATAACTAAGTATTTCTCACCTCACACTATGGTCAAGAACATCTCTAAACCTCAAGAGTGCAGAAATCAAAATCCTAACTTTACGGGTACCTAGAAGTCACAATAATGACCCTTTCTAAGTTCGGTTTGCTCCTAAGGTTTCAAGATTAAGTCCTAAACCAATTATGAGTCATTTCTACACATATAAATTAATTTAAAACCATGATTATTGAATCTAAACCTTGCTGGACTGAATCCAGAAAAATAAATCTTTAAGGGATCTAGAACTCTCAAATTAATTCTTTTCTAGTTCCTAACTTATCCTATCTTTCACATATGAGTCTTAACATAATTATTACTCAAACATGAGCATATTAACATCATTAACACAGCTCATACAGTGGCCAAACATAGCAAGGCAAAACCGAAACAGAAACTCCATTTAAAGGCATTGAACATAGTTTCTAAAGCACATAAAATACTAGTTTCTCTTGGGACCTTGTTAAAACTTTCAAAACTCTTTTATGAACACTTTTATTAGCTAAACTTATGAAAATACTTAAGAGGGCAGTGGCTATATTATTTTCATCTCAAGAGGTCCTAAATTCATAAAACTTAGTTCTACATATTCCTTATACTCATATAAGTTTAGAAAAATTATAAAACATACTTTTCAATACTTGGGAACACTAAGGCCTCATAGGGCCGAAATGTGAACCAAAGGGAATAAATGTTTTAGACCTTTGTTTGAGATATCAATGGGCAAGTCTTTGAGCTCTAGATTCATTTTAGGTTCCATTAGAAAGTAAAGTGATAGCACAAAGTAAATATGAATACAACTCATTATTATCTTGGTATTAAGTGAGAACTTGAAATATAGACATGATAATGCATAGCTTGAAGTATAAACATGATAATGCAAGTTCATTCATTATCTTGATATTTAGTGATAGCAAGGAAGTAAACATGATATGCATAGCATAAAATAAACATGATGCAAGATTCATTTTATGGTTAACTAGAGCTCATTCAAGACTTTAACAAGATAGCAACCCAATACAATATCTCAAAGATCACAACACAAAAACCGAAAGTCATATAAAAGAGAAAGAAAGTGAAACTATATCAAGTTCTTTATTAAATACCCAAAACCCCTATCTAGAGAAAAATCTCTAGAACGTGCCGGCCAACTTTAAGGTTGACAATGGTAGGCTTGGGCTTTTAGAAATCCTTAGATTAATTTTCTTAAGTTGAAAAACCATGTGAGATAGATATTCATATAGATAAAGTCATAAGGAAAAGAAAACTCAAGCTTTAGAGGTTTCTTTGAGATGAACACAATGTCATCATCTAGAAACTCTCATCATCAAGCTATCATGCTCAAATCAAGGCCTCATGGCCGAAAATGAAAAGAAAGGAAAGACAAAGGAAAGTTAAAAAAGAATCCAAGAGGAAACTAGAGAAAAACACTTTCTTGAGCAAAATAAAGTTTGAAAACAAATCCCTACCTAGTAATGAAGGTAAAAGCTTGAACTTGAAGATAGAAATGAGATGAGCAACACCTCCTAGGATGGTGATGATGATTCGGCCTTGATGAAAGAAAAAGGAAGGAAATGTGTTTCAAGTGAAGTTGTGTTTGAGGTGTGGTGTTTGAGAGGCTTGATGATGGTTCAAGGCTTGGGGTGGTGTTTGATGGTTGAGAGGTGATGATGAGATGAAGAAGATGAAGATGAAAAGAAAGGAAGAACACTCTTGAAATTTTGAGAGAAAAAGAAAGACTAGCAAGACAACTCTAAAACTCTAAACTTAGCAAATGCTTCAAAGTGCAACAAGGCTATCACAAGCATCCTATTTATAGAAAAACAAAACCATGGAGCTCACAATGGGGAGGGAGTGGCCGTGTAGTTTGAGGGAGGAAGGAAGAGAAAATATCTCTTACACAAGGTTATTCAAGCATGGTTTGAAGTATGGAGGCTATGCTACAAAGTATGGCTTGATGTGAGTTAATTTCCTATCAAATTTTTATGAAATTAGGCTTCTAGAAACAATGCATGGCTGGAACTTTTCCAGCCACAAATAAATGGGAAAAATGGGTTGTTTTAATTATTTATTCATGTGGAAATTCAAGCTTGATTGAAAGTTATGACAAGGTATAGTGTATGTGACTTGAGGTATGGCCTTGGAGTGTTGAAAAATTGAACATGTGATGCATATGGAGGGAGAAGGTTCACGGCCTATTCTGGTTTAGCAAGGGAGGAGGTGAGTTTGACCATTTAATTGTGTGTTAATGGTAGGTTTAGATGTGTATTAGCTTAGGTACAAGGTTAGGAATGATTAAGTTTAAGTTTAGGTAACTAAGAATGTGATTTAGGAAGTTTATGACAAGTTTAGGAGTGCTCATACATCATTAAAGAATTTAAAACTCATTTGTGAATAAACAATGTGTAACACAATTTCATGATTTAAGAAATTGGAAAGAGAAAACACTATTCAAGATTCTATGACTAGGTGTCTTAAAATTAAAATATGATTTTAGGTTGTAATTAAGTACTTTTTGGTTCTAATAAACTTTAATAAATTATTTTGACTCAAGATTAATTAAGGAAATTAATTAATCTTCGATTAGAGCCTAATATTGCTTAGGTTTGCTTAATCACGCGATTAAGCGTAAAAATAAGAAACTAGGGGCAAAACCATAATTTTGCACTAATTTTGCTCGGGACTTCAAAAATTAAAACTGAGATTATAGAATACATAAAAATGCCTTTTAAAACCATCTAGAGAAGTTTCGGGTTCATCCGGCACTTGAAAATGGGTAAAACACCGAAGGGGCGTTTTGGTCATTTTGACCCGAAAACTCGAAAACGAGATTTTCGATTCCGGGAAGGTACACAAGTTATCTAATCCCCTTCCCACATTGAGTTTGCCCTTCGAGTATTGCCGAATCGGCTTTCCTCGAATTCCGGGCCGAAAATGACCTCAGAGGCATTTTGGTCATTTTCACTCTAACAGAAAAATCGGGGCGTTACAAATCTTTCTTAGGTTCGTGTAATACAGACTGCATGATTGAAATCACTTGTGATTGATTGGCTATATGTGATTAGTGCATGCATTTGGGCAAAAGAAAAGCAAGTGATGCATATATGTGACAAAAAAGAATGTATGAACTTCAATTGTCCATGTCAACAAAACAATACTTTTGTTGGGTGAAAAGGAATGCAAAATAAGAAACTTTCCTAGAGATATTATGAGTCAGTAGACATATCGACTAGGAATAGATTTGTGTATGATTTGGAACAATAAAAAAAATGAAGTCCGATGATAACGTATAGGAATGAGCTCAGTCCTAATAAGCCGTCTATTACCTCGTTGTGGAGTTATCCTGTAATACCTGGTGTACATGTATCAGTAGACAAGTTTTGTATGGCCTCAAAGTCCCCAGGACCCACCCATGTTGGGTTTGAGATTTTGCTAAATTTAGAGCCTACACCTCCTTGGAGGGCTATATGATAAAGCTATTTTCTTAGATCAAAAGTTCTGGTAATTGCTCTCCAAAGGAAAATAAATTGAAGAGTGATATTTAATGAATTTTAGGAAACCTCCAGACATTTCGTTTTTAGCCCACAAGTTTAGAAAATAATAAAAATTCTTGAATTTGAACTAAAACTTAAAAATTGGATTTTGATTGGTTGAGGTTTTAATTTTTTTGATATTTTATTTGAATCCAAATGGGGGGTATTTCTTATTTATATTTATGTTTTAAAGTTAACGTATTAACTTAAAATTAAGAAATGTAAATAATGTTGTTGGGTTCTGTTGCTGCATAATTCTACAGAACAGTCTTGCTGCAGCAAGATTTACTTGCTGCAGTGAGTGCACTTGATGTCAGCACAGTGCAAAACAACGCAGTTTTGATAAATGAGATCCCTACCCCTATAAAACACACCAAGCTTAGGATTTCACTCCCTATTTTCGAATCATACCCCAAAACATCACCTCCTTTTCTTCTTCCTCCCCTCCACTCTCATCCTCCATCAAATCTTCTCCCTCCAAGCTTCAAGGTGAGTTTAGTTGTTAGTTTATGCTTCCTTTTTCTCCTTCCTCCCTATTCTAGAGTATAGGCTTTGTTGTTTCCCTCATTATTGTCAAGTTGGGGGTGCTCCCCCAATGTTGTTAGAGTAATCTAGAGGTATCCATAGAGTATTAATGAGTTTAATGGTTGAAATGGCAGACATTAGTGCCATCCCTTCTCCCCGGAGCTTTACCGGAGTTGTTCCCTCTTGTTCTCCCTTTCCAAGTGAGTAGGTTCTGTAACATCCTCCCAACTACAACACTATCCTTAAGTAATGACATTATACTTAAGAGTTGTTACTTATAAATCAGCACACCTCTCTTAAATATCTATAACAAGAATTGGTCAAATCACGTAGTAACTAATTCGTGGTTTTATCAAATATATATATCCAATGAACAAAATAGTTATTTAATTACAAAATCAATTATAAAAGGAAGGTCTTATAAGAGCTTTATAGTATATTTGTTATCTCTTAAAGGTATAGACATATATGTATTTATATAAAACTAATAATAATAAATACAAGTCTTCTCTACGAAACTACTGCAAAGTTAATTCCCTTCATGCTGCAACCTCCTTGTCCACTAGATCAACCTGGAGACGACACGGAAACATAAACACATAAGGATGAGAATTATACAATTCTTAGTAGAGCTTTTCCCTAGACACAATAATAAATGTCATCGTCATCGTTCCAGCCACTTCTGTTTATTAAGAAAAAGTGATCTTGTATTACATAACAGTAGTTCATTTTTAAAGTTCCAAATCATAATTTCGAAGTGGATTTCTTTTAACATTCACTCACTCAATTCACAGGTAATATAAGGCTCAAGATCATACTAGATAATATTGAATAGCATAACTCAATATGATATAAATATGTATATGCCAATTAAAATGAAATTATCTTCAAGGGGCCCTACTCTATCTTATAGCCATAGATCTCATATCAGTGCATTTTTCTTTTTTCATCAACATAGGGAAGACTTAGTTTATACCCAACAGGTATTTGCCGCAGACAACTCCGTAATGGATAATTTATACCAAAAGGTATCTGCCGTTGACAGCTCCACAAAGGGGTAATTCATACTTAATGGTGTAACACCCTAAATCTTAACCCAAGACTACTAGTATGTACTTAGGTTAATTTTTAGAATATTACCTCTTGGTCTCATCTTTTACTTAGAAAATACTTAGCGGAAATATGGATAAAATTTTTCTTTTTGGAATTTAAAATCAAAGTGAGAGCCACGCATGAATCTTTAAGAGGAAGCATAGCGAAACATATAAGCAAAGCATAAAGAAGCACATCATATCATGGAGACATCAACTGAAACATAGATATATATATATATATATACTGTGCCTACCCAAAGGGCAGGACTATTCAATACATTGGGAAGTGGAATACAACTGAAATGCAATACAAGGAAATCATAAAAAGCAAATATAAGAGAAACAACACCCATACCCATGTGCACCTAGAGTAGACAACCTCATATACAAAAGAAGGTTTGTCCTCAACTATGTGGTGTGTGTGCACTAACTGCTACCCCTCCTACGACTACTCCTGCTGATCCGAGTACCGTGGGGTCGAGTCGATCCACTGACGAATCTCGGCGGGAGTGGTCGAGCGCATCATCGGGGCATGTCCACCGTGGCGAGGGTGTAACATCCCCTGCTGCTTTATGGATTGACGACTGTCCCCACAAACCAACACGGGTCTTTTCAGCATGTTTTGTCCTCACTCACATGCTTCCTGGGAAAACTTCCCAGGAGGTCACCCATCCTAAAATTACCCCAAGTCAAGCATGCTTAACTGTGGAGTTCTTTCAGTTTGGGCTACCGAAAAGAAGATGCATCTTGTTGATATAGGTAGTACAAATCAATTCATATAAGCCCTCCTCAACTGTATAGTCCCATACCTATACAGTCTCAGGATCCCTCTCATTCGGGTGTGTAATCGGTTCATTCATGTACCCCTCCGCTTAGAGGACCTTGCGAGGAGCCGCTCCTTGTCCGTGCCCTCTTTGCACCGGTGATCACTCCTCGTCCTCGTCCCCGGGCGTTACATACATCCCCAAATTTATAACTAAGATAAATATTAATCTTAATTATCGATAGCAAAACCAAGAGAATCTGGACAAATGTTATGAAACACAACAAATAGACTACTTAAGTATATCTAGAGAAAAATGCAAAGAATTACGAAAATGCCATCCCTTAGTGGAAATTATGAAAATGCCCTTGCTATGTAAAGGAAATTACCAAACTACCCTTGCCTTATTAAATGACAAAGATACCCTTACTCTATGAATGGAATTACAAGAATACCACTATCATTGTCTACTTACAAAAATATCCTTGTCTTAGTTAAAGAAATTACTATATTGCCATTTGCACAAATCTCTAGACTTGTCTTTAGACAAGAATGAATCTAAGCCATTAGATTAAGATGATAACACAATAATTTAACCACATACATCATACACATTTTTGAATCACATACATGCACTAAAGGTTAGAAAATCTCCAGTAACATCTTTGCACAAAACATGGAGCATTTTCATCCAACATGTTTGCACAAAACATGGAAACATGTTTGCACAAAACATGGAGCATTTTCATCCAACATGTTTGCATAAAACATGGAAACATGTTTGCACAAAACAAGGAGCATTTTCATCCCAAAATTTAGCTAACATGTTTCCATAAATCATGCTCCAAGTGCTTTCCTTCTTCTGTTTTTTTCCTCTAATCTTTCCACTATAAATACTCCTCAAACTCTCTTCAATTCAGAAACTCCCTAAGTGTTCTTTCTTTCTTATTCTATCATTCTTCTTAGACTTCTCTTGATCCTCTAAACTTCATCCAAAAACTTAAATCCTAAGTCCAAACTTTCACTAGCCCTCACAAGAGTTACAATCTTTAACTCTAGTGAGAAATATTTTCTTAAGCACTCAAGTTCTAGAGCCAAGATTCAAAGAGGGTCATCCACTCCAAGGACTCTTGTTCAAGCTTAAGGAAGAAGAGAAGGACCTTTTTTTAGACCCTACACAAGAGGTAGGAGCCCTCACTTTGGTTGTGTAAGCCATGATGACATCTAACCTTGCTCATGGTTAGGATGCCATCAAGCTTATGTTTGTTGATAAAAATGTTTCAAGGGGATATTGTATAAATATTTTGTGAAACCCCTTGTTCCATTCTACTTCCAAAGTGATATTATGTTGCTTTCATGCTTAAATGATGCTTGAAAGATGTGTGATCCTTGTGTTAAAATAAATGACATAAAACATGAAAATGGTAAGTGCTGGATTTTTGGCTATTTCTTGCAGTAGGTGTTCCGAAATTTAATACTCATAAAATATGAAGTATCTTGAAATAAAAATATTTTTACCATAAACTAGGCGCATCATAAAACACTCTCCAAAAAGAATCACCCAAAATGGAGTTTTCTAGCTCAAGATATAAATTTTTAAAGTAGAGCCTAAGACTGAAACTTTAAATCTGACCTTGTAGTAGTAAAATAGGTGTAACTCACTCTAGAAAAATGCAAATGGACTGATTTCAACTTTGTTGGAGAGCTAACACATATAGGAATACACCCATGTATGTTATGTATAAAGCTTTGTACCACGTAAATACAGAATGAGAAATAAATTTCGGGATAGTGTAATGTAAAAGTGCAGTTTGGAAAGGTTCTGGCTAAGGAAAGACTTGGTATTTAAGCATGTCCATTGTGACCCACCTCTCTTTCCTGGGAACCCTCCTATGCATAGTTTACAATTGATTTACACTATTCCAAAGATGAAAATGCTAAAATTTGATGAGTTAGGAATTTGGAACTACCTTTACTAAGCTGAGATAACAAGTATACAGAGAATTATAAACTTTCTTCTAAAAGATGTCAAAACTATAAATAAAAATCAAGTCTTGTAAAAAGAGAATTTTAAGAATTTAAGTAGAATAATAATCTTCAAGAGTTATATGAAAACCATAATAAAAATATATAAAGAACCTATAATAATATTTTGAAGTGCATTAATGTATTAATGGAATTCTAAGAATACAAAGAACACTAAGAGAAAAAGATAATACTAAGACATCCATTACCTCTTAGCAACACTAGGAACTCAACTTGATAACTTTGGATGCTTAAAATGAATCATTTATGAAAATGTTTACTATGAGATTTACATGATATTATCCATGTTTCATCAAGTGAATTATAGTAAAGTGAATGTATGGTGATGAGTTATGAAATGATGAAGATGAATGATTGATTGCCCATGATTTATTGTGATTACATGATGATATGCATACATTCATTTTCAAAGGAAATAATAAAAGTAAAGTTTGAAAAAGTAGCAATGAAAGTCTAGAAAAGTGGACTTGAGCTAAACTCACGGCTTAACCCCCTAAACCGTTGAGATCACGGCAACGGAAAGGAAACCAAAAAGGTTGTGGCGACGGCCACGGTATGAGCTCATTACCCTTTTAGGGTGGTCTAAAGCATTGATGCATTCATCCCGTGAGTAATTAAGAAATATGTTGATCACTAAACAAGTGAATGTTGAGGATGAGTAATCATGAAATGCATGTAGCTCCTAAATGATTATTGCTTATTAGTGGTTTTACATGATATGCTTATATGTATGCTTGATGAAATATTGAATGGATATTTCTGCTAATGTTCAAGATTAGTTTAAAAGTAACTGCACTTCGGCTAATCACGTTTGTGAAAGTTTGATAATTGAATCCTTATCTGTTCACCTTTTTATAATAAACTCGAAGTGACTGGGACAACAACGATGACACTTTTAGTACAAGTAGGAACTCCTACTGAGAAATCATGTATTTCTCACTCCTATGTTTATTTTCTGTTGTCGTTACCAGAGACAGACGTGTCCACCTAAAGCAACGGTCAGAATGAGGAAGGAGGTAGCACGTGAAGATTTCAAACCGTTCAAGTAGGAGCATTCCGAGCTTTAGTTACATTATAGTTTGTGAGAAACAATTAGTAATAGTAGAACTTATATTGTTATTTGTAATAACTTATCAGTATGATATATGCCCTGTTGTGACTTATGTATTAAGTGATTATATTCCAGTTTATGTGATAATAGTTCTACACTTAGTCTCTTATTCCGCTTATTTAATTAAGTGCGCAATGTAACTTGATTATTATCTATAAAAGCGCTATGTATTTCACTTCTCGTTACAGGCTTAAGTTTTCAAAAAATTAATTTATTTAAAGAAAAAAAAACTTCCACTATTTTTCTAAGTTAATTTCAAAAGAAAATAAATACAAGGCAAAAGTGACAACTAATAGAATCCAAATGTGAACTTAAGCACAGTGGGGTTCTATTAGGGTGTTACAGAGGGCGCATAGATGGCCGACGAGCCAACCTCGGCTGGACCACCGTCTCCTCACTCCCAGCCCTCATAGGTGGGGGAGCGGGACTAGAGCTCCAACTGTACATGTGGGATGGCGGGGGTCCTCGGATGGGTCCGTCTCCGAGTACTGGGGACGCGGCACATACTCGGGGTAGTCGCGTACTGCTGATGTCTCGGGCTCCATGCGGAGGATCTGCGCATCGCGTGCTCTCGCTTGCTCAAAAATCCCGTTATGAAGGTAAGGAGCAGTCGGGGTGAAGCGGTAGCTCGGGACGGGGTGTGCGAAGGGTCGTCCCATGAACATGAATACTCTAATAGTGCAGTGACCCTCAAAATGGTATGACCCGAGTGCCGGGTGATGGTGCAGCTCCCATACCGGGGTGTCGATGAAGAGTACGAACGTCGCCATCTGAAGATATGATGGAAGAAAAGAGAGAGGGAATGAGAATCTTTCTAAAAGAATTCTCAGTAGGGTTATCCCTACGTAGGTGTCATCGTCACATCCTCAGGAACCTTGGGTTTATTTCTAAAAAGGTGTGTATGCATATAAATTCCTTTTATGTTATTTTTCCAAAGTGTTATTTTATCCAAGGCCCATCATATTTTACAATGTGTCTTATAGCTAAGCATAAAATAATCTAATGATATGTGTGCATCATAAAGGTAAACCAAACAATAGAATAACTAGGAAACATTATAACATTGGCATTAGTATATGTGACATTGTTAACTTTAACTTTCATCTCATGGAGCCGCCCTAAAACATCTCTAGGTTATGAGCTCATACCTTAACTAGTTGTCACTAGTTCTTACTTATCCTATGATAAGCGTAACATATACATAATCCCGACTTAAAAGTGCGGGCTAGGGGGCAATTTAAGGATCACCTCTCTTAGGGTCATTTCCTCTTTGAAACGCTCTACTAGCAACTAGTGCATCGTAGTTTTGTCCGCTTTGGCAAGCTCTATGTCAATACCCTCACGGATTTGTTTTCTTGGGGGTGCTCGGCTAAACCGGTGTCACCCAAGAAGGCGTCTCAGTGTTGTGTCACATTTAAATTATCATAAAGTGTTAATTCATAGATACATCATTATCCATTACATAAATCTCTTTTCATAGCATATACATCATCACATGAAACTTTCTTCATAGTGCATACATAAAACCATAGCATATACATTATCACATAATCACACCTTAGACAATCATTCATACAAACTCCCAAGCTTATTATGTTATAAACTTATAGTATGTTATGCTTTGGTTCCTTTGAGTCTTAAACTTGTAAACTAATCGTTCTAGTGTTATTCTTAACCTCTTACACACCTATAGGTTCTCAACTAATAAGTGTTATTAATTTTTATGCTCAAGGACTTATCCAAACAGCACTATGCAAATTTGGACAGCTTATATTTGTGTGATTACGGGGTTCTAGAGATTACGGTTTAGACCCTTAAAGTCCTTAACTCACATTCTAAGTTATCGATCATAAAAACCTAGTCTCTTGGGAACCTATGAGGTCATAACTAAGTATTTCTCACCTCACACTATGGTCAAGAACATCTCTAAACCTCAAGGATGCAGAATTTTAAATCCTAACTTTACGGGTACCTAGAAGTCACAACAATGACCCTTTCTAAGTTTAGTTTGCTCATAAGGCTTCAAGATTAAGTCCTAAACCAATTATGAGTCATTCCTACACATTTAAACTAATTTAAAACCATGATTATTAAATCTAAACCTTGCTGGATAGAATCCAGAAAATTACATAATTAAAGGATCTAGAATTCTCAAATTAATTCTTTTCTAGTTCCTAACTTATCCTATCTTTCACATATGAGTCTTAACATTATTGTTACTCAAACATAGGCACATTATCATCATTGGAATAGCACATACCGTGGCAGCAAAGAGCAAGGAAGAACCGAAAATATACTTCTCCATACAAGGCATAAAACATAATTTCTAAAGCACATAAAATACTAGTTTCTCTTGGAACTCTTTGTAAACTCTCTAAGCTCATTTATAAACAATTTTAACATCTAAAATCACAAGAATATTTAAGAGGGCAGTGACCAATTCATCTTTGTCTCAAGAGGTTCTAAATTCTCAAAACTTGGTTCTATGCATTCCTTAAACTTACTTAAGCTTGGAAAAATTATAAGACATAATCTCAAATACTTGGAAACCTCAAGACCTCTTAGGGCCGAAATATGAACCCAAGAAAAACACATATTGTTAGACCTTTGTTGAGACCACAATGGGCAAGTCTTTGAGCTCTAGGTTCATTAAAGTGATGACATAAAAATGAACATGCTTATGCACTTATTTTAGGTTCCATTAGAAAGTAAAGTGATAGCACAAAGTAAACATGAATGCAACTTATTATTATCTTGGTATTAAGTGAGAACTTGAAATATAAACATGATAATGCATAGCTTGAAATATAAACATGATAATGCAAGTCCATTCATTATCTTGGTATTTAGTGATAGCAAGGAAATAAACATGATATGCAAAGCATAAAGTAAACATGATGCAAGGTTCATTTTATGATTAACTAGAGCTCATTCAAGACTTTAACAAGATAACAACCCAATACAAATCTCAAAGATCTCAACACAAAAATCGAAAGTCATATAAAAGAGAAAGAAAGTGAAACTACATCAAGTTCTTTATTAAATACCCAAAACCCCTATCTAGAGAAAAATCTCTAGAACGTGTCGGCCAACTTTAAGGTTGACAAGGGTAGGCTTGGGCTTTTAGAAATCCTTGGATTAATTTTCTTAAGTTGAAAAACCATGTGAGTTAGATATCATATAGATGAAGTCATAAGAAAAGGAAAACTCAAGCTTTAGAGGTTTCTTTGAGATGAACACAATGTCATCATCTAGAAACTCTCATCATCAAGCTATCATGCTCAAAATCAAGGCCTCATGGCCGAAATGAAAAGAAAGGAAAAACAAAGGAAAGTTTCAAAAAGAATCCAAGAGAAAAACTAGAGAAAAATACTTTCTTGAGCAAAACAAAGTTTGAAAACAAATCCCTACCTTGTGATGAAGGTAAAGCTTGGGCTTGAAGATGGAAATGAGATGAGCAACACCTCCTAGGATGGTGATGATGATTCGGCCTTGGTGAAAGAAAAAGGAAGGAAATGTGTTTCAAGTGAAGTTGTGTTTGAGGTGTGGTGTTTGAGAGGCTTGATGATGGTTCAAGGCTTTGGGGTGGTGTTTGATGGTTGAGAGGTGATGATGAGATGAAGAGATGAAGAAGATAAAGATGAAAAGAAAGGAAGAACACTCTTGAAATTTTGAGAGAAAAAGAAAGACTAGCAAGACAACTCTAAAACTCTAAACTTAGCAAATGCTTCAAGGTACAACAAGGCTATCACAAGCATCCTATTTATAGAAAAACAAAACCATGGAGCTCATCAAGGGAGGGTGCTGGCCGTAGCTTTGAAGGACAAAGGGAGAGAAAAATATCTCTTTGATTGTGTCATAGAAGCATGGTTTGAAGTATGGAAGCTATGCTACAAAGTATGGTTTGATGTGAGTTAATTTCCTATCAAATTTTTATGAAATTAGGCTTCTAGAAACAATGCATGGCTGGAACTTTTCCAGCCACAAATAAATGGAGGAAATGATCTATTTTAATTAGTTATTTCCTTGGAAAATCAAGCTTGATTGAAAGTTATGACAAGGTATAGTGTATGTGACTTGAGGTATGGCCTTGGAGTGTTGAAATATTGAACATGTGATGCATATGGAGGAGGTGAGGCTTCGCCCAGACCTAGAAGCAGAGTGGGGAGGATGATTTGATCATGTAATTGGGTGTTAATGGTGGGTTTAGATGTGTATTAGCTTAGGTACAAGGTTAGGAATGATTAAGCTTAAGTTTAGGTAACTAAGAATGTGATTTAGGGAGTTTATGACAAGTTTAGGAGTGCTCATACATCATTGGAGAATTTTAAACTCATTTATGAATAAACAATGTGTAACACAATTCCATGATTTAAGGAATTGGAAAGAGAAAACACTATTCAAGATTCTATGACTAGGTGTCTTGAAATTAAAATATGGTTTTAGGTTGTAATTAAGTACTTTTTGGTTCTAATCAACTTTAATAAATTATTTTGACTCAAGATTAATTAAGGAATTTAATTAACCTTCGATTAGAGCCTAATATTGCTTAGGTCTGCTTAATCACGCGATTAAGCATAAAAACACGAAACTAGGGGCAAAACCGTAATTTTGCACTAATTTTGCCCGGGACTTCTAAAATTAAAACTGAGGTCATAGAATACATGAAAACGCCTTTTAAAACCATCTAGAGAAGTTTCGGGTTCATCCGACACTTGCAAATGGGTAAAACACCGCAGGGGCGTTTTGGTCATTTTGACCCGAAAACTCAAAAACGAGATTTTCGATCCCGGGAAGGTACACAAGTTATCTAATCCCCTTCCAACATTGAGTTTGCCCTTCGAGTACTGCCGAACCGGCTTTCCTCGAATTCCGGGCTGAAAATGACCTCAGGGGCATTTTGGTCATTTTCACTCTAACAGAAAAATCGGGGCGTTTCAAATGGTATCTATCGTGGATAACTCCATAAAAAGGGAATTTCATACCAAACGGTATCTGCCGTGGATAACCCCACAAAGGGTAATACCCCTTTTCCCCTTCCTCTTTACCTAGCCTAAGTCTTGGTTCTGTTTTGCCCATATATCAGAACATGCACAATTGAAGTTTATACATTCTCGTTTCTCATATAATTGCATCATGTACTTTTCTTTTCTCAAATGCATGCATAAGCCACATGTAGGCATTCAATCACAAATGATTCTTGTAACGTCCTGATTTTTCATGCTGTGTTAAAATTACCAAAATGCCCCTAGGTAAATTTTACACGAGATTTGAGGATGAGAAATCTTTAATAAGGAATTTTAACATTAGAACAACATTATATGAGGCTTGAATAGAAATCTATGCGAAAAATCACAAATCCCGATTTTTCTGTGTACAAATGACCAAAATGCCCCTGAGGTCGTTTTGCCCCAAAAATCAAAGATAACCAATCCCGATTATCCTCAAGGGGTTAATTTTATGTTTGAAGGGGATTATTTGTGTTATGTTGATGTCACGGTAAAAATCTCAACCCCGAATTTTACTGTACGTAAAATTACCAAATTACCCCTGCGGTAATTTAGTGTGAAATTAAGCAATCCTTGAACCCAGTTATCACTGAGAAGTTCAAAGTGATTTATTTCAAGTATGACTTGATATTTAGAAATTTTCAGGTAATTCTATAAAGCTTTTATGTGAAATTACCTTTTTACCCCTAGTTGTGCTAAATAAGTTCACTTATGGAATTAAGGAGATGTTAAAGCTCTAATTGAACTCAAAATTGATTTCATTCATTAACCTTGAGTTAAAAATTAATTACCTAAAGTTAAAAATAATTACTTGAGGTCAAAAAATAATTACCTAGGATAATTAGAGTTTAAGAAATTTTTAGGAAAATTAATCTCCTTTCTTGATTCCTAGAGCTCATAAAATTAGTGATGCTAAGATTAAAATTAAGAATTACGGTTTAGGTAAAATTTAGTATAGAACTTATGTTACAAATTGATTTTTAACTCATTAGAAAACTAACTTCATTTACTAGTGTATGATTATTCTTTTACTTCATTTTAATTTGTCCTAAACACTTGACCTTTTACCATTTTCACTAATCTATCAATTCCAAATCTTTTACCTAAGTAATTACACATCTAATACATGTTTTACCACTCATAAAAGAGCACAAATCTGATCATAATGGACCAGAAAACCGTGGCCATCATGCACCATGTGCATCATATTTTATTTGCTTTTCCAACATAAAAAGACATCCAACAAAGACACCACACCTTAAGCTTTCTTTTGCATTGTTTTTGTTCTTGTTTAATCAAAAGAAAACCCACCCATTTCAGCCATGATATGATCAGCCACTATGTCTCCCATTAGCATCATATTTTAGAATTTCCATCCATTATACATGTGCAAAATCATTACAATACCATAAGCTTTCTTTTTCTAAAGTTTTCTTTAACCAAAAAATGAAATAAATCCTCCATTTTTCCAGCCTTGAGTCCACGGCCAAACAGCCTTCATAAGGCTATAAATACATGCTCTCTCATTGCTAAAATGTTCACACAAACACTCTTGTCCTTAGCATTTTCTTACTTGATAGTTTTCTTACTCAAAGTGTGCTCAAAGTTATCTAATTCTCTCAGGAATTCCAGCTTTCTTTCTCTTCCTTATTCTCACTCAAGAGACTCCATTTCCAACCTCTAACCAAGCTCTAAACCTTAAGCATACATATTCCAATCATAAATCAACTCCTAAGCACTTAAACTTTCCATTTCCAAGCATTAGAACACAAGAAAAATCCTTCCTACACTCCAACCTTCTTGGCCGAAATATCACAAGCATTAGGACCATATTTTTGGTTCTTGATTGATCATAGAAGATCAAGCTCTCTTTAAAAATCAAGAAACAACTTGGTAGGGATTTTATTTCATGTTCTTTCTTATGCTTTTTCATTGAATTTTCGATTTTGATGAGGTTCTTGGAACCATAGTATTAATGGACTCTAAAACTCACTAATCTTTATGATCTATGAGGAACAAGAACTTAATCTTGTAAAGTTTGAGCTTTAAGTGAACAAGATGGTAAAATGGACTTGCATTCATGTTTATTTTATGCTATCACCTAAATCCTTAAGATAAATAAATGGATTTGCATATCATGTTTATCTTCGAGCCATCACCTTAATTCTTGAAGATAAAAATAAAGTGCATAGCATATTTACTTTCAATGTCATCACATTAATCTCAAAAGATAAAAATGAATTTGCATAGCATGTTTATTTTTATGCTATCACCTAAATCTTAAAGATAAAGAGATGATGATTTGCATAGCATGTTTATCTTTGAGCCATCACCTTAAATTTTGAAGATAAAAATGATGTGCATAGCATGTTTACTTTCAAAGTCATCACTTAAGACCTTAAAGCTCAAGAATTGTTCTTGGATCTTAAATAGAAATTTTATTTCATGGCTACCCTAATGAATATGTAATTTCGGCCATGATATGATCACGATAACTTTTCTTTGATTTTTATGGTTTAAATTTTGTGTTTTGGAATTTTTATAAGTTGTTCTTTGGAAGTTTTACAAGTCTAGAAACTTAAAGGATAGTAAAAGTAGCATTTTTATGAGCAAAAAGATTTATTATTGAACTTTGAAAATTGCTCTCTGTTTGGTATTAATTTTTGGTCATTCTAAGTGGTAAAAATAATTTTAGGTGCTTCCTAAGTCTTAAATCAAGTAATAAGGAAAACTAGTATCTAGAAATGATCAAAATTGAAATCTTATAAAGCTTTAGAAAATAAACTTTCTGATACTATTACTGTTTCGGCACTATTCATCACTGTAGGTACTGTTCATATGAAAAATAATAATTAATAATTATTGTAAAAATTATTTTTAGTGTCTTAGATGTATAAAAGAATAATTACAAGTGTTAACTTGGGCCGTTTTGCAAATTACCAAAAGTTGTGTTTTGAATTATCAATTATGTGATTTCAGCCAAATGACTTTAATTCGAGTTAATAATGATGTTAAATGTGTCCATGTGTTTAGAATATCATTTATGATGTTTAGGAAAAGTTTTAGAAGTTTCGGTAATTGTTAAGGGTGAAAAATGAGTGATTTTGCACTTTGACCCCTAAAGTGTAGCAAAATTTGTTCTATGACCAAAGATAGTTTTTATGATGAACTTAGATGAATTATAAGTGTTATGTGTCTCTTAAAAGTATAGAGAAATTTTGATTATCATTTGTTTGAGGAGATGTGTTAAAAAGAAAAATTACGTTTTAACCCGTAATCTTTGAGAAATTGCAGTTTTGACCCTCTTTTAGGCTTAAGTGTAAATATTAATAATTTGAGGAGATTAGTGTGAATGATATCTTATGGAAGTCATATTCATGTGATTTAGTTGAAATTTATATGATTTGTGATATTTGTGCTATGATACCAATTAAGGATTATGCATGCTTAATTCTTATTTTATGCAATTGGCGATCATTAATATATGACATCTATTATGTTGAGTATGTTCACTTTCATGAGATATTTGATAATAGCATGCTTATATAAATGTACATATGCATATTTATATGATCAATTACTTGATGAATTGTAGCATGCTATATATATGATTGATTAATTGAGATGCATATTTAAGAATTCTATAAGCATGATATATTAAATGATAAGTTATGATTATATGTTCATGCTTGCATCTATGAATAACATACTAAGATAAAAGGTGACATAGGAAATATGGAAATGATCCTCTAGACTCCCCGAATTAAAGGTTATGAGAGGTGATCCAATGGGGTAATCCTCTAGACTCCCCGAATTAAAGGTTATAATAGGATATTCAATAAGGACCCTTTAGACTCCAGGAATTAATGGTTATGAAAGGTGTTCCTAAACCCCCTAACCCGCACTCTGGGAGTCGGGAATTAACTTATCAAGAGGATAAGTATATACTAGTGACGACTAGTGAGGTATGAGCTCATAACCTAGAACTCTCAAGAGGAGAGAAATTATAGGGTGGTTTCCCCAAGGAAAAAGATTGAGAAATTTAAGTCACCTCAAAACATATTAAGGGAAAGTTATATCAAATGGATTTATGTTCTTTATGTCATGATGCATTTATGTATGAACTCTTATGTTATAATATATATGGCATTGACATGCATTCATGATAATAGTATGATGCATACATGACATCAAGATTCATGCTAAAAGACACGGGTCTCGGCTAATGGTATTTGGAACTTAAAGAATGAATCTTATATATGCCCACATTTTCATAATGAAACCCGAGGTTCCTGGGGACGATGATGATGACACACATATTAGGAGGTAAGGCCCTACTGAGATTCTTTTATAAGATTCTCACTCCCTCTTTATTTCTTTCCATCTCGTCTTCAGAGGTAGATGGTGACGTTCGTGATTTATGTTGATGCCCTTCATGTTCGACGTCTTGCTTCTTGTGATGAGCCAACTCGTAGAATCCATTCTAGGCGTTCCGAGTAGGAAATGTGGGAGAAAAATTTTATGCTAGTTTGCTAAGTTTTTATTTGCATGATAATTCTGTTGGATTAATGTATTTGCTTTGACTATGTCAGTGGTGTGCTGTTTTATTTCCTGTAAGTTTTAGATATTCGATGAGGAACAATCATTATTTATAATGGTGTTATTATATTAATTGAGTGAGGTATTTAATATTTATCTGTGACTTGATGTTATCTTTTTACTTTTATAGGTAAGGTGGTTGATACAAATTAGTTAGTATGCGTGGCTCACGTTTTGTATTTTAAAAAAAAAAATTTACCATATTTTTACTAAAGTATTTTCAAGGTTTAAGTTAAAGACTGGAACAAAAGAGTAATAACTAATAATTAATTTAAATGCGTCCTAGGCGTGTTGAGTTAAATATTACGGTGTTACAATTCTCATTCATGTCTCATATATTAATATTTAAATTCACAAGCATGCATTCATATACATCATACTTGAATCAAATGCCATTATGTCACCAATATAAGGCCTTAGCCTAAATGCAGCATATGGGTAGATTTCACACCATTGTAGCACAATTTAATTTGCACATCAAACAATCAATTTCACAACTACAAAAATTATCCATGACACCTCAATATGTCCATAAAGTCATGTAAAAGTTTTAGATAAAACAAGTTCTCTAATTATGTTAACAAAATTAGACAAATTTGGAGGTCAGAAACCTCCTATTTACAACCAACAGCCAGAATTTCATAATTTTAAACCCTAGCAAATGACTAAATAAACTCATAATAAAAATCAAAGTTGAAGCTCAAGATGTTATCAACACTCTGTAAAATTTTCAAAGAAAAACTCAATCATTTGCTATGATAACAAAATTAGCAAAATTCAATGTTCCAGAATTGGCTATTCACACAATTCAACTATTAGTCTCGGTTTTATATTTTTAGAAAATAGTAAAAGTTATTTTTAAGACCTAAGAAAAATATTGAAAATACCTTAACATATTAGCTTGATCATATAAAATTTTCAGAGCAACAATCCATCTACAAACCCTTTAGAAAATTCACGATTTATAACTTATCAGTCAAATCTGAGAATTCCAGTAGCATGATTCAAAACCTGTTTTGCCAAAATAGGTTTCTAACATCATCCAAACACTTCACCAAAATTAAAACATCAATATCAATATATTATCAACTAATAGAACTAAAAATATCAAATTGAACTAGTGATTAACATAGAAAAAAGGATTTGAAAACAAAAGAGGTTTGTAAACCCTACTTGAGTGGCTTTAGGGATCTTGGCTCCAAAGGATTATCCAAGAGTGATCTAGCTCATTTTGAGGCCACCAAATAGCACCTAAACCTTCCCTAATTAGCGACGTATGAGGTATCAAGGCGAGGAATTAAAATTTCAATCAGTTAGATTGGTAGATATTGAGGAGTGGAATAATTTTTGTGAAGAGAATTTGTGGTTTTATCAAGTCTAGGCTAGGAAAATTGAGGTTTAACTTCAAGTTTTCATGGTTTTTTTTCAAGAACAATGGAGTTTCTGTCTTCTCCCTTGGCTGGCCGAAAATAGGAGGCTTAATGGAGAAGCTTGGTGGCTTTAAATGATTATTGGTTGCTTTAATCTTTATCTAATATAAAATGAAAACTTTTTCTACAAGAAAGCAAGGCAAATGGCTAGGATTTAATCTTGCTTTACAAGATTAAGTCTTAGCCTTTCATTAAGTCAAAGTGGACATAAATTCTCCTTTGATAAAGAGTAAACTAATAGTTCGGTGTTAGAAATCACACATCAAAATTTTACGGAACGAGTAAAACAGTGTACCAAGGTAATCAAATATTGCTCGAAAATTAATTCTTGGTATAAAATCCTTATTCCTACCCATTTATAATCTTAATCCTATGATTTCTTAGTTTCAGGCATCTCTGGGTCCCGAATTTAGGGTTTTGGCTGTCCCGATGGGCCTGTGGGATCCACTAAATTACTATTCACTTTTTTTTTTTGTAGATCTGTTGGATTATCCTCATCATTACTACATCTGTCAAATTTTTGAAATTATGACTAGTAAAACTAAAATTAATTTTTATATAATTTTTAGGGTGTTATAGGTTTAATCTTATGACCTTTATTTTTTGTCATTAAAGTTGTTTTTCGCATATTATGGCATAACATATAATGTTAGAGCATATTTTAAAGAGATTTTAGATAGATGTTAATTATGTTAAGTTTATGAAATCATGGTTTTCAGATATCATGAAATGTATGATTTGAGGCTATTTTAGAAAAGATTAGAGATTGGCAATGATTTTTTTTAGTTGATGAGATTGTGGTTTTCAAAGAGCATGAAACTATATTTTCAGAGACTCATGGGACCATGTTGTTAAAATGACTTTTATAAGTAGCCAAAGCAGGCTTATGATTATATATGCTAGAGATGTTGTGACTTCCGTTATGATTTTTGGAGTAGGATATTTATATGATAGAGTGTATATCAGAGAAGAGCCTAGCATAGAGTATATAGAGAAAATAAATATATAGAGTAAACATGATTTAGTTTGTAAATAAATATGTTATTCCGCTTTAGAGTTATTATGTTTATGATTTCGAATCCCAATGTTTTGAGCTATGATTTTAGATTTATCATGTATATAAAGATTTATGTTAGCTTAAGAATTAAATTGAGAACTATAGTTCATGGTACCCAGAGGTTCAAAATTCAGTATAATTCATAGCAAATGGCAGATACATATTCTGTAAGCTTGAAATCAGAATGCCTACAAGCGAGTGATCCCTTGGGCTTAATTTTCATAGCCACAGTTATGCTAAAGTTATATTATTAGAGTTATATGAATCCAGAACTCTCAGACTACTAAGAATTTTAGGGCTCTTGTTTGCCAGGGACTGAGCACCCACCCTTTACTTGTGTAATTTTAGTATTGTTGATTTATTTATTTATATTGAGTTATGTATGATGAGATTTAATAAACGGCCATGGAGGCAACAACATTAAACATCCATGGAGGCAATAGTATTAAACGGCCATGGAGGCAATAACATTAAACGGCCACGGAGGCAATAGAAATAAATAGCCATGGAGGCAAACCCCTTATTAATGGCCATGGAGGTAGAGCTTCTAGAAAACATAGCAAATCGGGACCTAGTAGGTGCCCCATAGAGAATAGAGATATTTACAAACAGTTGTTATTATTATTCTTATGTGTGTTTATCAAGTTTAGAGTATTATTGATTGTGACACAGAGGAGTTTAGAGCTTTGTTTTATATGTTTATATATGGGATTACTAGAAACAATTTTACAATTTGTTTTATTATTATTATTATTGTTATTGATTATTAGTATTATTAAGATTTTTATGCATCTTGGTTGTTGTCCCATGAAAGAAGAGGTTACGAGTGAGAATTCACTTACTGAGTTTTAGATGAAACTCACCGCTCTCCATTTTTCCATTACAGATACTTTAGTTGTTGCGGGTCCCTCTCAGCCACCTCCTCCCAGCAGTAGAGGTTTCCAGTTAGTGAGCTTAACTTCGAAGTCAAGTGTCTTTTGCTTTTAGTTAGAGATAAGGTACTCTAGTGTACATTGCGGGCAAGGTCTCGGACCAGAGAGATAGATCTGCATTGACTTATCGTGATCATTTTGTATTTACATGATTATAGTCTTCATGGATATTTCGTATAGAGAGCAACTCATATATTTTGTATTACATAGGTAGATTTAGAGTTTAATTATAATATGTTATTGATGATGAGATTAATTTCAAAAGAGCTAAAGATTTATTAGAGATGAAATGGTGTTTTATTAATGAATTTATTATTATTATATGCATGTAGAGAGGACTCAAAGGTCACGAGGCTTACGCGGGGATGGGATTCCTCATGTGCTGGTCATGTTCCCAAATAGGGTTGTCACATATCCACTACAAATACAAAGAGAAAAATGCATGGAATTGAGTTCTATGGCCATAAATAAAACCAGAACCCTTTCAGTATGTTAAGGGCACTTTAAGATAATTTCACTACATTTCTCATATGCATATTCATATCATATCAATGTATTTGTTTCAGATGATTTACTAGGTGGTTGACCCTTACAATATCTGTGCATTAAGTGAATGAATGCTAAAAGAAACCCACTTCGGAATGCTGATTTTGGAAAGTTAAAAATGAACCTTTGCTAGGGAATGCATGATCACATTTTTCTAATAAACCGAAGTGGCTGAGACGAGGACGATGGCGTTTGTAACTGTGCATTTAGGGATACCTGTAACACCCTAATTTTTAACCCAGTGCTCTAGAACTCATTAGGTTATTACTTCATAGTCTCATCATTTTATTAAAATACTTAGTGGAAATTACGGGTGAATTTTTTTTTTGAAAATATAAATCAAAGTGAGAGCCGCGTTCTTATCTAATTGTGACCGATACACACATTACAAAGCGTACAACATAAGCGTATTGGAACAGAACAAGTATTAACTTAATCAATGAATGAACACGGAAGGATACACTTTCATTAATATCATATTTAGAAGTACATAAAGTCACGCCCTTATAGAACCAGGCTGAACTTACAATCATAGAGGATAACAAGAAAGCAGTAAAGTACATGGTACGACGACAAAATAAAAACCAACTACACTACCCTCCTACCAAGCTATGAGTACTAAGCTAAAACCCCCTCCCAAAAGATACTGCCGAAGGGGAGATCCTCATGACTGCTCGGGTACTCGAATAGCTTTCCGATGAGGTCTAGTGATCACGGGGATCCTCGGGTGATGGAGGTAGGTAACCGGGGAACCGCTCGATCTCCTCCTGAGTGGGCCAGTGAAGTGGGAAAGGAACGTGTGTAGGCTGGATGTGAGCTCCTCGGCGCAGGTGCATCTTGGCTCTCCTCGCCAAGTGTGGCTGCATCACGGTATCCTCACTCCCCTCTTGCCTAAACGGGGGAAGGGGAGCAGAACTCTCCAAATAGACGTGCCTCGGTGAGTCCTCGGACGGATCCGTCTCCAACCTCCTCGAGCGAGGCACATACTCCGGGTGGTCACGAACAGCTAAGGCAGACGAGCGAGCATGACACAACTGCTCTTCGTGAGGGCGGGTCTCGAAGATCAAGTCGTCGCCACCAAAAGGAGCAGTAAGAGTGAATTGGTAGCTGGACACCGGATAAGCAAAAGGTCGACCCATGTACACAAAAACATGAACGGTACTGCAACCCTCAAAGTGATAGGAACAATGCTTCGGGTCGTAGTGCACCTCCTAAACGGGCGTGTCAATGAAGACTACGAATGTCGCCATGTATCTCTGAAAATGTGATGGAAGAAAGAGAAGGAAGAGAAAGGAGTGAGAAATCTTACTAAAGAATCTCAGTAGAAGTCTCCTATTCTAGGGTTACGTCGTTCACATCCTCAGGAACCTTGGGTTTAATTATAAAAGGTGTGCATAAAAGGTTCATTATTAGGGTTTATAAAATCAATTATCCAATGTTCATTCCTTTTAGCATGCATCTTGATGTCATGAATGCAATGTATTAAAACATGAATGCATGGCAATACTTGAGTATATAATTCAACAAATCACACCATATAGAAGCAACCCATGTGGCATAAGGGCAATAATTCTCAAATGGAACTTTCATCAATACGTGTGACATCATTCATGGAATCTTTAGCAATGTAGAGGCCACCCTAATAATAATAACTAGGCTATGAGCTCATACCTCAGCTAGTCGTCAATAGCTCTTGCTTATTATCTGAATAAGCGAATAATAAAATAACATACCCGACTACTTAAGAGTACGGGCTAGGGGGCTAGGAAACTCCTCTCTTAGGATATACCCTCTTTGAAACGCTCTACTGGCCTTGAGTGCACAGCGAATTGCCGCTTTGGAAAGGCTCATGTCCAGACCCTCACGATTTTGCCTCCTCCTCACCATAGCAGGAGAAGTACGTCTCAGTGCTTGTCACATAAAAATCTCCTGGGGGTGCTTGGCCGAACCGGTGTCACCCAGGGTTTTCAACTCATGTGGTACTTTAAAACATTTTTCAACCCTTTTTAGGTTTGAGAGAAATTTGGCAGCATAACAGCTCGAATTTCCTTCAAATCGACATTTATGCCACAAGCTAAACACACAACATGTTTCTCATTCAAACCTCATGCTTACAATAAACTCATATCTCAATCAATTCATCTCATCATAACTCATACATCATATACATCTCAACATCTCATTACATCATCATAAAATTCAGAACTTCTTAGTTTCTTATACATTGACCCTTAAGGTCCTTAACTCACAATCTTAGTTATAAGTCATCACAACTTAATTTCTCGGGTACCTATAGGCTCATATCTAAGTATTCCTCACTCAACACTATGATCATAAACATCTCTAAACCTCAAGAGTGCAGAATCTAAAATTCTAACTTTACGGGTACCTAGGAGTCACAACAATGACCCTTTCTAAGTTCAGTTTGCTCCTAAGGCATCAAGATCAAGTCCTAAACCAATTATGAGTCATTCCTACACATTTAAACTAATTTAAAACCATGGTTACCATTTCTAAACCATGCTGGACAGAATCCAGAAAAATCATTTACTAAGGGATCTAAAACTCTCAAATTAATTCTTTTCTAGTTACTAACTTCTCTTATCTTTCACATATGCATTTTACCATCAATTATACACAAACATACTCATGTTGTCATCATCCAAACAGCATAAATAGTGAGCATAACATGGCAAGGCAGAACCGAATCCATTCCAAACAAACAAGGCACAAACTTGATTTCTAGAATACATAAAATGCTAGTTTCTCTTGGAACCTTTTTAAAACTATCAAAACTCATTTATAAACATTTTTATCATCTAAAATCTTTAAAATATTCTCAATGGCAGTAGCTAATCTAAATTGATCTCAAGCGGTTTTAAAATCATAAAACTTTGTTTTAGACATTTCTTGAACTCATATAAGCTTAAAAAAAATTATAAAACATAGATTTTATTGCTTATAACAAATAGGGCCTCTTAGGGCCGAAATCAAGAAGCTAAAGAACATATATTTTCAAACCTTTGTTTGAGGTATTAATGGGCAAGTCTTTGAGCTCTAGGTTCTGTTAAGTGTTGACATAAAAATAAACATGCTCATGCACTTGTTTTAGCTTCCATTAAAAAATAAAGTGAGAGCATAAAGTAAACATGAGATGCAACTTATTATTATCTTTGATATTTAAGTGTGGACTTGAAATATAAACATGATAATGCAAAGCTTAAAATCTAAATATGATAATGCAAGTTCATTTATTATTCTTGATGTTTAGTGATAGCAAGGAAAGTAAACATGATGTGCAAGGCATAAAAATAAACATGGATACAATATTCATTTTAATCTTATCTAGAGCTCTTACAAGACTTTAGAGATACAACCCAACACTTATCTCATCACAAAGAGAGCTTTAGAGTTCTTGAACCAAGTTCTCAAAGGAACTACATGGTTCTTGAACATCATCATCAAGCTCCAAGGAGACAAAATCAAAAGAAATAAAATCATAAAGAGAAAGTAATAGAAACCGAAACTTAAAGGAAAAGGAACTTAGAACCGAAACCAACAAGAAAGGAAAAGAGAATGAAACTAAGCCAAGTTCTTTATTAAGTACCCAAAACCCTTATCTAGAGAAAAATCTCTAGAACGTGCCGGCCAACTTTAAGGTTGACAAGGGTAGGCTTGGGCTTTTTGAAATCCTTAGATTAATTTTCTTAAGTTGAAAAATCATATGAGCTAAGTATCATATAGATAAAGTTTAAGGAAAAGAAAAACTCAAGCTTTAGAGGTTTCTTTGAGAAGAACACAAGGTCATCATCTAGAAACTCTCATCATCAAGCTATCATGCTCATAAACAAGGCCAAGAGGCCGAAATGCAAAAGAAAAGGAAAGCAAAGGAAAACTCAAAAAGAATCCAAGAGAAAACTAGAGGAAAATCATATTTTCAAACAAAACAAAGTTTAGAAAACAACTCCTACCTAGAGTGAAGATGAAAACTTGAACTTGAAAAGGAAAACAAGAAGGAGAACTCCTCCAAGGATGATGATGAGCTTCAGCCAAGAGAGAATGGAGAGGATGGAGATGTGTTTTGAGTGAGGTTATGTTTGAGGTCAAGTGTTTGAGAGGTTTGATGACAATTCAAGGTTGTGAGGTGGTATTTAGAGATTATGAGATGATTATGTGAGGAAGAGATGAAGAAGATGAAGATGAAGAGGAAAGGAAACTCTCTTGAAGCTTGAGAGAAAAAGAAAGAACTCAAAGAAAGCTTGGAAACTAAAACTTAGCAAATGAACAAAAGTGACACAAGTTCATCTAAGGTACCTATTTATAGAAAATCAAAACAATGAGGAGTGCAATGGAGGAGGATGGTCGATGGTTCCATGAGGAACATGAGGTGAGAGATTTTATTTTTTGAAGCATGGAGAAGTATGGTTGAAAGCATGGAAGGTATGGTGCAAAGCATGGTCCAAGTGAGGCTTGTCATGGACTTGAAATTACATTTGAATTTAAAAAATTTGAGGTATGGAGGGGGAAAGAATTTGGCCAGCTAATGCAACCCTAAGGGAGAGAAAAATATCTCATCTAATTGTGTGTTAATGATAGGTTTAGATGTGTAATAGTTTAGGTACAAGGTTAGGAATCATCAAACATAAGTTTAGGTGACTAAGAATGAGGTTTAGGAATTTTATGACAAGGTTAAGGAGTGCTCATACACATTTAGAGAGTTTAAAATTCATTTTATGAGTAAACAAGGTAGACAAATTTTCCCATGATTTAAGGAATTGGAAAGAGAAAACACTATTCAAGATTCCATAACTAGGAATCTTGAATTTAAAATAAGATTTCAAGTTGTAATTAAGCATTCTTAGGTTTTAATCAACTTTAATAAATTATTTTGACTCAAGATTAATTATGGAAATTAATTAATCTTTGATTAGAGCTTAATATCGCTTAAGTTTGCTTAATTACACGATTAAGCTCGGAAACACAAAGTTAGGGGTAAAATCATAATTTTGCACTAATTTTGCCCGGGACCTCCGGGACTAAAACTGAAGCCATAGAATACATAAAAACGTCTTTTAAAACCATCTGGAGAAGTTTCGGGTTCATCTGGCACTTGCAAACGGGTAAAACACCACATGGGTATTTTAGTCATTTTGACCCGAAAACTCGAAAAACGAGATTTTCGATCCCGGGAAGGTACACAAGTCAACTAATCCCCTTCCAACATTGAGTTTACCTTCGAGTACTGCCGGATCGGGTTTCCTCGAATTCCGGGCCGAAAATAACCTCAGGGGCATTTTGGTCATTTCACTCTAACAGAAAATCGGGGCGTTACAATACCCTATTGAGAATTTTAACTTATTCACCCCTATGTTTGTGTGTTTCCGTGTCGTCTCCAGATTACTCAAAAGCATGATGAAGCTGTATTTGTGGAAGTTTATGTTTTTAATAGCTCCATGGCCGAAGACTACTATTAGTTTTCATTTGAATATGCTTATGTTTGAAATATTTAAAAAGACTAATGTACAGTAAAGCTCATAGAAAAGCTTCCTCTCGTATTTGACTTTGTAATAATTAAATTCTTTGTTCCTTGGTATATATGTTAATAGAATTACAAATTTGTTATTGTATGAACAAATCAAACTTGCCATAGATATTTAAGAAATGTCAGTTAATTTATAAGTAATAACTCCTGAGTCTAATGTCACGGCTTAAGGATAATATTATACTTGGGAGGTTGTTACAATATCCACTGGTGCTTTTTCTCTCTGCTCTATCTCTAGCAAAGTCAGCATCATAGTACCCTACAATCTCATGAGATGTACCTTTCTCGTATCATAAGCCAAGATTAGTAGTACTGGATAGGTATCTTAAAATACTTTTAATAGCATTTAAGTGTGATTGTTGCAAATTCCCACACTTAATTGAATGTCGATCTGGTCTACTTGCTATAAGATATAAAAGAGAACCAATCATTCCTCTATAATTGCTTTTTGATACCTGTTCATCATTCTCATCAACATTGATGACTTGAGATTGATTCATGGAAGTACTCCTAGGTTTGGCTTAATCCATATTAAACTTTTTCAAAAGCTCTTTTGTATACTTTTCTTGATGGATCAAGGTTCCTTCTTTTTGTTGTTTTATCTAAAGTTCAAGGAAAAACTTGAGTTCACCTATCTTCCTCATCTCAATTTCACTCTACATCATTTTTTGAAAACTTTTCACGGAGAGAGTGATTAGTGGTGTTAAATATAATATCAGTAGCATATATTTGAACTATCACAAAGTGATCATTTTGATCAAGAGTAAACAGGGTTGTATCAACTTTATCTCTTATGAACTCATTCTTTAGTTAAAAGGTACTTAGCCTTTCATACCAAGCTTTGGGAGCTTGTTTCAAACCGTAAAGTGCCTTTGTTAACTTAAAGACATGGTTAGGAAGGTTTTCACTCTCAAAACCAGGAGGCTATTTTACATAAACTTCCTTGGAGATGAATCCATTTAGGAATGCAGACTTAACGTCCATTTGGTAAAAAGTGAATCCCTTGTAGGCAGCAAAAGCAAATAGCATTCTTATCGCTTCAAGCCTACTTACTAGTGAAAAGGTTTCATCATAATCAATTCGCTCTTGTTGATTGTAAACTTGTGCAACCAATCTTGCTTTGTTCCTAATGACTTTACCAGATTCATCGAGCTTATTTCTGAACACCACTTTGTCTTGATGATGGTCCAGTTCTTCTTGCATAGCATCCAACCAGCTTTCATCACTCAAAGCTTCTTCAATACATTCAAGTTCGATGGTGGAGATGAAAGCATAGCTAGATGCATTTCTGATGGAGGATCTTGTTCTCATACCCTCGAAAATGTCCCCTAGAACATTGTTATGAGAAGCTACCTTTAGATCATAAATTCCTCTATAATTTTTGTAACCTTGATGATCTTCATTCTCTCTTTCATCTTCAGATTGCACTTCTTCATGCTTAGAAATGTCACTTTCTGTGGGCTTTGGAGTCTTGAGTAAACTTTTTGAAGAGTCCATGTTTTGGTGCTTGATTTTTGAAGATTGCATTTACATCTACTTGCTTTCTAAGGGTTCCTTGAGGTTTAGCTTCTCAAGGTTCTCTTCTAGTTTTTCAAGATCATCAGCAAAGTCCTTCTTGTGCTCTTTGAATTTGATGTGGATAGTCTCTTCAATGCATAATGTTCTTTTGTTATACACCTTGCAAGCTTTTAAGACCGAAGGGTATACTAAGAAAATTCCATCATCAGATTTAGGATCAAATTTTCTAAGTTTTTCCTTAGTATTAAGAATAAAGCAAGATGAGCCAAATATACAAAAATAAGATATCTTCGATTTTCTACCCTTCCATAGCTCATAAGGAGTTTTCTTGAGGATTGGCCTTAGAAATATTCTTTCTTGAATATAGCATAAGATATTCACAGCCTCTGCCAAAAAACCTTTTGATAAACAACTTTCTAAAAGCAAGGTTCAAGCCATCTCTTGTAAGCTTCCATTCTTTCTTTCAGCAGCCCCATTTTGTTAGAGAGTTATAAGTGTAGAGAACTCGCGAGAGATGCCATGTTATTCGTAAAACTCTTCAAAAACATTATTTTTAAATTCTCATTCATGCTCTGATCTTGTAGAGGTAATTTGATAATCTTTTTCAATGCAAACTCGTTTCACAAAAATCTTGAATCTTTCAACCACCTCATCATTATAAGTTAGGAAGATGACCCATGTAAATATAGAGTAATCATCTACTATGACAAGGCAATATCTTTTTCCAGCAAGACTTGTAGTCTTGGCTGGTCCAAAGAGATCCATATGTAAAAGCTCAATTGACTTAGTGGTTGAAATCACATTTTTGTTGTGGAAAAAAGTTTTGGTTTGTTCGCCTTTCTAAAACAAATCACAAGTTGAATACATGCCAAATATGATATTTGGTAGGCCTTTAACAAGCTTTTTCTAAGATAGCTCAAAAATAAGCTTCATATGAGCATGTCCAAGCTTCTTATGCCACAACCACTTATCATCCATGAAGGATGCAAGACATTTTACATCTTGATCTAGAAAGTCATCCAAGAATAACACATAAATGTTATCATATCTCTTGCCAGATAAAGTGACTTGTCCGGCAGTAGGATTTATAATTTTGCAAGCATGAGCATTAAATAAAACATTAAATCCTTGGTCACAGAATCGGCTGATGCTCAGCAGATTATGAGCCAGACTTGTAACGCCCCGATTTTCTGATAGAGTGAAAATGACCAAAATGCCCCTGAGATCATCTTCGGCCCAAAATTCGAGGAAAGCCGATCTAGCAGTACTCGAAGGGCAAACTCAATGTTGGAAGGGGATTAGTTGGCTTGTGTACCTTTCCGGGATCAAAAATCTAGTTTTTCGAGTTTTCGGGTCAAAATGACCAAAATGCCCCTATGGTGTTTTACCCGTTTGCAAGTGCCAGATGAACCCGAAATTTCTCTAGATGGTTTTAAAAGACGTTTTTGTGTATTCTGTGACTTTATTTTTGATCCCGGAGGTCTCGGGCTAAATTAGTGCAAAATTACGATTTTGCTCTTAGTTTTGTGTTTTTGAGCTTAATCGTGTGATTAAGCAAACCTAAGCAATATTAGGCTCTAATCGAAGATTGATTAATTTCCATAATTAATCTTGGGTCAAAATAATTTATTAAAGTTGATTAAAACCTAAGAATGCTTAATTACAACTTGAAATCCTATTTTAAATTCAAGATTTCTAGTCATGGAATCTTGAATAGTGTTTTCTCTTTCCAATTCCTTAAATCATGGAAATTTGTCTACCTTGTTTACTCATAAAATGAATTTTAAACTCTCTAAATGTGTATGAGTACTCCTTAACCTTGTCATAAAACTCCTAAACTTCATTCTTAGTTACCTAAACTTATGCTTAATAACTCCTAACCTTGTACCTAAACTAATACACACTCAAACCTATCATTAACACACAATTACATAAAGCAATTTTCCTTACTCTCTGCTGTAGCATTCTGGCCGAATGCTTTCCCCCCCTCCCCATATTCATCACATGCTCAAATTTTTGATACTCCAAAGCCATACCTCAAGTCATACTCACCATACTTTGTCATACTTTCCACCATGCTTGATTTTTCAAGTGAATAACTAAATGAATTTAAGCTATTTTCCTCATTTATTTGTGGCCTAAAAATAGCCAGCCATGCCTAGCTTCTAGAAGAATTATTTCATTCAAAATTGATAGGAAATTCACTCAAATCACCTTACTTGAAGCCATGCCTTGTATCATAACTTCCATACTTCAAACCATGCTTCAATGACATTGTGTAAGAGATATTTTCTCTTCCTTTTCCCTCCCATTTGCTACTGTCAAGGCTCTCCTTGGATGAGCCTTCATTTCCTCATTTTCTATAAATAGGTGCATTAGAAGAACTTGTGACACTTTTGTTCATTTGCTAAGTTTCAAGTTTTCTAAGCTTTCCTTGAGTTCTTCCTTTTTCTCTCAAGTTTCAAGAGAGTTCTCTCTTCATCTTCATCTTCATCCTCTTCATATCTTCATCTCATCACCATCCCATAACCTCTAAACACTAGCTCACAACCTTGAACCACCATTAAACCTCTCAAACTCTCAACCTTAAACACAACCTTACTCAAAACACATCTCCTTTCTCTTTCTCTCTAGGTGGCTGAAGCCCATCACCATTCTTGGAGGAGTTCCTCATCTTGTTTTTCATTTCAAAGATCAAGCTTTTTATCTTCACTCTAGGTAGTAGTGTTTTCTAAACTTGTTTTTCTTGAAAATGAGTTTTTATCTAGCTTTCTCTTGGATTTCTTTTTGAAACTTTCTTTTGTTTTCCTTCCTCTCCATTTCGGCCATGAGGCCTTGTTTATGAGCATGATAGCTTGATGATGGGAGTTTATAGATGATGACCTTATGTTCATCTCCAAGGAACCTCTAGAGCTTGAGTTTTTATTTTCTTTAAGTTTCATCTTTATTTTCTAACTCAAAATGATTTTAGCTCAAGAACACCTTTACTTTTTCTTGCTAATGGTTTCAGTTTTCCTTGTCTTTCTTCCTCACAAGGTTTTGGTTTTGGTTTCCTTTTATTTGAGGTTTTATGTTCTTTGAAAGTTTGTTTCTTTTGAGCTTGATGATGATGTTCAAGAACCTCATGGTTCCCTTAAGAGCTTGGTTCAAGAACTCTAAAGCCCTCTTTGTGATGAGATAAGTGTTGGGTTGAGATTTGTTGTTCTCTTTAAAAAGTCTCATATGAGCTCTAAGTTAAGATAAAAGACTTTGCATTCATGTTTATATTTTATGTCATAAATAAATGCTCAAGGTTAAAGAATGAACTTGCATTTCCATATTTATGTTTATGTTCTCACTAAATTTCTAAAGATAATACTGCATAGCATATTTACTTTATGTCCTCACCTCTAAATAAAGACTAAAATAAAGTGCATTCCATATTTACTTTTATGTCACAACTTAAGGGATTTAGAGCTCATGGACTTACCCATTATTGTCTCAAACAAAGACTTGAAAATATGTGTTCTTTGGTCTTTGATTTTCGGCCTTAAGAGGTTTGGTTTGTTACAAGTATCAAAATCTATGATTCATAATTTTTCTAAGCTTATATGAGTACAAGAAATGTCTAGAACAAAGTTTTGTGAATTTGGGACCTCTTGAGATAAATTTTATTTAGCTACTACCCTTACAAATATTTTGATGATTTTAGATGATAAAAATATTTATAAATGAGCTTTGAGAGTCTTGAAAAGGTTCCAAGAGAAACTAGTATTTTATGTGCTTTAGAAACCAAGTTTTATGCCTTTGTATGGAGATGTATTTTCGGTTCTGCCTTGCCATTTTATGACCACTGTATGTGCTGTTGGATGATGATAATATGAGTATGTTTGAGTATATTTAATGTTAGAAATCATATGTGAAAGATTAGAGAAGTTAGTAACTAGAAAAGAATTAATTTGAGAGTGCTAGATCCCTTAGTAATTGATTTTTCTGGATTCTGTCCAGCAAGGTTTAGAAATGATAATCATGGATTTAAATTAGTTTAAATGTGTAGGAATGACTCATAAATGGTTTAGGACTTGATCTTGATCCCTTAGGAGAAAACCGGACTTAGAAAGGGTCATTGCTGTGACTCCTAGGTACCCGTAAAGTTAGAATTTTAGATTTTGTATTCTTGAGATTTAGAGATGTTTATGATCATAGTATTGAGTGAGAAATACTTAGATATGAGCCTATAGGTACCCGAGAGATTAAGTTGTGATGATTTATAACTTAGATGGTGAGTTAAGGACTTTAAGGGTCAATGCATAAGACATTAAGAAATCGTTAATGTTATGATATTTATGTGGTGCTATAACATGTTGAGATGTTTATGCTGCATGAGGAAATGATTGTTTAAGATATGAAGTTTATCATGGCATGAGGTTTAATTGAGGAATATGTTGTGTGATTAGCTTATGGCATAAGTTTCGGTTTGAAGGAAATTCAGTTTAACAGCTGTCATGCTGCCAAATTTCCATCAAACCTAAAAAGGTTGAAGAAATGTTTTAAGGTACCACATGAGTTGAAAACCCTGGGTGACACCGGTTCGGCTGAGCACCCCTAGGAGATTTTTATGTGACAAAGCACTGAGACGCGCTTTCTTGGGTGACATTGGTTCGGCCGAGCACCCCCAGGGGAGACAAATCCGTGAGGGTATGAGTAGATGCAGCCTACCAAAGCGGACAAATTACTGTGGCTTGATGCCTCAAAGCGTTTCAAAGAGGGTATATCCTACGAGAGGTGATCCCTAGCCCCCTACCTGTACTTGCATAGCCGGGATTATTTTATTATGTTTCGCTTATTCAGATAATAAGCAAGAGCTAGTGATGACTAGCTGAGGTATGAGCTCATAACCTAGTTATTTTATGGCGGCCTTATTCTGCTGAAGTACCATGATTGATGTCACGAAGTTGAGGAAAGATCCACTTGAAAGTCATATGCCCTTTATGCCACTTGTGTGCTTTCTTGAAGTTGTGATTCATTGAGATATTTAATTGAGACATTGCCATGCATTCATATTTCAGTATGTTGCATTCATAACATCAAGATGCATGCTAAAAGGAATGAACCTTAGATAATTGGTTTTATAAACCCTAATAAGGAATCTTTTATGTATGTACACCTTTTATAATTAAACCTAAGGTTCCTGAGGATGTGAATGATGTAACCCTAGGATAGGAGACTCTTACTGAGATTCTTTAGTAAGAATTCTCACTTCTTTCTCTTCTTCCTCTTTCTTCCGTCACATCTTCAAAGATCAATGGCGACATTCGTGGTCTTCATTGATGCGCGCGTCTGGGAGGTGCACTATGACCCGGAGCATCGTTCCTACCACTTTGAGGGTCGCTGTGCCGTTCGTGTTTTTGTGTACATGGGTCGACCTTTTGCTTATCAGGTGTCCAGCTACTAGTTCACTCCTACCGCTCCTTTTGGTGGTGACGACTTGATCTTCAAGCATACCCACCCTCGCGACGAGCAGATACATTGTGCCCGCTCGTCCACCTCAGCTGTTCGTGACTACCCGGAATATGTGCCTCGCTCGAGGAGGTGAGAGACCGATCCATTCGAGGACTCATCGATGCACGTCTATTCGGAGAGTTCTGCTCCCTTTCCCTCGTCTAGACGAGAGGGGAGTGAGGATACAATGATGCAGCCATACTTGTCGAGGAGAGCCCAGATGCGCCCGCGCCGAGGGGCTCACGTCCAGCCGACACGCATTCCTTTCCCACTTCGTTGGCCCACTCAGGAGGAGATCAAGTGGTTCCCTAGTTACCTACCTCCATCACCTGAGGATCCCCGTTGTCACTAGACCTCATTGGATAGCTATTCGAGTGCCTTAGCAGTCATGAGGATCTTCCCTTCGGCTACCTCTTGGGAAGGGGTTTTAGTCTAGTACTCATAGCTTGGTAGGAGGGTAGTGTAGTTGGTTTTTCTTTTGCTGTCACACCATGTACTTTACTGCTTTCTTGTTTCTGTTGTATTTCCATTTTCTTGTGTATTACAAGCTCCGCTCGTTTCTATAAGGGCGTGACTACTATGTATCGTAACTATGTTATTAATGAAATGTTTCCTTTGTTGTTATGATCGTTGTTCTATTGTTACTTGCTTTAGTTCCTGTGTTTCCTTATGATTGATATTTATGTCGCTCGTTAGATAAGAGCGCAGCTTTCACTTTTATTTATATTTTCAAAAAAAATTTACCCGTAATTTCCGCTAAGTATTTTAATAAAATGATGAGACTGAGAAGTAATAACCTAATGATTAACCTAATGTGTTCTAGAAAGTTGGGTTAAGAATTAGGGTGTTACAAGACTATCAATAAGTAAAACATCATAAATGTGGTAGGAGTCATCCTTACCAGCATTTCCTATACCTATGACCTGGGCTTTACCTCCATCAGCAAATTTGACTGATCTAGAGATCTTTGGCTTTAGGTTTTTGAACCATTTTCTACATCTAAACATGTGTCTGGAGCAGCTATTGTCCATGTACCATTTGTTGTCCTGGTCAAAGTGCGCTTTCAGACACACCTACAACAAAAATAGTTTTTACTTTAGATACCCAAAATTTCTTGGATCCTTTTGAGTTAGTTTTTTTTTAGGGAGATTTCCCAACCTATTTTATGAATTTCTTTCTCATAAAACACTTGTCAGGTGGGTGTCCCTTCTTGTGACAGAAAGTACAAGAACCTCTATTCTTTTCTTTCTTTTGTGAGATTGCTTTCCCTTTTTCATCCATCTCACTCTCGTATCCTAACCCAGGATTTTGAAAATATGGCCTTTGAACTCCAAGTATTAGCTCAACATTCTTTGAACCATTCACCATATTTTCAAGATCAAATTTGAGAAGCTTAGAAGTTCTTTCAAGTTCATAAATAACTTTCTATGTTTTTTAATTCTTTTAAGTGACTTCAACTTATAAGGCATTGAGCTTAATATTTAAAGACTTGTTTTGTCCTTGTATTGCTTCCTTCTCAAGCCTTAAATTCTCAGCATACGATTTGGCCATTTCAAGTTCTAAGACAACTTTCTGATGGTTTCTCTTGAGATTGAGATAATGAGATGAGAGAGTTTGAGAATTTTCAATCAATTCCTCATATAAAGCTAATAATTCATCATAAGAAGGATTAGGTTCAGAAGAGTTATTTACCTCAAGCTCTCCTTCTGAAGAGTAGCCAACCATGAAGCATAGATTTACAACATCTTCAAGTTCATCTTGGCTTTGATCCTTTTTTCTAAGTCACTCCACATGGCTAGCATTCCCTTATTCTTTGAGGGAAACTTTTTCTATGGACCCTTGAGCTTAGGACAGTCAGTTTTGAAGTATCCTTTCTCACCATGGTTATAGTAAGTAACAATTTCCAGCTTCCCTTGTCTTTTCTATCATTTTTTAGGTCGATGTCTCTTCTCTCCTTTGTTTTACTTCTCCAAGCTTTGGACATCCTCCTCACGAGCATGGAGATCTCATCTCCATCTTCTTCTCCAAACTCATCTTCATATTCTTCTTCCTTATCCGAGGTTTCAGCAACTTTCATTGCTTTATCTTTATACTGCTCCTGGTGTGAAGACTTTAGGGCCATGGACTTGCTATTCTTTATGGATTCTCCATGAACTTCAGAGAACACAACGTCATGAGTTCCCAATGAGTGCATCCAAGCCAAGAGTTTGAAGGTTTTTGGCTTTGGTAATGGCTGAAACCTTGGGCAGCCATTTTGCATGGAGGCTTCTTAGAATTCTTCTAACCATTTCAGAGTTAGAATATCTTTTTCCCAATCCCTTCAGTTAGTTTACAATGTGCATGAACCTTGTGGTCATGTCATCAATAATTTCTTGCTCAGTCATTTTAAACATTTCATATTGATAAACCAACATATTGATCTTTGTCTCCTTGACTTGATCAGTACCTTCATCAAACATGTGAAGCCTATCCCAAATCTCTTTGGCTGTGTCACAAGCAATAATCTTATCATATTTAGCTTTGCTTAGTACACACGTGAGTAGCTACTTAACCTTGGAGTCCAATTGAACTCTAGCTTTATGTTGCTCTGTCCACTTACTTCACAAAATTGGTTATGTTAACATTTAACACGGATGCTTTCTGAAGGGCTCTAGACCTAACAAACATGAGTATTGTAACATCCCGAAATTTATTTCAACAATTTATTTAGACTTTATTAATCAGAATTTCATGATTTTGATAGGTTGGTCAAGATAAGAAAGACCTGATGAGTATAAAAAAAAATGTGAATAGTGAAGATACGAGCCTTGCAGACCTGTCGGGACCACCGAAACCCTAGAGTTGGGGTCTGAAGATGCTCAAGAGTGAGAAATTATAAGATTAAGGTTTAAAATGGTTATGAATGAGGATTTTAGATTTGGAATTAAATTTCAGGCAATATCTGTTTCTCGGGTATGGTATTTTGCCCATTCAATAAAATATTGATTTGCAATTTCTTACATTATATGAAAATTGTAGTATAAATGAGACACTAAGGACCAATAGAATGCTTACAAAATTACCATATTTATCTTTAAGAAAAAAAATTTGTAATTGAAATTACTGTGCATTTTGTCATAAACTCATAAGATCAACATATCATTTTCCTCCATCTAAATTTTTGGCCAACTCCCCCAAGTTTAGGCCATCTTCATCATCTTCCCCCAGTAAACATAAGAACCCTAGCTAAAAACTCAAATCTCACCCAAAGACTCGATAATCAAAGCATAAACTCCAACCTAGCTCTTGAAATCCCTAAATCAAACACCAATAGAGAATCCTCACCTCACCTCACCAACAACTATGGTTGTTGTTCTTGCTACCTTGGAGAAGGATTTGAGAGGCTTAGATGAATGATTGGGGGCAGGAACTCTTGAAGAAAGCCAAGAACACAGGCTTAAGCTTTCAAAGGGCCAAGTAGGGTTTTCTTTAACCTTTTTTCGTCAAAACTGATTCTGAAATTTATTTGAATGATTTGTCTTGAGATTTTCATTTGTATTGAATGCTTAGACATGAATATTGATGTCTTTAATTTACTGGAGTATTTGGATGTGGTTAGAAAACTTCTTCTCAAACGAAGTTGTGTGTTGTGTTGCTAAAACTTGGATTTCAAGCAAGTAGGTCAATTTCATGATTTTTCTAACATAGTTGAAGATGTTATTTGAGCTAAAATTTTTATATGATGAAGCTAACATATCGAAATGTTTCTATTAATTTTCTTGAGTCATTTTAAGCACTTTTTCTATTTTGAAAAATTTACAAACTGAGAAGGTCAAGATTTCTGGCCAACCAGCCAAGTTTGTACTGCTGATTTTGTCTAATTTTATTACCATATCAAATGATCGAATTTGAAGCTAAAATTTTTACAGGGTGTTGAGGACATCTTAAATTCCAATCCTAAATTTTTGTATGATTTTAAATGTTCATTTGATAGGGTAGAAAAATTGAGACTTCTAGCTGTTGGCTGAAACTATGTAATTTCAGACCTCCAAAATTGTGGAATTTTGTTAATATGGCTAGAGACCTTATTATGCTCTGAAATTTTATAAGGTCTCATTGATATATTGAATTATCTCTGAAAAATAGTTTTGCTCTATTTTCGGTACATAGAAGAACGCAATACAATTGAAAAGCAAATACAAGGAAATCATAAAAGAAAGTACAAGGAAACCATGAAAGCAACACCCATACCCGTGTGCACCTAGAGTAGACAACCTCATATACAAAAGAAGGTTTGTCCTCAACTATGTGGCGTGTGTGCACTAGCTACTACCCACCCTATGCACCTACTCCTGCTGGTCTGAGTATTGAGGGGTGGAATCGATCCACTGGCGAATCTCGGCGGGAGTGGTCATGCTGATCATCGGAGCGTGTCCACCGCGGTGAGGGCGCATGGATGGCCTACGAGCCAACCTCGACTGAACCACCGTCTCCTCACTCCCGGCTCTCATCGGTGGGGGAGCGGGGCTAGACCTCCAACTGTACATATGCGAGAGCGGGTCCTCTGATGGATCCGTCTCTGAATACTGAGTTCGAGGCACGTACTCTAGGTAGTCAAGTACGGCTGACACCTCGGGCTGCATGCGGAGGATCTGCTCGTCGCGTGGTCTGGCTCGCTCAAAAATCATTTTGATGGTAGGGAGCAGTCAAGGTGAAGCGGTAGCTCCGTACTGGGTGCGCGAAGGGTCGTTCCATAAACATGAACACTCTGACTGTGCACCTCAAAATGGTATGACCCGAGTGCTGGGTCATGGTGCAGCTCCCACGTCGGGGTGTCGATGAAAAGTACGAAAGTTGCCATCTGAAGATGTGACGGAAGAAAATAAAGGGAATGAGAAATCTTCTAAAAGAATTCTCAGTAGGGTAATCCCTAACTAAGTGACATCATCACATCCTCACGAACCTTGGGTTTCATTTCTAAAAAGGTGCGCATGCATGTAAACTTCTTTTAAGTTAGTTTTCTAAAGTGTTAATTATCCAAGGTCCGTCATATTTTTACAATGCGTCTTATGACTAAGCATGGGATACACTAATGATATAAATGCATCATAAAGATAAGCTAACCAACAAAGTGACAAAAACGTTATAATAGTGGCATAAGTTGATAGGTATAAGTTTCATAATAACTTCCTTGGTTTTTCATAGCATATGTGACATTTCAACTTTAACTTTATCTCATGGGACCACCCTAAAACATCTCTAGATTATGAGCTCATACCTTAACTAGTCGTCACTAGCTCTTACTTATCCTATGATAAGCGTAACATAATCTCAACTTAAAGTAGGGGCTAGTGGGCAAATTAAGGATCACCTCTTAGGGTCATTTCCTCTTTAAAACGTTCTACTAGCAACTAGTGCATAGTAGTATTGTCCGCTTTGGCAAGCTCTATGTCAATACCGTCACGAATTTGTTTTCTTGGGGGTGCTCGCCTAAATCGGTGTCACCCATGAAGGCATCTCAGTGTTGTGTCACATTTAAGTTCTCATGATTTTCAAAAAGACCTTTTTCTAAGTTCCTCAAATTTGATGGAAATTAGGCAGCATGACGGTTGTAGACTGAATTTCCTCAAATTTGCTTATGCCATGAAAACATATAGGACATACACAAACATTTCTTATAGGGTATAGCATATCATCATGTAAAACTTCTTTATAGCACATATCAACTTATCATAGACAAAGCTCATGTATAATATATCATAAATTAAACATCATAAAAACTCAAGACTTTTTAATGTGTTATGCCTTGACCCTTAAGGTCCTTAACTTACGTTCTAAGTTATTAATCATCAAACCTAATCTCTTGGGTACCTATGAGGTTATAACTAAGTATTTCTCACCTCACACTATGATCAAGAACATCTCTAAACCTCAAGGATGCAGAATTTATAATCCTAACTTTACGGGTCCCTAGGAGTCACAACAGTGACCCTTTCTAAGTCCGGTTTGTTCCTAAGGCTTCAAGATCAAGTCCTAAACCATTTATGAGGTATTCCTACACATTTAAACTAATTTAAATCCATGATTAACATTACTAAACCTTGCTGGACAGAATCCAGAAAATTCAAACATTAACGGATCTAGAACTCTCAAATTAATTCTTTTCTAGTTTCTAACTTCTCTTATCTTTCACATATGAGCTTTACCATTAATCATACTCAAACTCAAGCATATTATCATCATTAACACAGCTCATGCAGTGGCAAAATAATGGCAAGGAAGAACCGAAACAAAACACTCTCCATAAAGGCATGAAAAGCAATTTCTAAAGCACATAAAATACTAGTTTCTCTTTGAACCTTTTTAAAACTTTCAAAACTCATTTATAAACATTTTTAACATCTAAAATCATAAGAATATTTAAGAGGGCAGTGACCAATTCATCTTTGTCCCAAAAGGTCCTAAATTCATAAAACTTAGTTCTACATATTCCTTGTACTCATAAAAGCTTAGAAAAAGTATGAAACATAGTTTTCAATATTTAGAAACATCAAAGCCTCTTAGGGCCGAAATATGAACCAAAGGAAATAAATATTTTTAGACCTTTGTTTGAGACAACCATGGGCAAGTCTTTGAGCTCTAGGTTCATTAAAGTGATGGCATAAAGATAAACATGCTTATGCACTTGTTTTAGCTTTTATTAAAAGTAAAGTGAGAGCATAAAATAAATATGAGATGCATCATATTATTATCTTTGATATTTAGGTGAGAACTTGAAATGTAAACATGATAATGCATAGCATGAAATGTAAACATGATAATGCAAGTTCATTTATTATCTTGATACTTAGTGATAGCAAGGAAGTAAACATGATGTGCAAAGCATAAAATAAACATGATGCAAGGTTCATTTTATGGTTAGCTAGAGCTCATTCAAGACTTTAACAAAGTAACAACCCAACCTATATCTCATTACAAAGAGAGCTATAGAGTTCTTGAACCAACTTCTCATAGGAACTATGAGGTTCTTGAACATCATCATCAAGCTCAAAGAAAACAAACTTTCTAAACAAAACCAAACAAAATCTCAAGGATCAAAATACCAAAACCGAAAACCTTACAAAAGAACAAGAAAGTGAAACTAAGTCAAGTTCTTTATTAAATACCCAAAACCCCTATCTAGAGAAAAATCTCTAGAACGTGCCGGCCAACTTTAAGGTTGACAAGGGTAGGCTTGGGCTTTTAGAAATCCTTAGATTAATTTTCTTAAGTTGAAAAACCATGTGAGCTAAGTATAGTATAGATGAAGTTGAAGAAAAAGAAAAACTCAAGCTCTAGGGGTTCCTTTGAGATGAACACATAGTCATTCTCTAGGAGTCCTCATCGTTGAGCTATCATGTGCTCCTCAAGGCCTCATGGCCGAAATCACAAGGAAGGAAAAACAAGAAAGTTTCAAAAGAAAATCCAAGAGAAAGCTAGAAAGAACTCATTTTCAAGAAAACAAAGTTTAGAAAACACCCCTACCTAGAGTGAAGATGAAAACTTGAACTCTTTGAAAAGGAAAACAAGATGATGAGCTCCTCCAAGAGGCAGGATAGCTTCGGCCAAGAGAGGATGAGAAGGTTAGAGTTGTGTTTCAAGTGAGGTTGTGTTTGAGGTGTGGTGTTTGAGAGGTTTGATGATGGTTCAAGGCTTTGGGTGGTGTTTCAAGGTTGAGAGATGATGATGAGATGAAGAGATGAAGAAGATGAAGATGAAAAGAAAGGAAGAACTCTCTTGAAACTTGAGAGAAAAAGAAAGAACTCAAGAAAGCTTAGGAAAACTTAAAACTTACCAAATGAACTAAGGTGTTTGTGTAAAATCCCCAAATTTATAACTAAGATAAATATTAATTAGCGATAGCAAAAACCAAGAGAATCTGGACAAATGTTATGAAACACAACAAATAGACTACTTAAGTATGTCTAGAGAAAAATGCAAAGAATTATGAAAATGTCATCACTTAGTGGAAATTACGAAAATGCCCTTGCTATGTAAAGGAAATTACCAAACTACCCTTGCCTTATTAAATGACAAAGATACCCTTACTCTATGAATGGAATTACAAGAATACCACAATCATTGTCTAATTACAAAAATATCCTTGTCTTAGTTAAAGAAATTACTACAATGCCATTTCCACAAATCCCTAGACTTGTCTTTAGACAAGAATGAATCTAAGCCATTGGATTAAGATGATAACACAATAATTTAACCACATACATCATACACATTTTTGAATCATACTCCTCAAACTCTCTTCAATTCAGAAACTCCCTAAGTGTTCTTTCTTTCTTATTCTATCATTCTTCTTATGTTCTTTAAAGACTTCTCTTGATCCTCTAAACTTTATCCAAACACTTAAATCCTAAGTTCAAACTTTCACCAGCCCTCACAAGAGTTATAATCTTTAACTCTAGTGCGAAATATTTTCTTAAACACTCAAGTTCTAGAGCCAAGATTCAAGGAGGGTCATCCACTCCAAAGACTCTTGTTCAAAGCTTAAGGAAGAAGAGAAGGACCCTTTTTAGACCCTACACAAGAGGTAGGAGTTTCTTCTTTATTTGTTCAAGTATTGTTGGCTTCTAACTTTGCTCATGGATAAAATACCTCAAACTTGAGTTATTGTCAAAAGTTTTGAGTAATTATATTTTTAGAAAACACAACATGTTCTATTCTGCTATGAATACTTTTATGATGTTGTCAAACTCAAATATAACTTAAAAGATTGTATGTGAAACTTGAGATAATAAAGATAACTTAAGACATGAACATGGCAGGTGCTGGAATTTATAGTTATTTCTGGCAGTAGTTACTTTGAAAATTAGTGTTCATAAAATATGAAGGATCTCGAAATGAAAATATTTTTATTATAAACTAGACTCATTGTAGAACACTCTCCAAAAAGAATCACCTAAAACGGAGTTTCCTAGCCTAAGATATAAATTTTTAAAGTAGAGCATAAGACTGAAACTCTTAATCTGACCTTGTAGTAGTAAAAAAAGTGTAACTCACTCTAGAAAAATGCAAATGGACTGATTTCAACTTTGTGGAAAAGCTAACACATCTACAAACACACTTATGTATGCTATGCATAAATTTGTACACCACAAAAATACAGAATCAGAGATATAATTTTGGGACAGTGTGCTGAGAAAGTCTTGAAGGTAGCGTGATACTGTGAGAGTGCAATTTGGAAAGGTTCTGGCTAAGGAAAGACTTGGTATTTAAGCGTGTCCATTGTGACCCACCTCTCTTTCCTGGGAATCCTACTATGCATAATTTACAATTGATTTACACTCATCAAGATGATAGTGCTACAAATTTTATTCTAAAAGATGTCAGAACTCTAAATAAAAGATTCAAGTCTTGTAAAGAGATAATTTTAAGGATTTAAGTAGAATAATAATCTTCAGGAGATATATATAAAAGTCATAATAAAAATATATAAAGAACCTCTACAAATATCTTAAAGGGTATTAATGTATTAATGGAAATACTAAGAGTACAAAGAAGACTAAGAGAAAAAGATAATACCAAGATATTCATAACCTATTAGGAACTTTAGAGACCTAACATGATAACTTAGGTTGCTTAATATGAATTATCTATGAGAATGTTTACTATGAGATTTACATGATATTGTCTATGTTACATGAAGTGATATACAGAAATGTGAATGAATTGATGAAATATGAAATGATAATGATAAAATGATTGACTATGCCATGATTTATTAATGTGCATACATTCATGTTTCAAATGAAATAATAAATAGACCAACTCACTGCTTAAACCTGAAAAAGTAGCAATGATAGTCTGGAAAAGTGGACTTGAGCTAAACTCACGACTTAACCCCCTAAACCGTTGAGATCATGGCAACGGAAAGAAAACTAAAAGGTTGTGGCGACGGCCACGGTATGAGCTCATTACCCTTTTAGGGTGGTCTAAGGCATTGATGCATTCATCCCGTGAGTAATTAAGAAATATGTTGATGAAATAAATGAAAGATGATGATCACTAAACAAGTGAATGTTGAGGATGAGTAATCATGAAATGCATGCAGCTCCTAAATGATTATTGCTTATTAGTGGTTTTTCATTATATGCTTATATGTATGCTTGATGAAATACTGAATGGATATTTCTGCTAATGTTCAAGATTAGTTTAAAAGTAACTGCACTTCGGCTAATCACGTTTGTGAAAGTTTGATAACTAAATCCTTACCTGTTCACCTTTTTATAATAAACCCGAAGTGACTGGGACGACAACGATGACACTTTTAGTACAAGTAGGAACTCCTAATCATGTATTTCTCACTCCTATGTTTATTTTCCGTTGTCGTTACCAGAGTCAGACGTGTCCACCTAAAGCAACGGTCAGTAGTGAGGAAGGAGGTAGCGCGTGAAGATTTCAAACCTTTCAAGTAGGAGCATTCCGAGCTTTAGTTACATTATAGTTTGTGAGAAACAATTAGTAATAGTAGAACTTATATTGTTATTTGTAATAACTTATTAGTATGATATATGCCCTGTTGTAACTTATGTATTAAGTGATTATATTCCAGTTTATGTAATAATAGTTCTACACTTAGTCTCTTATTCTGCTTATTTAATTAAATACGCAATGTAACTTGATTATTATCTATAAAAGCGCTATGTATTTCACTTCTCGTTACAGGCTTAAGTTTTCAAAAAATTAATTTATTTAAAGAAAAAAAAGAACTTCCACTATTTTTCTAAGTTAATTTCAAAAGAAAATAAATACAAGGCATAAGTGACAACTAATAGAATCCAAATGTGAATTTAAGCACAGTGGGGTTCTATTAGGGTGTTACATTATGGTATCAGAGCAGTTCATCCTATTTAAGCCTGAGGAATGGACTGACTATGCTTCTGTCTATGATATCATGCTATTAATCTTATCTGTATGATAGGATATAGGATTTAGAAATGCATGATCGTCTTGTGATACTGCCATAGTTGCTACCATGCTTAGCTATAGTATTCAGCCTGATCAACTCGATGACTGTTGTTTGGTGTGTCTAGGAACTAATGGCAGCAAATAGACGTACGCATGGGGCACGCGGTGGAGGTAATCGTGATGAACTGGCAAATGCACTCCAGGAGATGGCTAGGGCTATGCAAGCACAAGCAACAGTGATGATGGAGCAGATGAATAGGAGGTCAGAGGAATCAGTTGGGAACCAAGAACATGGAAAATTCTCAGAATTCAAGATGACTGGACCTCCAGAATTCAAAGGCACAACTAACCCCGAAATAGCTGACGGATGGATTCAAGAGATGGAGAAGGTTTTCTCAGTGGTAGAATGCTCTGATGAATAAAAGGTGGCATTCTCTACTTATATGCTGAAAGGAGAGGCTGCCGCGTGATGGAAAGGTGCAAAGGGCTTGCTCGAAAGTGCTGACATACAGATTACGTGGTAGGTCTTCTATGCCACGTTCCATAAGAAATATTTTCCAGATTCGGTTAAGAAGGCAAAGGAAGTAGAATTTCTATTGCTGACACAGGGAAATCGAAGTGTGGCTGAGTACACAGCTAAGTTTGAAGAATTGATCAAACACTCAACTAGCTACCAAAGGGATCCCAACGAGTCTTGGAAATGCATGAAATATGAGAGTGGTTTGAGGCCAGACATTTTGGCATTTGTGGCTCCACTGGAGGTCACTAACTATGCATCTTTAGTCAGCAAAAGCCAAGTGGCTGAGAGTTGCAATCGCCAGCTAGTTGCCCACCGAGTTGAAGAGAATAGGAAGAGGTTTGCTTAACAAGGTCACTGAGGGTTCCCACCCCCTCATAAGAAACCCTACCAAGGAGGTGGATTTAAAGGGAAACAACCCCAACACCCTATGATGAATCAACCTAGGACACAAGCTGTTAATCGACCTAGGATGGCTGCTGTCCCTGAACCTATGACTAGACCCCCTTGTGCCACTTGTGGAAAGATACATGGAGGGGAATGCAGATTTGGTAAGAATGTTTGTTATCGGTGTGGATAGGCATGACACTATTCTAGAGAGTGCCTAAAGTTCAATCAGTCCTCTACACTTAAGAGACGCGTGTTTGCTATCACTGTTGAGATGCCCTCAGAATCCGATGATCTGATTCAAGATAAGTGTATAATTAATAGAAAACCCTTAATTGTATTGTTTGATTCTGGCGCAACACATTCATTCATTTCATATGATTGTGCTAATAAGTTGAGGTTGTATATATCTGACTTAAAAATCATCTTAGTTATCTCTACACCCACTATAAATACTGTTAGAACTGATCAAGCCTGCCTAAATTGTGAATTTGAGGTAGCTGATAGGATTTTTCATCATGATTTAGTTTGTCTACCCTTGTCTGGTTTTGATGTAATCTTGGGCATGGATTGGCTTTCGGCTAACCGTGTGTTACTACATTGTGCAAATAAGTCACTAGTATTTCTTCCCAAACCATCTTTACCCAATCCCTCTAAACTTGATAGAAAGGTACGACTATACCTAAACTCCATTATCATGGGGGATAGTAGGAATGAAAAGCGAGGATATGTCTTCCTAATGACAAGTGAGAAAGAAGTGGAGCAAGCTCTAGAAAAGATCCTTGTAGTAAAGGAATTCTCAGATGTTTTTCCTGATGACATACCTGAATTTCCTCCAAAAAGGGAGATTGAGTTTTCTATAGATTTGATACCAGGAACATGACCCATATCTATAGCTCCTTATAGGATGCCATTGGCCAAGTTAACAGAGTTGAAGAAGCAATTAGAGGAACTGCTACAGAAGAAATTCATTAGGCCCAGTGCTTCACCATGGGGAGCCCCAGTGCTGTTTGTCAAGAAGATGGATGGGAGTATGCGATTATGTGTGGATTATAGGTAGCTAAACAAAGTGACTATAAAAAATAAATACCCTTTGCCTAGAATAGATGACCTCATAGACCAATTAAGAGGAGCCCAAGTGTTTTCCAAGATAGATCTGCGATCAGGATACCACCAGATTCGAGTGAAGGAGGAGGACATACCAAAGACAGCCTTTAGGACTAGATATGGACATTATGAGTTTAATGTGATGTCGTTTGGGTTAACCAATGCACCGGCAGTGTTTATGGACTACATGAATAGGATATTTAGACCATACTTAGACAAGTTTGTAATAGTGCTCATCGATGACATTCTAGTTTACTCTAGAACTAAAGAAGAGCACGAAGAACACTTACGAGTGGTGTTGGAGGTGTTGAGGAACAAGAAACTTTATGCAAAGTTGTCCAAGTGTGAATTTTGGATGAAGGAAGTTAAGTTCTTAGGTCATGTAGTGTCACATGGGGGAATAGCAGTAGATCCAAGTAAGATAGAAGCGGTGCAACAATGGGAAACCCCTACCACTGTGAAGGAGATTAGGAGTTTTCTAGGGCTAGCTGGTTACTACCGAAGGTTCATTAGAGGTTTTTCCCAAATTACCTTACCCCTCACCAAGCTAACAAGGAAGAATTCAGCTTTTATATGGAGCCTAGAATGTGAAGAGAGTTTCCAAGAACTAAAGAAGAAGTTGACCACTACCCCTGTCCTAATCCTACCTGACCCAAAAGAAAATTTTGAGGTGTATTGTGATGCCTCGGGAAGAGGACTAGGATGTGCTTTGATGCAAAATAGAAATGTAGTAGCCTATGCCTCTAGACAGCTCAAACCCCATGAAGTTAATTACTCAACCCATGACTTAGAGCTAGCGGCTATTGTCTTTGCCTTAAAAATCTAGAGACACCATCTTTATGGTGTAAGATTTGAAGTCTTTTCTGACCATAAAAGTCTGAAATACCTCTTCAACCAAAAGGAACTCAATATGAGACAAAGGCGTTGGATGGAGTTTCTCAAGGACTATGACTTTGGGTTGAACTACCACCCAGGAAAGGCAAATGTGGTAGCAGATGCTTTGAGTTGTAAGTCCTTGCATGCCGCTTAGCTCATGGTGAAAGAAAATGAGCTGATAGAAGATTTTAGGAACCTTAACTTAGGATATAGGGGGACTTCAGAACAAATTCGGTTAAGCCAACTAAGTGTAACCAGTAGCTTTAAGGATCAAATAATTCAAGCCCAAAGGGAAGATGAGGATTTCCTTAGAACCTTAACCCTTGTCGAAGTAGGAAAGTTGAAAGAGTTTGTCCAGGATAAGGAAGGAGTGTGGAGATACCAAGGGAGAATTTGTGTACCTGCAAAAGAAGGATTGAGAGCTAGCATTTTGGAGGAAGCCTACAAGAGTCAATTTAGTGTACACCCCGGTATAACCAAGATGTACCATGACCTAAAAAAGATGTTCTGGTGGCCAAAGATAAAAGCAGATATAGCAAATATAGTGCAAAAATGTTTGGTATGCCAAAAAGTGAAGATAGAGCATCAAAAACCCTCCGGAGTGCTGCAACCTCTCGAAATCCCCGAATGGAAGTGGGAAGGAATATCCATGGATTTCATGATGGGATTGCCAAGAACGCCTACCGGACATGACTCCATATGGGTAACTGTGGATAGATTGACCAAATCTGCTCACTTTTTACCCATTTGAGCAAATTACCCTTTGGAAAAGTTAGCTCAGCTATATATCCAAGAGATAATAAGGCTCCATGGAGTACCCAAAACCATTGTCTCAGATAGGGATCCAAGGTTCACCTCAAGATTTTGGGGAGCTTTGCAAAAGGCGTTTGGTTCAAGGTTGTGTCTAAGCACTGCCTATCACCCTCAAACTGATGGACAATCAGAAAGAATAATTCAAACCCTTGAGGATATGCTAAGAGCATGTGTCTTAGACCAGCCAAAAAGTTGGGACAAACAGCTTCCATTGATTGAGTTTGCATATAATAATAGTTACCACACTAGCATTGGGATGGCACCCTATGAGGCTTTGTATGGTAGAAAGTGTCAATCACCACTTTGTTGGTGTGACCCGAGAGACCAAAGTATTTTGGGCCCTGATTTGGTAGAAGAGACAACCAAACAAATAAGGAGAATTAGGGAAAGAATCCTCACTGCTCAGAGTAGGCAGAAGAGCTATCTTTGACAAGAGAAGGAAACCTCTTGAATTTCAAGAAGGAGAACACATATTCTTGCGAATTACTCCTACCACAGGTATAGGTCGTGCAATGAAAGTCAAAAAGCTAAGCCCTAGATTCTTAGGACCCTTCCAAATCCTCAAAAAGGTAGGTCCCTCCGCCTACCAAATTGCATTACCTCTAAATTTGTCTAACCTACACAATGTTTTTCATGTGTCCCAATTGAGAAAGTATTAGTCAAACCCCAGTCATGTGTTTGAGCCAGAAACTATACAATTAAAAGATGACTTAACTTTTGAATTACCACCGATGAGGATCGTGGATCATGGCATCAAGCAGCTGAGTAACAAATCTGTATCTCTAGTCCGAGTAGCCTGGGGACAAGATGGAATGGAAGAGCACACATGGGAGCTCGAGGAAGATATGCGAAAAGAATTTCCAAACCTATTCACAGGTATCAAATTTTGAGGGCAAAATTTTTAATAAAAAGGGGAGAAATGTAACATCCCCAAATTTATAACTAAGATAAATATTAATTAGCGATAGCAAAAACCAAGAGAATCTGGACAAATGTTATGAAACACAACAAATAGACTACTTAAGTATGTCTAGAGAAAAATGCAAAGAATTACGAAAATGCCACCACTTAGTGGAAATTACGAAAATGCCCTTGCTATGTAAAGGAAATTACCAAACTACCCTTGCCTTATTAAATGACAAAGATACCCTTACTCTATGAATAGAATTACAAGAATACCACTATCATTGTCTAATTACAAAAATATCCTTGTCTTAGTTAAAGAAATTACTACAATGCCATTTGAACAAATCCCTAGACTTGTCTTTAGACAAGAATGAATCTAAGCCATTGGATTAAGATGATAACACAATAATTTAACCACATACATCATACACATTTCTGAATCACATACATGCACTAAAGGTTAGAAAATCTCCACTAACATCTTTGCACAAAACATGGAGCATTTTCATCCAACATGTTTGCATAAAACATGGAAACATGTTTGCACAAAACATAGAGCATTTTCATCCAACATGTTTTCATAAAACATGGAAACATGTTTGCATAAAACATGGAAACATGTTTGCACAAAACAAGGAGCATTTTCATCCCAAAATTCAGCCAACATGTTTCCATAAATCATGCTCCAAGTGCTTTCCTTCTTTTGTTTTTTTCTCTAATCTTTCCACTATAAATACTCCTCAAACTCTCTTCAATTCAGAAACTCCCTAAGTGTTCTTTCTTTCTTATTCTATCATTCTTCTTATGTTCTTCAAAGACTTCTCTTGATCCTCTAAACTTCATCCAAACACTTAAATCCTAAGTTCAAACTTTCACTAGCCCTCACAAGAGTTACAATCTTTAACTCTAGTAAGAAATATTTTCTTAAGCACTCAAGTTCTAGAGCCAAGATTCAAGGAGGGTCATCCACTCCAAAGACTCTTGTTCAAAGCTTAAGGAAGAAGAGAAGGACCCTTTTTAGACCTTACACAAGAGGTAGGAGTTTCTTCTTTGTTTGTTCAAGTATTGTTGGCTTCTAACTTTGCTCATGGATAGAATGCCTCAAACTTGAGTTATTGTCAAAAGTTTTGAGTAATTATATTTTTAGAAAACACAACATGTTCTATTCTGCTATGAGTACTTTTATGATGTTATCAAACTCAAATATAACTTAAAAGATTGTATGTGAAACTTGAGTTAATAAAGATAACTTAAGACATGAACATGGCAAGTGCTGGAATTTCTAGTTATTTCTGGCAGTAGTTACTTCGAAAATTAGTGTTGATAAAATATGAAGGATCTTGAAATGAAAATATTTTTATTATAAACTAGATTCATTATAGAACACTCTCCAAAAAGAATCACCTAAAACGGAGTTTCCTAGCCCAAGATATAAATTTTTAAAGTAGAGCATAAGACTGAAACTCTTAATCTGACCTTGTAGTAGTAAAAAAGGTGTAACTCACTCTAGAAAAATGAAAATGGATTAATTTCAACTTTGTGGAAAAGATAACACGTCTACAAACACACTTATGTATGCTATGCATAAATTTGTACACCACAAAAATACAGAATCAGAGATATAATTTTGGGACAGTGTGCTGAGAAAGTCTTGAAGGTAGCATGATACTGTGAGAGTGCAATTTGGAAAGGTTCTGGCTAAGGAAAGACTTGGTATTTAAGCGTGTCCATTGTGACCCACCTCTCTTTCCTGGGAATCCTACTATGCATAATTTACAGTTGATTTACACTAATCAAGATGATAATGCTACAAATTTTATTCTAAAAGATGTCAGAACTCTAAATAAAAGATTCAAGTCTTGTAAAGAGATAATTTTAAGGATTTAAGTAGAATAATAATCTGTGAGATATATATAAAAGTCATAATAAAAATATATAAAGAACCTCTAAAAATATCTTAAAAGGTATTAATGTATTAATGGAAATACTAAGAGTACAAAGAAGACTAAGAGAAAAAGATAATACCAAGATATTCATAACCTATTAGGAACACTAGAGACCTAACTTGATAACTTAGGTTGCTTAATATGAATTATCTATGAGAATGTTTACTATGAGATTTACATGATATTGTCTATGTTACATGAAGTGATATACAGAAATGTAAATGTATTGATGAGATATGAAATGATAATGATAAAATGATTGACTGTGCCATGATTTATTAATGTGCATACATTCATGTTTCAAATGAAATAATAAATAGACCAACTCACTGCTTAATCCTCTTTGAGGATTAAGGTATTGATGATTTCACTCAGTGAGAATAAAAGTAAAACCTTAAAAAGTAGCAATGATAGTCTGGAAAAGTGAACTTGAGCTAAACTCATGGCTTAACCCCCTAAACCGTTGAGATCATGGCAACGGAAAGAAAAATAAAAGGTTGTGGCGATGGCCACGGTATGAGCTCATTACCCTTTTAGGGTGGTCTAAGGCATTGATGCATTCATCCCGTGAGTAATTAAGAAATATGTTGATGAAATAAATGAAAGATGATGATCACTAAACAAGTGAATGTTGAGGATGAGTAATCATGAAATGCATGAATCTCCTAAATGATTATTGCTTATTAGTGGTTTTTCATTATATGCTTATATGTATGCTTGATGAAATACTGAATGTGTAACACCCTAAATCTTAACCCAAGACTACTAGTATGTACTTAGGTTAATCTTTAGAATATTACCTCTTGGTCTCATCTTTTACTTAGAAAATACTTAGCGGAAATATGGGTAAAATTTTTCTTTTTGGAATTTAAAATCAAAGTGAGAGCCACGCACGAATCTTTAAGAGGAAGCATAGTGAAACATATAAGCAAAGCATAAAGAAGCACATCATATCATGGAGACATCAACTGAAACATAGATATATATATATATATATATATACTGTGCCTACCCAAAGGGCAGGACTATTCAATACATCGGGAAGCGGAATACAACTGAAATGCAATACAAGAAAATCATAAAAAGCAAATACAAGAGAAACAACACCCATACCCATGTGCACCTAGAGTAGACAACCTCATATACAAAAGAAGGTTTGTCCTCAACTATGTGGCGTGTGTGCACTAACTACTACCCCTCCTAAGTCTACTCCTGCTGGTCCGAGTACTGTGGGGTCGAGTCGATCCACTGACGAATCTCGGCGGCAGTGGTCGAGCACATCATCGGGGCATGTCCACCGCGGCGAGGGCGCATAGATGGCCGACGAGCCAACCTCGGCTGGACCACCGTCTCCTCACTCCCAGCCCTCATCGGTGGGGGAGCGGGAGTGGAGCTCCAACTATACATGTGTGATGGCGAGTCCTCGGATGGGTCCGTCTCCAAGTATTGGGTACGAGGAACATACTCTGGGTAGTCGCGCATCGCTGATGTCTCGGGCTCCATGCAGAGAATCTACTCATCGCGTCGTCTAGCTCGCTCAAAAATCCCGTTATGACGGTAAGGAGCAGTCGGGGTAAAATGGTAACTCGGGACTGGGTGCGCGAAGGGTCGTCCCATAAACATGAACACTCTAACTGTGCAGCGACCCTCAAAATGGTATGACTCGAGTGCCGGATCATGGTGCAGCTCCCATACCGGGGTGTCGATGAAGAGTACAAATGTCGCCATCTGAAGATATGATGGAAGAAAAGAGAGAGGGAATGAGAATCTTTCTAAAAGAATTCTCAGTAGGGTTATCCCTACCTAGGTGACGTCATCATATCCTCAGGAACCTTGGGTTTATTTCTAAAAGGTGTGCATGCATATAAATTCCTTTTAAGTCAGTTTTTCTAAAGTGTTATTTATCCAAGGTCCGTTATATTTTATAATGCTTCTTTAAGCGGAAAATATACTAATGATATGAATGCATCATAAAGGTAAACCAAACAATAGAATAGCTAAGAAACATTATAACATTTGGCATAAGCATAGTATATGTGACATTGTTAACTTTAACTTTCATCTCATGGGGCCGCCCTAAAACATCTCTAGGTTATGAGCTCATACCTTCACTAGTCGTCACTAGTTCTTACTTATCCTATGATAAGCGTAACATATACATAATACTGACTTAATAGTGCGGGCTAGGGGGCAATTAAGGATCACCTCTCTTAGGGTCATTTCCTCTTTGAAACACTCTACTAGTAACTAGTGCATCGTAGTTTTGTCCACTTTAGCAAGCTCTATGTCAATACCCCTCACGGATTTGTTTTCTTGGGGGTGCTCAGCTAAACCGGTGTCACCCAAGAAAGCGTCTCAGTGTTGTGTCACATTTAAATTCTCATAAAGTGTTAATTCATAAATATATCATTATTCGTTACATACATCATTTTCATAGCATATACATCATCACATGAAACTTTCTTCATAGTGTATACATAAAACCATAGCATATATATTATCACATAATCACACCTTAGACAATCATTCATACAAACTCCCAAGCTTATTATGTTATAAACTTATAGTATGTTATGCTTTGGTTCATTTCAGTCTTAAACTTGTAAACTAATCGTTCTAGTATTATTCTTACAAACCTATAGGTTCACAACTAATCAGTGTTACTAATTTTTATGCTCAAGGACTTATCCAAACAGCACTATGCAGATTTGGACAGCTTATATTTGTGTGATTACGGGGTTCTAGAGATTACGGTTTACACCCTTAAAGTCCTTAACTCACATTCTAAGTTATCGATCATCAAAACCTAGTCTCTTGGGAACCTATGAGGTTATAACTAAGTATTTCTCACCTCACACTATGGTCAAGAACATCTCTAAACCTCAAGGATGCAGAATTTGAAATCCTAACTTTACGGGTGCCTAGAAGTCACAACAATGACCCTTTCTATGTTTAGTTTGCTCTTAAGGCTTCAAGATTAAGTCTTAAACCAATTATGAGTCATTCCTACACATTTAAACTAATTTAAAACCATGATTATTAAATCTAAACCTTGCTGGACAGAATCCAGAAAATTACATAATTAAAGGATCTAGAATTCTCAAATTAATTCTTTTCTAGTTCCTAACTTATCCTATCTTTCACATATGAGTCTTAACATTATTTTACTCAAACATAGGCACCTTATCATCATTGAAACAGCACATACAGTGGCAGTAAAGAGCAAGGAAGAACCGAAAATATACTTCTCCATAAAAGGCATAAAACATAATTTCTAAAGCACATAAAATACTAGTTTCTCTTGAAACTCTTTTTAAACTTTCAAAACTCATTTATAAACAATTTTAACATCTAAAGTCATAAGAATATTTAAGAGGGCAGTGACCCATTCATTTTTATCTCAAGAGGTCCTAAATTCATAAAACTTAGAAACTTCAAGACCTCTTGGGCCGAAATATGAACCAAGGAAAATACATATTGTTAGACCTTTGTTGAGACAACAATGGGCAAGTCTCTGAGCTCTAGGTTCATTTAGGTGATGACATAAAAATAAACATGGTTGTGCACTTATTTTTAGGTTCCATTAGAAAGTAAAGTGATAGCACAAAGTAAATATGAATGCAACTCATTATTATCTTGGTATTAAGTGAGAACTTGAAATATAAACATGATAATGCATAGCTTGAAATATAAACATGATAATGCAAGTTTATTCATTATCTTGGTATTTAGTGATAGCAAGGAAGTAAACATGATATGCAAAGTATAAAGTAAACATGATGCAAGGTTTATTCTATGATTAGCTAGAGCTCATTCAAGACTTTAACAAGATAACAACCCATTACAATATCTCAAAGATCGAAACATCAAAACCGAAAGTCTCACCAAAGAAAAGAAAATGAAACTAATTTAAGTTCTTTATTAAATACCCAAAACCCCTATCTACAGAAAAATCTCTAGAATGTGTCGGCTAACTTTAAGGTTGACAAGGGTAGGCTTGGGCTTTTAGAAATCCTTAGATTAATTTTCTTAAGTTGAAAACCATGTGAGCTAGATATCATATAGATGAAGTCATAAGGAAAGGAAAACTCAAGCTTTAGAGGTTTCTTTGAGATGAACACAATGTCATCATCTAGAAACTCTCATCATCAAGCTATCATGCTCATAACAAGGCCTAGAGGCCGAAATGAAAAGAAAAGGAAAAACAAGGAAAAGTTCAAAAAGAATCCAAGAGTAAACTAGAGAAAAACACTTTCTTGAGCAAAACAAAGTTTGAAAACAAATCCCTACCTTGTGAGGAAGGTAAAAGCTTGGACTTGAAGATGGAAATTAGATGAGCAACACCTCCTAGGATGGTGATGATGATTCGGCCTTGATGAAAGAAAAAGGAAGGAAATGTGTTTCAAGTGAAGTTGTGTTTGAGGTGTGAGGTTTGATGATGGTTCAAGGCTTTGGGGTGATGTTTGATGGTTAAGAGATGATGATGAGATGAAAAGATGAAGAAGATAAAGATGAAAAGAAAGGAAGAACACTCTTGAAACTTTGAGAGAAAAAGAAAGAACTAGCAAGACAACTCTAAAACTCTAAACTTATCAAATGCTTCAAGGTGCAACAAGGCTATCACAAGCATCCTATTTATAGAAAAACAAAGCCATGGAGCTCATCAAAGGGAGGGTGCTGGCCGTAGCTTTGAAGGACAAAGGGAGAGGAAAATATCTCTTTGATTGTGTCATAGAAGCATGGTTTGAAGTATGGAAGTTATGCTACAAAGTATGGCTTGATGTGAGTTAATTTCCTATCAAATTTTTATAAAATTAGGCTTCTAGAAATTTGACATGGCTGGAACTTTTCCAGCCACAAATAAATGGGGAAAATAGGTTGTTTTAATTATTTATTCATGTGGAAATTCAAGCTTGATTGAAAGTTATGACAAGGTATAGTGTATGTGACTTGAGGTATGGAGTGTTGAAAAATTGAACATGTGATGCACAATGGGGAAGGAAGCTCACAGCCAGGTCTGGTACAGCAGGGAGGAGCTGAGTTTTGACCATTTAATTGTGTGTTAATGGTAGTTTTAGATGTGTATTAGCTTAAGTACAAGGTTAGGAATGATTAAGCTTAAGTTTAGGTAACTAAGAATGTGATTTAGGGAGTTTATGACAAGTTTAGGACTGCTCATACATCATTAGAGAATTTTAAACTCATTTTTGAATAAACAATGTGTAACACAATTCCATGATTTAAGGAATTGGAAAGAGAAAACACTATTCAAGATTCTATGACTAGGCGTCTTGAATTTAAAATATGATTTTAGGTTGTAATTAAGTACTTTTTGGTTCTAATCAACTTTAATAAATTATTTTGACTCAAGATTAACTAAGGAAATTAATTAACCTTCGATTAGAGCCTAATATTGCTTAAGTTTGCTTAATCACGCGATTAAGCGTAAAAATACGAAACTAGGCCCAAAACCGTAATTTTGCACTAATTTTGCCCGGGACTTGTAAAATTAAAACTGAGGTCATAGAATACATAAAAACGCCTTTTAAAACCATATGGAGAAGTTTCGGGTTCATCCGGCACTTGCAAATGGGTAAAACACCGCAGGGGCGTTTTGGTCATTTTGACCCGAAAACTCGAAAAACGAGATTTTCGATCCCGGTAAGGTACACAAGTTATCTAATACCCTTCCAACATTGAGTTTACCCTTCGAGTACTACCGAACCGGCTTTCCTCGAATTACGGGCTAAAAATGACCTCAGGGGCATTTTGGTCATTTTCACTCTAACAGAAAAAATCGGGGCGTTACAAAATGGATATTTCTGCTAATGTTCAAGATTAGTTTAAAAGTAACTGCACTTCGTCTAATCACGTTTGTGAAAGTTTGATAACTAAATCCTTACCTGTTCACCTTTTTATAATAAACCCGAAGTGACTGGGACGACAACGATGACACTTTTAGTACAAGTAGGAACTCCTACTGAGAAATCATGTATTTCTCACTCCTATGTTTATTTTCCGTTGTCGTTACCAGAGACAGACGTGTCCACCTAAAGCAACGAAGCTGTAGCTGAGGAAGGAGGTAGCGCGTGAAGATTTCAAACCTTTCAAGTAGGAGCATTCCGAGCTTTAGTTACATTATAGTTTGTGAGAAACAATTAGTAATAGTAGAACTTATATTGTTATTTGTAATAACTTATCAGTATGATATATGCCCTGTTGTGACTTATGTATTAAGTGATTATATTCCAGTTTATGTGATAATAGTTCTACACTTAGTCTCTTATTCCGCTTATTTAATTAAATGTGCAATGTAACTTGATTATTATCTATAAAAGCGCTATGTATTTCACTTCTTGTTACAGGCTTAAGTTTTTAAAAAATTAATTTATTTAAAGAAAAAAAAAACTTCCACTATTTTTCTAAGTTAATTTCAAAAGAAAATAAATACAAGGCATAAGTGACAACTAATAGAATCCAAATGTGAACTTAAGCATAATGGGGTTCTATTAGGGTGTTACAGTTTGCATGTGTTTCTAGGCAAGGTATTTATAGAGAATGAAAACAAATGAAGGCTCAAAAGGGGAGGGTGCTGGCCGTAGCTATTGGAGGGAAAAGGAAGAGAAAATATCTCTTACACAAGGTCATTCAAGCATGGTTTGAAGTATGGAAACTATGCTACAAAGTATGACTTGATGTGAGTTAATTTCCTATCAATTTTTTATGAAATTAGGCTTCTAGAAACAATGCATGGCTGGAACTTTTCTTGCCACAAATAAATGGAGAAAATGGGCTATTTTAATTAGTTATTTACTTGGAAAATCAAGCTTGATTGAAAGTTATGACAAGGTATAGTGTATGTGACTTGAGGTATAGCCTTGGAGTGTTGAAAAATTGAACATGTGATACATATGGGGGAGAAGGGTACACGGCCAGGTCTGGTACAGCAAGGGGGAGGTGAGGTTTGATCATTTAATTGGGTGTTAATGGTAGGTTTAGATGTGTATTAGCTTAGGTACAACGTTAGGAGTAATTAAGCTTAAGTTTAGGTAACTAAGAATGAGGTTTAGGGATTTTATGACAAGATTAGGAGTGCTCATACATCATTAAAGAATTTTAAACTCATTTATGAATAAACAATGTGTAACACAATTCCATGATTTAAGGAATTGGAGAGAGGAAACACTATTCAAGATTCCATGACTAGAAATCTTGAAATTAAAATATGATTTTAATTTGTAATTAAGCACTTTTAGGTTCTAATCAACTTTAATAAATTATTTTGACTCAAGATTAATTAAGGAAATTAATTAACCTTTGATTAGAGCCTAATATTGCTTAGGTTTGCTTAATCACGCGATTAAGCGTAAAAACACGAAACTAGGGGCAAAACCGTAATTTTGCACTAATTTTGCCCAGGACCTCCGGGACCAAAACTAAAGTCGTAGTCTATATAAAAATGCCTTTTAAAACCATCTGGAGAAGTTTCGGGTTCATCCGGCACTTGCAAATGGGTAAAACACCGCAGAGGCATTTTGGTCATTTTGACCCGAAAACTCGAAAAACGATATTTTCGATCCCGGGAAGGTACACAAGTCATCCAATCCCCTTCCAACATTGAGTTTGCCCTTCGAGTACTGCTAGACCGGCTTTCCTCGAATTCCGGGCCGAAAATGACCTCAGGGGTATTTTGGTCATTTTCACTCTAACAGAAAATCGGGGCGTTACATTACTCTCCTCCTTAAAAAGAATTTGCCCTCAAAATTCGTACCTTAGAAAAGCTCTGGATATTTTGACTTCATCTCTGACTCTAGTTCCCACGTATATTCTTCCGACTTGTCTCGTCCCCACGCCACTTTCACTAAAGGAACAGACTTGTTCCTTAACTGCTTGACTCCGTGATCCACTACTCTCATAAGCGGTAGATTGAAAGTGAGGTCCTCCCTCAACTATACATGCTCTGGTTCTAGGACATGGCTAGGGTTGGACTCATATTTACGTAACTGTGAGACGTGAAAGACATCATGAAGGTTTGACAGATTGGGTGGTAGGGCTATTTTGTAGGCTACAGATCCGATTCTCTGAAGAATTTCAAAAGGGTCGAGAAATCGGGGACTCAACTTCTTGACTTTCATGGCTCTTCCTATTCCTGTAGTGGGGGTGATTCGTAGAAATACATGTTCTCCTTCTTGGAAATCCAAGGGCTTACGCCTTTTGTCCGCGTAGCTTTTCTGTCGACTTTGAGCGGTTAAGATTCTATCCTTGATCTTCTTGATCTGCTCCGTTGTTTCCTTCACTACATCAGGTCCTAAGACACTTTGTTCTCTGGGCTCATACCAACATAAAGGTGATTGGCACTTCCTTCCATATAACGCCTCGTACGGTGCCATACCGATGCTCGCGTGATAACTGTTGTTATACGCAAACTCAATCAAAGGCATGTACTTATCCCAACTTCCTTTTTGGTTCAAGACACAGGCTCTTAACATATCTTCCAGGATTTGGATTGTCCTCTCAGATTGACCATCCGTTTGTGGGTGGTAAGCAGTGCTCAAGCACAACTTGGAACCAAACGCCTTTTGAAAGGCTCCCCAAAAACGTGACGTAAACCGCGGATCTCGATCTGAGATTATCGTCGATGGTACTCCATGTAACCTTACTATCTCTTGGATGTAAAGCTGAGCCAACTTAGTCAGTCGATCCACGATTACCCATACGGCATCGTGGCCAGCTTGGGTCCTTGGCAATCCTGTCACGAAATCCATTGATATACTCTCCCACTTCCACTCGGGGATTGACAGGGGTTGCAACATGCCAGAAGGTTTTTGGTGTTCGATCTTAACCTTTTGACAGACCAAACACTTACTCACCCAGGCGACCACATCCTTCTTTAATTCGGGCCACCAAAACATCTTCTTCAAATCTTGGTACATCTTGGTAGTACCAGGATGTATGGCGAAGTGGCTCTTGTGAGCCTCCTCCAAGATCTTCTCTCGAAGGTTGCCATCTTGTGGCACACAGATTCGCTCCTCGAACCTCCACAACCAGTCCGGTCCTCGTACAAAACCTTTCAACTTTCCCGCCTTAACTGCCTCGATTGTCTCCATAAAGTCCTCATTTTCTCTTTGGGCAAGCATAATCCTTTGCTTAAACCCACTGGTCACCGTGAGATGACACATCACGATACCTTTTTTCGTCATAGACACCCCAAGATTCATATCCCTAAATTGCTCTATTAACCCAACTTCGTTAACCATCATACAAGATAAACGTAATGACTTTCGACTCAAGGCATCGGCGACTACATTAGCCTTGCCGGGGTGGTAACTTAAGCCAAAATCGTAATCCTTGAGGAATTCCATCCATCTCCTTTGCCTCATATTCAACTCCTTTTGATCAAAGAGATGCTTGAGACTTTTATGATCAGAGAAAACTTCAAACCTTACACCATACAAATGGTGTCTCCACATCTTTAGAGCGAACACGATGGCTGCTAATTCTAGGTCATGGGTGGGGTAGGTTACTTCATGAGGCTTGAGTTGTTTGGACGCATAGGCTACCACTTGCCTATTTTGCATCAACACACAACCTAAACCTTTGCCAGAAGCGTCGCAATATACCTTGAAGGGTACATTGGGGTTAGGTAAAACCAAAATCGGGGTTGAGGTGAGCTTTTCCTTAAGCTCTAGGAAACTCTTTTCACATTCGGGGCTCCACTCAAACGGGGCATTCTTCCTAGTAAGCTTAGTTAAGGGTAGGGTTAACTGGGAAAATCCTTTAATAAACCTACGGTAATATCCAGCTAAACCCAAAAAGCTTCTAATCTCAGTTACAGAGGTTAGTCTATCCCAATTCATCACAGCTTCTATCTTACTTGGGTCGACAGCTATGCCACCTTTTGACACATGTCCTAGGAACTTTACCTCCTCTAACCAAAATTCACACTTAGAAAGCTTCGCATACAACTTCTTCTCCTTTAGTACCTCTAAAACCAGCCTCAAATGATGCTCATGCTCCTCGTAGGTCTTCGAATAGATGAGAATATCATCTATGAACACAACCACGAATTGATCTAAATAAGGTCGAAAGATCCTATTCATGTAGTCCATAAAAACTGCGGGAGCATTCGTTAATCTGAATGACATTACATTGAACTCAAAGTGTCTATACCGAGTTCGAAAGGCGGTTTTAGGAATGTCTGAATCTCTAACCCTAATCTGATGATAACCAGACCTCAAATCGATCTTAGAAAATACTACAGCTCCTTTCAACTGGTCCATAAGATCATCAATCCTAGGTAACGGGTACTTCTTCTTTATGGTCACTTGGTTTAACTGCTTATAATCTATACACATTCTCATACTTCCATCCTTCTTTCTCACAAATAAGACCGGAGCACCCCAAGGTGAAGCACTCGGCCTTATAAAACTTTTCTCCAACAGCTCTTCTAACTGAGTTTTTAGTTCTGCTAGTTCCAAAGGTGACATCCTATACGGGGCTATAGAGATTGGTCCAGTTCCAGGAACCAACTCTATGGAGAACTCAACTTCTCTCTCAGGAGGGAACTCGGGTATTTCGTCCGGAAATACCTCGGGATAGTCTCTCACCACAGGTATCTCACCTAGGTCTTGCTCAAAGTCTACATCGCAGCCGACTAGGAGAACATATCCCTTAGCTTTCTCCCCATTACAGAAGACCTCTACGGAGTTTAGATACAATCTAATGGGTTGAGTGACATTTTTGGGAGGAGAAAGGAAAACTACGGTTTGGGTTCCACAATCTAACAACACACGGTTGGCGTGAAGCCAATTCATGCCTAAGATAATGCCTATGTCTTTCAAGGGTAAACAAATTAAATCTATGATAAAAGACCTATTTTCTACAACAAGATGACAGTTTAAACAATAGCGGCAAGTATTAACAGGGCGATTTGTAGGAGTAGAAACAATAAGATCAAAGGGAAGTTTAGAGACTCTTAGATTTAAGGACTCGACACTAGCAAGTGAAATAAAAGAATGAGTAGCGCCAGAGTCATATAGTACAGTTAAGGGTTTACCGTTTACTTCACACATACCTTCAATGAGATCATTGGACTTCTTGGCATCTTCCGCATTAAAGGTAAAGACTTTTCCTTGGTGTTGTGGTCGGGGGTTCTGGTTCGATGTCCTTTGGCTGGCGCAGTCCTTTGCATAGTGGCCGGGCTTGCCGCACTTGAAGCACACGCTCTAATCGGCTAAGCATGGGCGATTCCCGTGGTTCTTTCCGCATTGGGGACAGACATCAGCAGATGCTGCTCTGTGATAAGCAGCAAGGGTTTGTGGTGCCTTATTCTTGGCCCCACTTGGTCCTCCATTGTGGTTCCGGGGTCCACCCGGTCCACAGTATTGATTGTTGTTGAAGTTCCTCGGGCCTTGATGTTGAAACGGCGGCTTTTGGTGTTGCTTGGATTGTTGGTGTGCAGGAGCTCTTAGTGGTTGTTGTTGTTGTGGTCGGAACTGGTTGGTCTAATAGGGATTGTAGTGATTCCTTGAAGGGTACTGCGGTTTGAACCTCGGGGCTTGAGGTCCAAGTCCCTTAGCTCATTCCGCCCTCGTGGCTTGCATATTTCTCTGTCCCTCCTCAAGGATCCGGCACTTATATTGACCAGAGTTGGGAAGTCTCTGATCTCCATGTGGGCCACGGCGTAGTTCATCTCTGCCTTCAAACCGGCCTCATACTTAACACATTTCCAAACCTCATGGGGTTCCCTCGAAACACCCGAGAGAACTTGATCAGCTCCTCGAATTTAGCAGTGTACTGGGCAACAGTAGACCCTCCCTGGGTCAGCTGCATGAACTCGATGTCCTTTGCATTCCTTACAGACTCCAGGAAGTACTTCTCGTAGAAGTATGTCTTGAACAGCTCCCAATCAATGGGAGTTCCAGAAGCTTCTAGCAGGCACTTCGTGCCGTTCCACCAGAACTCGGCATCTGACTTCATCATGAAGCCAACAAAGGTGACCTTCTACTCCTCCGAGCAGGCAACCACAGAGTAAATCTTCTCCATGTCCTTGATCCATTCATCAGCTTTGTCAGGGTCCATTACCCCTCGGAATACCGGCGGGTTCGCCTTGGGAACTCGTCGAAGCGGGCTTGTTCCATCGTCTCCGCAGCAGGGGGAGGAGGGGGAACAGGAACAGCATTCGCTTGTTGATCGATCCGATCGAACATCCGTTCCATGGCTTGCGCCATGCAACGGACAGCAGCAGTTGCATTGTCTTGGTCAGCATTGGGCGTAGTCCTAGGCTGTCGTCGCGATGCGATTGGTTCCTAAACACATGAAACAATGAACATCAAGTTGATCAGGCTCAATATCCATGCAAAATGAGCTAGTTACCATGGCACTTGCAAGCAACAGAAGTCATGCATTTCTAGTCCTATAGCTTATCTCTATCAAGCACTACACATGACATAACTATCGCATTATGCTTATAAAGCATAATCAGTCCAATCCTCAGGCTCCATGAGAATCGAACTGCTCTGATACCATAATGTAACACCCTAAATCTTAACCTAATACTACTAGTATGTATTTAGGTTAATCCTTAGAATATTAACTCTTGGTCTCATTCTTTACTTGAAAATACTTAGCGGAAATATGGGTAAAATTTTTCTTTTTGGAATTAAAACCAAAGTGAGAGCCACGCATGATTCTTTGAATGGGAATTCATACAAGTCATATGATCAAATCATAAAAACACATAAATAACATGGATACACCAACTAATTATATATAGATAATGTGCCTACCAAAAAGCAGGACTATTCGGTACATATAAGAACGCCATACAACTGAAAAGCAAATACAAGGAAATCATAAAAGAAAGTACAAGAAAACCATGAAAGCAACACCCATACCCATGTGCACCTAGAGTAGACAACCTCATATACAAAAGAAGGTTTGTCCTCAACTATGTGGCATGTGTGCACTAGCTACTACCCACCCTATGCACCTACTCCTGCTGGTCCGAGTACTGAGGGGTGGAATCAATCCGCTGGCGAATCTCGGCGGGAGTGGTCGTGCGGATCATCGGAGCGTGTCCACCGCAGTGAGGGCGCATGGATGGCCTACGAGCCAACCTCGGTTGAACCACCGTCTCCTCACTCCCGGCTCTCATCGGTAGGGGAGCGGGGCTAGACCTCCAACTGTACATATGCGAAGGCGGGTCCTCTGATGGATCCATCTCCGAATACTGAGTCTGGGGCACATACTCTGGGTAGTCACATACTGCTGACGCCTCGGGCTGCATGCAGAGCATCTGCTCATCGCGTGGTCTGGCTCGCTCAAAAATCGTGTTATGATGGTAGGGAGCAGTCGGTGTGAAGCGGTAGCTCAGTACTGGGTGCGCGAAGGGTCGTCCCATAAACATGAACACTCTGACTGTGCAGCGACCCTCAAAATGGTATGACCCGAGTGCTGGGTCATGGTGTAGCTCCCACATTGGGGTGTCGATGAAAAGTACGAAAGTCGCCATCTGAAGATGTGACGGAAGAAAAGAGAGGGAATGAGAAATCTTCTAAAAGAATTCTCAGTAGGGTAATCCCTAACTAAGTGACATCATCACATCCTCAGGAACCTTGGGTTTCATTTGTAAAAAGGTGCGCATGCATGTAAACTTCTTTTAAGTTAGTTTTCTAAAGTATTAATTATTCAAGGTCCGTCATATTTTACAATGCATCTTATGACTAAGCATGGGATACACTAATGATATGAATGCATCATAAAGATAAGCTAACCAACAAAGTGACAAAAATATTATAATAGTGGCATGAGTTGATAGGTATAAATTTCATAATAACTTCCTTGGTTTTTCATAGCATATGTGACATTTCAACTTTAACTTTATCTCATGGGGCCACCCTAAAACATCTCTAGGTTATGAGCTCATACCTTAACTAGTCGTCACTAGCTCTTACTTATCCTATGATAAGCGTAACATAATCCCGACTTAAAGTATGGGCTAGGGGGCAAATTAAGGATCACCTCTTAGGGTCATTTCCTCTTTGAAACGTTCTACAAGCAACTACTGCATAGTACTATTGTTCGCTTTGGCAAGCTCTATGTCAATACCCTCACGGATTTGTTTTCTTGGGGGTGCTCGGTTAAACCGGTATCACCCATGAAGGCGTCTCAGTGTTGTGTCACATTTAAGTTCTCATGATTTTCAAAAAGACCTTTTTCTAAGTTCCTCAAATTTGATGGAAATTCGGCAAAGATGACATGGCCAGTGTGGGCAATTTCCTCAAATTTGCTTATGCCATGAAAACATATAGGACATACACAAACATTTCTTTTAGGGTATAGCATATCATCATGTAAAACTTCTTTATAGCACATATCAACTTATCATAGACAAAGCTCATGTATCATATATCATAAATTAAGCATCATAAAAACTCAAGACTTTTTAATGTCTTATGCATTGACCCTTAAGGTCCTTAACTCACGTTCTAAGTTATTAATCATCAAACCTAATCTCTTGGGTACCTATGAGGTTATAACTAAGTATTTCTCAACTCACACTATGATCAAGAACATCTCTAAACCTCAAGGATGCATAATTTATAATCCTAACTTTACGGGTCCCTAGGAGTCACAACAGTGACCCTTTCTAAGTCCGGTTTGTTCCTAAGGCTTCAAGATCAAGTCCTAAACCATTTATGAGGTATTCCTACACATTTAAACTAATTTAAATCCATGATTAGCATTACTAAACCTTGCTGGACAGAATCCAGAAAATTCAAACATTAAAGGATCTAGAACTCTCAAATTAATTATTTTCTAGTTTCTAACTTCTCTTATCTTTCACATATGAGCTTTGCCATTATGGATCAACTACTAAATCGCATCAAAGCAGAGCACTATAAATTTCAGAGTTAATTCATCATGTCTGTAACACCCTACATCTTAACCCAAGACTACTAGTATGTACTTAGGTTAATCTTTAGAATATTACCTCTTGGTCTCATCTTTTACTTAGAAAATACTTAGCGGAAATATGGGTAAAATTTTTCTTTTTGGAATTTAAAATCAAAGTGAGAGCCACGCACGAATCTTTAAGAGGAAGCATAGTGAAACATATAAGCAAAGCATAAAGAAATACATCATATCATGGAGACATCAACTGAAACATAGATATATATATATATATATATATATATATATATATATATATATATATATATATATACTTGTGCCTACCCAAAGGGCAGGACTATTCAATACATCGGAAAGCGGAATACAACTGAAATGCAATACAAGGAAATCATAAAAAGCAAATACAAGAGAAATAACACCCATACCCATGTGCACCTAGAGTAGACAACCTCATATACAAAAGAAGGTTTGTCCTCAACTATGTGGCGTGTGTGCACTAACTACTACCCCTCCTAAGTCTACTCCTGCTGGTCCGAGTACTGTGGGGTCGAGTCGATCCACTGACAAATCTCGGCAGGAGTGGTCGAGCGCATCATCGGGGCATGTCCACCGCGGCGAGGGCGCATAGATGGCCGACGAGCCAACCTCGGCTGGACCACCGTCTCCTCACTCCCAGCCCTCATCGGTGGGGGAGCGATACTAGAGCTCCAACTATACATGTGTGATGGCAGGTCCTCGGATGGGTCCGTCTTCGAGTACTGGGTACGAGGCACATACTCTGGGTAGTCGCGCATCGCTGATGTCTAGGGCTCCATGTGGAGAATCTGCTCATCGCGTGGTCTAGCTCGCTCAAAAATCCCGTTATGACGGTATGGAGCAGTCGGGGTAAAACGGTAACTCGGGACTGGGTACGTGAAGGGTCGTCCCATAAACATGAACACTCTAACTGTGCAGCGACCCTCAAAATGGTATGACCCGAGTGCCGGATCATGGTGCAGCTCCCATACCGGGGTGTCGATGAAGAGTACAAATGTCACCATTTGAAGATATGACGGAAGAAAAGAGAGAGGGAATGAGAATCTTTCTAAAAGAATTCTCAGCAGGGTTATCCCTACCTAGGTGACGTCATCATATCCTCAGGAATCTTGGGTTTATTTCTAAAAGGTGTGCATGCATATAAATTCCTTTTAAGTCAGTTTTCTAAAGTGTTATTTATCCAAGGTCCATTATATTTTATAATGCGTCTTTAAGCGGAAAATATACTAATGATATGAATGCATCATAAAGGTAAACCAAACAATAGAATAGCTAAGAAACATTATAACATTTGGCATAAGCATAGTATATGTGACATTGTTAACTTTAAATTTCATCTCATAGGGCCGCCCTAAAACATCTCTAGGTTATGAGCTCATACCTTCACTAGTCGTCACTAGTTCTTACTTATCCTATGATAAGCGTAACATATACATAATCCCGACTTAATAGTGCGGGCTAGGGGGCAATTAAGGATCACCTCTCTTAGGGTCATTTCCTCTTTGAAACACTCTACTAGCAACTAGTGCATCGTAGTTTTGTCCACTTTGGCAAGCTCTATGTCAATACCCCTCACGGATTTGTTTTCTTGGGGGTGCTCAGCTAAACCGGTGTCACCCAAGAAGGCGTCTCAGTGTTGTGTCACATTTAAATTCTCATAAAGTGTTAATTCATAAATACATCATTATTCGTTACATACATCATTTTCATAGCATATACATCATCACATGAAACTTTCTTCATAGTGTATACATAAAACCATAGCATATATATTATCACATAATCACACCTTAGACAATCATTCATACAAACTCCCAAGCTTATTATGTTATAAACTTATAGTATGTTATGCTTTGATTCCTTTGAGTCTTAAACTTGTAAACTAATCGTTCTAGTATTATTCTTAACCTCTTACACACCTATAGGTTCACAACTAATCAGTGTTACTAATTTTTATGCTCAAGGACTTATCCAAACAGCACTATGCATATTTGGACAGCTTATATTTGTGTGATTACGGGGTTCTAGAGATTACGGTTTAGACCCTTAAAGTCCTTAACTCACATTCTAAGTTATCGATCATCAAAACCTAGTCTCTTGGGAACCTATGAGGTTATAACTAAGTATTTCTCACCTCATACTATGGTCAAGAACATCTCTAAACCTCAAGGATGCAGAATTTGAAATCCTAACTTTACAGGTACCCAGAAGTCACAACAATGACCCTTTCTAAGTTTAGTTTGCTCTTAAGGCTTCAAGATTAAGTCCTAAACCAATTATGAGTCATTCATACACATTTAAACTAATTTAAAACCATGATTATTAAATCCAAACCTTGCTGGACAGAATCCAGAAAATTACATAATTAAAGGATCTAGAATTCTCAAATTAATTCTTTTCTAGTTCCTAACTTATCCTATCTTTCACATATGAGTCTTAACATTGTTTTTTCTCAAACATAGGCACCTTATCATCATTGAAACAGCACATACAGTGGCAGTAAAGAGTAAGGAAGAACCGAAAATATACTTCTCCATAAAAGGCATAAAACATAATTTCTAAAGCACATAAAATACTAGTTTCTCTTGGAACTCTTTTTAAACTTTCAAAACTCATTTATAAACAATTTTAACATCTAAAGTCATAAGAATATTTAAGAGGGCAGTGACCTATTCATTTTTATCTCAAGAGGTCCTAAATTCATAAAACTTAGTTCTATGCATTCCTTAAACTCATATAAGCTTGGAAAAATTATGAAACATAGTCTCAAATACTTAGAAACTTCAAGACCTCTTGGGCCGAAATATGAACCAAGGAAAATACATATTGTTAGACCTTTGTTGAGACAACAATGGGCAAGTCTCTGAGCTCTAGGTTCATTTAGGTGATAACATAAAAATAAACATGCTTATGCACTTATTTTTAGGTTCCATTAGAAAGTAAAGTGATAGCACAAAGTAAATATGAATGCAACTTATCATTATCTTGGTATTAAGTGAGAACTTGAAATATAAACATAATAATGCATAGCTTGAAATATAAACATGATAATGCAAGTTTATTCATTATCTTGGTATTTAGTGATAGCAAGGAAGTAAACATGATATGCAAAGCATAAAGTGAACATGATGCAAGGTTTATTTTATGATTAGCTAGAGCTCATTCAAGACTTTAACAAGATAACAACCCATTACAATATCTCAAAGATCAAAACATCAAAACCGAAAGTCTCACCAAAGAAAAGAAAATGAAACTAAGTCAAGTTCTTTATTAAATACCCAAAACCCCTATCTAGAGAAAAATCTCTAGAACATGCCAGCCAACTTTAAGGTTGACAAGGGTAGGCTTGGGCTTTTAGAAATCCTTTGATTAATTTTCTTAAGTTGAAAACCATGTGAGCTAGATATCATATAGATGAAGTCATAAGGAAAGGAAAACTCAAGCTTTAGAGGTTTCTTTGAGATGAACACAATGTCATCATCATCTAGAAACTCTCATCATCAAGCTATCTGGAGAAAAACGCCTTTAAAACCATCTGGAGAAGTTTCGGGTTCATCCATTATAACATCCTAATTTTTTTCAGAAAATAATTGAGGCTTTAGTAGTAAGAATATCAAAATTTTGGTGTACACAAAAATGATGAGAACAATGTAACGAACGTAAAAAAAAAAAAACGTAAATAGTGTTTTGTAGGCCCCGTAGACCCACCGGAACAGCTGAAACCTTAGATTCAAGGCCTGAAGATGCCTGAAATTTGGAAATTATAGGATTAAGGTTAGAAATAGGTAGGAATAAGTATTTTATACTTAGAATTAATTTTCAGGCAATAGTTGATTACCCGAGTACACTGTTTTACCAGTTCGATAAAATTTCGGTGTGCGATTTTTGCACCGAAAGAAAACTTAATCCATAAGATTTGGATAGTGTCTATCCATTTAAACCAAGTGGATGGCCAAGATTCAATCTAGCTTTCCAAGATCAAATCCTAGCCATCCATCTTATATTCTTTTTGAAAGAACTAGATTTTATATTAAATAACTAGTACAACTTGATTAAATATCATTAAAAAGCCAACCTTATCACTCCATTTTCTTCATCATTCTCGGCCATGCTCTGACCACACACAGCCTCCATTTTTCTTCCATTGAAACATCCATGAGCAAGCTTTAAACCTCCAAATACCTAGCTTAAAATTTCTAAAATCACAAACTCCCTTCACTAAACTTATTCCACTCATCAAGATCTTTCAATCTAACCGATTAGAATTTGAATCCATCAACTTTTCCTACTTTGAGAGCTTATTATCAGCTGTGTAAGGAAGGGTTTGGTGTGGGTTAGAAGGCTTGGAAATAAAGGAAATCAATCTTGGAGCCAAGAGCTTAAAAGCTTCAAAGTGTAGGGTTTTCTTTGGCCTTTTTCTTTCCAAATTATTCTGTAAAATTTTTTGGGTTTTATTCTGAAATTTATGGTTATATTTTATGATAATATGTTGATATTAATGTGTTAATTTTGGTGGAGTGTTTGGATGAGGTTAAATAATGATTTTTGTCAAAATAAGTTTTGGCTAGGCTGCTGAATTTTCGGATTTCAGCAGGACAGGATTTGTTCATGAATTTTCTGGTTCAATTCTAGTCATTTTTATGAGCTATAAAAATTATATGTTGAAGCTAACATCGTAAGGAAACTCTGATAATTTTTCATGGTGCATAAGAAAGAGTTTTACTACCTGAGAAAAATCAAGAACCAAGAGTATATCTATGCTGGCTGAAATCTTGGTACTGGAGCTGTGAATTTGTATAAATTTTTATTCATAGCAAATGATGGAGTTATCCTTTGAAATTTTTACAGAGTTTTGTAGACATCTTTAAGTATAACTCTGATTTTTATTTTGAGTTGTTTCTATCATTTGCTAAAGTTAAAAATTTTGTGAATCCTATTCTGAGCTGTGAAAAAGTGGCCTCTGACCACTAAAATTGTAGAATTTATTTGACATGGTTCTAGTATTCTGTTTGCTATGAAATTTTTACAGGGACTTTTAGACACATTGAGGTGTCATAGAGAATTTTTATGGCCAGTGAATTGTCCATTGGATATGTGAATTAAATGTTGTCACCATAATGGTAAATCTGTCAAGAAGCTGGAATGGTGAAGATGTATTAAGTTAATGATAGAAATCTATTTAATCCAAGTATATATTATATGAATGTATGTTAATTATTTGAAAGGCTTGTTTATAAAGTATGAATGAGACTCCAATGATACTGAATGCCTATATCTGGGATATAAACCTAACTTTGAAATAGAAAGGTCCATGACATGGTTGTATGACAAAAGAGAATATGTGAAATTTAATGGTGCATGTTTTAACATAGGAGGAAAATATAAACAAGGCTTATGTGTGATAGAGAGGGAAGACAAAAATAAGAACTTCCCAAGAAATTTTATGAGTCGGTAGACTTATCGACTAGGAAATAGAACTGTGTGTGATTCAGAAATGGAAAAAAATGAAGTCTGATGATCACAAATAGGAATGAGCTCATGTCCTAGCAGTCTATGGTCCTCTGAGGAGTTATCCACTACATATGTTACCTGATGTGAATCTAAGCCTTCCCTATGTTAATAAAAAGAACTACTACACTAAGTTGAATTCCATGTGATATAAGAGAAACACTTATGATTACTACCATTTTGCATATAATTTTCTTTGACTCATGTATGCTAATATTGATATATGTGATCTAACATGATGTTGTTCTTTATTATTATAAATGCATTTACTGTTTATATTCAGACTGTATGTAAGGGGTTACCCTACTGAGAATTTTATAATATTCTCACCCCTATTTGTGTATATGTTGTATTGTGCTCAGACTCTGCAGATGCCCCTGGCTGAGGAGAGGCCATCATACCTATGGCCAATGGTTTCGCGTAGGAGGACATGAGACTTACGGGGGCTTTTGACTTGTATGTAGTGTAGTATAGTGACAGGAACTTACCAGCTTGTAGACTAATTGGTGTTAGATGTCTTAGGTCCATTTCTGTGTGTTTAGTATTTTGTTGGACCTTGATATTTGAGCATGCTTGGTAGATCTTTTGATAGTAGTTCCTGTGTTGTATTATAAGCGAAGTGACTTAACTTCAAGTATGGTATATATTAAAGAAAGCGGTATGTAAAGTAATAATATATGTACATTTTATAGTAGTTTTCTTTATAACTCTAGAGTTTGATTTATCTTATTTCATTTCATTTGACTAGTGGATATTATAGAAAGGAAGTGATACTCTTCTAATTACAATGTTAATGCTCGAGTAATACATGGTAGTTAGGAGGGTGTTACATTACATGTAATGCCCGGGGACGAGGACGATGAGTGATCACCGGTGCAAAGAAGGCACAGACAAGGAACGGCTTCTCGCAAGGTCCTCTAAGCGGAGGGGTACATGAATGAACCGATTACACACCCGAATGAGAGGGATCCTGAAACTATATAGGTATGGGACTATACAGTTGAGGAGGGCTTATATGAATTGATTTGTACTACCTATACCAACAAGATGCATCTTCTTTTCGGTAGCCTAAACTGAAAGAACTCCATAGTTAAGCGTGCTTGACCTGGGGTAATTTTGGGATGGGTGACCTTCTGGGAATTTTTCCCAGGAAGCGTGTGAGTGAGGACAAAGCATGCTGAAAAGACCCGTGTTGGTTTGTGGGGACAGTCATCAATCCATAAAGCAACAGGGGATGTTACATCCGGCACTTGCAAACGGGTAAAACACCGCAGGGGCGTTTTGGTCATTTTGACCCGAAAACTCGAAAAACGAGATTTTCGATCCCGGGAAGGTACACAAGTTATCTAATCCCTTTCCAACATTGAGTTTGCCCTTCGAGTACTACCGAACCGGCTTTCCTCGAATTTCGGGCTAAAAATGACCTCAGGGGCATTTTGGTCATTTTCACTTTAACAGAAAAAATCAGGGCGTTACAATGTCTATAAGACCTTGTAAAAATTTTAAAGAAAAATAAGGTCTCTACTTATATGAACAAAATTCTACAAATTCAGAGGTCAGACAAAAAGAAAAGAGTAAAAAAGAAATGAAAAGATAAGAACAAAGTCCCTACCAAAAGATGTTTTCTTGTTTGCAAGATGAAAATGCTTGTTCTTGTGAAAAGAGGAGAAGAAAAATCTTCTCTTTGTACAGGATGAAGTTTCGACCAAGGTAAGGAAAAATAAGAGAAAAGGACTTTGTGGTATCTTTGTTTATGGGGATGAAAGATTATGTGTTTGGGGTTTGATCGAGGGTGGTAGCGTGTTGGTTTAAGGTCTTGGATCCTGGATGTAGATCAACAATGGGGGTTCTTAAAAAAGAGGAAGAAGAGAGTTTGAGATGAACAAGAAGAGAGAATTTTTTACACAACTTTTTGCTCATGTTTGGCCAAAAAAATGGATGGAAAGAAATGAGAGTGTGAGTGAGTGTAAGAGTGTTTGAAAAAAAAATCAAAATATGTGAGTAAGAGAGAGTATGTTTGCGGTGGCACATGTAACACCATCCTAACTGTAATACCCTAAATCTTAACCTAATACTACAAGTATGTATTTAGGTTAATCCTTAGAATATTACCTCTTGGTCTCATTCTTTACTTGAAAATACTTAGAGAAAATATGGGTAAAATTTTTCTTTTGGAATTAAAACCAAAGTGAGAGCCACGCATGATTTTTTGAATGGGAATTCATACAAGTCATACGATCAAATCATAAAAACACATAAATAACATGGATACACCAACTGATTATATATAAATAATGTGCCTACCAAAAAGCAGGACTATTCGGTACATAGAAGAACGCAATACAATTGAAAAGCAAATACAAGAAAATCATAAAAGAAAGTACAAGGAAACCATGAAAGCAACACCCATACCCGTGTGTACCTAGAGTAGACAACCTCATATACAAAAGAAGGTTTGTCCTTAACTATGTGGCGTGTGTGCACTAGCTACTACCCACCCTATGCACCTACTCCTGCTGGTCCGAGTACTGAGGGGTGGAATCGATCCACTGACGAATCTCGGCGGGAGTGGTCATGCCGATCATCGGAGCGTGTCCACGGGGTGAGGGCGCATGGATGGCCTACGAGCTAACCTCGACTGAACCACCGTCTCCTCACTCCCGGCTCTCATCGGTGGGCGAGCGGGGCTAGACCTCCAACTGTACATATGCGAGAGCGGGTCCTCTGATGGATCCGTCTCCGAATACTGAGTCAAGGGCACGTGATCTGGGTAGTCACGTACGGCTGACGCCTCGGGCTGCATGCGGAGGATCGGCTCGTCGCGTGGTCTGGCTCGCTCAAAAATCGTGTTTTGATGGTAGGGAGCAGTTGGGGTGAAGCGGTAGCTCCGTACTAGATGCGCGAAGGGTCGTTCCATAAACATGAACACTCTGACTATGCACCTCAAAATGGTATGACCCGAGTGCTGGGTCATGGTACAGCTCCCACGTCGGGGTGTCGATGAAAAGTACGAAAGTCGCCATCTGAAGATGTGACGGAAGAAAATAAAGGGAATGAGAAATCTTCTAAAAGAATTCTCAGTAGGGTAATCCCTAACTAAGTGACATCATCACATCCTCACGAACCTTGGGTTTCATTTCTAAAAAGGTGTGCATGCATGTAAACTTCTTTCAAGTTAGTTTTCTAAAGTATTAATTATCCAAGGTCTGTCATATTTTTACAATGCGTCTTATGACTAACCATGGGATACAATAATAATATAAATGCATCATAAAGATAAGCTAACCAACAAAGTGACAAAAACATTATAATAGTGGCATAAGTTGATAGGTATAAATTTCATAATAACTTCCTTGGTTTTTTATAGCATATGTGACATTTCAACTTTAACTTTATCTCATGGGACCACCCTAAAACATCTCTAGATTATGAGTTCATACCTTAACTAGTCGTCACTAGCTCTTACTTATCCTATGATAAGCGTAACATAATCTCGACTTAAAGTACGGGCTAGGGGGCAAATTAAGGATCACCTCTTAGGGTCATTTCCTCTTTGAAACATTCTACTAGCAACTAGTGCATAGTAGTATTGTCTGCTTTGGCAAGCTCTATGTCAATACCCTCACGGATTTGTTTTCTTGGGGGTGCTCGGCTAAATCGGTGTCACCCATGAAGGCGTCTCAGTGTTGTGTCACATTTAAGTTCTCATGATTTTCAAAAAGACCTTTTTCTAAGTTCCTCAAATTTGATGGAAATTAGGCAGCATGACCATTGTAGACTGAATTTCCTCAAATTTGCTTATGCCATGAAAACATATAGGACATACACAAACATTTCTTATAGGGTATAGCATATCATCATGTAAAACTTCTTTATAGCACATATCAACTTATCATAGACAAAGCTCATGTATCATATATCATAAATTAAGCATCATAAAAACTCAAGACTTTTTAATGTCTTATGCATTGACCCTTAAGGTCCTTAACTCATGTTCCAAGTTATTAATCATCAAACCTAATCTCTTGGATACCTATGAGGTTATAACTAAGTATTTCTCATGTCACACTATGATCAAGAACATCTCTAAACCTCAAGGATGCAGAATTTATAATCCTAACTTTACGGGTCCCTAGGAGTCACAACAGTGACCCTTTCTAAGTCTGGTTTGTTCCTAAGGCTTCAAGATCAAGTCCTAAACCATTTATGAGGTATTCCTATACATTTAAACTAATTTAAATCCATGATTATCATTACTAAACCTTGCTGGACAGAATCCAGAAAATTCAAATATTAACGGATCTAGAACTCTCAAATTAATTCTTTTCTAGTTTCTAACTTCTCTTGTCTTTCACATATGATCTTTACCATTAATCATACTCAAACTCAAGCATATTATCATCATTAACATAGCTCATGCAGTGGCAAAATAATGGCAAGGAAGAACCGAAACAAAACACTCTCCATAAAGGCATAAAACGCAATTTCTAAAGCACATAAAATACTAGTTTCTCTTGGAACCTTTTTAAAACTTTCAAAACTCATTTATAAACATTTTTAACATCTAAAATCATAAGAATATTTAAGAGGGCAGTGACCAATTCATCTTTGTCCCAAGAGGTCCTAAATTCATAAAACTTAGTTCTACATATTCCTTGTACTCATAAAAGCTTAGAAAAAGTATGAAACATAGTTTTCAATATTTAGAAACATCAAAGCCTCTTAGGGCTGAAATATGAACCAAAGGCAATAAATATTTTTAGACCTTTGTTTGAGACAACCATGGGCAAGTCTTTGAGCTCTAGGTTCATTAAAGTGATGGCATAAAGATAAACATGCTTATGCACTTGTTTTAGCTTTTATTAAAAGTAAAGTGAGAGCATAAAATAAATATGAGATGCATCATATTATTATCTTTGATATTTAGGTGAGAACTTGAAATGTAAACATGATAATGCATAGCATGAAATGTAAACATGATAATGCAAGTTCATTCATTATCTTGGTACTTAGTGATGGCAAGGAAGTAAACATGATGTGCAAAGCATAAAATAAACATGATGCAAGGTTCATTTTATGGTTAGCTAGAGCTCATTCAAGACTTTAACAAAGTAACAACCCAACCTATATCTCATTACAAAGAGAGCTCTAGAGTTCTTGAACCAAGTTCTCATAGGAACTATGAGGTTCTTGAACATCATCATCAAGCTCAAAGAAAACAAACTTTCTAAACAAAACCAAACAAAATCTCAAGGATCAAAATACCAAAACCGAAAACCTTACAAAAGAACAAGAAAGTGAAACTAAGTCAAGTTCTTTATTAAATACCCAAAACCCCTATCTAGAGAAAAATCTCTAGAACGTGCCGGCCAACTTTAAGGTTGACAAGGGTAGGCTTGGGCTTTTAGAAATCCTTAGATTAATTTTCTTAAGTTGAAAAACCATGTGAGCTAAGTATAGTATAGATGAAGTTGAAGAAAAAGAAAAACTCAAGCTCTAGGGGTTCCTTTGAGATGAACACATAGTCATTCTCTAGGAGTCCTCATCATTGAGCTATCATGTGCTCCTCAAGGCCTCATGGCTGAAATCACAACGAAGGAAAAACAAGAAAGTTTCAAAAGAAAATCCAAGAGAAAGCTAGAAAGAACTCATTTTCAAGAAAAAAAAGTTTAGAAAACACCCCTACCTAGAGTGAAGATGAAAACTTGAACTCTTTGAAAAGGAAAACAAGATGATGAGCTCCTCCAAGAGGCAGGATAGCTTCGGCCAAGAAAGGATGAGAAGGTTGGAGTTGTGTTTCAAGTGAGGTTGTGTTTGAGGTGTGGTGTTTGAGAGGTTTGATGATGGTTCAAGGCTTTGGGGTGGTGTTTCAAGGTTGAGAGATGATGATGAGATGAAGAAGATGAAGATGAAAAGAAAGGAAGAACTCTCTTGAAACTTGAGAGAAAAAGAAAGAACTCAAGAAAGCTTAGGAAAACTTGAAACTTACCAAATGAACTAAGGTGTTTGCATGTGTTTCTAGGCAAGGTATTTATAGGGAATGAAAACAAATGAAGGCTCAAAAGGGGAGGGTGCTGGCCATAGCTATTGGAGGGAAAAGGAAGAGAAAATATCTCTTACACAAGGTCATTCAAGCATGGTTTGAATTATGGAAGCTATGCTACAAAGTATGGCTTGATGTGAGTTAATTTCCTATCAATTTTTGATGAAATTAGGCTTCTAGAAACAATGCATGGCTGGAACTTTTCCAGCCACAAATAAATGGAGAAAATGGGCTATTTTAATTAGTTATTTACTTGGAAAATCAAGCTTGATTGAAAATTATGACAAGGTATAGTGTATGTGACTTGAGGTATGGCCTTGGAGTGTTGAAAAATTGAACATGTGATGCATATGGGGGAGAAGGGTACACGGCCAGGTCTAGTACAGCAAGGGGGAGGTGAGGTTTGATCATTTAATTGGGTGTTAATGGTAGGTTTAGAAGTGTATTAGCTTAGGTACAAGGTTAGGAGTAATTAAGCTTAAGTTTAGGTAACTCAGAATGAGGTTTAGGGATTTTATGAAAAGATTAGGAGTGCTCATACATCATTAAAGAATTTTAAACTCATTTATGAATAAACAATGTGTGACACAATTCCATGATATAAGGAATTGGAGAGAGGAAACACTATTCAAGATTCCATGACTAGAAATCTTGAAATTAAAATATGATTTGAAGTTGTAATTAAGCACTTTTGGGTTCTAATCAACTTTAATAAATTATTTTGACTCAAGATTAATTAAGGAAATTAATTAACCTTCGATTAGAGCCTAATATTGCTTAGGTTTGCTTAATCACACGATTAAGCGTAAAAACACGAAACTAGGGGCAAAACCGTAATTTTGCACTAATTTTGCCCGGGACCTCCGGGACCAAAACTAAAGTCATAGTCAACATAAAAATGCCTTTTAAAACCATCTGGAGAAGTTTCGGGTTCATCCGGAACTTGCAAATGGGTAAAACACCACAGGGGCGTTTTGGTCATTTTGACCCGAAAACTCGAAAAATGAGATTTTCGATCCCGGGAAGGTACACAAGTCATCCAATCCCCTTCCAACATTGAGTTTGCCCTTCGAGTACTGCTGCACCGCTTTCCTCGACTCGGCCGAAAATGACCTCAGGGGTATTTTGGTCATTTTCACTCTAACAGAAAATCGGGGCGTTACACTAACCACCATGTATTACTCGAGCATTAACATTGTAATAAGAAGAGTATCACTTCTTTTCTATAATATCCACTAATCGAATGAAATGAAAATAAGATAAATCAAACTCTTGAGTTGTAAAGAAAACTACTACAAAATATACATATGTTTATACTTCACATACAACTTTCCTTAATACATACCATACTTGAAGTTAAGTCACTTCACTTATAATACAACTCAGGGACCCCTATCAAAAGACCTACCAAGCCTGCTCAAATATCAAGGTCCAACAAAAATCATATATATACACAGAAATGGACCTAAGACATCTAACAGCAATCAGTCTGCTAGTTGGTAAGTTCCTGGCACTATACTACACTATATACAAGTCAAAAACCCCTGTAGGTCTCATGTCCTCCTAGGCGAAACCGTTGGCCATTGATATGATGGCATCTCCTCCACCAGGGGCATCAGGACTCTCTGGTGGGTCCAAATCGGAGGACGAGAATGAGGAGGGAGCATCCGCTGGGGGAGGTACTGGTGGTGCTAGAGGAATATCAAATATAACTGGGTGTGCCATATGGATAGGCACACCATCGTAGGGAAAAGTTGGATCGAAATCAGCGCTGAAGATAGACACACTAAAGGAAGGGCCAAAGAACACATATGCACGGATCTGGGAATAAGCTGCTGCATAAAGAGAGTCGAGCACTGGATCATAATGCCACACCCACTATGGCGAATCAAGGAAGAATACTAGTGACGGCATCTGTAGAGTTTGAGCACAATACAACATATACACAAATAGGGGTGAGAATATTATAAAATTTTCAGTAGGGTAATCCCTTACATGTGGACATAATATAATCAATAAATGCATTCATATAATAAAAAAAAAATCATGCTAGATCACATATATCAATATTAGTGTACATGAGTCGAGGAAAATTAAATGCAAATTGGTAGTAATCGTATGTGTTTCTCTTATATCACGTGGAATTCAACTTAGTGCAATTGTTCTTTTTATTAATATAGGGAAGGTTTAGTTTCATATCCAGTAATATTTGTAGTGCATAACCCCATAGAGAACATTAGACTGCTAGGACATGAGCTCATTCCTATTTCGTGATCATCGAATTTCATTTTTTTCCACTTCCGAATCACACACAGTTCTACTCCTAGCCAATACATCTACTGACTCATACAATTTCCTGGGAAGTTCTTATTTTTGTCTTCCCTCTTCACTCCACATAAGCCTTGTTTCTGTTTTCCCCATATGTTAAATCATGCATCATTAAACCTCATATATTCTCCTTTGTCATATAAATGCATCACCATGCTCACATCACACATAGGCATGCACTCACAAGAAATCCTTATTTGTGCCTCATAAATCAATCTTTAAATTGTCTAGCATGCATACATATTCATCATATTTAAATCAAGAACCATTATATCTCCAAATCAATACTTGAGTTCATTTTAGCACAATTACAGCATGTTGGCAGAATTCATACTTAAAGAGTAAAATTTATTGTACTTCTCAAACATCCATTTCCAGGGCTATAAAAATTCTCCAAGACACCTCAATGTGTGCATAAGACCTGTAAAAATTTCATAGCAAGAAGAGTTCTCTAACTCTGTCAACAAATTCTACAAATTTGGTGGTCATAGACCACTTCACCTCAGCTCAATACCAGAATTCACTAATTTTTAACTCTATCAAATAAACTCATAAATTCGTACACAAATTTAGGGTTAAGCCTCAAGATGTTCTCAACATCTTGTAAAAATTTCAGCTCAAAATTATATAATTTACTAGGGTTAAAAAATTAGACAAGTTTCCAGCTTCAAATTCAACATTTCAGGCAGCATAGTTACAACTTCGGTTCTTGAATTTTTGAATCATTAGAAGTCAAAAACAGAACTGAAGAAAATTACTAGAACTAGCCTAGGATGTGAGCTTCAAATATAATTTTTATAGCTCATGAAAATGCCCACAATTCCCTCAGAAAATTCGTGAACAATCACTGCCAGTAGGAAAATCGAAAATCCAGCAGCCTAGCCAAAACTTCATTTGGTAAAATGATTACTCTAACCTCATCCAAACCCTCCACCAAAATTTATTCATCAACAACCATATATCACTAACCAAAATAATAAAAAAATTTCGTGCAACACAAGTTAGAAATAAGAAAAATAAATTTGGCAAGAAAAGACTCAATAGAACCCTACTCTTGGAAGCTAAAGGTGCCTTGGTCTCTAGGATGCTCCCAAGTGATGCTCTTCACTACACAACTCTCAAGATATACCCAAGCCCTTCTCTAATCAGTGATGAGAGGGGTGAGGTTTGGGAATTTTAATCGGTTAGAATTGTAGAGGTTGATGTATAGAACAATTTAGTGAAGGGAGTTTTTGGTTTTGGTAGCTCTAGCTAATATATATGTAATTTGAACTCAAAATGGAGCTCTTGGTTATGGAGGTATGAAGGCTGTCTCCTTTCCTTCAATGGCCGAGAATGTTGTTTCTTCAAGAAGATTAATGGTTAAGTTTATCTTATAATAAATGCAAATGAATTTAATATATTATTCTTAGATATTTCTTTACCTAACAAAGCTAAATGGATGGCTAGGATCAATCTTGTAATTCAAGATTGAATCTTAGCCATTCCTTTAATATAAAGAGATAAGGTTCTTTATTTTGTATAGGTTAAAATAGTTTTCGGTGTTAGAAATCGCACACTGAAATTTCACCAAACGGGTAAAACAGTGTACCCGGGTAATCAAGCATTGCCCGAAAATTAATTCTAAGTATAAAACCTTTATTCCTAATCATTTCTAATCTCAATCCCATGTTTTCCTAATTTCAGGCACCTTCGGGCCCCGAATCTAGGGTTTCGGCTGTCCCGGTGAGCCTACGGGGCCCACAAAATACTATTTATATATATATTTTTTTTACGTTCGTTACATTGTTCTCATCATTTTTGTGTACATCAAAATTTTGATATTCTTATTAATAAACCCTCAATTATTTTCTGAATAAAAAAAAAAGGTTAGGATGTTACAGCACATATGGGGTTGGTGGGAATATTTTTTTTTTGTGTTTTGTGAATGTTGGGGTTTGGGTTTAAGTGTAGGTTTAATTAGGGGAATGATTATGAATTGATAATTAGGTGTTTAAGACACTCAGGACAAGGTTAAGGGGGTGCCTTGGATGATTAACTAGAATAATCTTAATTAATTCTAAATTCAAATACTAATATGGCCCTAATATTAAGGAAAAGTAGTAGAGATAAAGTATTATTTGTCCTCGACTTTTACTTTTGTGTCTTATAAAGTACTTTTTGCCTCTTTCTTACTAACCTTTGATTAAGAGTGAGATTAAGTTTCTCTAGCAAATCTCAGGCCTCAATTAGCTTCAAATAATTATTTTGACTCAAAATTAATTAATAAAAATAATTAACCTTTAATTAGAGCCTAATATTACCTATATGCCCTTAATTACTTTGATTAAGCTTAATTAGCAATAATTAGAGATAAAATGGTACTTTTATACAAAAATTCTACGAAACTCACCCAAACATCAGATATCTTCTCAAATTAACATGTCCAACTCTCAGGGTGATGACTGAGTCCAATCGTCACTTAATTCCGTATTAAATTACCTTAGCGGCATTTTAGTAATTTTATGCACGAAAAAAATTAGGAATTGTGATTTTCACACCAATTGCTATCTGAAATACATTTAGTCATCTTCAAATATTAACCTAACCCTTGAGGATGGCCAGGTCCAACCGTCCTGAATTCCTGTGCAAAATGACTTTAGGGACATTTTAATCATTTTGTACAGGAGGAGAAATCGACGTGCTACAATTAGAGCTGAGTATATGGACCGTGGTCCGCGGACCAACCCGTTTAACTCGCAATCCGCATGAAAATGGACCAGAAAATTTTTAACCCGCCAACCCACGGACTTTTTTGATCCGCTCCGCCTAGCCCGCGGGCTAAACGGGCCTGGCCCACGGGGTCGGCGGACCAACCCGCCTAACCCGTATACTGTAGACATAGAGACTAAGATCCAGCTTTTGATAGTTAGCAATTGTTAATTTATATTCTTTAGTAGTTTAAATATTTTTTATACTTGAAGAAGTTATGCATATTTAATTGGTTTTGTAATTAATTTGTATGTTATTACTTTTAAAAAATTAACACTTGAATTTTAATATTTGCAGTATTCAGTAATTAGTACTGTTATTTGTTTAAAATTTAAATTGTATACTGTAAAGAAGAATGTGTATATATATTTTGTGATGTAAATTATTAAATATATTGCATAAATATAAATATATAATATAGGATATTAAAAAAGGTAAAAAAAAGAAAGAAAAAAAAAAAAGCCTAGTCCATGGACGGTCCATGACTTGCAGGCTTAAGCGGACTGGGCCTGGACTAGGCAAAACGCCAGTCCATTTATTAAACGGACCGGTCCGGTCCAGCCCATTTAAAATTGGTCCATCGCGGATCGGGCTAAACGGATCGGACCGGTCCGTATACCCAGTACTAGCTACAATGGGCAAAAAACTTGTAAACCAAAAACTCTAACATGTATTGCAAACCATGTTCATAGTGTCTAGAATCGAATTCCAAGAATCGCTTCAAAACTTTGAGAGACCACTTAGTTAATAAAACTTGGTTTATAATGCTTATTACACTTGGTTTGTAAGTTTTAAGCACGAATTTACAAACTTTTTCCCCTTGGTTTACAAGGTTTACAGGTTTTAAGCAATGTTCAGTTTTACAAATTACTTGCACTTGTTTACAAGACTTGTAAACTTGTGCTTAAAACTTGGAAACATAGGGCAAAAAACTCATAAACTAAGGGCGAAAAACTTGTAAACAAATGCAAAGAACTCTCCCAGATACATTGTATTGCAAGCCGTGATCATAGTCTTTAGAATCATATTCTAAGTATTTCCAACCACTTCAGAGCTTGGAGGAACCACTTTGTACAACAAACTTGGTTTACAGAGCTTATTACACTTGATTTGTATGTCTTAATCATGAGTTTACAAATTTTTCCCCTTAGTTTACAAATTTTTTACATTTCATTTACAAGTTTTAAGCAGTGTTCACTTTTACAAATTATTTACACTTAGTTTGCAAGACTTGTATAAACTTGTAAACCCACATTTAAAACTTGTAACCATAAGGCAAAACACTTATAAACCAATGGTTAAAAAATCTAGAATCCAATTCCATGTATTTACAACCACTTCATAACCCTATAGAACCACTTTGTGAAAAATTCTTGGTTTGCAAAGCTTACTACACTTTGTTTGGAAGTCTTAAACACAAGTTTATAAGCTTTTTTCAAAAGTTTTTTTACACTTGTTTTATAGATTTTAAGCAATACTTAGTTTTACAAATACTTGTAAACCTATGCTTAAAACTTGTAAATATAGTGTAAAAAACTTGTAGACTAAGATAAACACATATGTAAACCAATGGCAACAAACTAGTAAACTGATTTTTAGCATTACTTTACAAATTTTAGAGTCATTTTACAGTTTCATTAAATTAGTAATTCTCAGTTCAATAATCAAATTTATCTCAAACCATGCAAATAAAAAAGAAACCCATCAAAAGAGAAGCAAGAAGTGCACATAAGAAACCCACATACCTTATAAAGAGGATTGTTCCAGACCAGTGCAAGATATGTATTTTGATTGCTATTACTATTCTTCTACAGGAGATATAGCTACAATCATCATCAAAACCTGTTGTTCTTGTTGTGAGATGATCATATAGCAATAGCTATTGACGGACATAGATGTGGTGGTGGTGGCGGTGGTGGTGGAATACACAATGTCGTCATCCTCTTTCATGAGAGAGAGAAAAAGAGAGAGTGAAATGTGATTTTTTAATTTTAGAAAGATTTTGTCATATAGCAACAGCTATTGACGGACATAGATGTGGTGGTGGTGGTGGCGGTGGAATGCACAATGTCGTCATCCTCTTTCATGAGAGAGAGAGAGTGAAAGAGAGAGTGAAATGTGATTTTTTAATTTTAGAAAGATTTTGTATGTTGTCCTTCGTAGTATACTTCTATTTGGTCTTCTTCCACTACTAACCATAGGTGAAACCATAGTTGTATGGTGGTGGTGTGCGTGTAACATTATTGGTTTTTGTTTGGGGATGTGAAGATATGGATTCAATAGATGGCATACACCCAGCACTAAGGGTGGCAATTTCTACCCGACCCGTGGGTTACCCGCACTACCCACCCCGCTCGGGTCGGGTTGATGCGGGTCGGGTTTTGTCTGCAGGTCGGGGCGGGTGCGGGTTTGGGGTGAACCCGCCCCAACCCACGCCGCACCCCATATATATATTTAAAAAAATATTATTATTATACATGTTATATATATGTATATAAATATTTGTAAGATTATTATATAATTATATATATGTATATTTTTTTCTTCTAAACAAAATTACCTCATACCTAACTATATACCCTTCAATATGTGAATTTTAGTATTTCACAATGTCTCCACTCTCCAGCGCGCCTGGTAGCCTCTGAGCCTCATTTTTTAACACTAAAAAAATTAATATTTTACCTATACTAAACACAACCATTTCACACAATCCTCACTCTTACCAAAACACAACATCAAAAGTTCAAAACCTAATCTCACATTTTACTGATTGTGTAAGGAGCACCACTGCTGCCAAGAACCAAACCCAGCTGCCACAGCCAGATCTCGCCGGAGGAAGAGGACCACCGCCTACACCCGTGGCTACCACTACACTCGCGCCTGGTATCGCGCCACCTGCTGTCACGCTTTCTGCCATCGCGCTATCCTGTCATCGCGTCCTGCCATTGCCCCTGCTGCCATCGTGTCTTGCTGTCGCGCCTCCAGCCATCGCGTCCTGCCATCGCCGCTGCTGCTGTTGTGAGAAGCTTGCAGCTGAAAGTGAAACTGAAAGGAAAGTTTCACAGTTCTTGGTTTCCTTTTTTTTTTAATAATTTTTGTTTAATTGATAAATTGATGAGTTGATGATGGATCTTCATTCCATTGTTCCTGATTTCCTTTTTTAGTTTTAGATATGTGGTGGTTTTTTAATAAATTTTTATATATTTTTTCAATATTATTGTTGTCTTCGATTTTGGAGCACTGGACAGGAGGCATGGGACACAACATTTTAATGACGAGGATCAAGGAGTTACGGAACAGATACTCATTCTATGATGGAAAAATAATGCAGATTAGAATATTAAAAAATAACATTGCTAAGAATGGTCATCTAATCCTATTTTTGGGCCATTCATTCTTTTCTCTATCCTTTTCTTTTTAATCTCCATTAGACTGATTACAAGCATGAGTTTGGTTAAAGATGAGTTTAGTTAAATTTTTCATCTATAAAGCCCTTTGCTTGGGTCTTAGTTTTGGTTTAATTTAGCCTTCTTTAAGATCTGATTTCCTGTTGTTTAGCTTCTTTTGTTAAGTTTTTTCTCTGGTTCAAGATGCAAGTATTCTGGAATCACATTTAGTTCTTCTTGCTTTTATGAATTTTGTTAGACATTGGATTTAAATTTTGGTCATATTCTGGTTCTTGTTTCAACTTGTGGTTGATGCTATGGTTCTTGATTTTATTAATTTTGTTTTCAAATATTCTTCTTGCTTTATTAATTGTGTTAGACACTAGATTTAAATTTTGGTCAAATTCTGGTTCTTGCTTCAACTAATTGTCTGGTCTTGCTGTTTTTTATTTGAATTTGCAGCTTTTTCAAATGGAGGCTAACGCAACAATGGCATGTGAGGATGTTTCTATGCCTACAAGAAGAGAAAATGTTGATCCAACCACAGGAGCAACATCTATCCCAAGAAATGAAAGCGAAACACTTGAAATTGAAGATGATAACAAATCTAATCTAAAGAGTGTTTATTGGCAGTATTTTGAAAGAAATAAAGTAGATGGAGAATGGACAGCAAAATCCCTTCATTGTGGCAAGGTGCTTAGTGCAACTCAAAGGAATGGGACCAAGGCAATGAAAAATCATGTGCTTCACCATTGCAAGAGGATAAAGTTGGCCAAATCAAAACAATCAACTATTGCTGAATGTTTTGTGAAACAAGGCGAAAAAGGGGAAGAAAATTTCACATTTGATCCAGCATACTCAAGAAGGTATCTTGCCAAGATGGTTATAATGCATGAATATCCATTGAGTGATGTGGAACATATTGCATTGAGAGAGTATTCTGCCTCTTTACAGCCTTCATTTATAGTGCCTAGTCGCAACACAATCAAGAAAGACATTCTTCAATTTTATGAGGAAGAAAAACTCAAAACAACTTTGTCATTGGACCAAAATGGAAGTAAGGTGGCAATTACAGCAGACATGTGGACTTCCAACCAAAGCAAAGGATACATGGTTGTCACGGCACACTACATTGATAGCTCATGGAATTTGCAAATGCGAATTTTGAGGTTTTTCTCTATTCCCTTCCTACACTTAACATTAAATCAACGGTTCTTATCATGTCATAATGTATATTTTTTTTAAATTTTCAGTTTTTCTTATGTTCCTGCCCCTCACACAAGTAATGTGCTCATTTACACATTAATGAAGGTTTTGTTGGAATGGAACATAAATAGAAAATTATCAACCATTACATTAGATAATTGTTCTACTAATGATAATATGATAGAAGAGTTGTTGGGATGCTTGGATTCTGATTACTTGGTATTGAAGGGGAGATTATTGCATATGCGTTGTCCTGCTCACATATTGAATTTGATTGTGAAAGACATGGCTTAAATATTGTCAAGTAAAGTGTAGAGAAGATTCATAATAGTGTGTTATATTGGAGAGCAACCGCTAAAAGACATGAAACATTTATTGCTTGGTGTAGTAAATCAGGTGTTCCATACACAAGAAAATTAATTGTTGATTGCCCAACTAGATGGAACTCAACTTATGTAATGTTAGAAACAGCTTCATTGTACAAAGATGTCTTCCCTCGTTTAAGACAAAAGGAGCCTCAATATAAAAGTGTGCCAAGTAATGAGGAGTGGGAACTTGCTAAGGACATATGTGGTAAATTGAAAGTTTTTTATGATGTCACTCAATTGTTTTCTGGTACACAGTATCAAACTGCTAATATTTACTTTCATAAAATTTGTGAAATAAAGATAGCATTGGAAAAATGGGCTTCTTCTTTTGATCCATTGATTTGTCATATGGCATGTAATATGAAGAGAAAGTTTGAGAAGTATTGGGATGAAGTTCATGGCATCATGGGTGTTGCTGTTGTCCTAGACCCTAGGTATAAAATTGCTTTTCTTGAGTACAAGTTCTCAAAATTATATCCAGATTCAATAGATTGTACAAAGCAAGTTCAAAGAATTCAACAATTATGCTATGACTTGATCATTGAGTACCAACAAAAGGCAAATACTTCAAGCTCAAATGTGCAAGAATTTTCTTCACAAAATCACAGTCTTTCAAAAGATCAAGATGATGATGTTGCTTATGAGTTGTATCTTAGGAAGTTGAAGAAAGCAACAGGCTCACTTGTGAAAACTGAATTTGATTTTTACATTGAGAAAGATATTATTCCAAGAACTCCTGATTTTGAGATTTTAGTTTGGTGCAAAGTGAATGGGGCCAAGTATCCAACTTTTTAAAAAATTGCTAGAGATATATTTGCTATCCCTGTGTCTAGTGTTGCTTCTGAATCCGCTTTTAGTGCCAGTGGTCGTTTGATTAATCCAAATCGTGGTAGTCTAAATGAAGACACAATAGAAGCTTTGATATGTTCTCAAAATTGGTTGTGGGCAAGTTATGGAGGCAAAGGTAAATTTTTTTCATATGTTTTAGCTAATTCTTTTATTTCAAAGATATTGATATTCAAACGATGTTAATTGATTTATTAATGAATTTATCATGTTTAATTTATAGGAACAAAACCTGTTACTATGAATGATTATCGGACAGTTAATGATGAAGATGAGGATGTAGAAATTGAAGAATGATGATTTGAAGAACTATGAGGCTAGATGCCTAGACATAAAGTCATTATGATTTTGTTATAATTTGATATTTTCTAAACTTGTTTGGAACTTAGTTGTTTTTCTATTAAGGATATTTTGTTTATTTTTTTTTTTGTACTGATGATTACTATTTTAGAATTTAAATATTAATGTTAGTATTGGTTGTATTTTATATTTTTGTGTTTGATTTGTTTACATTTTAAGATAATTTTATAGTTTTTTTTTTTAAATAGCAGGGCGGGGCGGGTATGGGTTTAAACTTGTAAAACCCGTGGATAGAGGCGAGGCGGATTAAGACTCATATTATCTAGTACGGGCGGGGTGGAGTTGAGCAAAAACCCGCCCCAACCCGCCCCATTGCCACCCTTACCCAGCACAACACACTAGAAGGAAGAAAAAATAAACTGTAACTTTATTTTTTCAAAAGAAAAGAAGAGTCAGAAGACTATAAAATAAGACCATCTCTCAGAAGACTATAAAATAAGACCATCTCTCTTCAAAATGGATCAATTAAGTCAACAAGTTTTAGGATACTATTAGGCTCATGAACCAAACAAAATATATTAATAAGTTTTAAAATAATTTCACTTGTATTATCAATGAAAATTTTCATTTGTGTCCAAAAAAATAATTAGACCTTTATAAATATTCACATATGTTTATATATTTTTATTATATTCCAATTGAATTGGTTGAAGTTCTAAATTAGTATTTCATCTAGTTTGATACTCAATCTGATTTTCAAAACCTTAGACTGTACATGAGAATTGACCCAATATTAACCTGTAGCCGATGTCGCTGTCATAAGGATCCCTGTTGTAGATACAGATTCTTGAACTACGGATAATACAAAGTTTCAGATACAGAAAAATTCTCTCCATGTTAATAATAAGTCCTAACATGCTTTAGAGATCCTCAAAATCTTCCACTTAATAGCAGTTAGGCGTTGCATAATTATATGTATATATAAATACCACAAGATCTTCATACTAAATATAACAATCGGTATCGAATTGAATAGCTTGATCATAATTCTAACCAATACAATGTAAAGCAAATAGCCCTGCAATTAAACTTCAGGACCAGATGCAAACAAGCACACAAGACCGCGGAGTACTTGAGCTGAAAGATGGTGTGCCTGAAAGATCTCACCATCCAGATTCCACACACTCTCATCGCCGGAAGAAGTAAAAGTAAATGCAGGGGTCTGCAAATGTAAAATAATATTATGAATTTATCCATGAAATAAGGGGAACGGGATTACAGGAAAAATTACCTTATGATGTTCAACAAACTTAAAATTCAAGGGGTTTCCTCCACTTCTTGTGAGTTGAACTAGGTGCCTGTATTATTCAGTAAGCAACAAAAAGAGGATCTCTGTAAATATGTTCGATTACTGTAAAAGCTAAACATATGGTATCATTAACCTATTTATTTTAAATTGTAAGGTTGCTAGTGACACAGACAACGGGATATACGAAGATGGTCAAAATCAGGAAAATATATCCAATCATCCCAATACAACCTTAGAATATCATATAGTGTCATAGATGAACCGAAGAGGGCAAGGCTTAGAGCGTTGATATAGTCATTGCTGGTGAAGATATGAAGGGATAGCTCAATTGTCACAACATTAATTTCGTCATTTTCAGACTAAGGATTTGGGTCAACTCAAGTACTTTCCTTGTATTGGAGTGGCCCAGTCCAAGAGTGGTTTTGCCATATCAAAGAGGAAGTATGCTCTCAATATATTGGAAGAGAGAAAGGATTTTGAATTGTAAACTTGTTGGCAGTCCTATGGATCCAAATAGCGAATTGGTGGCAGACCAAGGAGAATCTACCCACATCTAGGTAGATATCGGGGACTAGTAGGGAAGCAAGACTATCTCACTATCACTAGATCTGATATTTCCTATTCTATGATTGTGGTCAGTCAGTTTATGTAGGACCCACTTAGCGATCATAGGGATGCTGTGGTGTGGATCTTAAGATATATGAAGAAGGCACTTGGTGAAGGATTGCTGTACGAAAATAAAGGAGATACTCAAGTTATTAGGAATTGTGATGCATATTGGGCCAATATCACATTGACTGGTATTCTACCTCGCGATATTGTGTCTTTGTTGCTGGCAATCTGCTATCTTGGAAGAGTAACGAACAAATGTTGCTTGATCAAGGGCAAAGGCAGAGAATTGATCTATGGCAGCCGTCACTTTGTGAACTAATATGGAGGAAAGAGTTACTTCTAGACTTGAAGTTTGGGAATGTTGCAAAATTGAAATTATATTGTGATAATCAGGCAGCCTTCCATATTGCATTCAATCTAGTATTTCATGAGAGAATCTATAAATATTTGTAATTAGGAATATCATATTTGAAATTAAGGAAAATATATATTTGTAATTATTATGTATTTATTGTGAAGTGTCCATATATTCTTTCTCCATTGTGTAGTTGAGACAAACGGATTCCTCATATGACTTTCTTTATTTCTCAACAAGGCACCCTGAGTCTAAGAGAGAAAGAAAACCCTAATCCATGTCGTTAGGAGGGCCCACTGCCCTTTGGCAAAATTGTTTTTTCTGCCAAGCCGTGTTTCCCTTTTGGTTTGCTAGCCATTCCCCTCCACTGTCTCCCCATTCCAGCAAAATAGCTCCCTGTCGTTCGCCTCTCACCGCTACCGGAAACTTTACCTGCGTCGATTGGCATCGCTGATTCCACCACTAGCCTTGCCTCGCCCTGCATGGCCGACCCCCGCCAACCGCGCCTACAGATCCACTGTCACATGCTCCCATGCGCTGCTTCTCCCTTCCATAGTGCTTTCAGCCGCTGCTTCTTCTAGCCGTGCGTGGCGGCACATCAAAACTCCGCTTTCGCCACTGCTTCCTCTGTTGGATTTGCACCCGCTCTCCTCATCTTGGATTTGTCCTCCATTTTGCGATCCGTGCTCTCCGACGACGTCACTTTTTGGTAATTCCAGTTTTGCCACTGCCTCTTTGTGACCAATGGCTACCAGCAACTCTTCCTCCGAAAATAAGGGTGTTTCGAAGATTGAGCCTCCAGTGCTCACTAGTTATGTCAGTGTGCCTCTTTCCACTGACAAGCTTGATGGGAATAATTATTATACTTGGGCATCAAACAACAAACTTTGGCGGACACGACAAGACTATGCCGACCATCTCACCAAGAAGGCTGTAGACATCCCAATGGCTGAGTGCCTGTATTGGGTTAAGATTGATACCCAACTGTATAGCATTCTCAAGTTCATCATTGCTCCTTCCATCAAACAGATCTTTCGGGCTCATCTCACTTGTGAATCTATTGGGCACAGGCGAAGACCCTCTTCACCAATGACACTTAACACATCTATCGTATTTGTCAAGATCTCATGAATGTCATTGCTTCTCGCCAGCTTGATACTTCTATGTCATCTTATTTGAGTAAGATTTCCAGCGCTCATCATGATTTCAATGAACTCTTGCCCCTGCTGATACCCTGGAAAACGAGTTGGAGCAACGTAGCTCTTTCTTTATGTCATGGCCCTTTATGGTTTACCTCTAGAGTACTCTGCTATCCGTGATCCACTTTTGGGATCACCGACTGTGCCTGCTCTCTCCATGGTGTCTACCCCTCTATTTCAGGTTCTTGCCAAACCACCCATTGAGTTGCTTCTTCCTCTGACCTTAGTTGATACCTCAGGCCTTGTCATGCAAAGTACCAGCCGTGGCCATTCTTGGAAATCTTACCCTAAGTGTGATCACTGTCATAAGTTAGGCCACACCATGGATCGCTATTATACTTTGCATCCACACTTGCGCCCTGCTATTAATGTTGCCCAAGCCAATGTTCCTGCAACCTTGGACTCGCCTGCTCCGCATCAGCCATCTCCAACTAACTATGTTGATTTTCTGAAGTAGTTTGAGCAATGTCAGAACTTTGGTTCCCTTGCCTCTATTGCACACGCTAATAATTCTTTTGCTTGCCTCTCTCAGTTGGCCTCTTTGGGTTCTTAAGTTCTTGATTCCGCTGTCACTGATCATATCTCTAGTAATAAAGCTTTATTTTTCACTCTTTCTACTTCTGTCCTTTATGTTCCTGGTTCTCTATTCAACTTGCTCTCTATTTATCAATTAACTAAAGCTTTTAAGTGTATCATTTTATTCACTAAAGATTCTGTTTACTTGCAGGACTGAACCACAAGACGGATGATTGGCACCGGATGTGAGTCTTGTGGTCTCTACTGGCTTCGCCCCCCATCAAGTGTTTGCTCCCTCACCACCGATCCTCTCACCCTCCATGCCTAGTTGGGTCATCCCAGCCTTGCCAACTTGCAGCGCATGGTTCCTAGCCTATCCAAACTATCCAGTTTGCCTTGTGAATCCTGTCAACTTGCGAAACACACGCCGAGTCATTTTCTAGATAGTGTTAGTAGTCGAGTTGTGTCTCCTTTTACTTTAGTTCATTTGAATATTTGGTGTCCTAGTTGCACAATGTCTATTTTTACCAATTATTATAAAGAAATAGAAACCCATTTTGGTGTTCCTATTTGCATGTTACGTAGTGATAATGCAAAAGAATATTTGTCTCAAGATTTTCAGCAATTTTTAGCTTTTCATGGCATTCTTCACCAAACATCCTGTGCTGATACACCTCAACAGAATGGGGTTGCTAAGTGCAAGAACTGTGATCTCATTGAAACAACATACTCTTCTTCTTCATAGTCATGTACCTTTACATTTTTGGGGGATGCTGTTTTAACTGCATGTTATTTAATTAATCAAATGCCTCCTTTGTTTTGAGTAACTCGGTTCCCCACTCCATTTTATTTCCCCCCGATCCTTTGCATTCCCTTCCCCCACGTGTTTTTAGGTCAACTTGTTTTGTTCACAACTTCACTCCTGGCCTCAATAAACTTCCTGCACGTTCACTTAAATGTGTTTTTCTTGCTTACGCTCTGTCTCAAAAGGGTTTTCGATGTCTTTCTCCTACTATGTGTCATTACCTCATCTCCGTGGATGTTAACTTTTGGCACTGTTCCCTTCTTTGAACCATCTAACCCACTTCTCTTGCTTCTGAGGAACTCCCACTTCCCACCATCCCTATGCCTTTGCCACCCCTTGTCCTTGAACCTACACCTAGTCCCCTACAGGTCTATCGTTGTCGAGCCTGTCAACTAACTAAGCTTGCTCCACCTCAAACCCCACCTAACCGTCAGCCGCCCCCCACTCCTCTTCCTTCCTCCTAGCACGTTTTGGCTGATGTCGACTCTCCTCTGGTGCCCAATCCTCCACTGCCTTCAATCCTGCCCATTTCGCCTGATCTTTCCATTGCCCTTCGTAATACTGCTTTGATATTTCACCGTTTATCTTCTCTACATTATGCTTGTCTGTCTTCTTTGTCTTCTGTGTCTCTTAATAAGACTACAGAGGAGGCCTTCTTCCTATCCTGGGTGGAGACAAGCTATGATTGATGAGGTGTTCACTTCAAGACAAATCCACAGTTGGCTTTCGATGAAATTTTACGGTTAAGTGAGGTTCTGATGGCCAAATTGATTGTCCTGAGGCTCGTTTTGTTGCCAAATGGTAAACTCAAATATTTGGTTTGAATTATAATGATACTTTCTCCCTTGCCAAGATGGCTTCTGTTTGTTTGTTTCTCTCTATGGCTGCTATGTGTCAATGGCCTTTTCATTAGTTGGATATTAAGAATGCCTTCTTCCATGGTGATCTTGAGGAAGAGGTTTATATGTAGCAACCTCCTGGGTTTGTTGCTCAAGGGGAATCTTCTGGCATTTTTTGTCATCTTCGAAAATCACTTTATGGTTTTAAGAAGTCTCCTCAAGCTTGGTTTGGAAGGTATTCCATCGTGTTTTAACAATTTAATTTGGTTCGAAGTGAAGCTGACCACTCTGTGTTTTCTCATCATATGCAAAGAGGTTGCACCTACCTAGTTGTGTATGTTGATGACATTGTCATTACAGGGATTGACACTTATGGATAACACAGATCAGACAGCACTTATGCAATCACTTCCAAACTAAAGATCTTGGCAAACTCAAATACTTCCTGGGCATTGAAGTAACGCAGTCCAAAGATAGCACAGTCCTCTCTCAAAGAAAATATCCTGTTGACATTCCAGAGGAAATAAGTTTACTTACTGCAAAACCTATTGATGCTCTTATGGATCCCAATGTTGAGCTCATGTCAAATCAGAGGGAGCCACTATCTGACCCTGGGAGACATAGAAGATTAGTTGGGAAATTGAACTATCTCACAATTACTCATTTAGACATTTCTTTTGCCGTAAGTGTGCCATTCCTAAACTCACCATGTGAAGCTCACCTAGATGCTATGATATGAATTTTGAAGTACGCCACAGGAGCACCAAGGAAGGGCCTTATTTACGAAGATAAGGGGCATATTGAGATAGTTGGGTATTCTTATGCAGATTGTGCAGGATCCCCTTCTGAAAGGCATTCCATTTCTGGATACTGTATATTCATTGGAGGCAATCTTATACTGGGGAAGTGTAAGAAGCAAACTGTAGTTGCAAAGTCTAGTGCCAAGGCAAAGTACCCTGCTATGGCCTCAATCACATGTGAGCTTATTTGGCTTAAGCAACTCCTCAAAGAACTTCGATTTGGGGAAACCAAGCACATGACACTTGTTTGTGACGATCAAGTTGCTTTACATATTGCCTCAAATATAGTTTTTCATAAGAGGACCATACACGTTGAAGTTGATTGTCACTTCATCGGGGAAAAAATTCTATCTGGAGACATCACCACAAGCTTCGTCAATTCAAATGATCAATTGGAAGATGTTCTCACCAAATCATTGATAAGTCCTAGAGTAAGTTATCTATGTAACAAGCTAGGTACATATGATTATATGCCCCAGTTTGAGGGGGAGTTTTAGAATTTTTAAATATCTGTAGTTAGAAATATCATATCTGTAATTAGGGAAAATATATTTTTGCAATTATTGTGTATTTATTGCAAAATGTTTATATATTCTCTCTCCATTGTGTAGTTGAGACACACAAATTTCTCATATGACTTTCTCTCGTTCTCTGTTTCTCAACAAGAACTAAACACATGTATATTGATTGTCACTTCATGGGAGAGAAAATCATATCTTAGCAGATTATCACTGCGTTTGTTTACTCTACTCTACTGATCAATTAGTTGATATCTTTACAAAATTTCTAAGAGGTCCTTGAAGCAAATATATTTGTGGCAAGTTGGGTGCATATGATTTGTGTGCTCCACCTTGAAGGGGAGTGTTTAGATTATGCTGAGATTTATTTTGATATTTATCATTCATATTTATGGTGTAATATGAATAAGGGGAGCTTGTTTCCTTTCATTAGATATTTTAAGACTAAAAACCCAACTTTAGATTTCGAAAGTCCCAAATTATTCCCTCACATTTCAAAAAAATGAGACAAATTAGGACCAGTTTGGGACTTTCAAAATCTAAGAGACTTATTTGTCCCCTCATACATCTTTGAGGGACCGATTTAAGTATTTTTTCCGATATTTTAATTATTCCGTAAGGATTTAATTATCAGTGTATATATATTCAATGCTGAGGAGGTTTTTCCTCAAACAAAATTCACAAAAACATGCCCTAAATCATTCCATTAAGTATCTTCATCATTATGTAGAAAGAAAGAGCAGTGTTTACCATAAATAAGAAGCATGAGGACAGTCTCTAATCAATATAAGATGAAGGAAACCATCTGAAAGGTGTGCATCAGCCACTAAACCGTCAGGTGCTTTTTCATTTCTGCAGGAGATTACAGCAGCTCCTACACTAAGAAAGCGTCCTTTAGATTTCACCCATCTTCTTTCTCCAGAATACAAGTGAGGTATTAAGGCAGAAATTCCAGTGGATGCATGGTTTGGCTTTTCATTACATACTTTGCAATTGACACGGCAGACACATGCTTCTGATTTAGATGGAGCTCTCAGTGCCTTCAAAATATTACCCTTGCGATTTCTTTTGGAGTTTGAATTGGGTTGACCTGATTCAACATCTAGGTATGCTATTTCTGCTTCATACGACCTGGATGGTATTTCATGCAAAACAAAGGCAAGGGAAACAAATATGGTGTTAAGAAATATCAATATTTGAAATAAGCAAAGTGCATTTTATTAATAATGCATGTTACGGATACAAAAAAGACTTCTATGCAGAGAGAAACTACCATCAGCATGTCAAGGAAGATATCAAAGTAGATGAAACTTCTTAAATACTTTGAAGCAGATATCTATCTAATCACATCACTAGATATTCCCTTGTATAATTATTAAATGCTGTATGCAGGGGTGCAAGAGATTTGGATCTGAACCTCGAGAATCTAATAAATACTTCGAAGCTTAATACAAGCAATGTATCAACTATCAAGCCACCCATCAACTTTTTCAAGAAAATAAAGGCTGCTTTGATTGAAGATTAAACTATTATAAACATGATGTCAAGATGTAGGTTGTAGACTACAAAGGTTACTTAGTTATTGTTGGATATAAAACTATTCATAAACCTTTATTCAACAGCTTAAGCTTTTTTGGAGAAATGATTCATAACATGGTATCAAACCCCATACAACCAAATGATCCAGAAGTCAATCATTGTTTCCATTCATTGTTCTGAATAAAAAGTAAAATTTCACAAGTTAAGGTGAATCTGTATAGTGCCCAATGGGCATTTGAGTGAAGGGCGTGTTGAATATAAAACTATTTGTGTGCTTGCTCCAACCTAGTAGCTTCAGCTTTTCAAACAAATGGTTCAAGACAGTTATATTGATCATTGCCAAGGAAAGCTGATAGTTGGATGTGTTACAGGTGAATTTAACGGGGGAAATTTAAAGTCCATCAGTACAATCTTAGAGAGTATAACCTACCTGACCATCTAATTTTATTTAGCAGTCATTTAGTTCCATGCAAAGAACAACCCAAATCTTACAAATTGATCAACAATTTCCTGCTCAATAATGTTCTGCTAAGACCTGGTATGTGTAATGACTCTTTTAGCTTACCTTAATCATTGTTTCTAACTGAGTATTTAATACATGCCTTGCTCCTTACAGTTGGTTTTGCAGAGCAGTTCATAGAGAGTCCATAATTGCTCTATAGAGGCATAGCTAGTTGGTGCCTACCTGTTGTTTGCCATGTAGATAATGCCATTGTAATTGGACCATTGAGGCAGCATTGTGATTTACTATGTTTGACTATAATGTTTTTTATTTTTTTTTTCACAAGCTTTTATATCTCCTGTCCATATTCAATACATGCTTCCATTTTGATTTCAAAACTTTTTCCTCCTCATGATTGTGGCTAGCTACAAGGTAGCAGCTAGAGGGCATGATAGCTACTACTCATCAACTCATATACTCTCTCACACTCTTCCTCTTAGTTCATTTATTCATTTTGCAGTTCAAAATAAAAAATAAAAAAAAGGAGAGAGAATATGAAAGATATAAGGAGGCGAAGGCATTGTAGCAAAGCCCCCTAAGGCAGAGCAGCGGCTGGGCAGTGAGACCATGACAGGATCTCGATTGCGTGTTCTGAAGCAACAGATCTTGCACTGGTGGAGGCCCTCTGCAGCATGATGAGATGCAATAGAAGTGATGCAGTGTTCTTCGTGGTGACTTCGCAGTTGTTGCATGCCTGGAAGATGGATGAGAGGGGAGCAACCATGGACAATGGCATAACAGGCTAAGGAAAAAGCGCCACCAGTGCAGTAGTGGAGTGCAATGGATGATGTGCTTGCCTACGGTGGTGTCATGATGTCAGTGGCTGTGGCTGGAAGGCTGTCACAGTGCAATGGTCATCCTAAAATCTCTCTTTTTCTTATTTCATTTTTTTTTTCTTGATTTTCATCTCTTCTATTTTTGGGACCTTGGCTAGGAGTTGATGCATTTATCTGATTCTGAAACTTTGTTTGTGGTTCAATGAATGATGATGAATTTATTTTGCTTATTTTTCTTCTCTTTTTTTTTTTTCCTTTTTAATGATATGTGTGCCTGTGGCATGTGCCTTGTGTGTGTGGTCCTGGATAATTCACAAATGCATTTAGTTATTGTTTGGTACCAATTTTCAGGTGTACCAACAAGTGGTTGAGAAAACTCAAACAACACTTGGAGCCAAGGTGGAGAACAAGAAGTTTTGTGTCCTTGTTCATTTTCGTTGTGTTGAGGAAAAGCTAAATAACTTACAAATCTATATATCCACGGTATTGCTACCAGAAAATTCTTATCTACACTATTGTTTTGTTTGTGAAAGAGACTAATGCTTGATGACAGAAATGGAGAACTGGCACAAGCGATCAGTGCTAAAGAAGTACTCGAAGCTTCATCTTAGCCAAGGGAGGAAGGTGCACCATGCTTTTGCTTTTTCTTTCTTGTGTTATCTTCTTTTTAATTTGTTTTTGTGGTGGGGTATGTGTTAGTTTAATGGCAGCTTTGAAAGGATGCTTAAGAATGGGAAATGTTGGATGTCTCACTTTCAATGCTATTTCTTTAATACAGGTATTATAAAATTTGTCCCCCAGGTTTGTGCAAATTTTTTGCTAAAATGGTGTTGACAAGAGGTACTTGGCGTTTAATATTGATTATCCATCCTATATTAAATATTATTTTATCTTCTCAAGCATAATGCAACATGCATTATTTGATGTAGACTGAAATCATAAAGACAGACACCACAATCTGTCCTCAGCAATAGGAACCACCATATTTGGGAAGGTACGGAGAATCAACACCTCAGCAAATCAGCCAAAGGTATTCCTGAGAAAGACAGGAGCCAATGGGAAAAGCTGGATTATCAACTTTGTGCATTGCTCTGGCAATCTGTTGAACCAGCAATTTTGGTGAATTTCAGAGCATTTAAGACTCGCTCCACCTTTCGGAATAGAGTGCGCAATGTGTTTGCTAATGATATTCAGAAGTTATATGATGCTGCCCAGAAATTAGCAACCCTTAAAACAGACAAATCATGATATGACTGTCTTTGTCTCTCAAGCACAAGCAGCAGTTAAGGAGTTAAAATTATATTTGCAAACTGATTCTCTTGACGGGTTGCTAACAAAATTAGATAATCTATACATGGTGACGGTATTCCAAGCAATGCATTCTGACTTTGAACATGTTAGAGATCAAATTCTAACGAGTTCAGAAATTCCTAGCACGGACAATTTGGTTACTCAACTTCTTCGAGTTCTGCCACCTAAAATAAGTAATCTTTCATCAGATTTAATTGATTCTTCTAAACTTTGACATATCAAGGAGGTCATGGAAATTCTGGAGGACGAGGAGGAAGAGGTAGCCATCCACAATGTTCATATTGTAAAAGAATGGGGTACACCAAAGAAACATGCTACTCACTAAGAGGGTTTACTTCGAAGACAGCTAATGTTTCTAAGAATGAAACTTCTTACCGAAGTTTTTCAGAGGATGAATATCATTAATATCTCCAAATGGAAGCTGCCAGACAAACTCAGGCCATCACTGCCAATGATTCTAATAACTCTACAATCTACATTTCTCAGCCTGGTAATAATCAAAATCCATGGATAATTGACTAAGTGCCTTTGATCATATTGCTGGTAGTATTTCTTTGCTCTCCTCAATTTCATCCCCAAAATTTCCTCATTTTATTACATGTGCTGATGGTTCCAAACCCTAAATCCTTGAAATCTGTCTTATACATACCTGATTGTCCTTCCATGAACGTTTGGGTCATCCAAATTAAAGAGAATGGTTCTTGAGAGAATACAAGTCTTAAATTGCGAGTCATGTCAGTTAGGGAAACATGTTCGATCTTCCTTCTTTGAAAAATCTGAAAATCGAATTGAGTCTCCTTTTTCTACTATCCATTATGATATACGGGGTCCAAGTCCGGTGTATACACCACTTTGGGTTTTGGATACTTTGTCACTTTTATTGATGAATTTTCTTAGTGTATTTGGGTATATCTAATGAAAGACCGTTCTGAAATCCTTTCCATATATACTTCATTTTGTGCTGAAATTAAAACCCGATTTAGCAAGAAAATTAAGATCCTTCACAGTGATAATTCCAAAGAATATTTTTAATAATTCTCTTTAGCAAAAGACATTCATTACCTAATAATCTTTTTAATATATCAAACAGAGTAATGTGAATTCCCAATTAGATTACTTATGCATACGAAATAACATCATTGTAGTACCAGCAATTCCAAATGGCAGTCTTCCTAAGTGACCTTGATTAGTAGATATGATTGAAGCATACCTATGCTTTAAAAATACCATTGTTCCAGCATAATCATAACGCTTGGGACCCATCCAGCGATACTTCTCACTCTCTGTGATGACATCACCATAAAATCCATACCTGAGGTCATTATTACAAAATATTAATAGAAATATTTATAATAATTAAGTAACACAGCAGTAAATGCTAGACCACAATGGCAGTACGTCTCAAGGTCTCTAAATTGTAGCCAGATCATGGAAAATCTCCAATGATTTTGGGAATTGATCCTTTAATGTGAAAACTTTACATGATCTTGTCATGTGTGACCTCTCACCATTGATTGAAAATGTGAGACCCAACCATGACACATGACACAAGATAATGGCAAGAGATCACTTATGACAAGATCATATTAAAATTTAACATGCGATGATCCATTCCCTATCACTTCAGGCTTAGAAGTAGGTAGTTGATCCATGTTTAATATGAATTAAAACCAACCAGGTCCCTTCAAATGATAGAATAAAACAGGCTATCAAGAGAAATGTGCTTTTATAATATTTTAAGAGTTTTTCTGGCCTCTATTCTAGCACTTGCTGGTCACGCTTGAGTGAATCCAAGGCCCAAAAGAATGACTATGAAGCTGCGGTACTAAACATTCTTATGAATCAAACTAAGAATGAGTGTCGACAAAATTTCTACAACTTTCATACACCTCCTAGCGTCAAATTCGTAGCATGTTTGGTTTCCCTTGTTTCTCTTCCAGCCTGATAGAGAGAGAGAGGAGGAGGATGATGCGGAGGAGGAGAGGGAGAGCATGTTTCCAGTCAGAAATATTTTAACAGAAAATAAAGAATGACATAAAAACAAGAAGACAAAAAATGAAGAGAGGACACGTGTGGGGGCGTGTCTCAGGCCAGTTTGGTACATAGCTAGTGAGCATGGGCCACACAAGAGAAGACTGTTATGGTGGTAAAGTTGACAATTAGAACGACACAAGAAAATGGTGGTCAACGGCGAACAAGGGCAGCAGACGAAGAAAAGGGGACAGATTTTGGAAACTGAAAGGAGCCAAGGAAGAGGCCAAAAACTGAAAAGGGAACATAGATTTTTGGGGAAAAAAATCATTGAAGGACAATGGATCCTCCTGACAGCACGGTTTAGGGTTGCCTATCTATATGCTCTAGATACCATGTTTTGTGTGTGTGTGTGTGTGTTTGAGGGAGAGAGAGAGAGAGAAAGACATGAGAGAAAGACATGAGAATTTGTGTGTCTCGACTACACAACAGATAATGGATTATATAGACTGTATAATAAATACAGAGATAATTACAAATATATAATTTTCCTAATTATCCTTTTTTTTTTTGGCTTCCCGACAAGATTTATTGACATGTCTCATCTAACTAACAATAAATTCTGACACTTAAACGACAAACAAATGTAACTGAATTGATAGTTAAGATCCCTTTATATTGGCAGATAAACCATATATAATTTATTTTCATCAGGAAACAATAAAAGACAAAAATTACCCTGAAAAGGAAGCCGCATAGCGCACATAAGGCTCAAGCTCTGATCCAAGAGTTGTCTTCCACCGAACAACCTGAGCTATGTCAAGGTGCACCCTTTTTCCAAGGACAATATGCAATGCAGAGGTTATAGGATCTCGAATTCCAGTTGTACTACAAAATAGTGTTGATAGAATTTTTTATAACCCAAAAGATAATAAAAAAAACTATAACGATAAATTAGAAATATTGAACATGCAAATTTAAAACATCATATAACATGTAAAATTATTCAACTTTATAGCATGAAAATCATATAATCACGATATGTTTTTACTTCTACATGTGCAACCTGTGCACCATTATCATGAATAGAATCTAGACATTCATATTCATTAGCAAACCGGGAAAAAGTTGTAAAATTGTGTTTAACAACCAAAAAAGCAAGAAAAAGGTCAATGGTTTAAGGGCCAAATTAGCCTTCTCCTAGTTTGTATCATAACTCCCAAACCAACCCTCTTATTCTTTCTTTCTTGTGTAGCATTATCAACATATAGCACCCATATCTTTTTTACAAGTTTCTTCCCCATTCTTCTTTTGAGCAAAACCCCAAATCTCTCATAGTATGAATTCAAGGAAGCTGAAGGTTTCAAGCACTGACCATTCCGTTACATTTGCAAGTTGCTCTTGGCTTTGATTTCTTTACTTAGGGATTGAGCTCTGAGGCGAGTGAATGTCACAGAATCACACACCATTGTTTATCTTGTTGAGGTTCTTACAAAACCGGAAAATGACCTACATATGATTGCATTTTGAACTGTTGATTTGTTTTCTCTTGTTTGTTTTCAAAGCATCTTTGATTTATTTACTTAGGGAATGAGCTCTGTGAAGAGTTAATGCCGCCCAATCATGTACAACTATCTGTCTTATTGACGTTCTTACAAAACTGGAAAATGACCTATATATGATCGCATTTTGAACTGTTGATTTTTTTTTTTCTCCTATTTGTTTTGAAGCATTTTAAGCCAGTGTCGGACCAAGTTTTGCCATTGCATCTACCCTAGTTCTCCAAACCTAGAAGTATCTTTACAGTTGTTAGAAATAAGAAAATATTTATTAGTATCTTTATTATATCTTAGAATATTTCATATCATATCTTAGATTGATTTAGATTTATTTAGATTGATTCTATCATTATCTTTAGATTTTATCTTTGCCTTATAAATAGGATTACGTCATTGTATTATAACAGCACAATATAGCTAATTACTTTCATATTCCTGAGTGTCTATTCTCTCTCTTTTCTTCCTTCACTATCTAAAAACCCTCAATTTCAACATGGTATCAGAGCGGTACCATCCACCATGACCTCTGTCTATTGTTCCGCTGCAGAAGTTCTACTAATTTGGAACTCACTTGTACTGTGTCCCTACTATCTTTAGTCTCCTTTCTATCCCGTCATTGTTATGCCTGTCAAGCCTTTCAATGCTATTTTAGGTTTGACATTGTTATTGCTTTCCAAAAAAAAAATTTCAATATTCCCAGCAGCCTCCGCCACCGTCCGCCGCCCCTCTTCCTTACCGGTGAGTTTTCCGACGGCGGCTCCGCCCTCTGACCCCACGTCCGGCATCGCCCCTCCAAGCGTGGCCCAACCGCGGTGGTCCGGTCAAGATCTGACCATCCACGCGCCGCCACGCTCCTCCGCTGTAGTGCGCGGTACTGTTCACCCGCGCTTCTCTTTGCCGCTCGTCCGGTGGCCTTTCCGGCCGATTTCGTGGCCGCCGTGCTCGCCTCCTCCTCCGCGGCCAACCCCCACAAACCGCGCCTCCAGATCTGCTGTCACGCGATCCCACGCGCCACTCCTTCCTTCTACGATGTTCTTAGCCGCTCCGCTGGTCGGCATGGCAAATACGCCTACCAGATCTCCGCCGCCGCTTCACCGCTGTTTCGCGCCGCTATTCACTTTCCAGATCTATGCTTGGTTTCATGATCCGTGCACTTCATCAACTTCAGTTTTTCTTATTTCCGATTCTACCCCCAGTTTTCTTATCATCCATTCTCTGTTTCTTTACAGGCTTTTGGTTATTATAATATTTATTGGCTTCTTGTTAGCGCCATGCTTGGGAATGATAAATATTTGGTTGTGCTTTCTACCATCCTTCCATTGTGAATCATACCAATGGGGATGTGCTCTTTTGGCTTTGGATCTCCAATTTTTCAACTGTTCAAGGCTTCAATATGCTGTTCTTGCGATCTATCGTTGCATGTATAGGGAATTTCCACCGCCTTCATTGCGTCTCTTCCAACGCTCATAGTTGTGTGTGTATCTTCTTTTCCCAGTTCTACAAATATCCAACAAGTTGTTCAAGCTGATGTGTTATTCTAGCTGCTTGTTGTGTTATCTTTTCAGACGTATCCAGCATTCTTGAGTTGTCTTGTTAGTCTTTCTTGGAGATTCTTTTATATTTTAAGGTTTTAATTGTAACAAGCTTAAAGCTTAGTAAGCTTTAGCTTGAGGGGGAGTGTTAGAAATAAGAAAATATTTATTAGTATCTTTATTATATCTTAGAATATTTCATATCATATCTTAGATTGATTTAGATTTATTTAGATTGATTCTATCATTATCTTTAGATTTTATCTTTGCCTTATAAATAGGATTACGTCATTGTATTATAACAGCACAATATAGCTAATTACTTTCATATTCCTGAGTGTCTATTCTCTCTCTTTTCTTCCTTCACTATCTAAAAACCCTCAATTTCAACAACAGTCAAGCCTAACCAATAAGTATCATGGGCACAAGCTCAATATTGCATAGATACAAATGCGATCGCTGGAAATATGAATAGCATTGAATAATGCATAGGAACCAGACGCTCATGAAATAGAAACTTACATTTATTGTAAATAATCATTATAGTCATTAGTGATTTTATATGTCTGTGCGTGCATACAGATATGCTATGGTAATGTACGCAAGCCATTCTTCAGTAGTATTCAATTTATCCTATATTCTTCAGCAAAGTCTTTAACGTAGTATTAAATTTATCCTATCTTATTCTCAAATTGGTATCAAAGTGGGTTCAATCCCATCTTTCTTGTACGTCACAAGCACTTCAGTTCTGCTTTCGGGCAGCCGAATCCCATATCTATAAAATTTCCTTGTTTTGTCTCTTGTCAAACAGAACCCAAGTCTATTATTCTTCAAATCTCGAAGTACAATTCCAAAATAGAACCCTAAACAAGCATTTATTGGCAGTTTGTCTCACGTTTTCATCTATTGGCACGTGCAGCTTAGGTGCCGCCGCCCAACAACCTGCTCGACTTGGTCCACACCCAAAGCAATAGGGCTTGTGAACCTGTATATCTTACACATTTATGTTGCATATCATACGGAGTTGTCTTTTTCATTTATTATGATAGGACAAGATTAGGAAGGCTAGTATCTGTTAGTATCTTATATTTATTAGGTATGTTTACATATTTATTAGGTGGGTTCTACAATGTACATATAAATTTGTACCTTCGTCTTTACAAGGTATTAAGACTGAATCACAAAATCCTTCTATAACTATTCTCTCTGTTTTCCAAGTTGGTATTAGAGCTCCCGATTTGGGAGCCTGATCACTCTCCCGCTGTTTTTCCAGGCTTCATTGCTGGGCTTTTTTTTTTTTTCAGCCTTCATTTACAGCCTTCATTGCTGTTGTCATTTCTCCCTTTTTTTTCCCTTTTTTTTCCCCTCTCCATCAGTGTTACAGCCACCGGCCACCCTTCCGGTCACTTTTCTGACCACCCAACCACTATCCAAACCGCCACCCATAGATCGGCCAGCCCACCGAAACCGACCTCCAACCACCGTCGGACGCGCCCACACGCACCGCCACAATCTTCTGAGCATAGTATCATGCGCCGCCACAATTGTAGCGCGTGAAAGCACATGGACCCTCACCTCCGGCAACGCTTCCTTTTCCGACCCTTTCCGACCATCCTCCGGCCACCCTATCACTATGGCAGAACCAAAAACCTCTGCAGCTATTACACCTACACCGTTAAATCCTAATGATCTTCCTGTTTTGCACCCAACCTACCACTTGAAGGGAAAAAATAACTTGCAGTGGGCTCAAGTTATCCGGCATACTCTTAAAGGTCGTCGGAAATTGTCCCACATTGAGGGAAATCCTCCAGAGAAGGATGACCCTAATTTTGAGGCTTGGGATAATGAGGATTATCTTATTATGACATGGTTATGGAACTCTACGATTCCTGAAATCAGTCGGAATTGTATGTTTCTTACTTCCTCTCGAGTAGTTTGGGATGTACTTAGCAAAACTTTCTCCAAGAAGCAGGATATTGCTATTTGTTATGAGTTGAAGACGAAAATATTCTCCACTAAGCAAGGAGTAATGTAACAGATTACTATGGTGTTCTCGCTGGTCTGTGGACTGAGTTGGACCAATACCAAAACTTGCAAATGGAATGTAGCAAGGATACTTCTACTTTGGCAGACTTTGTTAACAGGGACAGGATTTTTGAGTTTCTCTCTTGCTTAAATCCAGAACATGATCCCATTCGAGTTCAAATTCTGGATAAAGAGCGACTCCCATCTATATCTGAGGTGTTCTACACTATGCGGGGAGAGGAAAGTCGTAGGGTAGTTATGCTTCATGATAAACCCAGTAGTGGTTCAATTTTGGTCACCGGCAGAACAACCAAGCTAGGACCCCCTTCTTCCTTTTCAAGGCCTTCCCGAGATAGTCATTGGTGCCCCTATTGTAAGAAGTTTGGGCATACCAAAGAAACTTGCTTTAAATTTCACGGAAAAGACAAAGTTCTTAGCCGCACAGGAGGATTTCGCGGCTTGCCAAGCAGTTTAGCCTTGATGGTTGCATCAGACAATGCCCCCACTTCTCAAGTGGATGATGAAGTTCCTGCCCTTATTAAGGATGAGCTTATACACTTGCGGTCTCTAATAAGCTCTATTAGTAAGCCATCTGGCTCTTGCTCTCTAACCTTGTCTGGTAAGGTTCCTTGTTCTCAATCTTTTCATATATCTAATAATGAATGTAAGGATTTATGGATCATTGACTCTGATGCAACTAATCATATGACCTCTAAAACCCCTCATTTCTCTTCCTACCTTTCCATTTTAGAAAAACGCCACATCACTATAGCTAATGGCTCCCAAACCTCAATTGCAGGATCTAGTAGCATTTCTCTTTACCCTTCCTTACACTTAAATTATGTCCCTCACGCTCTCGAAATCGCTAGTGACCTCATCTCTGTTCATAAACTTACCAAAGATCTTAACTGAGCTGTAACTTTTTTTCATTTGCATTGTGTTGTTCATGATCTTGCCACAGGGAAGACGATTGGAGTTTCTAAGGAACAAAGAGGGTTATATTATCTCCTTAATACACTAACTGAAGGTAATTGTAGACAGAAGACACCAGCCTCATGTTATACTGCAAATTCAGAATCTTAGGCATCACATATTTGATTACATCATAGGCATCTAGGACATCCCCCCTTTCAATTAATAAAATCAATGTTTCCGTCTCTTTTTTTAAAGGAGTCATTTGAGTCTTTTTCTTGTGAAATTTGTCAGTTAGCAAAACACCACCATGTGTCATTTCCATCTAATTCTAATAAAAGCAATGAACCTTTTGCACTTATTCATTCTAATGTCTGGGGTCCTGCATTTATTCCTAATATTACTGGCACAAAATGGTTTGTTTCTTTTATTGATGATTGTACACGCGTCGCTTGGCTTTTTCTTATGAAATATAAATCTGAAGCTTTTCAACTCTTTGTTCAGTTTTATCATATTATTAAAACATAGTATGGAAAATACATTAAAAGTTTCCATTAAGATAATAGCAGGGAATATGTGAATTAACAGTTTTGTAATTTTATGAAAGAACATGGCATTGTTCATGAACTTACCTGTGTTGATACTCCTCAATAAAATGGTGTGGCAGAGCGGAAGAATAGGCATTTGCTAGAGGTTACCATGCTCTTCTTTTTCAAATGTCTGTCCCTAGTTCTTACTGGAGTGAAGCGATTTTAACAGCTGCCTATCTGATTAATAAGGTGTTTTCTTGAGTCCTTGGTAATGTTAGTCCTGTTCAATCTATGTTGTCTCACTTTTCCTCTATTCCAATTATGCAAAGTTTACAGCCTTGGGTTTTTGGATGTGTAGCCTTTGTCCATGTGCATCGTCAACATCGTACTAAACTTGATCCTTGTGCCATCAAATGTATTTTCATAGGTTATGCTCCTAACAAGAAAGGATACAAATGTTTTCATCTGACCAGTCATCGTTTCTTTGTCTCATTGGATGTTGCCTTTTGTGAAACTGAGTCATTTTTAGTCCTCCGCTTCAGGGGGAGAGTCTAGTAGAAGCTAAGGCCTTAACCTTTTTTCCTCAATCCTTTCTCCCTCTCCCATCATCACAAGAGTTAACTCCCTCTAGTTCCCAAGAGTTAGTGTCTTCCACTACACCAATTCAGGAAGCTCAGAAGAAACCGTTTTCAGTATATGAAAGGAGAAAAAAACCCGATATGATCCAGCACCAACTTCAAGAGTCCAAACCTGTGGTAAGTACTGAAGAAATTGACTCTTCTAATATTTGTGAACCCAACCTAAATGACTTACCGATTGCCTTGAGAAAAGAAAAAGAACTTCCACTAAACATCCTATTCTTTTTTTATCTCCTCTAAACACCTTTCCTTGCAGCATCAGAGTTTCGTTGCAGCTATTGATTCCATACAAATCCCAAACTCAGTACAAGAGGCATTAAAAGATATGAAATGGGTTCAAGCCATGAATGAGGAAATGAGGGCGTTAGAGAAGAATGGAGCTTGGGAGATTGTTGAGAAGCCAAGAGATAAAAGGCCAATGGGATGTAGGTGGATATACACTTTGAAGTATCGGTCACATGGTGCATTAGATTGATATAAAGCACGACTAGTTGCAAAAGGGTACGCACAAACATATGAAATCGACTATGAGGAGACATTTGCTCCTGTAGCAAAAATGAATACAGTCAGAGTCCTACATTCTCTTGCAGCTTATTTTGGATGGGATTTGCATCAATTTGATGTAAAGAATGCATTCTTACATAGAGACTTAGAGGAAGAAGTTTACATGGAAGTTCCTCCCGGATATAATGTCACCAATAAACGAAATAAAGTGTGCAGGCTAAAAAAGGCTTTGTATGGGTTGAAACAGTCCCCTCGTGCATGATTTGAGAGATTTGCAAAAACTATTGTGTCGCTTGGATACAAGTAGAGTCAAGGGGACCATACTTTTTTTCTTAAACATACAATTGAAGGAAAATTTATGGTTCTGCTGGTATATGTGGATGACATCATTGTATCAGGTAATGATCCAATTGAGAAGAAGTTCTTGGAGGAGAAGTTAGTTGCTGAATTTGAAATGAAAAATCTAGGAAAATTGAGATACTTCTTTGGAATAGAGGTGGCATACTCTAAGCAAGGAATTATCATCTCTCAAAAGAAATATATCCTAGATCTACTTAAGGAGACCGGGAAATTTGGGTGCAAAGCTGCTAGTGTTCCCAATGAACAAAACCATTGAATGGGAAGTGAAGAAAAGTTCCACTGTTGATAAGGCCCAATACCAAAGATTGGTGGGAAAACTCATATACTTGGCCCATACTAGACCAGACTTGGCTTACGCTATGTGTGCTTAGCCAATTCATGCATGATCCTAAAGTGAGACACATGCAAATAGTAGAAAGAATATTACGGTTTCTTAAAGCCACACCTGGTAGAGGATTGCTATTCAAAACTAGTGACAAGCTCTCTCTAGCATGGTAGCTGGGATCGCGATCTACCTCGTAGGATCGTGCGATCCCATGCTCCCATTCCAGCCAAGCGATCCCGATCTCACCTCCAGCTCGCCAGCGTCGCCGCGGAGTGAGATCGCTGGGCAAGATCGTGGGATCGGTTGAAACATGCGATCCTAGCGCGTCGGCCAAGCTCAGCGGCAGCTGCCCAAATGCGGCCCAAATGGCCCAAAAACCGGACCCGATTCCCAGCCCAATGACAACCCTAAGTAGGTGAGTAACTCTCAATCTTATTCTCACTCTCGCTCGATCTCTCTGTGTTGCTCCCGCATCCCCCTCTCACTCTCTTCGATCTCCACCGATCGGGCTGCCGCACCGCACCTCGCCGCCGCGCCGCTCTTCGGCCTCTGCTTCTGGCCTCCTGCACGCAGCTGGTTTTGCGCGAAGCCACCCTTTCTCTCTTCTCTCTGTCTGCTGCCTCTGGCTTGAGTCGCCGGCACCGCCCTCCCTTCCTCCCTTGCTTCAGAGTTCGCTAAGACTTCAGAGCTCAGAAAGTGATTGAGCTCTACATTTTTTGCATGCAATTTTTTTTCCCCAAACAGAATGCTTTCTGCTCCCTTTATCCAGAATGCATGGTTTCTTTTGATTTTAATTTCTTAATTGGGAGTATTTTTGTGTTGGCTTTTGTATTAGGTATTGTTTGGGTAGGGGACAATGTCATCAGATAATGCTAGTGTAGGGGGCAATGGACTGAACGGAGGTTCTGGTTAAGGGGACAATGGACGTTCTGGTTCCACTCATCTCTCTGAAAGTGGGAGCGTTGCTGGAAAGAGAGGAAAAATAGTTCCTAAAAATGCACCTGGAAATAGAAGTGATGTAGGTTGGCAACATGGAATTTCTGTTGATGGAAATACTAGAAAAATCAAATGTAAATACTGTCTTAGGGAGATTACTGGGGGAGTTTATAGATTAAAACATCATTTGGCTGGTACTCAAAAAGACGTGGGAGCATGTACTGTTGTTAGTGATGAGATAAGAAAACAAATGTGGGAGATTGTGGCTGGTTTATAAAAAAATTTGATCATGAAAACAAGGACAAGGAGTAATGAGGAAGCATTAGGAGAAAATAATGATGGACAAAGTGTTGATTCTTTTGTTGGTGAGAAAAGGAAGGGAAAAGAGGTAGAGACTCCTGCAAGCCTCTTCAAGAAACGAGGAATTAGCACTCAAACCACAATTAACACTATATTTAAGAAGAACTTAAGGGAGGAAGCATGTGAAGAAATTGCTTCATTTTTCTACAACAATGCCATAGCCTTTAATGTGGCAAGGAGTGAAGAATATGAGATGTTTGAAAAGGTTGCCCGACATGGAATAGGATTCAAACCACCTTCTTACAATGAGCTGAGACTTAAATATTTGAAGAAAAAGGTGGACTCAACCATGGAGATGTTAGAGGAACATAGAGCTTATTGGAAGAAAACAGGCTGCACAATTATGACAGATGGTTGGACAGATAAGAGGATGAGAACTATATTAAATTTTCTAGTGAATAGTCCTAAGGGGACTGTTTTCTTGAAGTCCATTGATGCTTCACATATTTGCAAAACAGTTGATAAAATATTTAAGATGATAGATGATGTTGTTGAGGAGGTGGGTGAGGAGAATGTTGTGCAAGTTGTGACAGATAATGCAGCAAACTACAAAGCTGCAGGACAAATGTTGATGGAAAAGAGGAAGAAGCTCTATTGGACCCCTTGTGCAGCTCATTGCATTGATTTAATGTTGGAGGATTTTGAGAAAAAGTTGGAGCTTCATAAAGAGACAATTGCCAAGGGAAGAAAAATTACCACTTACATTTATTCAAGGACTTCTCTCATTTCCCTATTACAATACCATACCAAAGGAAAAGATTTGGTGAGACTGGGCATGACTCGTTTTGCCATATCTTACCTCACTTTGGGTAGCCTTAATGAGAAGAAGAGTACATTGATAAGAATGTTTACTTCGGATGTATGGAAATCAAGTAAATGTTCCAAGACAAGCGATGGGACGTTTATTGAAGCTGTTGTTTTAGATAAACTATTTTGGAGAGACATTGTCCTTTGCCTGAGGGGTGCTTATCCTCTCATTCATGTGCTGCGTTTAGTGGATTCAGATGAGAAGCCAGCAATGGGGTACATTTATGAGGAAATGGATCGTGCTAAGGAGAAAATACAAAAGACTTTTCAAGGTGTTGAAAGGAGGTAAACAATTTAATTTGTCATTCCTACATAACGTAGTTTAGTTTAAATACTTTAGTGGTTAATTGTTCAATTTTTCTTTTCTATAGCTATATACCTTTATGGGAGATTATTGATGCAAGATGGGATAGTCAACTCCATAGACCATTGCATGCTGCAGGCTACTACCTTAACCCACAATTGCATTATAGTCCTACATTTAAGAGTGATTATGAGGTTAAGAAAGGACTTTATGATTGTTTGGAGAAAATTGTGGGGGGTCCAGCTGAAATCACCAAAATTGATGCTCAACTTGAAGATTTTAAGAGTCGAGCTAAGTTTTTTGGTAGGGAAGTAGCCAAGGCTGCCCTAAATACCAAAACACCAGCACAATGGTGGGATTCTTATGGAGATGAGCATCCCGAGCTTCAAAGGTTTGCTATCCGTGTCTTGAGCTTGACATGTAGTTCCTCTGGATGTGAGCAGAATTGAAGTGCCTTTGAAATGGTAAATATTTTAAGTTTTAACCCATAACTATGATTTGTATTATATTTTACTTTTAGAATATTAGAGTTAGTTGCCAATTGCTATGGGTTGATTCCTATCACATTTGTTTAGATTCACACAGAGAAGAAATCGTTTGAAGCAAAAAACTATGAATGATGTTGTTTTTGTGATGACCAATTCAAGATTGTCTAAGAAGAAGCAATCAAGAAATCCTGTTGACTATAATGTTGATGATTTCGACTCTGATGAAGAGTGGATTGCGGAAAATGAGGATGTATTGGAAAGCTTAGAGAATTTGGATATCCTAGATGATATTGACTTGGCTATTGGAGAAGGTGGTAGTGGTGTTGATGGCCCTTTGGATGATTTGGAGATTCCTCCTCTAGATGAGAATGACTTTGATGAGCTTCTTCGAAGAGATGGCAATGAAGATGGTGGGGACCAGATAGCAGATGATGAATATGATGACCATAACCTTGATGATTTGCTTTAGATGAGATTACATTAGTTTGGTTGTTTTCTTTAATGTTTTTAGTTTTTTATGATTTATCGATTATGAGTGTATGACTTATGGCTCTTGGACTATTTGCATTTTAAATTGAAGTTAAATATGTTAGTTGTGGCTATTTTTGCTTATTTATGATTTTATGTCATGTTATATGAAATATATATGTGTATGTTAGTTCTGGTAGGATCTTACGATCCGTGTTACGATCCCACGTTTTACAATCTTGCATCTCCCGTCCGATCCCAGGTAAGATCTCGATCTTAGCTACCTTGCTCTCTTGAAGTCTACACTGATGTTGATTATGCAGACTCTATTAGTGACAGAAGATCAACATAAGGATATTGTATGTTTTTGGGAGGAAATTTGGTGACTTGGAGAAGCAAAAAGCAAAATGTTATAGCTCGATCAAGTGTTGACGCAAAATTTCGTGCCATGTCACAAGGAATTTGTTAGCTACTATGGCTGAAAATTATCTTAGATGAGTTGAAAATAAAATAAGGCTCCTATGCAGATGTTAGGTGACAATAAATCAGCTATTAGCATTGCTCATAACCTAGTCCAACATGATAGGACAAAGCATATTGAAATTGACCGACATTTCATCAAGGAGAAGTTGGATAGTGGACTTATAGCCACAATACATGTTCCTTCCGAACTACAATTGGCAAATATGTTGACTAAAGGTCTACCTAAAGAGCAGTTTCAAGAGCTTACACGCAAGCTGGGAATGATGCATAACTATACACCAGCTTGAGGGGGAGTGTTGAAATATATCTTACACATTTATGTTGCATATCATATAGATTTGTCTTTTTCATTTATTATGATAGGACAAGATTAGTAAAGCTAGTATCTGTTAGTATCTTGCATTTATTAGGTAGGTTTACACATTTATTAGGTGGGTCCTTGTAATAGCCTAGGTTAAATAAAAAGGTTAGAAAATTTTTTCGAATCAAGGAGGGTTGCCAGTTACCCTTACCTGTCATTCCAGGTCCAAAATTTCACTAAGTCTGGACCCTACACGTCCTTAGAGGGCTATATGATAGAATCATACCCAAGAGAAAAACAAGTCGAAGGACGATTTTTAATTAATTTTACCAAATGTTTAAACATTTCGTTGTTAGCCCCCAAGTTTAAAAATTTGTGAGAATTCCCGAATTTGAACTAAAACCCAAAATTTTGATTTTGATTTGTTGGGATTTTGATTTTTTTTATATTTTATTTGAATCAAAATGGGGGGTATTTCCTTATTTACATATATGTTTTAAAGTTAATGGAACATTAATTTAAAATTAAGAAATGTAAATAGGTGAAATTGCTCCAGTGGTCAACAGAAAGTAAGGTGGTGCGGCAGCTAGAGAGGGGACCGCCCAGGCGGTTAACAAAACATTAAAAACCCCTATTTCGGGGTCCAGAATCTTCATCCACCTCAAACACACCCCAAACTCGAAGAAACTCTATTCTCCATCCCAAATTCACTCCCAAACTCCATTTCCTCCATTTTCTCTTGAAATCAACTTCAATTTTTCACTTCTAATGCTCTAAGGTATGTTGTTCTAGTGATTTTGCTTCTATTCCTTCCATTTTTCCTTGTCTTTGGGGGTTGGCATGAAGTTTCCCATAACTCAAGGAGGTGGAGTCCTTTCAATATATTAGAATTAGATTTGAGTTATATAGAGGTTCTAGCAGTTAATCTAGAGTTTTACTACTTCATTGATAGATACAAGTGTTGCTCCTACTTCCCAGAACTCTGCTAGTGCTATTCCTATGTCTGCTGCCACTCCAGGTGAGTAGATTCACATCTGTAACTTCTATGTTAATCATTATATCTATTTTCACCTAAAACATGAGAGTATGTATGATTTTAGAGTTTATTTTGTGAACTACTGAGATTTCTATGAAATATTGTGTTATGAGCTATTGGTTTAATAAGAAAATGTGTTTTCTTGAAAACCATGGAACATCTACCGTTGAGGATGAGTTTTGTATAGTTGTATTGCAAATTTATCATTTAGAGCTGCTTCTATGATCATGTGAGTCTGATACTGTATATTGTTATATAAAGAGATATTTTGAACTCTAGAATAGAAGGCTTTAGAAATGATAAAGAGAATAATGAGATTTCTAGCTGAGCTGGCAATAACTATAGAGAAACAGGCTGTGTGTTAACAGCAGTTAATCCGTTAACCTTGGTACCAAATAGCATAGGGGCAGAGATAACCGAGAAATTATTGTCATACTGGGGACAGCGATACGTAACGCCCAGATATGACTAGACATTTATATTCAGAGTTTGTTACGTTCCAGACATTGTACATAACTAGAGCAGAGATTACTGTTTCTCTATTAGAATACTATTAGGTCGGGTTGTAGAAAGCCAAGATTTTGAAAACTTGATTATAATTATGAAATGCTTTGATACTGTTATTATTATCACTATTATTTTGATGTCGTATACCTTCTCTTGGTGTCCCATGAAAGGGGCTCCAGATGAGGGCTCACTCATTGAGTTTTGGATACAAAACTCACCCCTCTGTTTCTTTCCACATTTTACAGATACTGTAGCTGCGGAAGGTACTTCTACACCACCTCCATCCTAGCAGCATTAGATTTCAGTTGTTGGAATCATTAGGTGAGGTGTCTGGCATTTTGCTCGAGATGTGCTCCAGTGTAATGCAGGCAGGATCTCAGACTGTAGAGCATGATTACATTTTGCATAGCCTTGTACATTAGGATACTAGTTCGACTGTATAATCTATGTTTTCCATAGACTCTTTATATGTAAAGGACTTTATGCATATTGTGTGATATTATGATTAGCCTTTGAAAGTTATTAAGACATTTTCGTTTTATAAATATGATTTCAAGAGCAGGCGATTTGTATGTAGAAAGAAACCATTTTAGGTCTGTCTAGTACTTAGACGTGCATATAGAGGTGATACAAATCACGAGGCTTACGTGGGAATAGCAATTCTCATGTGCCGGCCACGTGCCCAAGTAGGGTCATGATCTTTACAAGGCATTAAGACTGAATCACAAAAATCTTCTATAACTATTCTCTCTGTTTTCCAAGTGAACCTTAAAAGCCCAATTCAGTATGCTCTTTTGGGCCTTTTACCCCCATGGTTCTTACGACTGATGTTTTAAGCCCACTACAAGTTATAGGGCACCTAACCTATGTAGTGTGAGCCCAATATGTTTATTTGTCTTATTGAGTCATGTCCTAAACAAAAACAAACATGGATTTTTTGGCAAAAACCCATGAAACATGTCCATACATTTTCTCAAAGAGGCCAACTATTTCCCACAAAAGGTGTCCCTAAACCAAACCCACGAACATGATAGCCCAAAATAATGTCAATTATCTTATCAGGTTACGTCTTAACTAAACAGAAACTAAAATGGTCTTTTGAACACTTGCATCTACCCAAGTCCAATCATTCAAAGAGAATAACACTAACACAAGACCAACCCCATGCCCATGACCCCCCCCTACCCCCCGGCTCCGTCACCTATTTACCCCCACTCCATCACACTTGGCGTAATGGTAAAGTTGTTGCCTTGTGACCTCCAAGTCACATGTTCAAATCCTGGAAACAACCTATTTGTAAAGCATGGGTAAGTTTACGTGTACCTACCCTCCCTAGACCCTATAGGTGGGAGCATCGTGTACTGGGCCACCCTAAAGAAAATATCAAAGGTTGTGTAAGCAATATTTTGCATGTGTTGGAAAATCAAAGATTGTAACCTATGAAATATTTGATACAAAAATTGAGGAAAAGATTTTGACAAAGATTAGAAGAGATATAAGGATTTCAAAGAACATTTAGATCATATATGGAGTGGAAGGAAATAAGATTTGCCCAGATTTGAAGAACGAATAAGATCATGGGGATTTGATTTTGAAAACAAATGCTATAGCAACAGTAGTGGCGTGAGTGTGTGCAAACTTCTGTTCTTCTATTTTGTTTCTCTAAATACATATACTTTGAGAGAAGGAGGATTATCCATAGTTTGCAATAGAGACATAGGCTAATCTTTCAATGGACATGACTCCAAGGTTGATCATTTTCTTTTCCTTTTCCATGATTTGCTAAATTTCTTTCAGATGTTTAGGACAATGTAGTTTGAAAGAATGGATTTTGTATTCCTATAATTGATTTAATTTTCCTTTTCAATCAATTGTACAATTTTCATGTTCTTAATTTTTTTGGTACTACTTGATCATTGAATGTTCCGTGATTTCATATTGATGAATGACAATTCACACTACAAAATAATCCAATCTGAAAATTGCCAAGAATTAGAGTACCTAGAAAAAGTACTTATTGAGTGGACATATCAAAAGAGACTTAAATGTCAATGATTTTAACATAAATATGATATATAATAAAGCTTTGTGCCATTGCTTGATCCATGCAGCCGACCCCACTTGATAGGATAAGGATTAGTTACTATTGTTGTTGTATATGAATTCTAGTTCTTCATCGTTAAGGTAAATTTAGAGTAACATTTACGACACTAATTTATTGAACTTATCTTAAGCGGATTGCAATATCAAGACAGTAAAATGTGATTATTAAGTTTTGAGAGATTCCACTAGTAATTGAATTTAAAATGTAATTAGATTAATATTAGATAGTGCAAAATCCAGGAATTCAAATGAAATTGTCCCTTAACACAACCTTTCATTAACTATTCTTCCATATTCTTTATAGCTCACTTGCTTACTATTCTTCCATATTCATCACTACTCTTATATTTGTTTTCCTGAAAAGTGACATGCCCAAGTGAACTAGTAATTGGGTTTTAGTACTCACAAAGGACAATCCCTTACTTTTATTACTTATGGTCTGGTATACTTGAAAGAACAACCACTCCTATTTGGAAAAGGCAAGGAATTAGTCAATCTCTTTGATTTAATTACTGGAATTAAGCCATCATATCATAACTCATGTATCAGAGCGGCTCAATGCACGAGGCTCCCATCAGGTGGGGTTTGGAAAGGGTAGATGTACACAATTTCACCCCCACTTTGTGGAGAGGCCATTTCCCTAATTTGAACCTATAACCTCCAAGTCATACGACAGCAACCTTATCGTTGCATCGAGGCTCACCCTCTTATCATAACTTATGTGTATCCAAAAAATTTCATCAAAATGAAATCATATGAATAAGACGTGTATTATTTGAACAATGCATGTAGAGAACCATCATCGACACCCTCCAGTAAAATTTCTTGGAATTCTCAAAAGGTGGCCTTTTATACCTGTCATATTTTGATAATTGTCGGTTTCGGTGTCTAGGAAGTCTAGGAAGAGATTGTACAGTAATTTTCCCCTATGAATAATATAAATTCAGCTCGTATGTCTCTCAACAAGTATCATGTATGATATACCCGTTCCATAGCATGTGCAGAACATAATACTATGTAGGTTTGATTATTTAAAAAGATAATTTATAACCGCAAAATGTAGTTCAAGCAGCAGAAGTGCGAAAATATTTTTGATAGAATTGACAAAATGGTCATATTTTTAACCAAAAAATCAAAATAGATCATTAATGCAGAAATACACTTCTTTAAATTGATTTTAGATATGAAACACAAAGGTTGTGCAGAATGTGAAGCAACAGATTTTCGGAAAGTAAATAAATTACCAGATTACGATGGCATCAGTTGATCCAGCAGGAATGATCCCAAATCTAAACCGCTCATTAGGAACAGGAAACTCAGGATCCTTATCTTCTGAATCTTCAAAATACACAAAAAAAAATTTATTTTGATAAGGGAAAAAAAGAAAGATCATTAGATAAGAAGAGGAAATTACAAGAGAAGATAAATTATCCTCCAAAAGAAACTGCACTGCCAAAGAAAACAGAAAACGAAACCTCCTAAAGGACAACACAAAATAAACAAATTCAAACAAGTGTACATATTTTTGGAAGTTAGTTGCATATAGTTATTTATGAGCTGATATTAGTTGTTATTCAGTTAGCATTTAGCAGAGACTTGTATATATTGCTGGACCTCTTATGTGTAATGAGGAATCACATACTCAATTCTAATTTCAATCATCTCTCTCTCCTTCCAGTTGCTCTCATTCTATCACCTAACATGGTATCAGTAGACATTTTCTAAAGCTTCAGCTCCGATCTTCTTTTCAATATTTATTCTTTCAATCTTCTTTTCTTCCTTTCTTATTCAATGGCACAACAAATTGATCCATATCATCTCCTTCGGATCATCCTGTTACTATGTAATTATTTTTTAAGAAATAATTGCCATTCCTTTTCAAAAACTACTTCAGGCAGCTTAGGATACAAGCTGATTTGCACCCAAAAATCAAAAGCTAATCCAAGCACACACTATCTAGATGATCGAGTCACTACAAATGACAATTTGAAAGCGTTCATTGTTTGAAATGTAATGAAGCATAGATAAACTTTACTCACTAGAATATGGGAATCGAGACCCAGATTGTTCTGGACTTGAAATAAGAGGAAACTGGTCTTCGCTTAGTTTTGAAGTCTCTTTGATTGTTTCATTGTTATCAAGAACCCAGGAATCACCATTATCTTTAGTTGAATGAACAAAATCTGTTGGAGTTGGTGGGTTGGGAGCTTTAAGCCTGGGAGAAAGAAACCCATTAAGGATTTCATTGAAAAATCCATCACCACCCTGGAACCATCTTAATTAGAACAAAAAGGGAGCTTGAAAAAAGAGATTAAATGGATGAATCTTCTAAAATACTAGGGTTGAGCCTCACAAACATATCAGAAACATGATCAAATCCAAATTGCAATGTTTATGCAAAATGTGAATATGCATTCGATGTTCTTGTAACATGAATATGCATATGATATTCTTGTAAACTGCAATATAATGCAAGACATTATAATAAATATCAAATACAAATTTCAATCTCAAAATTGCACATGCTTGGGATATCAAGGAAGACATCTGGTGATACTGCATCATGTTTTCTTAAAGTATGTTGAAACTAGAAAGCTAGGCTCTTCCTATTCACAGTTCCGATAACTAATAAAGAAAATAAAGCAAGTATAGCCAACTTGTTTGAACAAAACATGCATTCAAGTGGAAAATTCTCTCGATATTGCCTCCATATGTGAACAAGCTATAGGCATCACTTCTTTGAGCAATGCCGAAAACCAAATTCTAGGCTTCCCTATAATGGAAAGTGATTCTTTATGATCCAATTACGAGGTATGGGACTCTCAAGTCCCACACAGAAAGTATGCAATTCTAGTGTGGGGTTCATAACAACTTATGCTCCCCAATTAGTGGCTAGTTTTTGTGGTGTGGTTCTCCCAAGGTTCTTATCAATTGGTATCAAAGCTTTGACTCAGGAAGCTCTTGATGGTAACTCGATGAGGGCACAAATGGAGGTGTTGAACAAGACAATAGGAGAAATGATCCAAGTATGCAACAGTTGGTCAACACGCGTCAAAAGCAAACAGCAGCTGCCCAGCATTTAGATTGGATGCAATTCTTGGAGCAAGAAATCAAGATCAACTCCATCAAGAAAGAGAAAGGTGGGGGCAGAGACAAGGGCAGTCTATATTGCCCGGATCGATAAGGTGAAGCGATTCTTCCGTTTGAGTAAAATACTCGACGACCACTAGGTTTCTATCGCATATATTGTCACAAAGTGGCACCCCCTTACATGGTTCAAGCAAGAGTTACTATAGTGATTTCAACTTGCAATTTTTTCTCAACCTTTCGCACTGCTTTTGAGTTTGAAGCAAGAAGGGATGGTGTTGGTGTAGAGGGAGAAGTTTGCGGCCTCTGCTAGGGCGATTTAAATGAGAGCAATTTCACAACTGGTGTCACAAGCTAGTAAAAGAGGAGCAATTAGCTGAAAATCTTGTGATAGAGGCTCTAACACAAAATCAATCGGATTGTTTGTATTTTTGAAAACAAGAATAAGAACAATAGAATTGCAAATGCAGAAGACAAGGGAAAGGAAAATGTCCTAGGCATAAGGAGCAATTCAGTCTCTAAGGTTTCTATCAAAATCAATGAATGGTCTCCTCAGCTGGCCCCACTACACGAAATATACCCTTGCCCCTTTGCCACAATGACTCCCCCAAGATTCATCTCACATTATCACCCTTAATTGGTAGAGGAAGCTTCAATTTTGTCCTCATTGTGCTACTTGGGCCCAAAGGGTAGCCCACAAATCTGGCTACTCCTAATTGAGACACATGAAACACTAGGTTTATATGGATGTTGGGACTAGTATGTCACAGAATGAACGATTCTTTATTGAATTGGAGAACTTGACAAATGCTCAAGAACCCTAGAAATGGATACAAGGGGTAGAGGAGAGTAAGAGTCCTCAGGCTCTATAGAAACATCTAACAAATGACTATACACATTATAATCTTCACCTTTTCCCCTTTTATTCTGCAACAAACTCCATAACAACCATCCCCCAAAATTACCCACCTCACAGCTGTCAATTGTCCAGCTGGACATCCTTAGTGGGCCCTACATCTGGCCCATTTGATCTCCTCTTCCTCCTAACATATACCTTCCCATACAAGGAGTCCTTAACACCATCCCCCTTGGAGAACCACCTTGTCCTCAAGGTAAGCTTTTGGAAATTGATCTTGAACATTCCGAAAGCTCTCCCCAAGCGTTGTCATAATAGGAACTGCTTGTCGCACCCGTTCTTCTGTCAATTCCGCTAATAATTCAAAAGATTGTTTGCTAGGAAGGAGACCTTTTTTCAGCTTTCTCACATGGAACGCTAGGTGTAAGCGGCATGCATGTGGTAAGGCCAACAGATAAGCCAAGCTGGGACAGAACTTTTCATTGGGTCTGCAAGCTAGGGATCTCATCTTATAGGGCTGAAATTTCAAGAAAACCCAAACTCCAACCTCATAATTGAACTCCCTTCGATGTTGATCCGCATAATGTGTCATCCACTACTGAGCTAACTGCAAACAAGACTTCAACTCAACTAATACCTCGTCCCTGGTGTCCACTAAGGATTACACCTTTGGCAGCTTAGAGGGGTAGGTTGTGCCCTTATACAGAATGGGAGGTGCCCACCATAAAGGGCTTAAAAGGGTGAAGTCTTGGTTAACACATTAAAGGATGTGTTAAATCAATATTCATCCCAAGGTAGCCACTCAGCCCACTGCTTAGGTTTGGAACTGACAACCAATGGAAATACTACTCCAAGCAACAGTTAGTAACCTCCGTGTGGCCGTCTGTTCACAAATGGTAGGAGGTGGTGTATTTATGTTTAGATCCAGCTACATGGAATAACTCAGACCAGAAATGACTGAGGAAAATAAGGTCTATGTCAAAAATGATAACAGTTAGAAATCCATGCAACCAGACAGCCTCTTTGACAAAGAGTTGAGGAACATCCTTAGCCAAGTACAGGTGGGATACAGGTAGGAAATGAGCATATTTGGTGAGGCGATCCACCACCACCACCATAATAGCATCCTTGCCCTTTGATTTTGGGAGGCCCAAGATGAAATCCATGGATATTTCAGACCAGACCTGCTCAAGTTTTTGTAGTGGCTGCAGCAGACCGACTGGGAATAAGGCCTCATATTTGCTGGTATGATATTCTTGGCAAGAAGCTACATAATCCTTGACCTGCTTCTTCACCCCTTTCCAAAATACTGCTGTGGATAACCTATAAATTGTACAGAAGAAACCAGAATGTCCCTCAGTTAGAGACTCAAGAAAATCAGCCAGGAGCAAGGGAATTTGAGAGGAGCCCTTAGGAATTACCACACGACCTGGTAAAATAATCGCCCTTGCTTGAGTTCATACCCTTGAAAATTACTACCCGTGTTGCAAATCCTGAATAACCTTCTGTAGCCGGTGATCTGTTTCAACTTCTCCAGCAATTGTGTCCCACATATTTTCTTGTGCCACTGAAATTGCTTGATAAAGCATTTGCCGGGATAAGGCATCAGCAGCCGTGTTATGCAATCAGGTCGAAATTGAACTTCGAAGTCAAAACCCAGCAATTTAGATGTCCATTTCAGCTGGTCTTCACGCAATAAGCACTGTTCTGTCAGAAACTTGAGGCTAAAGTGATCATTCATGGTGATAAAATGTCTGTCCAGCTGATAATGGTGCCATTTCTACACTGCCAGAACAATTGCTGTCAATTCTCATTCATAAGCAAACTTTTGTTGTGCCCGTGGTGACAGCGCTCGACTCAAAAAAGCAATAGGGTGCCCCTGCTGAGAAAGGACAGCTCCTAAACCTTGGCTAGAAGCATCAGCTTTCAAAACAAATGGTTTTGAGTCTTGCCTAGGATATCTGGGTGTTTCCTTTGGCACTTTTGGGTTGTCCGTATTTTCTGTTTTCAGTCCTTTGAGACCTCTTGCGCAGCTTCTTTTGTTGTTTTTTTTTTTTTGTGTCCCGGTTTGCCCTCTTCGTATATTTCTCTTGGTCTGACATGCGTGGTTTGTCTGGTTCCAATTTTGAATTTACTAGGAATAATTACACGATATTGGAATTTCAACTCCAATTGTTTGTCACTAGAGAGGAGTTATGGGGTCATAGAGATGACACTATACCGGCTCCTACCGATGCTACACAATTGGCTCAATGGAAAATCAAGGATGCTATGGTGATGTCTTGGATCATTGGGTCTTGCAATCAACAAAATTGTTCATCTATGGCCACATAAAACAACCAAAGCTATGGGGGAGTATTTGAAGAAGGTTTACAATCAAACAAATTCAGCAAGAAGATTCCAATTAGAGTGAGATTGCTAATTATACTCAAGGCATCTTGTCTATTTAGGAGTATTTTTTCTAGTTTTCAAAATCTTTGGGCCTATATTTCTGATATTGGTTGTGCTACTGTTTCAAAAGAATCTCTTTCTGCTATGTTGGATGTTGATGAAACTAGCAAGGGTGATCAGTTTTTGATTAAGCTGCAACTAGAGTTTCACAATGTTGTTCTAATTTGATGAGTCGTGATCCTTCTCCTACCTTGGATACTTGGTTTGGTGAATTGCTGCGTGAAGAACACCGCCTCCTCAGTCAAGCCAATCTTGAACAAAAGTGTCCTACACAGAAGTGGCCTTTGTAGGGCAAGGGAAAGGTAGAGGTCGGGACATAGTAAGGTTCAATATTTTAGTTGTCAAAACTTTGATCATATTGCTACAAACTGGAGCAAGAAATTATGCAATTATTATAAGAAGCCAAGACATATTATCAATGAGTGCTCAATTTGTCCTCAAAATCGTCGAACAACTACTTTTTAAACCACTGTTGGCAACACTTCTGCTAGACAAGAATTAAATGCAGCCTCAATCGCACCAACAGCTAATCACAACAATGCCACTGCAGTTCTAACTCCTGAAATCGTCCAACAAATGATTATCTTAGCATTTTCAGCTTTGGAGATTCAAGGTAATGGTAATTCTCAAACTAAGCCTTGATTTATTGATTCTGCAGCATCAAAGCATATGACCAGTTTAATCCATTTGCTAAAAAATGTCAGGCCATATCATGGTTCAAAAAATATCCAGGTTGCTAATGGCAATACTCTGTCTATTTCTACTACTGGAGATATTCCTCCAATTTTCAACAATGTTCTTGTACTACCTGGATTTATGGATAATCTTATCTTAGTTTGACAGTTAGTAGAAGATGACTATGGTGTGCGTTTTTCTGATAGTTGTTCTGTGCAGGATCAGGAGTCGGGGACAGTGATCATGAAGGGGCCTAAAGTAGGACATCTCTTTCCTCTGCATATTTCCATGCCTAATCATGTTGCTTTGACTTGTTCCATTAACAATAAAAGTGCAGTGTGGCATAAACATTTGGGACATCCCAGTCCTGCTATTCTGTCTCACTTGTTCAACTCAAGTTTATTAGGAAATTATGACCAGAAATCCTCGTCTCGTATCCTTTTGACTGTTCTACTTGTAAATTAGTAAAAAGTAAATTCCTCCTTTTCCTAGTACTGGAAGTCGGGCACAAAATTTTTTTGATATCATTCACAGTGATGTTTGGGGGAATTTCTCCTGTTATTTCTCATGCACAATATAAGTACTTTGTGACATTCATTGATGATTACAATTGATTTACTTGAATTTATTTCCTTCCTTCTAAATCTGAGGATTTTCACGTTTTAAACATTCCTTGCATATGTTAAAACGCAATTTGCTTCTGTTAAGATCTTCCAGTCTAACTCTGGTGGGGAATACATGTCTGCTGAATTTCATGATCTTTTTAATGAAAAAAGGTATACTGTTACAACGTTCCTGTCCATACACACCTCAATAAAATGGTATGACAAAACGGAAAAAACATCATCTTTTAGAGGTGGTTCGTACCTTGTTACTTGAATCTTTGGTTCCACCTATATTTTGGGGAAGCGTCTGTCTATAGCAGTTTGTCTCATTAATCTTCTGCCTTCTCAGACATTAAATCTGACTGTCCTTACTTTCGTCTTTATCATCAATATCTTGATTATAAGCACCTACATACATTTGGCTGTGTTTGTTTTGTTCACTTGCCTCCTCATGAACATCATAAGTTTTTTGCTCAATCTGTTAAATGTGCATTTATGGGGTACAACACTAATCACAAAGGCTTTGCTTGCTATGATCCTGATTATAAAAGAATTCGCATTGCTCGCAATGTTATTTTCTTTGAAAATTAGTATATCTTTCCAACTCATGATAACTCATCCCCTAAAGTTGCAGTCCTCCTAAATTTTGATATACCTATTGCTCATAAACGGTTCAAACCTAGCTTTGTGTATCAACGACATCCTACACCCAAGCCCCCTTCTGGTCCAGCAGCCTCGACTGATGCTGCCCCAAATGCCTTGAGACGATCTACCCGAGTTTCTCACCCTCCTCAACCATATGACCCTGATACATCACTTTCTGTTAATTTGTCCACCATTTTTGTTCCATCTTGTTATTCACAAACAGCCAAACATGAGTGTTGGCAAAGAGCAATGACGGAGGAAGTTAAGGCTCGTCAGGAGAATCACACATAGGACATTGTTCAATGTCTAACCAACGTCAAACCTATTGGCTACAAATGGGTTTACTCAATTAAACTTATATTTGATGGGCCTTTGGATCATTACAAGGCTCACTTAGTTGCCTTGGGTCACCGACAAGAGTACGGCATTGATATGACGAGAAATTTGCTCCTATAGCCAAAATGTCGATGACTCGGACAATTCTTACTACTGTTGCCTCACAAGGATGGTCTCTTCGAAATCTGATGTCAAAAATGCTTTTCTCCATGGTGATCTCAAAGAGCAAATATACATGACACCTCCTTCTGGTTTGTTTTCATCATCTACTGCAGAAGTTTGTAAGTTGAATAACTCTTTATATGGTTTAAAGCAAACTCCTTGGCAAAGGTTTGAGAAGTTCATTCTCCTTCCCTTCAATTTAAACTTGTTTAAAGCAAATATGACTCCTACTTGTTTCTTTGGAAGACCACTACTGGGATTGTCCTCCTTTTGGTATATGTAGATGATATAGTCCTCATCAAAATTGACTCATTATTGATTACTCAACTACAGCAGCATCTTCAGGATTCTTTTCATATGACAGATCTTGGTACCCTTACTTATTTCTTGGGAATTGAAGTGCATACTAACTCTTCAGGCATTTTTATACACCTGCACACATACATCCAAGATTTAATTACATTAGCCGATCTTCAAGAATCTTCATCTGTTGATACTCCTCTTGAAGTGAATGTTAAATATCACAATGACGAAGGCGAGCAACTTTCATATCCGTTGTTGTATCGGCAACTAGTAGGTAGTCTAAACTACTTAACAATTACAAGGCCCAATATATCCTTAGTCATGTGCACATGGCTGCTATCCGTCATATCATTAGATATCTCAAGGGTACCTCTTGCCAAGGTCTATTCTTTTGTGCTAGTTCCCATATGTGTCTTGTTGCTCATAGCGATGTAGATTGAGCAGGCTATCCTAATACCCGTCGATCTGTCACTAGTTGGAGCATGTTTCTTGGGAACTCTTTAATTTCATGGAAGAGTAAAAAGCAAGATTGTGTGTCCAAATCCTCCATTAAGTCAAAATATCGTGCTATGTCTGTTGCATGTTCCAAAATAACATGGCTTAGGGGACTATTGACAGAACTTGGTTTTACCCAATCCAATCCGACATCTCTTCATGCAAATAAGCAATTCAAATCGCTACTAATCCACTATACCATGAGCGTACTAAACACATTGAAGTGGACTGCCATTATATTCAGGAAGCTGTTGATACTTGACTCATTATGCTTCCCCACGTCACCACAACCTTACATCATGCCGATTTGTTCACTAAGTCTCATATTAGACAATGCCATCAGTTTCTTGCAGCCAAATTGATGCTTGTAGATAAACCCGCATCAATTTGAGGGAGAAAGTTCCTGTATATAAATTATATATTTATGTGTACATCTATCATTGCCATTTACATTTATGCACAGCTATCATTGCATGGGTATATATTGTATTTAGTGAAGAATATATAGTAGATTAGGCGGAGGAATTTTAATGCAGAAATTAGACTAGAATCCTGTAAATCAATCTAGAAATTAGCCAATTATATCTGCACTCTTATCTATATAATGAATGGAAAATCAGGTAAAAGGCATCTAGCCATTGAAATCATACATTTGTTGCATAGAACCTTGGACTTAACTTCTGATTTTGCCTCAGCCACAGACTTATATTTGTAGGGTCATATCTTCAAATACACCTTTTCTCCCTATTAGAGACAAATTTGCTGAACCAATAAAAGTTTACAAAAGAAGGAAGTACAGGGGTAGTCTAGGAATTAGAATGCTAGCTAACTCTAGTATTGGGGGCGAATCATGTGGGCCCTTGAATGAACCTGAGGCCTAACGGTTTTGGGAGGAAGGGTGTGAGGTGAGAGACACGTGGGCTGTAGTGGGAAAGGAGTATAACACTCCTTGGAGGTAGGAAATGGGGTAGATAATTCTGTTAGAATTAACTGGGAGCATGAGCTACTATAGTGCTCAAGGCCTCTCTCTCTTTTATGTAGCTTCTCTTATATCTTTTTATCTTTCTCAGTTAATAAAATACAATCTTCATATTGATTGTGTCTCTGTAAGCTATGTGTTCTGTGTGTGTGCTTCTATTAATTGGTATCGGTCCTATCATCACTGGGGGTAGGAGGTTCTCATTTCGCTGAAGCTGCTGCATGGAGGAACAAATCGCTGAATTGAGGAGAAGGATTGATCAGATGATGCATATGATGGAGAGGAAGGACGACCAACGCCATCGTTCTCATGGTCGATCACCACCGCCACAACGGCTGTCGTTTCGAGTTGGCTCAGATGACCGCTAGAATGGGTGTCCGAGAGAGGATCATGGGGGGCACCACTCTCCCTCCTCCCCTCACAGAGAGTGCCAAGACTCGAGGTCGCATGACCGAGACGATCAGAGCTCCCCTCACTCCCTCGATGGTCATCGCCACTAGGAACGTCAACCGTGGCACAATCGACCACCTTTCACCGTTATTCAGGCAATCCTCCTTCGCGACACCGTGACCGTGACATGGAGATGGAGCTTCCGTTGTTTTGGGGCGACGACGTAGGTGGGTGGGTGGTGAAGATTGAGCGCTACTTCCGAGTGAACAGGATCGAAGGGGATGAAAAGTTCGAGGTAGTGCTTCTCGCATTGGAGGGGAAAGCCTTGTCCTGGTACCAAATTTGGGAGGAACAAACTCAGTTCCCTTCGTGGAGATCTTTCAGGGATGGAATATCTCAAAGGTTCCAACCGAGGTTGATGAGAGACCCAAATGGGCCGCTTTTGTGTTTAAGGCAGGTGGGCCTAGTGCTAGATTATATTGATGAATTCAAAAGGATTTCTAGCCCAATGCGCAACTTGGACCGTGAGGTTCTTCGAGGCATTTTTTTAAATGGGTTGAAAGGAAAATTATGAGCTGAGCTAAAGAGTCTAGACTTGGGCTCGTTGGCTAAAATTAAAGAAAAGGCCTTATTACTGGAGGAGCAAAATAAAGAATGGAGAGGTGGAGGTGTTGGGCCTCCTAAATGCACATGGAGGCCAACTAAAAGCCCAATGGGTCATAAAATTATTCCCCAACCTTCCAGAAGCAGTGACGAACGCAGTGTTGGGACAAGTCGAAACATGAGAGCTACTAAGGGGACAGGTGGCAAAGCTGGGAGGCGCCTTTCGCAGGAAGAGCTCCAAGATAGGATTAGAAGGGGCTTATGTTTTAAATGTGGTGAAAGATAGGACAGGGGACATGTTTGCAAGCTAAAACATTATCAAATAGTTTTGTTGGAAGATCTAGAAGCTGAAGACTCACACGAAGGAGAGGAAGATCAGCAAGAGGGCGAAGAGACCGAGTTAGCCTTGAAGTCCCTACATCTAGCGTTCAACAGCCTTCGTGGATTCACAACTATCAACAAATCCTTCAAGATAAAAGGAAAGGTGAGGGGAACCAAAGTAGTTGTTTTAATTGATACTGGGGCAGATGCCAACTTCATTTCAGCCCCACTTGTTGAGTGCCTCCAACTACCACAGAAGGATGTATGATTCATGGTGGAAGTAGGCATAGGGGAGATTCGAAGAGGATCTGGGCTATGTGAGAAGCTAGAGGTAGAGATCCAAGGTAATCACATATCTCAGTCATTTTTTGTTCTTGGGTTAGGAAGCGCAGATGTCGTTTTGGGCTACAGGTGGATGGCTAGCTTGGGGGACATTAGACCTAACCTCCTAAAACAGTACATACAGTGGAAGGAAGGAGAAGAATGGAAGAACATTCAAGGAGAGCCCTTCTTGAGCATGGCACAAGTATCGTGGCGTGCAACATTGAAGACCATGAGAGCGCAGGTGGAAGGGTACTTGATTACCACGTGGGTTGAGAATGAGAGCAAAAAGCAAGGGACTACCACCAACCCAAAGGCACCTGATAAACTTCAGCAATTGTTGTCAAAATATGAAGAAATATGCAGGCTTCCTAAAGGGTTACCTCCCCTAAGATTCCAAGACCACTGCATCATGTTGCAAGAAGGAGCTATCATACCCAACATAAGACCATACAGTACCCCTACTTTCAAAAAAATGAAATTGAAAAAATAGTTGGAGAAATGATGTCATCAGGCATTATTAGGCCCAGTACCAGTCCCTATTCAAGTCCAGTTATCTTAGTGAGGAAGAACAATGGATGAGCTGGGGGGAGCCCAAATTTTTTCCAAGCTGGACCTAAATTCGAGGTATCATCAAATATGCATGAGGGAAGCAGACGTGGAGAAGACTGCTTTTAGAACACATGAAGGACACTACGAGTTTTTAGTGATGCCGTTTGGGCTCATGAATGCTCCTTCAACTTTTCAAGCAATCATGAACACGGTCCGGAAGCCATTCTTGAGACGGTTTGTCTTGGTGTTCTTTGACGATATACTCGTCTATAGCAAATTAGAGGAAGAACATTGTAAGCATTTACAAAAGGTAGTGGAATTGCTAAGAAAAAATAACGTTGTCATCAACAAAAAAAAGTGATGACTACACTACCTGTTTTAGCTGTTCCAAATTTTGGAAAAACTTTTGTGATAGAATTGGACGCTTCTGGGAAGGGAATCGGGGCAATACTAATGAAAGAAGAGAAACCAATTGCATACATGAGTCAGAAGTTGTCGGATAGGGCTCAACAAAAGTCTGTTTATGAAAGGGAACCCATGGCTATTGTAATAGCTGTTCAGAAATGGAAACATTATTTGTTAGGCAGGAAATTCATTATCCATTCTAGCCAAAAGAGTTTAAAGCACTTGGTGGACCAACAACTGATGGGGGAAGGCCAACACAAATGGATCACTAAGCTACTGGGTTCTGATTTTGAAATAAGTTACAAAGAGAGGAAGGAAAATGGAGCAACGGATGCTCTTTCCCGACGTCTCAGCTTTGAAGCTATATCCTCTGTGACCTTTCAGGAATGGGAAGGATTAGAAGAAGATGTGCAGGCAGATGACTGTTCAAAAAAAAAATCATACAAGGGCTGATTGGAAGAACAAAAGAACCAATGGGGTATGAGCTGAGGAAGGGGAGATTGTATTACAAAGGCAGAATTGTTATTCCCAAAAAATTCACCTAGAATTCAAGTAATTTTGCAGCAAGAGTTTCATGATTCCGTTCTGGGAGGACATTCAGGTTTTTTCATAACTTATAAAAGGATTTTTGCGCTGGTTTGGTGGATCCAACGTACACCCAACAATGTGACGTTTGCTGCAGGAATAAGTATCTTACATTGTCACCCGCAGGACTCCTTCAGCCCTTATCTATTCCTTCAAGGGTATGGGAGGACATTTCGATGGATTTCATTGGAGGATTGCCAAAATCCCATGGGCTGGATACAATCTTAGTGGTAGTTAACAGGCTTTCTAAATATGTACACTTCTTGGGGCTTAACCATCCGTATACTGCAAAAATAGTGGCTGAAATCTTTATCAAGGAAGTAGTAAGGTTGCATGGATTTCCTTCATCTATTGTCACTAATAGAGATAGGATTTTCATGAGTAACTTAGGGTTGGAACTATTTAAGTAGGCAGGGACAAAACTGAAATTTAGTTCAGCATATCACCCGCAAACAAATGGACAGACAGAAGTGGTGAACAGGTGTTTAGAGACCTACCTCAGGTGTTTTGCAGGAACCAAACCGAGACAGTGGAGCAAATGGCTATCTTGGGCTGAATTATGGTTCAATACTACTTATCACTCTACTGCTCATTCCTCCCCATTTAAAATTCTCTATGGAAGGGAAACCCCTACTCTTATTAAGCGAGAATTGCTGCCTTCAATAGTAGAAGACGTGAACCAACTCCTAGCGGAGAGGAATTCCATGATTGAGGAGTTAAAATGGTACTTAAGCAAGGCCCAAGCAAGAATGAAAATCCAAGCAAATCAAAAGAGACAAGAAGTTGAATTTGAAATAGGAGAAAAGGTGTTTCTGAAGATCCAACCATACAAGATGAATCCCTTGCCAACAGTGTCAACCAAGAGCTCAGTCCCAGATGCTATGGGCCCTTCAGGTAATAGATCGAGTGGGAAAAGTGGTTTATAAGCCATAATTGCCCCCTGATTCTCTGATATATCCGGTCTTTCATGTCACCTTGCTCAAGAAGTGTTTGGTACCCGAAGATAAGTGCCAACCTTTGCCTAGAGGGCTCACTGAGGGGTGGGAGCTTCAGGTGCAACCAAAAGCTATACTAGCCACCTAAATGAATGAACAAGGAGAAGAAGTGTTGATTCATTGAAAGAACCTCCCAGATTTTGAAAGTAGGTGGGAAGTAGCTACTGATATCAAGTTAAACTTTCCAGAATTCCAACTTGAGGACAAGGTGGTAGTTCAAGAAGGGGGGATTGTTAGAGACAAATTTACTGAACCAATAAGAGTTTACAAAAGAAGGAAGTACAGGGGTAGTCTAGGAATTAGAATGCTAGCTGACTCTAGTATTGGGGGCGAATCATGTGGGCCCTTATGATTCTAAGGCCTAATGGTTTTGGGAGGAAGGGTGTGAGGTGAGAGACACATGGGCTGTAGTGGGAAAGGAGTATAACACTCCTTGGAGTCAGGAAATGGGGTAGAGAATTCTGTTAGAATTAATTGGGAGTATGAGCTGCTATAGTGCTCAAGGCCTCTCTCTCTTTTATGCTACTTCTCTTCTATCCTTCTATCTTTCTCAGTTAATACAATACAATCTTCATATTGCTTGTGTCTCTGTGAGCTGTGTGTTCTGTATGTGTGCTTCTATTACTCCCACCTGAAACTCTACATCACGCATGTGCTTGTCTACTGAAGCTTTCATTCTGTTTTGAGCCTTCAGAAATTGGTCTTTTAATTCATCTAACATCTGGTTGCGCTCTTGCAACGCTGATTCACATCATCCACATTTGAGGATTCTATATCCCTCTCAACAAGGAAAGAGGCTCTTAGCCATAAAGGGCATGAAAAAGGGTGGTCATAGTAAAGGCATGGTTGTTGGTATTGCACCAATATTCTGCTCAACTAAGCCATTGGAGACAACACTTGGGTTTCATGCTAGTAAAGCACCTCATACAAGTGCCTAAGCATCAATTCACAACCTCTGATTGTCCATCCGATTGTGGATGGTATGAAGTGGAATATTTCAATTGTCTCGGCCATTCTAAACATCTCTATCAAATACTATAGCCTTAGGGAAGCCATGGAATCTCACCAGTTCATTGACAAACAAGGCTGCAACCTCCTTAGCTGAATAGGGATGCGAAAGAGCCATGAAATGAGCATATTTTGACAACCTATCAACCACCACCAACATGGTAGCTAGACCCTTAGCTCTAGTCAGCCCCCCTAAGAAGTCCATGGACAAGTCAGTCCAAGTGGAAGTGGGAATGGGGAGGAGCTGCAGGGGGCTTGCACAGGATAGGGTGTCATATTTGCTCCTCTGACAAGCTTTGCACCCTTGAAAACAATATGGCTGAAATCCTCTTGTAGGCCTTGAGGAACCCTGAATTAGATGGAAAAATCCTGGCTGAAATGGGCAATGAATGGAAAATGCTGTGGCTGAGGGTGGAAGAGAAAAGGGTCTGTTGTTTGAATTAGATGGAAGAAGCCTGGCAGGAATTTCATATCCCAACTCATTAAGGGCCTGGGGGCTAGTAATGGGGCAAAAATCAGAATCCTTATTCATTGTGGAGCATCACATAATTTCATTTCTCAAGATTTGTGCAAAAGTTACATTTCCTGGTCTCAGCTACAGTAAACTTTTGGTTTAAAGTGGTAAATGGGAAGTTAGAATTCCATACTTGTTTGCCATCATTCTAAAATAAATGTCCAATTTCAGCACAAGGTAGATGTAGATGGGCCAGTGCATTGCTGACCACTCAAGCCCAAAGAAGCTATAGCGTAAGAGTGAATGTTAGAACTATTCATATGCCTCTATATAAACAGTTCAAGCTTTAGCGAGAGATGATTATAATATTTGACATTTCAATTTGTCCTTGTTTTCCAAGAAATTCCCAGAATTTTCCATTTCTCGTGTAAGGCGCTACTCTTTACTGTCTGTAAAAATAACTCAGTTCCTATCAGAGGCTTTTATTTCATGGATTTGGTTTATGTGCAACTATTATTTTTTGAATTTTGCAGTGAATACAAGAAACGGAAAACTACTTCAACCATCAAAGCATTTATTGCCAACTTAAAGCAACTAACAGCATAGCATGTCAACATTAAAGTAGGCAGGAATGCAGCTCATTGTGCACTCTGAGAAGCATCCCATTTCATCATCAGTGTATCCCTAAACATTGTTTTTAATTTCAGCCTTAGAATAACCTTACTTGAATTACTTTTCAAAGTAAGAATGCAAAGAAGGCAGGTGATAAAGAAAAGTATCAGCAGGTAAGTTCTTACAACAGCTACGACACCATCATAAGAGTTGAGCTCCTTATTTGTTATAGATGACATCACATCAAATGCCTGTCCTGCTCTCTCTGTCACAATCACCTGTTGAAAAATAGCAAGATTGATTACTAGAACTGGTATCCGTATAGGAAACCACTAGAGATGATACTAAAGATTCACCTTTGTTCCAACTTTAGCACGAGAGAAAATAGGAGCCACAGCTTCCCAGGTTTGACAGCCAGTACCTTTCCCACTCCTTGGATGAACAAAAACCTAGTGAATCAGAAATAATCTCTGGGAAAAGTTCATTCAATCAATCAATCAAAGTAAAAGGTAAAATATGCAGCAGGTGATAAACCAACAGCAGAGCACACCAGAAGATTCCTTGGTCTTCCAACATCAAGGTTCAAGGAAGCCTTAATTTGATTTACCCACATCTGACATGTTTGTAAATTTTTATGACCAAAAGTATACGCAGACAATATCCACCGTGATGGTTGACTCTTGCTCCTTGAAAACCCATGCACAGTAAATCGGTACATCTGCACAATTGTAAGAAAGATACTACACGGTGAAACTTTATCAACCTATGAAGTAAAAGCATTAGATAACCAACAATGAAAACAACAAACCTTTATCTCAGGACCTAAAAGTAGGCGTTCGGTAGCATAAGGCAGATTTGATATATGAATCAAGCCATAATCTGCTAGTTCAACGGCATATATGTCAGAGACTTTGATCTCACCAGCAACTGTAGACACATATTTAATGCCTAAACAAGTTGAACCTTCCTGTCCCATTAAACATTCAGGATAAATAGAATGAGATCAACCTAAAGTATTTGTTCATTTAGGAAATCAACAGAATCAGAACTATCACATAATCAATACAGTTACATTAAGCATTTTATATCCTGTTTCAACCAACAAGGCTTGCATGATAGGAATGTTAATGGCTTAGAGTCTCTTTTGTTTCTACATAAATTCATCCATCTTCCTCCAAAAATTATAAACAATATGGTCTTTTGAATCTTAGGTGTGCTTTGTTGTAAACCTTGTTTTCAGTTATTCACTGATAGAACCCATAGAAAGAAACCAAAGAAATAAAGAAGTGTAATATATTATTTACACTCTTGAAAAAGAACAGTATAAATCTTGCAGAAAATGAGAGAAAAGCCTTAAGCACTATAGCAGCTCAACTCTCCCAAATACCTAACCAATATTTTGCCTCCTTCTCTGTCTCTATTCCCTTCCTATATATAGTGCTCACTCCCACACATGCACTTTCTGATACACGCACACCTCACTGCACATGTCACTCCCCTCACACATGCACATTCTGTTACACTCACCTCACTGTATATTTCACGCTTCCACACTTTCTTTCTCTCACTCATGATGCACTGATTACATTAGGGCCCAAATATGCTTGGCCCAATTCCCCAGGTTCCTATAAGGTACATAAACTCACAAAATGTGTACCATGAAAAGCCCACAAATCCAGCCCTTACCATAACTTTGGCTCTCACTCAAGCTCTAGCTTAAAGGCTCATAACTCATATATAGGATCTGATATTAGAGAAGAAGGAATGGAAAAGATACACTGATGTATCAATATTTATGGGCGGAATTAGCTTGAATTTGAGAGATACACCAGAAAACATAAAAGGAAAATAGCCTAAGCAATTTGAGAAGCCGAGGGACCTTCGAGTCCTTCCTACGGATTTCCTAACTAACTTTTCCTCCTATTCTCCCACCTTATATCCTACACACACCCTCACATTCTGTTATACTAACCATTGCAACTCATACATTACAATTCAATCACACCAAAAATTCTCCCTCTCTCTGCTAATCAACAACTACAACCAGGGCCCAATTATGTTGGCCCGGTTCCTATCACTCATCTATATATGTATTTTACTAAGAAAAGACCAGGATTTTTGTTCATAAGGTATATAGTAATAAAATAAAAAAAAGGAGGAAGAAACACAGGTCACATAAAAATTCTGAGGGTAAAGCATATTCATTTCAAGTAAGAAGTACCACAACCATAATCTAATATCAGGATCAAATCATTTACATTTAAGCAACAAAAATCATGTCAAGTACATAATAAGCTTCAGTTCATGTAGCCGAGGGTGTGTTTATTTTAACATTCTACCCCCCAAAACCCCTGTTTTCCACCATTTAACGCATTACGCATAGCCATTTTGTTTGGATAATTTTTGTTTGAATCAATGAGAATCAATTGTGACATCCAAACCTCCATTCACCCAAAACAAAAATTTCTTGCTTTGGCATAACGTTAATGGATTTTCGAGGATACTGAGAAAAAAGAAATCTCTATGTTTATCTCTCATTATTACAATCCATTTCCTTTTTTATTCATTTCTGTCCTTTTCTTTTCTCTTATTTTTGTTTAAATTTTCCTTTACATTTTTTCAACCTTCTATATAATTGCCAGGCTTAGCCTTGCCTTGTTGTTTGCTTTTCAAGTTTTATTTATATAACATCTTAAAATAATATTTATATAACTTTAATACAACAATATTATTACAATTTATTTAAATATCTTAAAATAAAAATAAAACAATAAGTTTATATAAAAAGTATAACATAAAGTTAATATCCTTTTAGTAATTAAACACATACTAACGCATACCAGACAGCACAAACACAAGTGGCAAACCAGCATGCATTAAGACACTAAAAGCCATGCACAATCATGTCTTTAACAGAAACCACTACCTCTCTTGAAAGGAAATATATTCAAACATGAAATAAGCCTCAAACTTTTCCACCGGAGTAATACTTTTGAAATGAAGGATGCCAAAAGCAGAATATATCGTGACGGATGTATATGCAATATGAATTCAACAAAAGATCATTCACATACTCGTTGCGCGATCTCTGCAATATAAGTTTTATATCATACAACTTACCACATATGCTTCTGCCCAACAAATAGCACTAGCTATCAAAAACTGAAAACTAGTAATTCCCGATCATGTAACTCTAAGATCAAGTCTGATCAAAAAATGATAGTCATAACAACAAAAGCACATCACAACAGCATCACACGAACAAAAATCCGTTAGGAATAGCTAGACAAGAAAAAAAAAATCCAGAAATTACCGACACTTGATGCCCACCCATGCCAACTTAAAACACAAGAGAACCTATACAAAATTAAAAAAACTAGCACCAAAATTATCAGACAGCAAAAAATATCAATCCACAGCAATGTAAAAAAGAAGACGCGCTACCAATTTCACACTATTATAGGCAAAAATTTTCCCAAATATACCAAAAGCAACTAAATGGGACTCACAGTTTCCACTGAATTCACCAATTCCCAAAACAGACCATCTGAGTTGAAGGCGAGAGCCACCTCACCAACATGGTCCAAAAAAAGGGTCGAACTCAAAACGGATGTTTCACCATCAAGAGGTGCACCTGGGGGAGATTTTTCTCCCGCAACACGGTCGTTTCCTTCTCTCTCCATTCACAATGGAAGAGTCAAGGAAACGAGATGATTCTTTTTTCACCACAAGAATTCTCCTTCAAGACTCCGGTAGGATCGAAAGCAGGCTCAACCAGCTGAGAGGTTGGGATTTTAGCTGACGCCCATGCTTGGAGGGTGGAAGAAAAATACAGGAAAAGTCGTCATGTTACGCCTGCCCTTTATTTTTGACTCGATTTAGCCTGAGCCAACTGTACCATCCCAAGCGGGTAAATGACCAGAAAACTGCAAAAAGGCAAAAATTGACCAAAAGAGAATCAAATAAATAGAAAGGGGGCCAAGAAAGAGAAAAATTGAAAGGCATGTTTGGAAGCAACTTTTAAAAATAGTTTTCTATTTTTAAAAGTAAAATCTTAATAAAATTTGTTTGTTAAGTTGTTTTCTTTATATTGTTTTAAAAATGAAAAAAAAATTAGGAGTTTTAAAAATAAAAGATGGAAAACAATTTTGAGTTGTTTTTCAAAACAGATCTAAGTTTTCTCCATCTTTTTCCACTCTACATTCACAAACCCATCCCTTTCATTCCCTTCAACTAGCCACCACCACTGAATCCACCCCTTAAAAGATTTGGTCCCCAAATCTAAACAAAAGTAACTGAAAGTTCAAGGAATTTGAATACTTAACCCACATGGGGTTTCAAGAATGGGCTTGAATGCCCAGAACATTCTGACATGATACTCCAACAATCTGACATATCTGACATGATACTTTAACTGTATTAGCTAATACTCTCGGAGGCAATGCCATCCTATAGGCCATTGCTCCGCTATTCTAGCTGAGAATGCCATTTGTCACACCAGGGGCGGCTCCACCTCCAAGGGCAGCCCTTTCCCATCAAGGCAACAAAGGCTCCTATCGAGACATTTACACCGGGCGGCTACACCTCTAAGGGTAGCCTTTTCCACAGTGCAAGTCCTAGAGGAAAAACTACGCTCTGCTGCCTCGTGTACGCGAGAGCTCTCAAAGATATAGGGGCTAAACATCACTCGTGTCCTTCGTCTGGTTCTTTTTCTCTTGTGTTTGACATCAACTGCTACTATCGGGACTTCTAGTCCTCGATTCCTGAACTCTCATCACTCCTTACGCATGCGTAATGCACGAAAATCAATTTACTTTATTCAGTCGCGTAGAAAAAAAAAAGAAAAAAGAAAAAAAACAAGATGCACACATGGCATGCTCTAAGATTTTGTAAAACACTCTCTATATATATTTACCAAATCTTTTTGTAATCAACTTACTATTTCTTAATCAAATTCCTTCAAGCACAAATGTATGCATTCGAAACATCTAATCTCAAACTTAATTAATTTGGCTACCAAAAATCGCAAAGACCTCCCTAAAAACCTAACAATCCATAAATCAAATTTTTAACCTATTAAACAATGTAATAAATCATAGTATGATTCAACAACAAGATATTCCAGTCATACAAATATGAGGCATACAACATACTTCCCATTACTTTTGCCAACTCCATTAACTTCTCACTATTGTGTTACCAAGTTATAACTTAAATAGAATATATTGCACTGTTAAGTTGCTCTAATCATGTTTGTGCAGTCCAACTTGAGTGAAAGCATCATACATGCATATAATGGTCTAATTCATGTCTTATAGCCTTAAAGTGCTAACACTTGCACACTTAACATAAAAAGGAAACATTCCAACTAAAACATGTTTCTAAATTCCTCCATTCCATTTTAAGAACTAGTCTTGGTAGGGCGATACTATTGAAACTTCTTTGAGAAAAACTTTCCATTCAAAATCTTACAAAACATTTACTAAAGGAAAACTTAAGTATTCATATAACAATTTTTTTTTAAACGTTTCATCATGAATCAAACTATTCATGTTAATGCAAGTTTACAAAACCGCTTTAAGGAAAGACAATCCTTCCCTTTAGAACTTGTAAAACTTTGGCCAAGAGCCTCAAGTATTCATACAACCTCTTTCAAAGGTACTAACATGGTTCTCAAATCACATGTGAAACTCATAGAACATATGAAATCCATGCACTAAGACTCTAAATGTCATACAATGCACAAGTATTCTCTAGTTCAATCCTTAGCCTACAAGGTTCATGCCAACCATCCACATGCTCATTTCACTTAATTACAATCATACAATCATATTACTCCTTCTATTAAATTCTAATTTATCTTGACAGAATCGATTACTCATGTCCTGATCAAAACTTCTAATGAATTATTCATGCTGACTCAAATCATAGCAAGGTACTCCTTCATAGTTTGCAACATTTTTTTTTTCATGCTTAACCAAGAAAAGAAAACAAGAGATGGCCTAAACATTCTAGTGCAAACCACATGCATGATCATTCACCATGGATACTTTAAACTAGCCTAGCAACTCATGTCATGTTGTTTACGTACTGGCATGCATACCTTACTAGTGTCATGCAAAGGTACAAACTCTAAAATAAATCATGCAACAATAATACCCCCTCCTTTTTTTTTTTATCATACTAGTTGTTAATGGCATCAAAATTTCTTTAGATGATTTCATACATCATAAACAAATCTTCAATCCTACATTATGCCTATATGCATGGTTCGCACTCTCATCATGTTTCTATCCGCTAATTCTAGGATACTCTTAGGCTAATTCTCTTCCGCTTGGGTATTAAGTTTCTCCTTCCTTCTGACTTGTAACTCTCTCTGAGATAACGGGCAATAACTGGCTACTACCTTGACCTGTTCATTGTATGATAATGGGACACGTCAGGGAGGGCACTGAAAGGGGTGGCCCTGGCCAACGGTACCCGCGTCTGACCTCTATCTACGCTAGTTATTCCTGTTTGTGCTCTTTTTTAATGCACTCCAGCATTGGACGTGCTCATTAACTACCTTTGACCGGTTTGAAATGGCTTGCTCGAGGCGCCATACACAACTAATATACAAACTGACATGGTGCTAATGTTGTGGCGATAGCAATGCCAACTAACGAATGACATAACTTACTAAGAGGAGAAGGAAAAACATAAGATCGAATCAAGAGCTCCAAGAAATGACATAGACTTTAACTAAACCCAGACATGACTGACTCTTCCTACAGGCCTCAAATAACATCACGTTAGTGCAAATGGCCGCGGTTCCATTCACATAAACGTCACACTATTTGTGGACACTTGCTCCAGTACTATGTAGGGAAACCTAATTCTCTGATACCACTTTGTCACGACCCGACTTGGGAGCGTGACCGGCACGTGGGGAATCCCATCCCCACGTCAGCCTACTGGATGACATGGCTCTCTAAATGCATAATTTATCATAAATATAATTCAAAATATGATCTCTTTGAAATATAAACATTTCCTCTAATTAAAACATAATGCTCAATTTCATAAACTGAAAATATTCAATAATTAAATCTCTAAAAGCTCTTATCCAAATTTGCTGATTTATGATTCATAACTGTCTCATTACATAAGTCTCTAATTACAATTTACATTTAATATACATGCTCAATATCTGAAAATACTAGAATGTATCAAACTACATGCGTGGATAAGATCCTACCTACACATCTACTGGAGCACCCTACTCTAGCATAGTCCTACTCTAAGCCTTACCACAAAGTAAGACTCACCACTGGAATAACGGTGTCTGTGGAACCGGAATCTAAATCATCTATGAACCTGCAACTATAGGAGGAAGAGAGAGGGGTGAGTCAACGGACTCAGTGAGCGAGCTCTCACCCATCACCCACATGGGACAACCAATAATATAATATAATATAATATAATATAATATATATATATATATATATATATATATATATATATATATATATATATACAGCAATTACAAATCATTTGATATTCATGTTCATAGCTATATATAAAGAAGACATCTTTTTAATTATAAATTCGTAAAAAAAAACATCTCTAAATTCTTACTATAATGAGAAATCATTTTCTATACATTTACATAAAAATTCTTAAATCAAATATTCTCTGAAAACATAATTAACAGTATACTAATTAGAGAAACAAGGTTTCCCTCTTTGGTACTGGGATTCGGCCTAAGCCCCCGCGTAAAATTCAAGGTTTTATTCCTACCAGGATTCGGCCTAAGCCCCGACGTAGAACTCAAGGTTTTGCTTCAGTGGGTGCCAGACACAGGCTCCACCATGTAACATCCCCAAATTTATAACTAAGATAAATATTAATTAGCGATAGCAAAACCAAGAGAATCTGGACGAATGTTATGAAACACAACAAATAGTCTACTTAAGTATCTCTAGAGAAAAATGCAAATAATTACGAAAATGCCATCACTTAGTGGAAATTACGAAAATGCCCTTGCTATGTAAAGGAAATTACCAAACTACCCTTGCCTTATTAAATGACAAAGATACCCTTACTCTATGAATGGAATTACAAGAATACCACTATCATTGTCTAATTATAAAAATATCCTTGTCTTGGTTAAAGAAATTACTACAACGCCATTTACACAAATCCCTAGACTTGTCTTTAGACAAGAATGAATCTAAGCCATTGGATTAAGATGATAACACAATAATTTAACCACATACATCATACACATTTCTGAATCACATACATGCACTAAAGGTTAGAAAATCTCCACTAACATCTTTGCACAAAACATGGAAACATGTTTGCATAAAACATGGAGCATTTTCATCCAACATGTTTGCATAAAACATGGAAACGTGTTTGCACAAAACATGGAAACGTGTTTGCACAAAACAAGGAGCATTTTGATCCCAAAATTCAGCCAACATGTTTCCATAAATCATGCTCCAAATGCTTTCCTTCTTCTGTTTTTTCTCTAATCTTTCTACTATAAATACTCCTCAAACTCTCTTCAATTCAAAAACTCCCTAAGTGTTCTTTCTTTCTTATTCTATCATTCTTCTTATGTTCTTCAAAGACTTCTCTTGATCCTCTAAACTTCATCCAAACACTTAAATCCTAAGTCCAAACTTTCACTAGCCCTCACAAAAGTTACAATCTTTAACTCTAGTGACAAATATTTTCTTAAGCACTCAAGTTCTAGAGCCAAGATTCAAGGAGGGTCATCCACTCCAAAGACTCTTGTTCAAAGCTTAAGGAAGAAGAGAAGGACCCTTTTTAGACCCTACACAAGAGGTAGGAGCTTCATCTTTAATTGTTCAAGCATTGTTGGCTTCTAACCTTGATAGAATGCCTCAAGTTTGAGTTATTGTCAAAAGTTTTAAATGATTATTTGAAAAATATATTTTTAGAAATATGACATGTTCTATTTTGTTATGAGTACCCTTATGATGTTATCAAACTCAAATATAACTTGAAAAGATTGTATGTGAAACCTGATTTAATAAAGGTAACTTAAGACATGAAAATGGTAGGTGCTAGAATTTCTAGTTGTTTCTGGCAGCAGGTACTTCGAAAGCTACTGTTCATAAAATATCAAGCATCTCAAAATTAAAATAATTTTACTATAAACTAGACTCATTATAGAACACTCTCCAAAAAGAATCACCCAAAACGGAGTTTTCTAGCTCAAGATATAAATTTTTAAAATAGGCCTAAGACTGAAACTTTAAATCTGACCTTGTAGTAGTAAAATAGATGTAACTCACTCTAGAAAAATGCAAATGGACTGATTTCAACTTTGTTGGAGAGCTAACACATATAGGAATACACCCATGTATGTTATGTATAAAGCTTTGTACCACGTAAATACAGAATGAGAAATAAATTTCGGGATAGTGTACTGTGAAAGTGCAGTTTGGAAATGTTCTGGCTAAGGAAAGACTTGGTATTTAAGCATGTCTATTGTGACCCACCTCTCTTTCCTGGGAACCCTCCTATGCATGGTTTACAGTTGATTTACACTATTCCAAAGATGTAAATGCTAAAATTTGATGAGTTAGGAATTTGGAACTACCTTTACTAAGCTGAGATAACAAGTATACAGAGAATTATAAACTTTCTTCTAAAAGATGTCAAAACTATAAATAAAAGAATCAAGTCTTGTAAAGAGAGAATTTTAAGAATTTAAGTAGAATAATAATCTTCAAGAGTTATATGAAAGTCATAATAAAAATATATAAAGAACCTATAATAATATTTTGAAGTGCATTAATGTATTAGTGGAATGCTAAGAGTACAAAGAACACTGAGAGAAAAAGATAATACTAAGACATCCATTACCTCTTACGAACACTAGGAACTCAACTTGATAACTTTGGTTGGTTAATATGGATCATCTATGAAAGTGTTTACTATGAGATTTACATGATATTGTCCATGTTTTATGAAGTGATTTATAGTAATGTGAATGTATGGTGATGAATTATGAAATGATGAGGATGAATGATTGATTGCCCAGGATTTATTGTGATTACATGATAATATGCATACATTCAAAAGAAACAATAAAAGTAAAGTTTGAAAAAGTAGCAATGAAAGTCTGGAAAAGTGGACTTGAGCTAAACTCACGGCTTAACCCCCTAAACCGTTGAGATCACGGCAACGGAATGAAAACCAAAAAGGTTATGGCGACGACCATGGTATGAGCTCATTACCCTTTTAGGGTGGTCTAAGGCATTGATGCATTCATCCGTGAGTAATTATGAAATATGTTGATCACTAAACAAGTGAATGTTGAGGATGAGTAATCATGAAATGCATACAGCTCCTAAATGATTATTGCTTATTAGTGGTTTTACGTGATATGCTTATATGTATGCTTGATGAAATACTGAATGGATATTTCTGCTAATGTTCAAGATTAGTTTAAAAGTAACTGCACTTCGGCTAATTACGTTTGTGAAAGTTTGATAATTGAATCATTACCTGTTCACCTTTTTATAATAAACGCGAAGTGACTGGGACGACAACGATGACACTTTTAGTACAAGTAGGAACTCCTACTGAGAAATCATGTATTTCTCACTCCTATGTTTATTTTCCGTTGTTGTTACCAGAGACAGACGTGTCCACCTAATGCAATGAAGTCAGAGTCGAGGAAGGAGGTAGCACGTGAAGATTCCAAACCGTTCAAGTAGGAGCATTCCGAGCTTTAGTTATATTATAGTTTGTGAGAAACAATTAGTAATAGTAGAACTTATATTGTTATTTGTAATAACTTATCAGTATGATATGCCCTGTTGTGACTTATGTATTAAGTGATTATATTTCAGTTTATGTGATAATAGTTCTATACTTAGTCTCTTATTCCGCTTATTTAATTAAGTGCACAATGTAACTTGATTATTATCTATAAAAGCGATATGTATTTCACTTCTGAATTCTGAGCTTAAGTTTTCAAAAAATTAATTTATTTAAAGAAAAAAAAACTTCCACTATTTTTCTAAGTTAATTTCAAAAGAAAATAAATGTAAGGCATAAGTGACAACTAATAGAATCCAAATGTGAACTTAAGCACAATGGGGTTCTATTAGGGTGTTACACACCACACTGAACGCATCTACTATGCTCCACCAGTGCCAAACACGGGCTCTACTTGGGATCTAATGTGGACACCTAAATAGGTTCCGTTTTCTGTATATGCTGCCATGGCTGTTTATCATTTAGCATTTATGTAATTAACTGAAAATAGGTAAAATAAAAATACTGAAATTTCATAGCTAAAAGATGGGTACTCCGTCCCTGGCGAACGAGAGCCCCTAAATTCTTAGTACACTGAGAGTTCTAAATTCACATAACTCTAATCATCTGACTTTACCATGACTGTGACTATGAAAATCGAGGAGCCCAAGGGTTCACCACTTGTAGGCATTCTGATTTCAAGCCCACAGAATATGTATCTGGCAGTTGCTAAAAATCATACAGAAATCCATACCTCTTGGTACCATAAAACTGAAGTTCTAAATCCATTTCTTAACTAACATATTGTCATAACTGAACACTCTGATATCATACTTCACATATCTCCAACATATATAAATATTAACTAAACATTCTAAAACATAATTTGAAATCTTAAAACTTAAATATATATAGTGCTATCAAGAAACCCATAAAACATAATCAGTAAAATACTAAGGTTATTACAATACATGTTTCTCTAATAAACCCCTTCTCAAACATATAAAATATTTCCATAGCACACAACATAACAATCATGGTCCCATGGTTTTCTAAATTTCATTTTCATGCTATATATTCGAAATCATAATTTTTCTAGGTTGACGTATTCATGCAAAAACATATTATATACTTGATTTTGCCTTTGGAGAGCCATTACCGGGACTTTTGGTCCCAAGATTGTGGCTCAAACATATAGCTCTCCATTGAGGCGTAGGGCTCCAGACTTAGCAAAAACCCAGACCCGGCAACAGCAGTGGGTCCTAGGGGACCTTGAGGTCATGCGAAACTCGTCTACTGACACGTGTACCCCAGGTATTACAGATACAAAGTTGTAAATTGATCTCTTGTTCTTTGTTGATCTTTGTTGTGGTTGCTACCGTGTTATTATGATGTTTGTTATGTTCTTTGTTGTAATTGTTGTTATGATATTTCTTGTGGTTATCCAAACAAGTTTTCTTGTTTTTTTGTTTTTGAAAATTGTTTTTAAAATTGTTTTGGAGAACAATTTTAAAAAACAAAAACATAAAATTTAATATAAAGACAGAAAAAACATAAAATTTTTACACCTCCAAGAAATGGGGCATAATATAGATATAGAAATTTAATATTTTTTCTTCCAATAATACCCTTATACATATTTGTTTTTTATGTCTCTATCTCTACAATCTTCATTATTTCTGTGTTTCTGTCACTATCCCCCTACCAAATGCTACCATAATGTCCAATGATGCTGTAATGTCCCAAGTAAAAAACAAAATTTTGGGAGACCGCCCAGGCGATCATCAGAAAGTAAGTCAATGCAGGGACTCCACTGGAAATCGCCCAGGCAGTCATTGTGACCGCCCAGACGGTCATTAGAGAGTTAAAAATACCCCATTTTGGGTCCAAAATCTTCCCACTCCATTTTCATCCCCTCCAACTTCGAGCCCCCACTCCCAAAACGAGTTCTCACCATCCAAAAACTCCATTTTCTTCCATTCTTCTCAATTCTAACTCCAATCTTTCATTCCTAAGGCTTTAAGGTATGTTATTCTCTTAGTATTGCTCTCATTTCTCCCTTTTCTCTAGGTTTTTGGGGTGATCTTCTAAGCTCCTCAAGGGGGAGAGGTTTTGTACCTTATTAGACATGGATTCTTGAATATTCAGAGGTTTTAGACGGTGATTTAGCATTCTATGGTTTTTATATCAGATTATGCTGTCAGTTTTGCTTCCTAGTGTGCTGTGGTTGTTTGTTCCTCACTATTCACCCCTCCAGGTGAGTGGGTTCACATTTGTTATCCTTATGTTCTACATTAGAGCTATTTTTATAAAAATATGATTTACTGCTTGATTTTAGAGATTACTGCATATGGATTTGAAGTTTACTGTTGAAATATATGTTTTGGAACTATTGATTTGGAAGCATGAAACATATTTTCGAGAAAACTCATGGGACCATTATTGTTGAACTGGTTCTTGATAGAAGTGATAATATATATGTATTGTTAAAGACTTTCATGATTAGTTGAATGGATTATGGAATTGATTTATGCGTATGATATAGTTATATGTCTAGAAATGCTATTTAGAGAAGAGAACGGAATTGTGACTATAAACTTAGCTATTTTGAAATGTGATGTTGAGATTTCTATTTATGTAAAGCTTAGAGATTGAGATATGTTTAGAGAATTAAACAGACACAGTTTTAGAGCTTGAATCTTCATGAGATTCAGAACAGTTGATGGATATATATTCTGAGGATATATGAAATCATGAATGTCTGCAAAAAAAGTAACCCCTTAGGTATGATTTCATAGCCATGGTTATGCTAGAGTCAGATTGTTAGAGTTGCGAACTCATAACAACTACCAGCTACATATTCTATAGCTTGAAATCACAATTCTTTAAGTTGGTGATCCCTTAAACATGATGTCATAGCCGCAATTATGCTAAGGTCAGATTGTCAAAATCAGATAGATTCACAGCTCACAAGAGAAAATGGCCCACAAGGGGCAAATTTACGCAGAGAAACCATGAAACTTAGCCCACGAGGGGCAATTATGAAACTTAGCCCACGAGGGGTAATTATGAAACTATGTCCATGAGGGACATAACTTACGAGAAACCATGAAACTTAGCCCACAAGGGGCAATTATGAAACTTAGTCCATGAGGGACAATTTATTCAGAGAAACTGATAAATTATGAGAAACCATTAAACATTAGTCCATGAGGGACTTAATTCACAAGAAACTAAGCACTCACGAAACATAATAGAGATAGAGGTTATTATTCTTTGTAGTTACTATATGATAAGCCAATATGAGTTTAGAGATGAAAGTGAATCAGGGAAATTGGTTTGAGTTTGGAAAACGACAACTAGTATTTATTTATGTATACATGTATTAGAGTACTATAAATGTTATTATGATTTCATGCATTATTTCCTTGGTGTCCCATGATAAGGGGTTTCAGGTGAGGACTCGCTCACTGAGTTTTGGTTGCAAAACTCACCCATCTATTCTTTTCCTATTTTTACAGATACCGTAGTTGCTGAGGGTATCTCCCAGTCATCGACTCCAAAGGTGAGCATGATGTTCCTGAGTTTAGTGTGCTCTAGTGTAGATGCAGGCAGGATCCCAGACCTAGAGCATGTTGTAATTTGCATTTGATACATTATAGTCACATTTGTTTTGTATATAAGGAGTTGGACAATCAGATAAGTGTATGTTGACTTATGTAGATAAATGATTTCAAGAGTTAAACTGGATAGAATTGTTATAAGATTTCAGAGGTAATTATTATGACTTTAGAGAATAAGGATTGACTTGCAGAAAATATAATAATTTAAATAGACTTTGTGAACAAAGAATGCATTTAGAGACAATCAGCAGGTTCTAAGGCTTACATAGGATAAAGATTTCTCATGTGCCGGTCATGTGCCCAGATCGGGTCGTGACAGAGTGGTATCAGAACATTAGATTCCCTTGCATATCACTGGAGCAAGTGTCCACAGGCGGTGCATCATTTATGTAAATAGAAGGGCGCCTATTTGCATTGACGAAGCACTGCTTGAGGCCTTTAGGATGGTCAGTTATGTCTAGGTCCAAAGATAGAGTCCTATCTTATGCTATGATCAGTATTTCTTATCTTATATGTAGAGGTGTTTCAGTTGGATTCAATATGCCTCATCACTATTATTTTGCCTCACATCGCCGCCATAGTAGTGGTTCTTCTAGTTCTAGTGGCCGCCTTAGAGCTTTGGAACAAGCTCTGGCCGCACTTTCTGATGTGATAGTTAGACAGATAGAGACCAGGTTACAGCCACCATTAATCCAGCCTCTAGTTAGAAATCCTGATGATTTAGCCTTAGAGCGTTTTCGTAGGATGGATCTGCCCACTTTCCAAGGGCGTTTGACAATAGAGGATCCTCGAGCATTCCTCTGAGAGATAGAAAAGATTATCAGAGTAGCGCAGTGGAAGCGTAGTGGGGCCATAACCCATGGGTCCCAAGAGTTATGAGTTCTTAGCCCTAGTGAAAGACTTAGATAGAGCAAAGCTGAGTTTAGAGCTAGTTCTAGTTACTCTTTTAGACATGTCTCCCACAGTAGCAATTAATACAGCTAGAGTACCATGAAACTCACAAAATATTCTACCTCATTATACTTCTAATTACGACAGTTTAGATTTGGGGACCAAATCTTTTTGAGGGGGGAGTATGTAATGTCCCAAGTACAAAAAATAAAATAAAATTTGGGAGACCGCCTAGGCGGTCAGCGGTCATCAGAAAGTAAGTCGGTGCGGGGACTTCATTGGAAACCGCCCAGGCGGTCATCAGAGAGTTAAAGATACCCCATTTCGGGTCCAGAACATTCCCACTCCATTTTCATCCCCTCCAACTCCGAGCCTCCACTCCCAAAATGAGTTCTCACCCCCAAAAACTCCATTTTCTTCCACTTTTCTCAATTCTAACTCCAATCTTTCGTTCCTAAGGCTTTAAGGTACGTTATTCTCTTAGTATTGCTTCCTTTCTCCCTTTTCTTTGGGTTTTTGGGGTGATCATCTAAGCTCCTCAAAGGGGAGAGGTTTTGTACCTTATTAGACATGGATTCTTGAATATTCAGAGGTTTTAGACGGTGATTTAGCATTCTATGGTTTCTATATCAGATTCTGCTATCAGCTCTGCTTCCTAGTGTGCTGTGGTTGTTAGTTCCTTACTATTCACCCCTCCAGGTGAGTGGGTTCACATCTGCTATCCTTATGTTATGCATTAGAGCTATTTTTATAAAAATGCTATTTACCGCTTGATTTTAGAGATTATTGCATATGGATTTGAAGTTTACTGTTGAATTATATGTTTTGGAACTGTTGATTTGGAAGCATGAAACATATTTTTGAGAAAACTCATGAGACCATTATTGTTGAACTGGTTCTACATAGAAGTGATAATATATATGTATTGTTAAAGACTTTCATGATTGGTTGAATGGATTCTGGAATTGATTTATGCGTATGATATAGTTATATGCCTAGAAATGCTATTTAGAGAAGAGAATGGAATTGTGACTATGAACTTTGTTATTTTGAAATGTGATGTTGAGATTTCTATTTATGTAAAGCTTAGAGATTGAGATATGTTTAGAGAATTAAATAGAAACAGTTTTAGAGCTTGAATCTTCATGAGATTCAGAACAGTTGACGGATGCATATTCTGAGGATATATGAAATCATGAATGTCTGCAAAAAAAGGTAACCCCTTAGGCATGATTTCATAGCCATGGTTATGCCAAAGTCAGATTGTTAGAGTTGCGAACTCATAACAACTGCTGTAACACCCTAATTTTTAACCCAACTTTCTAGAACACATTAGGTTAAACATTAGGCTATTACTTCATAGTCTTATTCTTTCATTAAAATACTTAGCGGAAATTAAGGGAAAATTTTTCTTTTTGAAAACATAAAACAAAGTGAGAGCCGCGAACTTAACTAATCGAATGACAGAAACGTAAAGCACGCGTAACGATCATAAACAACCATGCAAAATAAATCATACATCAGAAGAACATAGATCATGAAGATGACAGAAATATTTCATTAATAATAAAGTAGCTAAAGTATTATAGAAATGGGCAGAGCTTGTAATACAGCGGGAAAGGAAATACAACAGAAAACAAGAAAGCAGAAATAAACCATAACTACCCGAGTACACCTATGGTGAATAACCTCAAAAACAAAAGGAGGTTTATCCACTCTACATGTGGTGTGTGCACTAAGCCTCCCCTACAACGTCAACTACGGGAATCTGGGAAACGGTGGAGTGTAACCGATCCATGGACAAAGAACAGTAGGAGTGGGAACACGTGAAGACTGAGCGTGGGCTCCTTGGTAGGGGCGCCTCTCGGCTCGCCTTGCTAGCCTCGGCTGCGTAACAGTCTCCTCGCTCATGTCTCGCATGAACTGAGGTGTAGGAGCAGAACTCTCACTATACGTGTGCATCGGTGGGTCCTCAGATGGGTCGTCCTCCGAACTCGGGGATCGAGGCACGTAGTCCTGGAAGTCTCGAGGCATCGAACCACCAGTATACGTCCCTAGAATCCTCTCGTCTCACGTTCGGGCGCGCTCAAAAACCATCGCGTCGTCGTAAGGTAACGTCGGGGAGAAACGGTAGCTCTGTACAGGGTTTGCAAAGGGGCGTTCAATGAACATGAAGACTCGCACGGTACACTGCCCTTCAAAATGATATGACCCGTGGTCCGGGTCATAGTGGACCTCCCAAGTAGGTGTGTCAATGAAAAGCACGAACATCGCCATCGGTCTCTGAAGATGTGATGGAAGAAAGAGAAGAGAGAGGAGTGAGAATTCTTGCTAAAGAATCTCAGTAGGAGTCTCCTATCCTAGGGTTACATCGTACACATCCTCAGGAACCTTGGATTTAATTATAAAACAGTGATCATGCATATAAGGTTCAATTTAGGGTTTTCCAAACTAATTATCCAAGGTCCATTCCTTTTAGCATGCATCTTGATGTTATGAATGCAACATGTTATATCATGGATGCATGTTAATACTTGAGCATATAAGACAACACATCAAAGCACATAAACATAATCCATGTGGCATAAAGGCATATAACTTCCAAGTGAATCATTCTTCAACTTCGTGACATCAATCATGGTACTTTATCATATAGGCCACCCTAAAAATAATAACTAGGTTATGAGCTCATACCTCAGCTAGTCGTCACTAGCTCTTGCTTATTATCTTGAATAAGCGAAACATAAATAATAATCCCGACTCACAAGTACGGGTAGGGGGCAGGGATCAACTCTCTTTAGGATATACCCTCTTTGAAACGCTTTGCTAGCCATGCATGGCCTCGCAATTTGTCCACTTTGGTAGGCTGCATCTACTCATACCCTCACGGATTTGTCTCCTCCTGGGGGTACTCGACCGAACCGGCACCTCCTCAGGGGAAGCGCGTCTCAGTGCTTTGTCACATAAAAATCTCCTAGGGGTGCTCGGCCGAACCAGTGTCACCCATGGTTTTCAACTCATATGGTACTCATAAATCATTTCTTTCAACCCTTTAAGGTTTGAAGGAAATTCGGCAGCATAACAGCTGTTAAACCGAATTTCCTTCAAACTGCCACAAGCTAATCCACACATCATATTCTCATGAAATCTCATGCTATGCTAAACTTTAACATTTCATAAATCATTTTCTCATGCATCAAGCACATCTCATCATATCATTGCATCAAGCAACACATCATAGCATTAACAACTTTTTAGTGTCTTATGCACTGACCCTTAAGGTCCCTAACTCACATTCTAAGTTATAAATCATCAAACCTAATCTCTCAGGAACTTATAAGGTCTTAACTAAGTATTGCTCACCTCACACTATGATCAAGAACATCTCTAAACCTCAAGAGTGCAGAATTCATATTCCTAACTTTACGGGTACCTAGGAGTCGCAACAATGACCCTTTCTAAGTCTGGTTTGGTCCTAAGGCATCAAGATCAAGTCCTAAACCATTTATGAGTCATTCCTACACATTTAAACTAATTTAAATCCATGATTAGCATTACTAAACCTTGCTGGACAGAATCCAGAAAATTCAAACATTAAAGGATCTAGAACTCTCAAATTAATTCTTTTCTAGTTTCTAACTTCTCTTATCTTTCACATATGAGTCTTAACATTAATTATACTTAAACATAAGCATATTATCATCATTAGCACAGCTCATACAGTGGCTAAACATGCCAAGGCAGAACCGAAACAAACATCTCCATTTAAAGGCATCAAACACATTTTCTAAAGCACATAAAATACTAGTTTCTCTTGGAACCTTTTTAAAACTTTCAAAACTCATTTATAAATATTTTTAACATCTAAAATCATCAAAATATTTATGAGGGCAGTAGCTAGATCAAACTTGTCTCAAGAGGTCCTAAATTCATAAAACTTAGTTCTATGCATTCCTTAAACTCATAAAAGCTTGGAAAAATTATAAAACATAGTTTTCAATACTTAGAAACACCAAGACCCCTTTAGGGCCGAAATGTGAACCAAAGGAAATAAATATTTTTAGACCTTTGTTTGAGACAACGATGGGCAAGTCTTTGAGCTCTAGGTTCATTTAAGTGATGACATAAAAGTAAACATGCTCATGCACTCATTTTAGGTTACATTAGAAAGTAAAGTGATTGCATAAAATAAATATGAGGTGCAACATATTATTATCTTTGATATTTAGTGAGAACTTGAAATATAAACATGATAATGCATAGCTTGAAATATAAACATGATAATGCAAGTTCATTCATTATGTTGGTATTTAGTGATAGCAAGGAAGTAAACATGATATGCAAAGCATAAAGTAAACATGATGCAAGGTTCATTTTATGGTTGACTAGAGCTCATTCAAGACTTTAACAAGATAACAACCCAATACAATATCTCAAAGATCAAATACCAAAACCGAAAGTCTTACAAAAGAAAAAGAAAGTGAAACTAAGTCAAGTTCTTTATTAAATACCCAAAACCCCTATCTAGAGAAAAATCTCTAGAACGTGCCGGCCAACTTTAAGGTTGACAAGGGTAGGCTTGGGCTTTTAGAAATCCTTAGATTAATTTTCTTAAGTTGAAAAACCATGTGAGCTAGATATCATATAGATAAAGTTATAAGAAAAGGAAAACTCAAGCTTTAGAGGTTTCTTTGAGATGAACACAAGGTCATCATCTAGAAACTCTCATCATCAAGCTATCATGCTCATAATCAAGGCCTCATGGCTGAAATGAAAGGAAATCAAAGAACCAAGGGAAAGTTTTAAAAGAAATCCAAGAGAAAGCTAGAGAAACTCATTTTTCAAGAAACAAAGTTTAGAAAAACACTCCTACCTAGAGTGAAGATGAAATCTTTGATATTTTGAAAAGGAAAACAAGATGATGAGCTCCTCCAAGAGGCAAGATAGCTTCGGCCAAGGGAGGATGAGAAGGTTGGAGTTGTTTTTCAAGTGAGGTTGTGTTTGAGGTGTGGTGTTTGAGAGGTTTGATGATGGTTCAAAGCTATGGGGTGGTGTTTCAAGGTTGAGAGATGATGATGAGATGAAGAGAGGATGAAGATGAAGATGAAAAGAAAGGAAGAACTCTCTTGGAACTTTGAGAGAAAAGAAAAGAACTAGCAAGACAACTCTAGAATTCTAAACTTAGCAAATGCTTCAAAGTGCAACTAAGCTATCACAAGCATCCTATTTATAGAAAAACAAAACCATGGGGCTCAGCAAGGGGAGATGTGGCCATGGCTTTTGAGAGGAAAAAAGGAGAGAAAAATATCTCTTACACAAGGTCATTCAAGCATGGTTTGAAGTATGGAAGCTATGCTACAAAGTATGGCTTGATGTGAGTGAATTTCCTATTAATTTTTGATGAAATTAGGCTTCTAGAAACTTGACATGGCTAGAACTTTTCCAGCCACAAATAAATGGGAAAAATGGGTTGTTTTAATTATTTATTCGTGTGGAAATTCAAGCTTGATTGAAAGTTATGACAAGGTATAGTGTATGTGACTTGAGGTATGGCCTTGGAGTGTTGAAAAATTGAACATGTGATGCAGATGGGAGAAGGGAGTGCATGGCCAAGTCTAGTACAACAAGGGGGAGGTGAGGCTTGATCATCTAATTGGGTGTTAATGGTAGGTTTAAATGTGTATTAGCTTAGGTACAAGGTTAGGAATAATTAAGCTTAATTTTAGGTAACTAAGAATGTGTTTTAAGGATTTTATGACAAGATTAGGAGTGCTTATACATCATTAAAGAATTTTAAACTCATTTGTGAATAAACAATGTGTAACACAATTCCATTATTTAAGGAATTGGAAAGAGAAAACACTATTCAAGATTCCATGACTAGGAGTCTTGAAGTTAAAATATGATTTTAAGTTGTAATTAAGCACTTTTAGGTTCTAATCAACTCTAATAAATTATTTTGACTCAAGATTAATTATGGAAATTAATTAACCTTCGATTAGAGCCTAATATTGCTTAGGTTTGCTTAATCATGCGATTAAGCGTAAAAACACGAAACTAGGGACAAAATCGTAATTTCGCACTAATTTCGCCCGGGACCTCCGGGACCAAAACTAAAGCCATAGTCCACATAAAAACGCCTTTTAAAACCATTTGGAGAAGTTTTGGGTTCATCCGACACTTGCAAATGGGTAAAACACCGCAGGGGCGTTTTGGTCATTTTGACCCGAAAACTCGAAAAATGAGATTTTCGATCCCGGAAAGATACACAAGTCATCTAATCCTCTTCCAACATTGAGTTTGCCTTTCGAGTACTGCCGGATCGGCTTTCCTTGAATTTCGGGCTGAAAATGACCTCAGGGGTATTTTGGTCATTTTCACTCTAGCAGAAAAATCGGGGCGTTACAACTGCCAGCTACATATTCTATGGCTTGAAATCAAAATGCTTTAAGTTGGTGATCCTTTAGACATGATGTCATAGCCACAGTTATACTAAGGTCAGACTGTCAGAATCAGATAGGTTCACAGCTCATAAGAGAAAATGGCCTATGAGGGGAAAATTTACACAGAGTAACCATGAAACTTAGCCCATGAGGGGCAATTATGAAACTTAGCCCACGAGGGGCAATTATGAAACTATGTCCACAAGGGACACAACTTACGAGAAACCATGAAACTTAGCCCATGAGGGGCAATTATGAAACTTAGTCCATGAGGGACTTAATTCACAAGAAACTGAGCACTCACGAAACATAATAGAGATAGAGGTTATTGTTCTTTGTAGTTACTATATGATAAGCCAATATGAGTTCAGAGATGAAAGTGAATCAGGGAAATTGGTTTGAGTTTGGAAAACGACAACTAGTATTTATTTATATATATGTGTATTAGAGTACTATAAATGTTATTATGATTTCATGCATTATTTCCTTGGTGTCCCATGATAGGGGGTTTCAGGTGAGGACTCGCTCACTGAGTTTTGGTTGCAAAACTCACCCATATATTCTTTTCCTATTTTTATAGATACCGTAGTTGCTGAGGGTATTTCCCAGTTATCGACTCCAAAGGTGAACATGATGTTCCTGGGTTTAGTGTGCTCCAATGTAGATGCAAGCAGGATCCCAGACCTAGAGCATGTCGTAATTTGCATTTGATACATTATAGTCACATTTGTTTTCTATTTAAGCAGTTGGACAATCAGATAAGTGTATGTTGACTTATGTAGATAAATGATTTCAAGAGTTAAACCGGAAAGAATTGTTATAAGATTTCAGAGGTAATTATTGTGATTTTAGAGAATAGGGGATTGACTTGTAGAAAATATAATAATTTAAATAGACTTTGTGAACAGAGCGTGCATTTAAAGACAATCAGTAGGTTCTAAGGCTTATGTGAGGTGAGGATTTCTCACGTGCCGATCATGTGCCCAGGTTGGGTCGTGACAGATGCAGCCTATCAAGCAAGGTTCAATATGCACCTTATCATCTTAATGCTTTAATTTGTCTCAACCACCTCTAATGTACTGTAACAAAGAGAGATTAAAAGTCGGAGTCAACACCAAGATTTATTTCAATTGAAAACAATGGAACACCCATTTTATTTTCGAAAAGGGTCTTCGAAGCCATATATGAGTTCGAGAGTTAGGAATATCCCACAGGGAATTTTCCAAGCTTATGTTGCTTAAATATTCTAAACCGACCTATTGGCCATTGTCTTGCTGAGCTCTTTCATAAATCTGAACTCATCTTGACCCAAGCTTTTTGCTTGGTGTCTTCTTTGAGACACTTATTTTCATGTGATATTTTCTTAGAGAGAATGTCTATCCACGTGGCGCATCATTGGGCATGCGCATTAATTGCAGAATGAGAGCTTTGAATCGTGGTTGCATCTTCTTTTCACTACTAGTTGTGCACTATTGATATCCCGAGTGGCTAGAATTGGTTTTTAGAGGAAGGAAATTTTATAGACCATCAAGTTGGACGAGTTATTTCATTTCCTTCGTACGATGTCTTATTCTTCCCATTTTCAATTTTGAAAGAAAAACCATTTGTATTCTATGAGAGAGAGCGATAGTTTGAAGCCAATCGTCTCCAGCCATTGTAACACCCTAAATCTTAACCCAAGACTACTAGTATGTACTTAGGTTAATCTTTAGAATATTACCTCTTGGTCTCATATTTTACTTAGAAAATACTTAGCGGAAATATGGGTAAAATTTTTCTTTTTGGAATTTAAAACCAAAGTAAGAGCCACGCACGAATCTTTAAGAGGAAGCATAGCGAAACATATAAGCAAAGCATAAGAAACACATCATATCATGGGAACATCAACTGAATCATAGATATATATATATAACGTGCCTACCCAAAGGGGCAGGACTATTTGATACATCATGGAACAGAATACAACTGAAGTGCAATACAAGGAAATCATAAAAAGCAAATACAACAGAAACTACACCCATACCCATGTGCACGTAGAGTAGACAACCTCATATACAAAAGAAGGTTTGTCCTCAACTATGTGGCGTGTGTGCACTAGCTACTACCCATCCTATGTCTACTCCTGCTGGTCCGAGTACTGTGGGGTCGAGTCGATCCACTGACGAATCTCAGCGGGAGTGGTCGAGCGCATCATCGGGGCATGTCCACCGCGGCGAGGGTGCATAGATGGCCGATGAGCCAACCTTGGCTGGACTACCGTCTCCTCACTCCCAGCCCTCATCGGTGGGGGATCGGCACTGGAGCTCCAACTGTACATGTGGGATGGCGGGTCCTCGGATGGGTCATCTCAGTCTTGGGGCGCGGCACATACTCGGGGTACTCGCGTACTGCTGATGTCTCGGGCTCCATGCGGAGGATCTGCTCATCGCGTGGTCTCGCTCGCTCAAAAATCCCGTTATGACGGTAAGGAGCAGTCGGGGTGAAGCGGTAGCTCGGGACGGGGTGCGCGAAGGGTCGTCCCATGAACATGAATACTTTGACAGTGCAGCGACCCTCAAAATGGTATGACCCGAGTGCCGGGTCATGGTGTAGCTCCCATGCCGGGGTGTCGATGAAGAGTACGAATGTCGCCATCTGAAGATATGACGGAAGAAAAGAGAGAGGGAATGAGAATCTTTCCAGAAGAATTCTCAGTAGGGTTATCCCTACCTAGGTGTCATCATCATATCCTCAGGAACCTTGGGTTTATTTCTAAAAGGTGTGCATGCATATAAATTCCTTTTTAAGTTAGATTTCTAAAGTGGTATTTATCCAAGGTCCGTCATATTTTACAATGCGTCTTATAACTGAGCATAAAATAATCTAATGATATGAATGCATCATAAAGGTAAACCAAACAATAGAATCACTAAGAAACATTATAACATTGGCATAAGTATAGTATATGTGACATTGTTAACTTTAACTTTCATCTCATGGGGCCGCCCTAAAACATCTCTAGGTTATGAGCTCATACCTTAACTAGTCGTCACTGGTTCTTACTTATCCTATGATAAGCGAAACATAAACATAATCCCGACTTTAAAGTACGGGCTAGGGGGCAAACTAAGGATCTCCTCTCTAGGATCATTTCCTCTTTGAAACGCTTTGCTAGCCATGCGGGCCTCGCAATTTGTCCGCTTTGGCAGGCTGCATCTACACATACCCTCACGGATTTGTCTCCTCCTAGAGGTGCCCGGCCGAACCGGTGTCACCCAGGAGAAGCGCGTCTCAGTGTTGTGTCACATTTAAGTTCTCATAAGTATTAAATCATAAATACCTCATCATTTATCATATTCATTTTTATCATGCATTCTCATATAGCTTTTATATATCATCACATGAAACTTTCTCATAACATATGCATCGTCACATAAAACTTTCACATAACATAAACGTCATCACATGGTCGTATCTAACGATTATCCCCATAAGCTCATAGACTTGATATGTTATAACCCATAGTGTTTTAAACTTCGATTCTTATGAGTCTTAAACTTGCAAATTAATTGTTCTAACATTATCCTTAACTTCTTATACACCTATAGTTTCACAACTAATGAGTTATACAAATTTTTATGCTCAAGAACTAATCCAAACAGCACTAAGAAGAATTTGGACAGCTTTATGTTTATGTGATTACGGAGTTCTAGAAATTACGGTTTAGATCTTTATCTCACGTTCTAAGTTACTGATCATCAACACCTAGTCTCTTGGGAACCTATAAGGTTATAACTAAGTATTTCTCACCTCACACTATGGTCAAGAACATCTCTAAACCTCAAGAGTGCAGAAATCAAAATCCTAACTTTACGGGTACCTAGAAGTCACAATAATGACCCTTTCTAAGTTCGGTTTGCTCCTAAGGTTTCAAGATTAAGTCCTAAACCAATTATGAGTCATTTCTACACATATAAACTAATTTAAAACCATGATTATTGAATCTAAACCTTGCTGGACAGAATCCAGAAAAATAAATCTTTGAGAGATCTAGAACTCTCAAATTAATTCTTTTCTAGTTCCTAACTTATCCTATCTTTCACATATGAGTCTTAACATAATTATTACTCAAACATAAGCATATTAACATCATTAACACAGCTCATACAGTGGCCAAACATAGCAAGGCAGAACCGAAACAGAAACTCCATTTAAAGGCATTGAACATAGTTTCTAAAGCACATAAAATACTAGTTTCTCTTGGGACCTTGTTAAAACTTTCAAAACTCTTTTATGAACACTTTTATCATCTAAACTCATGAAAATACTTAAGAGGGCAGTGGCTATATTTATTTTCATCTCAAGAGGTCCTAAATTCATAAAACTTAGTTCTACATATTCCTTATACTCATATAAGTTTAGAAAAAATTATAAAACATAGTTTTCAATACTTGGAAACACTAAGGCCTCATAGGGCCGAAATAGGAACCAAAGGAAATAAATGTTTTAGACCTTTGTTTGAGATATCAATGGGCAAGTCTTTGAGCTCTAGAATCATTAAAGTGATGACATAAAATAAACATGCTCATGCACTTATTTTAGTTGTTGCTAGAAAGTAAAGTGAGAGCATAAAATAAATATGTGGTGCAATATATTATTATCTTTGATATTTAGATGAGGACTTGAAATATAAATATGATAATGCAAAGCTTGAAATATAAACATGATAGTGCAAGTTCCTTTATTATCTTGATAATTAGTGATAGCAAGGAAAGTAAACAATGAAATGCATAGCATAAAATAAACATGATGCAAGGTTTATTTTATGGTTAGCTAGAGCTCATTCAAGACTTTAATAAGATAATAACCCAACACATATCACATGACAAAGTGAGCTTTAGAGTTCTTGAACCAAGTTCTCAAAGGAACTATGAGGTTCTTGAACATCATCATCAAGCTCAAGAAAATAAAACTTCGTTAAACAAACAATGCTTCAAAGATCAAAAGGAAATGGAAACCAAAATGTTAAAGAAAAGGAAAACAAAGAAACCGAAAGCATGTAATGAGAGGAAACAAAAGTGTTCTTGAGAAAAGATCATTTCAAGTTAGTAAATAAAGTTGAAACTTAAGGAAAATAAAAACTCAAGCTCTAGAGGTTCCTTTGAGATGAACACATAGTCATCTTCTAGGAGTCCTCATCATTGAGCCATCATGTAGCCATGAAGGCCTCATGGCCGAAACACAAAAGGAAAAGGAGACAAAGAAAGTTTCAAAAAGAGAAACCAAGAGAAAGCTAGAGAAAAACACTTTTTGAACAAACTAAAGTTTGAAACCAAGTCCCTACCTATTGATGAAGATAAAAGCTTGGTCTTGAAGATGAAGATGAGATGAGCAACACCTCCTAGGATGGTGGTGATGATTTCGGCCAAGGAAAAGAAAAGGAAAGGAGATGTGTTTTGAGTGAAGTTGTGTTTGAGGTTGAGTGTTTGAAAGCTTTGAGAATGGTTTAAGATTATGAGGTGATGGATTGAGGTTATGAGGTGATTATGTGAGGGAAGAATGAAGAGGATGAAGATGAAGAGAAAGAGCTCTTAGAACTTTGAGAGAAGGGAAAAAGCTTAGCAAGACAACTCTAAAACTCTAAACTTTGCAAATGCTTCAAGGTGCAACAAGGCTATCACAAGCATCCTATTTATAGAAAAACAAAACCATGGAGGAGTGAATGGGGAGGGCTTGTGCTTTTGAGGGGGCAAGGGAGAGAAAAATATCTCTTTGATTGTGTCATAGAAGCATGGTTTGAAGTATGGAGTGTATGATACAAAGTATGGGTTTAGGCATGGGTTTTTGAGTGAGCTTTTATTTCAATTTTGCAATAAATCACCCTTCTAGAAACTTAACATGGCTGGAACATTTCCAGCCACAAATAAATGGAGGAAACAATTTATTTTGCTTGGTTATTTCATTGGAAAATCAAGTGTGATGGAAAATATGACAAGGTATGGTGTATGTGACTTGAGGTATGGCTTTGGAGTGTTAGAAAATTGAACATGTGATGCATATGGAGAGGGAGGGGTTTCGGCCAGCTTGGGACAGCAGAGTGGGAGGATGATTTGATCATGTAATTGGGTGTTAATGGTGGGTTTAAGTGTAGGTTAGCTTAGGTACAAGGTTATGAGTGATTAATCTTAAGTTTAGGTAACTAAGCATGTGTATTAGGAATTTTATGAAAAGGTTAGGAGTGCTCATACATCATTAAAGAATTTTAAACTCATTTATAAATAAACAATGTGTAACACAATTCCATGATTTAAGGAATTGGAAAGAGAAAACACTATTCAAGATTCTATGACTAGGTGTCTTAAAATTAAAATATGATTTTAGGTTGTAATTAAGTACTTTTTAGTTCTAATCAACTTTAATAAATTATTTTGACTCAAGATTAATTAAGAAAATTAATTAACCTTCGATTAGAGCCTAATATTGCTTAGGTTTGCTTAATCACGCGATTAAGCGTAAAAATACGAAACTAGGGGCAAAACCGTAATTTTGCACTAATTTTGCCCGGGACTTCTAAAATTAAAACTGAGGTCATAGAACACATAAAAACGCCTTTTAAAACCATTTGGAGAAGTTTTGGGTTCATCCGGCACTTGCAAACGGGTAAAACACCGCAGGGGCGTTTTGGTCATTTTGACTAAAACTCAAAACGAGATTTTCGATCCCGGAAGGTACATAAGTTTTCTAATCCCCTTCCAACATTGAGTTTGCCCTTCGAGTCTGCCAAGACCGACTTTCCTCGAATTCCGGGCTGAAAATGACCACAGGGGCATTTTGGTCATTTTTACTCTAACAGAAAAATCGGGGCGTTACAGCCATGCCTTGTGCCCTTACTTTGAAGCCTTCTTCTTTCGCCTTATTTCTTTAATCTTTTGTTCTTTTGAAGATTATTGGGAGGTTTCGCCCCTTTCCTTGTGGGTTTTGTATTCAAGGTATGAGCATATCACCTTTTAAGGATTGCTTACGTTTCTTCCTCCTCTTTCGTTTTCTTTTAATATCACTCTTGTCTTTTTTTGCCTTTGTTTAGTTGCTATTGCTGCCTCTTGCTTACTTCCTTTCCATTCATAGTCTTTTTCTTGCAAAGGTATGTTGTCATTTCTGTCACTTTTAGTTTCTTTTACATGTTTGCTTGATTTTCTTATTAAAGAACCCTAGGGTAGATGATGGCTGTTATTAGTACTTTTACCTTTCTTATTTTTCTTCCAATTTCTGTATTCCTTTGTTTTTGTGTTCCTGGCCCTATTAGTTTTAGCCTTCTAGATGTCTCAAGAGAGTTAAGCCAGTACCCAGGTTATAAAGACTTCCTTGGCCAAGAGTGTCACCGATTTCTATCATTGGGTTAAATCTGAGGTTAAGAATGCATGTTCACTTTATGTCGACAAAGGCTTAGTAGCCCATTTCCAAAAGGAATACCATCTGACCGATCTTAGGAATAGAGGTTTAGCTAAAATTGTTGCGTGTATCTCCCAGGATAGAGTGTCCATATTCTAAGGACTTCAGATAAGGAATCAACCTATTTCTTTGTGTAAGATGTTCTTTTCACCACCATAGGTGTTAAGACTCCTTTTCTCGATTTCACCTATGAGTGCTTGAATTTTATCAATATAGCTCCTACTCAACTTCACTCCAACTGTGGGGCTTTAAGTTCACTACAAAACCTTTCAGAAAGCTTCAAAGCTTTAAGATTTTGAGAGACAATGTAATACCCCGATTTTTCTTACTATGCAAAATGACCAAAATACCCCTTGGTCATTTTTGCACGAGAATCAAGGATGACCAATCTAGGCCATCCTCAATGGGATAATTTAATATTAGAATGAGACTATATGTGGTTTAGATATTAATCTATGCCAAAATTGCAATCCTTTTTTTCCTATACAAAATGACCAAAATACTCATGAGGTCATTTTCTCACGGAAATCGAGGATGCCAGGTCTCGACTATTCTCAAAGGGTTAATTTGATATTTGAAGGGGCCTAGATGTGTTTTGGATGGTAATAAATGTGAAAATCTCAATTCCTAACTTTTCCCCTGTGCAAAATTACCATAATACCCTTGAGGTAATTTAACATGGTATTAAATGACCTGGGAGTTGGATATGTTAATGAGAGGGGATATATGATGTTTGGATGAGTCATGGGGAGTTTCTGCGTAAAATTACCATTTTGCCCTATTTAATGCCAATTAAGCTGAATCAAGGTAATTAAGGGCATACAGGCAATATAACTATTTTGAGTTAATTAAGGCCCAAGAATAGTTAGAGAAACTTAATTTTACTCTTAATGTAAGATTAGTGAAAAAGAGAGAAAAAGTGCTTTATGAGATCAAAAAGCAAAAGTAGAAGGCAAATGGTACATTCTTTCTCTTTCTTTTCCTTAAGATTAGGGATATATTTGAATTTGAATTAATTGAATTAGCCATATTAATCATGCAAGACAACCCTATAATCTTATCTTGAAAGCCTTAAACCGCAAATTATCAATCCCTAACTATTCCCCTAACTAAAAATACCCTTAATCCTAACCCTAAAACTCATAAAACACAAAAATATCTCACCTACTCCCCCTCAATAGTAGTGGCCAAACAACCCATTTTCCCCCTCATACATTATTTTTCTTTTTCAGACACTTTGACTCACACACTCTCATTCTTACAACCAACTTTTTGGCCAGAGACTTGTTGTAACGCCCTAGTTTTTCTATTTGAACATAAATGACTGAAATGCCCCTAAGGTCATTTCTACCCAAAATTCGAGGATGGCTGACCCGGCAATCCTCAGAGGGTCAACTCAATGTTTGAAGGGGATTAAACGTGTTGTGATTGATGACAAAGGTGAAAATCTCATTTTCTGAATTTTCAGCTCAAAATGACCAAAATACCCCTATATCGTTTTACATGGGTATGAGTGCTGTTTGAGCCCGGAATCTTTCTCGAGAGTTCGGAATGCTAATCATATGTGTTTGATCATAATTGTTTAAGTCCGGGTGGTCCCAGCCAGTGTTTGTGCAAAATTATCATTTTACCCCTGAAATAGTGTATTACGGGCTTAATGACATAATTAAGGAAACCTAAGCAATATTAGGATCTAATCGAAGATTAATTAATTTCGATAATTAATATAGAGTCAAAATAATTTATAAACGTTGATTAGAACCTAAGATTTGCTTAGATACACCATAATCTTTTTCTTAAAGTCAAAATTCCATGTCATGGAATCTTAAATAGTGTTTTCTCTCTCCAATTCCTTAAATTAAAAAATTATGTTTGTGAATGATCATATGATAAAATAAGTTTTGATTTCACTAATGAAGCAAGACCACTCCTTAATCATGTCTTGACACATCACTTTACCTAAACACTTACTTACAAACTCCTAATCAAAAGCCTAATCAAAGATACACCTAAACACACCTCTAAACCACAATTAAATGAAACATTCCCCCTTGGCTACATAGGGTTGAAGCCTTCCTCCCCTCATTAATCACATGTTGAATTATCTTGCACACAAAGGACCATACCTTGAGCCATGCTTTGAGTCATACCTTGAAACATGCTTTGAACCATACGTAGCCTACCTTTAAATGACCATTTGAAGGAGATATTTTCCTCCCCCATGGCTGCATACCCTATGGCCACTCCTCCTCCATTTCACCTCCTCATGTTTCAATTTTCTATAAATACCTATCTTGATGGAACTTGGTTCCATTTGCTCATTTTCTAGTTGTTGTCTTAAGGAAATTCCTCTAAGCTTTTTTTCTTTTCCTCAAAGAACTCAAGAGTTCTCTTTTCTCTCATCTTCTTCACCTTCTTCATCTTCCTCAAGAACCACCCTGTTACAAACTCAAACCACCATACAACCACCATAGATTATCATCCAAACACCTAAGTTTCATCCTTACATACAAAGCCCACACAAAAAACATTTCTTTTCTTTTCCTCCTCCTTTGGCTGGATCCTCTTTTCACTCTAGAGAAGATTTTTATCTTCTCATTTCAACCAAGAACAAGCTCTTTTTCCTTCCAACAAAAAGTACCACTTGGTAGGGGTTTTTGTTTCTAAAAGCTTTATCTCTTACTTGATGTTCTGATATGAAAAAGTTCTAGTTTTTCTTGGTTTAAGCTCTTTTCCTCTCTTTTGTTTTTGGCTATGAAGCTTGGTTTTGAAAAGAAAATTTTAGCTTGATGATGAGGATTCAAGATAATGGTCTTGTAGTTATCATTTGAGAAACCTCTAAAGCTTGAAACTTGGTCCTGATCCTAACACATTTCGGTTTTTTCCTTTCCTTTTCCCTTTGTTATGATTTTGGTTTTCCTTTCTTTTTCCTTTGTATTAGTTTCGGTTTTTCTTTCCTTTTTCCTTGCTTTGATTTTGGTTCTCAAAGAAATGTGGTTATATGATTTGTTCTCTTGATCAATTTCCTTGAGCTTGATGATGATGTTCACACCATAAGGTTTCCTTGAAACCTTGGTACAAAGAACTCTAAAGCTCACTTTGTCTTGCTAAGATAAATTTGGGGTTGAGATTTATGTTCCTTTAAAGTCTTGAATGAGCTCTAGTAAAGAATAAAATGAACTTGCATCCATGTTTAAGTTTATGCTTTGCATAGCATGTTTACTTTCCAATGTCATCACTAAACTCTCAAGAATAAATAAATAAACTTGCATTGTCATGTTTAAATTTCAAGCTTTGCATTTCATGTTTATATTTCAAGTCATCACCTAAACTCTAAAGATAATAATGAACTTGCATCTCATATTTACCTTAAAGCTCTCACTTTACTTTTATGATGAAAAATAAAATAAAGTGCATAGCATGTTTAAGTTTTGGTCATCATCTAAAAGATCCTAGAGCTTAAAGACTTTCCCTTTTTATCTCAAGTAAAGTTTGGACAATGGAAGCATTCCATGAATGCACAAATTCGGCCATGTGATGGTGATGGACTTAGCATAAGTTTCATCTAATCACAAGGACCAACAAGCTATGTCTTAATATTTTCTTAAGCATAGAAGAGCTCAAAGAGTACTATGAGTATGTTTCTATGATTTAAAACTCATTTATGAGTAATTTAAAATAGCTACTGCCTTAGCATTATATTTTTATGGTTTTAATGAAATGAAATGGTTCTCAAAGAGTTTTAGAAGCTATAAATTGATTCCAAGAGAAACTAGTAACTTATATGTACTAAAGATGTGTTTTTATATGTTGATTTGATTTAATCTTTTCGGTTACTGCCTAGTTAATATGGCTGCTGTTTGGTGCTATTTTAACATGTTAGAATGTGTGAAAATTATGTTTGGGTGAAGCATGAACTATTTTAGGAGTGTTGGAAAAACTAGTAACTAGAAAAGATGAAAAATGCGAGTTTTAGAACCCTTAGAAAACAAAAATATGGTTACTATTTTAGAATGATTAAATTAGAGATATCATTATTTTAGAATGGTTTAGAAGTATAGATTTAATTCCTAAAGGTTGAGGAAATTAATCTTAGTATCTTAGGGATAGTCGAAACTTAGAAAGGGTCAAAGATGTAGCTTCTAAAACCCTGTAATGGAAATATAACTTTCCTGTCCAAACTGCATGATGCTGTTTGGTACTGTTCATAAGCATAAAAATTAGTGAGAATTATTAGTTATGATCCCTTAGGTGCATAAAAGACTTATATCGAATGTTAGGATCATTAGATTGTAAGTTTAAGACCCGTAAGGATCAAAAGCATAAAATACTGTAAGATAGGGGAGGCAATGAGAGTTAGTATTTCAGGTGAATGATTGTTTATTTATATGACCTGTAACACCCTAAATCTTAACCTAATACTACTAGTATGTATTTAGGTTAAGCTTTAGAATATTACCTCTTGGTCTCATTCTTTACTTGAAAATACTTAGCGGAAATATGGGTAAAATTTTTCTTTTTGGAATTAAAACCAAAGTGAGAGCCGCGCATGATTCTTTCAATGGGAATTCATACAAGTCATATGAACAAATCATAATAAAACGGATAAATAACAAATCATAATAAAACATGGACACATCAACTGATTATATATAGATAGTATGCCTACCAAAAGGTAGGACTATTCGGTACATAAGGAAATGAAATACAACTGAAATGCAAATACAAGGAAATCATAAAAACAACACCCATATCCATGTGCACTTATAATGGACAACCTCATATACAAAAGAAGGTTTGCCCTCAACTATGTGGCGTGTGTGCACTAGCTACTACCCATCCAATGCTCCTACTCCTGCTGGTCCGAGTACTGAGGGGTGGAATCAATCCACTAGCGGATCTCGGTGGCAGTGGTCGTGCGGATCATCGGAGCATGTCCACCGCGGCGAGGGCGCATGGATGGCCTACAAGCCAACCTCGGCTGAACCACCGTCTCCTTGCTCCCAGCTCTCATCGGTGGGGGAGCAGGGCTGGAGCTCCAACTGTCCATATGCGAGGGCGGGTCCTCTGATGGATCCGTCTCAATCCGGGTCCGGCACGTACTCCGGGTAGTCGCATACGGCTGACGTCTCGGGCTGCATGCGGAGAATTTGCTCATCGCGTGGTCTAGCTCGCTCAAAAATCCCATTATGGAGGTAAGGAGCAGTCGGGGTGAAGCAGTAGCTCGGGACGGGGTGCGCGAAGGGTCGTCCCATGAACATGAATACTCTGACAGTGCAGCGACCCTCAAAATGGTATGACCCAAGTGCTGGGTCATGGTGCAGCTCCCATGTCGGGGTGTCGATGAAGAGTACGAAAGTCGCCATCTAAAGATGTGATGGAAGAAAAGAAAGAGGGAATAAGAATCTTCTAAAAGAATTCTCAGTAGGACAATCCCTAACTAAGTGTCGTCATCACATCCTTAGGGACCTTGGGTTTCATTTCTAAAAAGGTGTGCATGCATACAAACTCCTTTTAAGTTAGTTTTCTAAAGTATTATTTATCCAAGGCCCGTCATATTTTATAATGCGTCTTATGACTAAACATGGAATATACTGATGACATGAATGCATCATAAAGGTAAGCCAATCAATAGAATAACTAAGGAACATTATAACATTGGCATAAGGGGATAGGTATAGCACATGTGACATTTTAAACTTTAACTTTCATCTCATGGGGCCACCCTAAAACATCTCTAGGTTATGAGCTCATACCTTAACTAGTCATCACTAGTTCTTACTTATCCTATGATAAGCGTAACATATACATAATCCCGACTTAATAGTGCGGGCTAGGGGGCAATTAAGGATCACCTCTCTTAGGGTCATTTCCTCTTTGAAACACTCTACTGGCAACTAGTGCACAGTAGCATTGTCCACTTTGGCAAGCTCTATGTCAATACCCTCACGGATTTGTTTTCTTGGGGATGCTCGGCTAAACCGGTGTCACTCAAGAAGGCGTCTCAGTGTCGTGTCACATTTAAGTTCTCATGATTTTCAAAAAGATCTTTTTCTAAGTCCCTCAAATTTGATGGAAATTCGGCAGTGTGACGGCTGTAGACCGAATTTCCTCAAATTTGCTTATGCCATAAAAACATATAAGTCATACATACATCTCTTAGGAGGTATAGCATATCATCATATAAAACTTCTTCATAGCACATATCAAACTTATCATAGATAAAGCTCATATATCATGTTTACATAAAATAAGCATCATAAAAACTCAAGATGTTTTAATGTCTTATGCATTGACCCTTAAGGTCCTTAACTCACGTTCTAAGTTATTAATCATCAAACCTAATCTCTTGGGTACCTATGAGGTTATAACTAAGTGACACTATGACCAAGAACATCTCTAAACCTCAAGGATGCAGAATTTATAATCCTAACTTTACGGGTATCTAGGAGTCACAACAATGACCCTTTCTAAGTCCGGTTTGCTCCTAAGGCATCAAGATCAAGTCCTAAACCATTTATGAGTTATTCCTACACATTTAGACTAATTTAAATCCATGATTAGCATTACTAAACCTTGCTGGATAGAATCCAGAAAATTCAAACATTAAGGGATCTAAAACTCTCAAATTAATTCCTTTCTAGTTTCTAACTTCTCTTATCTTTCATATATGAGCCTCAACATTAATTATACTCAAACATAAGCATATTATCACCATTAAAACAGCTCATACAATGGCAAAACATAGCAAGGCAGAACCGAAACAAACATCTCCATTTAAAGGCATCAAACATATTTTCTAAAGCACATAAAATACTAGTTTCTCTTGGAACCTTTTTAGAACTTTCAAAACTCATTTATAAACATTTTTAACATATAAAATCATAAGAATGTTTAAGAGGGCAGTGACCAATTTATCTTTGTCTCAAGAGGTCCAAAATTCATAACACTTAGTTCTATGCATTCTTTAAACTCATATAAGCTTGGAAAAATTGTAAAACATAGTCTTAAATACTTAGAAACTTCAAGACCCCTTGGGGCCGAAATATGAACCAAAGGAAATACATATTTTAGACCTTTGTTGAGACAAAAATGGGCAAGTCTTTGAGCTCTAGGTTCATTTAGGTGATGACATAAAAATAAACATGCTCATGCACTTATTTTAGGCTCCATGAGAAAGTAAAGTGATAGCACAAAGTAAATATGAATGCAACTCATTATTATCTTGGTATTAAGTGAGAACTTGAAATATAAACATGATAATGCATAGCTCGAAATATAAACATGATAATGCAAGGTTCACTTATTATCTTGATACTTAGTGATGGCAAGGAAAGTAGACATGATGTGCATAGCATAAAAGTAAACATGATGCAAGGTTCATTTTATGGTTAGCTAGAGCTCATTCAAGACTTTAACAAGATAACAACCCAATACAATATCTCAAAGATCAAAATACCAAAACCGAAAGTCTTACAAAAGAAAAAGAAAGTGAAACTAAGTCAAGTTCTTTATTAAATACCCAAAACCCCAATCTAGAGAAAAATCTCTAGAACGTGCCGGCCAACTTTAAGGTTGACAAGGGTAGGCTTGGGCTTTTAAAAATCCTTAGATTAATTTTCTTAAGTTGAAAAACCATGTGATCTAGATATCATATAGATGAAGTCATAAGGAAAGGAAAACTCAAGCTTTAGAGGTTTCTTTGAGATGAACACAAGGTCATCATCTAGAAACTCTCATAATCAAGCTATCATGTTTGAGAAGAAAAGGCCAAGAGGCCGAAATGGAAAAAGAAAAGGAATATAAAGGAAAGCTCAAAAAGAAACCAAGAGAAAACTAGAGGAAACACATCCTTTGAGTAAAACAAAGTTTGAAAAGAAACTCCCTACCTAGAGTGAAGATGAAATCTTTGAACTTTTGAAAATGAAAACAAGATGATGAGCTCTTCCAAGAGGCAAGATAGCTTCGGCCAAGGGAGGATGAGAAGGTTGGGTTGTGCTTCAAGTGAGGTTGTGTTTGAGGTGTGGTGTTTGAGAGGTTTGATGATGTTTCAAGGCTATGGGGTGGTGTTTCAAGGTTGAGAGATGATGATGAGATGAAGAGAGGATGAAGATGAAGATGAAAAGAAAGGAAGAACTCTCTTGGAATTTTGAGAGAAAAGAAAAGAACTAGCAAGACAACTCTAGAATTCTAAACTTAGCAAATGCTTCAAAGTGCAACTAAGCTATCATAAGCATCCTATTTATAGAAAAACAAAACCGTGGGGCTCACCAAGGGGAGGAGTGGCCGTGTGGTATTGGAGGGAAAAGGGAGAGGAAAATATCTCTTACACAAGGTTATTCAAACATGGTTTGAAGTATGGAAGCTATGCTACAAAGTATGGCTTAATGTGAGTTAATTTCCTATCAATTTTTGATAAAATAAGGCTTCTAGAAACAATGCATGGCTGGAACTTTTCCAGCCACAAATAAATGGAGAAAATGGGCTATTTTAATTAGTTATTTACTTGGAAAATCAAGCTTGATTGAAAGTTATGACAAGGTATAGTGTATGTGACTTGAGGTATGGCCTTGGAGTGTTGAAAAATTGAACATGTGATGCATAATGGGGAGGGACAGCTTCGGCCAGGCCTTGGGCAGCAGAGAGGGGGTGAGTTTTGACCATTTAATTGGGTGTTAATGGTAGGTTTAAATGTGTATTAGCTTAGGTACAAGGTTAGGAATAATTAAGCTTAAGTTTAGGTGACTAAGAATGTGTTTTAAGGACTTTATGACAAGATTAGGAGTGCTCAAACATCATTAAAGAATTTTAAACTCATTTATGAATAAACAATGTGTAGCACAATTCCATGATTTAAGGAATTGGAAAGAGAAAACACTATTCAAGATTCCATGACTAGGAGTCTTGAAATTAAAATATGATTTTGAGTTGTAATTAAGCACTTTTAGGTTCTAATCAACTTTAATAAATTATTTTGACTCAAGATTAATTAAGGAAATTAATTAACCTTCGATTAGAGTTTAATATTGCTTAGGTTTGCTTAATCACGCGATTAAGTGTAAAAACATGAAACTAGGGGCAAAATCGTAATTTTGCACTAATTTCGCCCGGGACCTCCGGGACCAAAACTAAAGTCACAGTCTACATAAAAATGCCTTTTAAAATCATCTAGAGAAGTTTTGGGTTCATCAGGCACTTGCAAACGGGTAGAACACCGCAGGGGCATTTTGGTCATTTTGACTCGAAAACTCAAAAATCGAGATTTTCGATCCCGGGAAGGTATACAAGCCATCTAATCCCCTTCCAACATTGAGTTTGCCTTTCGAGTACTGCCGAATCGGCTTTCCTCGAATTCCGGGCTGAAAATGACCTCAGGGGCATTTTGGTCATTTTTACTCTAACAGAAAAATCGGGGCGTTACATGACCTGTTAAGCATAGCAATTGCATTAGCTGAGCCTGGTCCCTTACTTTGGCATTCTGGGTAGGAGCATGCTTATTGCTTTGCGAAAGTATTATGAGGTGTGGATATGAATATATGAATTTGAGACATGAGCATTGTGTTAATTGTGGCATGTTATGATGATGATGGGTTCAGACACATGATTTGCATGAAATTGATGAGCATGAAGCATTAAGTGAAATGTTATGATGATATTTGAGGTCATGTGTTTATGTTGCATTATTGCATAGCATGACGAGACACATTTCTCATGCTACGGTGAAGAGAAAGCAAAATCATGGGGGATACGGACATTGAGCTTGTCGAAGCGGACAATATTACTATGCACTGGATGCCAGTAAATGCGTTTCAAAGAGGACCCTAAGGACATAGGTGATCCTTAAGCCCCCTAACCCGCACTCTGGGAGTCAGGATATGTTTATACTTATCTTAGGATAAGTTGAAAACTAGTGATGACTAGTTAGGTATGAGCTCATAACCTAGAGATTCTCGAAATAGAAAAGTTATTAGGGTGGCCCCATGAGAGAAACAAATGATGCAAGTAATGTCACATAAGCAAAGGAAAAAGAATGCATTCATATGAAAGTTTTAACCCTCTTGATGCCATATACATGAGCATGTTTCTTTATGATTTGTTTTAGTGATAATTGCATAAGTTTCTGCCACACATTCATACTATGATATGCTGCATTTATGACATCAAGATTTATCCTAAAATAAACAGACCTTGGATAATAATGTTTAAAACCTAATAATGAGCCTTATGCATGCCTACCTTTTTATAATAAACCCAAGGTTTCTGGAGATGTAGGCGATGACACTAGAATAAGAGGATTTCCCTACTGAGATTCTTTACCAAGATTCTCACTCACTCTATCTTTCTTTCTGTTATGTCTTCAGAGAACAATGGCTTCGTTCGTGACCTTCGTTGATACCCTGGTGTGGGAGGTGCACTACAACGCGGATCACTGCTCATACTACTTTGAGGGTCGCTGTATTGTATGCATTTTTGCATACATGGTACGCCCTTTTGCCTACCCGGTTTCCAGCTTCAGGTTCACTTCCACTTCCCCCTATGGTGACGATATGATCTTTGAGTACACTCGACTCCACGATGAGCAGACTCGATGTAATACCCGGTGTACACGTGTCTGTAGACAAGTTTTATATGGCCTCAAGGTCCCCCAAGACCCACCCATGTTGTTGGGTCCGAGATTTTGCTAAGTCTAAAGCCCTACACCTCCTTGGAAGGCTATATGTTAGAGCCACTTTCTTGGGATCAAAAGTCCCGGTAATTGCTCTCTAGATGGATATGAATTGATGTGTGATTTTTAATGAATTTTAGAAAACCTTTAGATGTTTCATTTCTAGCCCCCAAGTTTAGAAAATCACCGGAATTTCGGATTTTGAACTAAAACTAAAAAATGAGATTTTGATTAGTTGGGTTTTTGATTTTTTTTTTATATTTTATTTGAATCCAAATAGGGGATATTTCCTTATTTACATTTATGTTTTAAAGTTAATAGGAAAGTAAATAAATGATTTAACTTATAAATGTAAATAATCATGACAGCAATATGTCTGCTGTTATATCAGCAAAATGTTGTTGATACCATGACAAGAAGTCACATCGCCCATGGTTGCCGCCCACCGCCCCGTTGTTCTTGTCTTTGCTGTCCACGGCTAGCTTGCTGGTGTTTCTGTTGCTGCCCACGGCTGGCTTGCTATGTTGCTGTCCACGGCTGGCTTTGCTGTGTGGCTATCCACGACTGGCTTTATTGTGTTGCTGTCCACAACTGGCTGTTGGGCCTTGCTGTCCATGGCTGACTGTTGGGCCTTGCTTTCCACGGCTAGAGATTTCAAAAAGAGTAATGAAAATGTTTAATGACAGCAAAATGTTGCTGTCATAGAGTTTCCACAGCTGAGAATCAATTCTCACAGCTGAGAATGAGTTCCCACAGCTAGGAATGAGTTCTCATAGCTAAGAATCAATTCTCACAGCTGAGAATGAGTTCCCACAGCTGGGAATGAGTTCTCACAGTTGAGAATCAATTCTCACAGCTGAGATTGAGTTCCTATAGTTGAGAATGAGTTCCCACAGCTGGGAATGAGTTCTCATAGCTGAGAATCAATTCTCACAGCTGGGAATGAGTTCCCACAGCTGAGAATGAGTTCCCACAGCTGAGTTTGAGTTTCTCACAGCTGGGGATGAGTTTCCCACAGCTAAGGGTAAGTTTCCACAACTGGGAATGTAATTCCACAGCTGATAATGGGTTTCCACGGCTAATTCCACAGCTGTGACAAGTTTGTCACAGTTGAGACCTTTAGTGCACAGTAACCCGTAAGTGCACAGTACCCCTATCATAAACCATCAAGGTGAGTATATATTATAAGATCTTTGGTATATATTACACGGCTAATTCCCCCTCATTTTCTTTCCTTTTTCCTTCAAACCAGAAACTCTCCCCTCTCTTTTTCTCTCATTTTCCTTCAACCCCATTCCAACCTAGCTCCCATAAATCATCAAGGTGAGTATATATTACAAGATCTTGTCTCCTTTTTGTCATTCTTTCACATTCTCGAAATGGGCATTTTTATTTCTCTCTTTTTGTCAAGTAGGGGTGCTCCCCCAATTTTGTTAGGGCTAGATTAGAGTTATTTTAGGTATTGATAAATTTTAATGTTGAGTTTATTGGTTATTTTAGTCGACGTGATGCCCTCTCCTGCTCCCCAGAGCTCAGTTAGAGTTGACGTTACCCCCTCCCCTCCAGGTGAGTGGGTTTGACCTCATAACCTTAGATTTCCTCATTATTGATATGTTCATGCATTATGATTATGTTAAATATGAAGTTAAAGACAAAACTAAGTATATATTATGATTTTACATGCTTATGTAAGTTAGAGGAATTTATGATTTATGATAGTAGCATGAAAAATGTATTTTAGAAAATTATGGGACCATGATTGATAGATTGTATGTTATTAAAATGTTTATTGTTCAACTCTAAGAGATTTGTGCAAGAGTATATGATTTAATAGTTATTATTTCATCAAATATATTTTAAGAGTTTATGATATGTTTATGATTCAAGACGTGAGATATTATTATGTCGTTAGAGATTTTTATATGATTTAGAACCCCAATAATTTGAACTATGATTTCATATATATTAAGTATATTAGAATGTATTAGCTGAGAAATGGATTTAGAACTTCGGTTTGTAGTACCAAGAGGTACGAAATTCAGTATAATTCCTAGAGACTGTCAGATACATATTCTGTGGGCTTGAAATTGGAATGCGTACAAGCGGTGATCCCTTGGGCTTGATTTTCATAGCCACAGTTATGCTAAAGTTAGATTGTTGGAGTTGTATGAGTCCAGAACTCTCAGAGTACTAAGAATTTAGGGGCTCTTGTTCGCCAGGGACTGAGCACCCACTTTTCAGATTTAAAATGATTTTATTAAAAGAGCTAGAATATGATTATGACTTGATTTAGAGATTTTATGAATTACCACAATGATTTTAAGAGTAAAGTAATTTATGTATTATGGAGTTTTAAACTCCAGAGCAGAGTCTAACACAGAATTTTAGAGAAATGATATATTTTGTGATTTAGAGACTAAATGGTAGCTATAGAGAAACAAACAGTGAGTTAACGGCTGGGAAAAATGATCGTTAACCTTGGTACCAAGTTGTGCTAAGAGGACAATCTCACAGAGCAGAAAATGGAACCTAGTTAGGTGTCCAAATTGGATCCAGAAGGATCCCAGAGATACGAGAAATTGTTATGTCATGGTTGACATGCATAACTAGAGAATTTATATTTTGTTATGCGAGACATAACCAAAGATCCTTGTTTCTCTATGAGATTACTGTTCTTTATGTTTTCCTAGAGATTTCCAGCTTTATTGTCCTTATGATTATAGATAAATATGTTTTCAGAGATTATTTGCTATTTCAGAGAATATTTTATTTAAGAGCTATTATGTATATATATATGGAAAATGATTTCTCTTTAGAGTAAGAACTTAGAGAGGATTTCCTATGAATTTTTTTACTGCGTGTTTATGAATATATAAATTGAAAAGTGTTTTGTTATACAACTATGTATATAGATATTAAATGTTTATGGGTGATGCATGCGTATTGTATTATCGTATATTCTTGGTTGTCCCATGTGGGTGATGGGTGAGAGCTCACTCACTGAGTCCATCGACTCACCTCTCTCCCTTCTTCTCATAGTCGCAGGTCCAGAGACGGTTAGACTTCGATTCTAGAGATGCTATCAATTTCCCTGTGGTAAGTCTTACTTTGGAGTAAGGCTTAGCTTAGAGTTTCATTAGAGTAGAGTGCTCCAGTAGATGTGCAGGCAGGATTCAGCCACGCATTATTTTCAGACTATGTACATGAATTTACAGACTTAATTATTTTTGTATATGTTCTCAGAATATGTGCATGAGATTTAATGTAAAGTATGGACAAAAAGTTTTGTAAATAGCTAGAGATGTGACATATTGATGATTTAGTTTGCATATATTAAACAAATTTTCAGAGATTGAATTAAAGGATTTCTAAAGCTTTAAATATTAAGGCATTTTAGAGTTTTGATTTCAGAAATTCAGTTCCGGATGAGAATTTAAATAAAGATCTAAAGGAAACTATGTTTCAAGAATGAATATTTTCATAAATTATGCATTTAGAGAGCCACGACACCCAAAAGGCTTACGTGGGGATGGGATTCCTCATGTGCCGGTCATGTTCCCTAGTCGGGTCGTGACACTCGATGTGCTCGCCCCACCGCCTCGGCAGTTTTCGATTACCCCAAGTATATTCCCTGTTTGAGACTATCAAAGACCGACCTGTCTGAAGACTCCCCCACACATATCTACTCGGAGGGTTCTGCGCCTACGGCACCCATGGACATAGGTAGAGGCAGCGAGGACACAGTGACCCAGCCTAGGCTAGCTTGACGACCGGAGATGCATCCGTGCAGCGGAGGCCATGTTCGTCCCCCGTTCCGCCTGCATACACCCGAGGAGCTTGTGTAGTTCATTGGGTACATACCCCTGGAGGATCAGCATCGCCAGTAGATTTCGATGGAGGATCTCTTTAAGTGCTCGAGTTATCACGAGGATCCCCTTTTTATGTTGTATCTTTTGTTAGGGGTATCTTTAGTTTTGAGCACTTGTAGGACTACTAGGAGGGAGTTGCAGATGGCATCTGGTGTTTTCATGTTCCATGTATTTTCTGTTTCCAGGTATTTCTTTCTGTTATTTATTTATGTATCGAAAGCTCAGCCCACTATGTATGGGTGTGACTCTGCTTGTTATATTTCTAGTATATTATGAACCATGCTCTATTATGATCTTTAATGTATTTGTGTTTGATGTTTGTAAATACTGTGTTCTAAACATGTGTAAGTATGATCTGTGTTTCCTGTTCACGTTGATAGCACTTTATATTTGGTCTATGTTAACGGCACACGCGGCTCATGTTTTGTTTTACGTTCTCAAAAACAAATTTACCCATATTTTCCGCTAAGTATTTTGATAAAGTAATGTTAAAAGATGAGACTAAAGAGTAATAACTAATAATTAACTTTAATATGTCCTAGGCATGTTGGGTTAAATATTAGGGTGTTACACTTATGTCAAAAAAACACTCATGTTCTCTCCATTTTCAGCTTTCCTCTTCTTTTTCTTCACCTTCAAGAACCACCATTGTGACTCCATATCCAAGCCCCAAACATCAAACAAACACACTGCCACCATAGATCAACCACAAAACATAAGCTTTCATTGCCATACACAAGAACACAACAAAAATCCTTGCCCTTATTTCCTCTTCACTTGGCTGAAACCTTACTGTAAACTCCAGAACCCTTCAGAAAGTATGAACTTTATTATTTTGAATGACAACAAAGCTAATTTAAAGAAAATATTTTGAAGAACGACTAATGGCTACCTTGAGGTTCTTAATTAAGCTTAACAGTTAATTTTTGAACTGCATTACACGGACTTAAGCGAGAATAATTTCACTTTACATGTACAAACATGTTTTATCTCGAGGGAAGAAAATGAGCTTAAACAAAGCGAATATTATATTGTGTAAAGAACACTTACATGCATTGAGGAATGAAGCAGATCAATACAAGAATAAGAAACCTAAGGAATGGGTCTTTAGAAAGTAACATGGGACTTCATAAAGTATGTTGAAGAATGAGATAATCATGCTCTGAAAGTAACGTGTTACTCAGTTGACAATCATCATAATCGCAAATCATTCATCATTAAAAAGGCAAGATTGAAGACTGGAAGATCGAAGAATGATCAAGGGATTGATTATGTATGTCAGAAAGCTCACTTACAAAAAATAGAGGGAAATTCGAATGTCAAATTTCAAATCTCGAGTCAAACCTAGTTTTATAACTGGTATGTCATCTCTTCTGCCTAATTGGTCAACCAACCTAGATTCTAGAAGGAGGAGTTTAGAAACCACGATAAAAAAGTAAAGAGAAAGAAGGATATCAAAAACCTCTATAATACAACGGTTTATGCAACTGATATGACAAGTCTATCAGTCTACCTCTTTAGACTAACGTTCCAAGTCACAATAGATGATCTACATATGTCACTTGGAGATCTGATCAAGGTAATGATCATGAAGAAAGACTGGTATAAATGGAGATGCTATGCTTGAAAGCCGATAAGAGAGTTAACATAAGAGTGAAAACTCTGGAAAAATCTCTCCACACTTCTTGTGATGTTCATCATAATATGTAATCAGTCTCCTTGAAGTGTAAAATCTTTCTATGTTTTGTAATGATTTGTATACTCTTCTTAGGAAGAAATGCTAGAAAGAAGTCGTTTTTGTTTCCCAGGTCTGTTTTATTGAATATTTGGAAGGAAACTTGAGTGTAGGTTAGTTGAGTGTTAACCCAAGCACATAACCTTTGTAACATTGATCCAATAGTGATTAGAGTGAGACATAGCTTGGAAAGGCTAAGGTAAAACTACTTGCAACTTGATAATGGAGGCATTCCAGTCATCATAGATCAGCTTGGAGAGACTGGGAAGAACTACATGCAACATAATAATAGAGGTTGTTTACAGGTCACGGTTAAGGTTGCAGAGGCTAGTTCAAGACCACTTGGTTCAGCTTGGAGAGGCTGGTTCAAGACTATTCAGTTTAGCTTAGAGAGGCTGGTATAGAACTACTCAATTTGTGGCAGTGGGGGTTATCTACTATTTACTATAATAGCTTAGGAAGGCTAGTGTAAAGACTATCCAGTTGGCTTTCTCAGGTTGAGAAAGTTGTTGTTAGTGGAATCTCAACATGTGTCGAGTATTGGATGTAGGCAAGTTTGGCTAAACTAGTATAAAAATAATTGTGTTATTTCTCTTTTCCTTGATCTCTTACTTTCATGTTCGTGCTTTAATTTAATGACCACTAAAATACTATTAAAGTTACGTTATTATTAAAATGCTTCAGAGATCTACTTTTTGAAACAACTAACCATAATTTTGTTGCACTTCAAGCTTAATGTTTGATAGTACTTTTGTTCAGTGTTTCACATTCGAAGAAAGCACAAAAGCATGATTCAACCCCCTTCTCATGAACTCTTTTGCCTGCACTTACCTCCCTTAAAGAGAAGATTTTTCTTCTCTTTTCCTTGCAAAAGATCAAGCATTTTCATTCTCAAACAAGAAGCACTCTTGGTAGGGATTTTGCTCTTATGTTTTCCCTTCTTTTCTACTCTTTTCTTTTGGTTTGGGTGTAATCAAGGTCATAACTTGATGATAAGTGTTCTTAATGATGGCTGTGTGACCATCATATGTATGACCTCTATAGCTCAAGGCTTGATCTTTGGTTTTGAAAAAAAAGAAAAGAAAGAATGCTCATTTGTTTTCTTTGGTTATTTTTTTTAGCTTGATAGTGAGTCTAAGAGAATAAGGTTTTTAGAACCATGAAGTTGAGCAACTCTAAAAATCACTTTTATTTTGTTAAGATTAATGGGATTGAAAGTTTCACTCTTTGATGTCCTAAGTTCTTAAGCTCTGATGATTTATAAAAATGGGTTTGCATTCATGTTGATATTTCAAGTTATGCATCTCATGTTTATATTTTAAGTATAATGTATATATTTAAGTTGTCATTGTAACACCATAATATTCAACCCAATACTCCTAGAATGTATTTAGACTAAATATTAGTCATTACTTCTTGTTTTAGTTCATTTATAGTTGAAAATACTTACTGAAAATACGAGCCAATTTTTTTTTAAAACCTTGATAAAGTAAGAGCCACTTGTAGCATACACAAGCAATATAAAAGAATGCGGAAATCTAAACATCAGAAGGCTCATAAAGAACATAACACCTATTGTAACATATATACATATATACATATATATATATATATATATATATATATATATATACATATATATATATATATATATATATATATATATAAACCACCCATCTAGAGGTGAGTTAAGTTTGGGTATATGAAAATGAAATGCTCGTACATAAGAAATAAAATACATAGGAAACGAAATACACAGGACACAAACCTACATGGTGCATCTAAGGTAGATAACCTTTACAACAAAAAAAGGTCATCATGACTAGTGAGACGCGTGTGCACTAAAACTCCAAGAGTCGTCTACGGCTGATAGCCCAGGAACAGGGGGACATATCTAATCCACTGTCGTAGCTCGGTGGGGGCAAGCATACCAGTTGGTCGCACATAGGAAGGGGAGTGGGGGTTGAACTCTCAGAATACACCTGTGTAGGCTCGTCCTTGGAGGGGTCCATCTTAGAAAACCTCAAACGGGGGATGTAATCGGGGAAGTCTAGAATGGCCGATCCGGAAAGGGGGGTGTGAAGCCTCTGCTCGAAAGATGGGCATCCTCGCTCAAAAATCATCTCGTCTCCGTAGGGGGATGTAGGGGTGAAATGGTAGCTCGATACTGGATGGCTGAAGGGGCATCCAACAAACACAAAAACTCGAACCGCGCAACGTCCTTCAAAATGATACGATCCGTGCTCTGGATCGTAGTGGAACTCCTATGTGGGCGTGTCAACGAACAGGACCAAAGTCGCCATCTGAATCTGAAGACGTGATGGAAAGAAAAGGTAGGGGAGTGAGCATCTTTGCTAAAGAAACTCGGTAGGGTTTTCCTCCTATCTAGGTGACATCATCTACATCTCCAGGAACCTCGGGTTCTTATAAAAATAGTGGGCATGTAATAGTTCAATTATGAAGTTCTAAAACATTGATTACCAAGGCCCATTCTTTTTTACACATAGCTTGTATTTACATGGATGCATCATACTTAATTATGATACGCAAGATCTAACTAACTTATTCGCTTACATGGTAAATATAGACATAGTACATGGTAAATAGATCATAGAACATAGAGCATAAAACATAGAACTTGGTACATTGTACATGGTATCTTATCTTGGTTACTTAGGTGACATTAAAACATTTACTTTGCACATGGGGCCACCCTAATTTCTCTCCCTTTTGAGAAACCTCTAGGTTATGAGCTCATACCTCACTAGTCGTCACTAGAACATATACTTATCCCTTTTAACAAGTTAAGATCCCGACTTAAAGTATGGGTTAGGAGGCTAGAATCATCTCATCCCCATCCCTAGTTTGATGGTTCCAAAGGATCATTTTCTCATAGTTTATGTCACCTTAAATCTTAGCATGTTATAACAAGATGCCACATAATTCATACATGTCACATATCTCATATAATTCTAACATAGGCATCTCTAAGGTTCTAAGAGAACAATAACATGCAATTGATAATTCTATCATCATATAGCATCACATAAGTCATGAGACAACACATCAATTCATCATTCATAGAGGGCACACCAACCATTCCCTTAAAAGGTAAAACCCCTAAATCGGGTAACCTGAAACTTCTGAATTATTTTCTTACACCTCTAAGGGATTTATTAACCTCATTACCACAATTTATTAAGTCCTAGAACCTAATTAATTATGGTTGGGTAGCATAGACAGTAAGCATATTTTGATGAATTACGGTATTTTAGAAGTTATGTTTTAGGTCCTTTCTCATTACCGACTTTTTCTATGATGGAATAATTAACACCTAAACCAATTATGAGTCATTCTTACCCATCTAAACATGTTATAATATGATTCTACAAACTCTACCAAGGCTGGAATAGAATATACAATTTCGGTTCCTAAGGAGTTCTAGAAATCACACTTTCAAATTACTAGAGTTACTAAGCATGTCTAAGATGCCTAGAACAATTATCATACAATTGGTAAGATATTTAAGCACATATAGACCACCCAAAACAGAATATAAGGTGCTGGAATAAATAAGGCAGAACTGAAAATATACCCATCATATCAAGCATAGAACTTTCATTTCAAATACACGTAACTTACTAGTTTCTCTTGGAACCTTTTCAAAGCTTCTAAAACTCATTTGAAAACAATTTATTTCATTAGAATCCTCATAAAGCATATAAGGGCAGTAGCTATTTCAAAACAATCATAGGTTTTGGCACTTGTGACTAAATGAAACTTACACCAAGTTCATCATCATCACATGCCCGAAAATCAAAAGAGTAAAATACATTCATTTCCAAACTTTACTTGAGATACCAAGGGACAAGTCTTTGAGCTCTAATATTTGAAGTGATAACAAGAATATAAACATGCTATGCACTTCATTTTATCTTTATTAGGAAGTAAGGTGAGAGCTCAAAATAAATATGAGATGTGTAACGCCCCAATTTTCTATTAGAGTGAAAATGACCAAAATGCCCCTAAGGTCATTTTCGTCCCAGAATTCAAGGAAAGTTGATTCGGCAGTACTCAAAGGGCAAACTCAATGTTGGAAGGGGATTAGATGACTCACGTACCTTTCCGGGATCGAAAATCTTGTTTTTCGAGTTTTCGGGTCAAAATGACCAAAACGCTCCTGCGGTGTTTTACCCGTTTGCAAGTGCCGGATGAACCCGAAACTTCTTCAGATGGTTTTAAAAGATGCTTTTATGTATTATGTGACCTTAGTTTTGGTCTCGGAGGTCTCGGGTGAAATTAGTGCAAAATTACGATTTTGCCCCTAGTTTCGTTTTTTTACGCTTAATCACGTGGTTAAGCAAACCTAAGCAATATTAGACTCTAATAGAAGGTTAATTAATTTCTATAATTAATCTTGAGTCAAAATAATTTATTAAAGTTGATTAGAACCTAAAAGTGCTTAATTACAACTTGAAATCCTATTTTAAATTCAAGATTCCTAGTCATGGAATCTTGAATAGTATTTTCTCTTTCCAATTCCTCAAATCATGGAAATTTGTCTACCTTGTTTACTCATAAACTGAATTTTAAAATCTCTAAATGTGTATGAGCACTCCTTAACATTGTCATAAAACTCTTAAACCTCATTCTTAGTTACCGAAACTTATGCTTAACAACTCCTAACCGTGTACCTAAACTAATACACACTTAAACTTATCATTAACACCCAATTACATGAGAGATTTTTCTTCCTCTCTCTTGCTGCTGGTCTGGCCGAAGCCACTCCTCCCCATTTCCATCACATGTGCAAAATTTTGACACACCAAGACCATGCTTCCAACTTATATACACCATACCTTGTCATATTTTCAATCAAGCTTGATTTTCTAAATTAATAACTAAATGAAATAAACCATTTTCCTCATTTATTTGTGGCTGAAAAGCTTCCAGCCATGTCTAGCTTCTAGAAGACTAATTTCATTCAAAATTAAAAGAAAAACTCACTCAAATCACCTTACTTGAAGCCATACTTTGTATCATAATTTACATACTTCAAACCATGCTTGAATGACAATGTGTAAGAGATATTTTTCTCTTCTTTCCCTCCCAAAAGCTACGGCTAGCTCTCCTCCCTTTGGGCTCTCATTTGTTTTCATTTTCTATAAATACCTTGCTTACTTGAGCTTGCAAATACTTTAGTTCATTTGCTAGGTTTCAAGTTTTCTAAGCTTTCTTGAGTTTCCTTTCTTTTTCTCTCTAAGTTCCAAGAGAGTTCCCTCTTGTTCTTTATCTCCATCTTCATCATCTCTTCATTTTATCATCATCTCACAACCTTCAAACACCACCCCATAGCCTTGAAACACCTCCTAAGCTCTCAAATCTCAAACACAACCTCACCCAAAACACATCTCCTTCCCTTCCTCTTTGCCTTGGCCGAAGCCATCTTGCCCTCAAGGAGGAGTTCTTCATCTTGTTTCCTTTTCAAAGATCAAGTTTTTATCTTCACTCTAGGTAGGAGTGTTTTTCTAAACCTTGTTTTTCTTGAAAATGAGTTTTCCTAGCTTTTTCTTGGATTTTCTTTTTGAAACTTTCTTGTTTTCTCTTCCTTTGAGTTTCAGCCTCTCGGCTTTGATGAGTATATGATAGCTCAATGATGAGAGCTCTAGATGATGACTATGTGTTCATCTCAAAGGAACTCCTAGAGCTTGATTTTTTATTTCTTCTAAGTTCCATCTTGATTTACTAACTCAAAATGATTTTAGCTCAAGAACACCTTTACTTTTTCTTGTTTTTCATTTCGGTTTCCTCATTTCCTTTCCTTTAATATTTCGGTTTTGGTTTCCTTTTCCTTGTAGTCTTGTGTTTCTTTGAAAGTTTGTTTCTTTTGAGCTTGATGATGGTGTTCAAGAACCTCATAGTTCCTTTGAGAACTTGGTTCAAGAACTCTAAAGCTCTCTTTGTGATGAGAAAAATGTTGGGTTGTATCTCTAAAGTCTTGTAAGAGCTCTAGATGAGATTAAAATGAATATTGCATCCATGTTTATGCTTATACCTTGCACATCATATTTACTTTCCTTGCTATCACTAAGTATCAAGATAATAAATGACTTGCATTATCATGTTTATGTTTCAAGCTTTGCATTATGATGTTTATATTTCAAGTCCTCACTTAATATACCAAAGATAATAATAAGTTGCATCTCATGTTTATTTTATGCTCTCACTTTATTTTATAATGCAAGCTAAAACTAGTGCATAAGCATGTTTATTTTTATGCCATCACTTAAATGAACCTAGAGCTCAAAGACTTGCCCATTATGGTCTCAAACAAAGGCTTGAAAATATTTATTTCATTAGCTTGAGATTTCAGCCCCTAAGGAGTTTTATGTGTTACAAGTATTGAAAACTATGTTTTATAATTTTTCTAAGCTTATATGAGTTCAAGGAATGTATAGAACCAAGTTTTATGAATTTAGGACCTCTTGAGATAAATTTAATTTAGCTACTGCCCTTACAAATGTTTTGATGATTTTAGATGATAAAAATGTTTATGAATGAGTTTTGAAAGTCTTGAAAAGGTTCCAAGAGAAACCAGTGTGTTATGTGCTTTAAAAACCAAGGTCTATGCTTTTATGGAGATGTATGTTTCGGTTCTGCCTTGCTATGTTTGGTCACTATATATGCTGTTTTGATGATGATAATATGATTGTGTTTGAGTATAATTGATGCTAAAATTCATATGTGAAAGATTAGAGAAGTTAGTAATTAGAAAAGAATTAATTTGAGAGTTTTAGATCCCTTAATGTTTGAATTTTTTGGATTCTGTCCAGCAAGGTCTAGAAATGATAATTATGGTTTTAAATTAGTTTAAATGTGTAGGAATGACCCATACTTAGTTTAGGACTTGGTCTTGGTGCCTTAGGAGCAAACCGAACTTAGAAAGGGTCATCGTTGTGACTCCTAGGTACCCATAAAGTTAGGATTTTAGATTCTGCATCCTTGAGGTTTAGAGATGTTCTTGACCATAGTGTGAGGCAAGGAATACTTAGATATGAGCCTATAGGTACTCGAGAGATTAAGATGTGATGATTTATAACTTAGAAAATGAGTTAAAGACCTCAAGGGTCAATGCATAAGACATTAAGAAATTGTTAATGCTATGATATATCTATGATGCAATAGTATGTTGAGATGTTTATGATGCATGAGGGAATGATTGTTTGAGATATGAAGTTTATCATAGCATGAGGTTTAAATGAGGAATATGTTGTGTTATTAGCTTGTGGCATAAGTTTCGGTTTGAAGGAAATTTGGTTTAACAGCTGTTATGCTGCCGAATTTCCGTCAAACCTTAAAGGGTTGAAGAAATGTTTCAAACTACCATATGAGTTGAAAACCCTGGGTGACACCGGTTCAGCCGAGCACCCCAAGGAGATTTTTATGTGACAAAGCACTGAGACGCGCTTTCCTGGGTGACACCGGTTCGGCCGAGCACCCCCAGGGGAGACAAATCCGTGAGGGTATGAGTAGATGCAACCTACCAAAGCAGACAAATTGTTGTGGCTTGATGCCCACAAAGCGTTTCAAAGAAGGTATATCCTAAGAGAAGTGATCCCTGCCCCCTACCTGTACTTGTGTAGTTGGGATTATTTTATTATGTTTCGCTTATTCAGATAATAAGCAAGAGCTAGTGACGACTAGCTGAGGTATGAGCTCATAACCTAGTTATTTTAGGGTGGCCTTATTATGCTAAAGTACCATGATTAATGTCACGAAGTTGAGGAAAGATCCACTTGAAAGTTATATGCCTTTTATGCCACTTGTATGCTTTTTGAAGTTGTGATTCATTGAGATATTTGATCGAGACATTGCCATGTATTCATGTTTAATATGTTGCATTCATAACATCAAGATACATGCTAAAAGGAATAAACCTTGGATAATTAGTTTTATAAACCCTAAATTGAACCTTATATACATGCACACTCTTTTATAATTAAACCCAAGGTTCCTGAGGATGTGAACGATGTAACCCTAGGATAGGAGACTCCTACTGAGATTCTTTAGTAAGAATTCTCACTCCTTTCTCTTCCTTCTCTTTCTTCCGTCACATCTTCAGAGAGCGATGGCGACATTCGTGGTCTTCATTGATGCGCTCGTATGGGAGGTGCACTACGATCCGGAGCATCGTTCCTATCACTTTGAGGGTTGTTGTGCTGTTCGTGTTTTTGTGTACATGGGTCGGCCTTTTGCTTATCCAGAGTCCAGCTACCAGTTCACTCCTACCGCTCCTTTTGGTGGCAACGACTTGATCTTCGAGCGTACCCTCCCCCGTGACGAGCAGTTGCATCGTGCCCGCTCGTCCGCCTCAGCTGTTCGTGACTTCCTGGAGTATGTGCCTCGCTCGAGGAGGTCGGAGACCGATCCATCTGAGGACTCATCGATGCATGTCTATTTAGAGAGTTTTGCTCCCTTTCCCCCGTTTAGGTGAGAGGGCGGCGAGGACACTGTGATGTAGCCACGCTTGACGAGGAGAGCTGAGATGCGCCCGCGCCGAGGGGCTCACGTCCAGCCGATACGCGTTCCCTTCTCACTCCACTGGCCCACTCAGGAGGAGATCAAGCGATTCCCCGGTTATCTACCTCCATCACCCGAGGATCCCCGCCATCACTAGACCTCACCAGAGAGCTATTCGAGTGTCCGAGCAGTCACGAGGATTTCCCCTTTGGCGGTATCTTTTGGGATGGGGTTTTAGCCTAGTACTCATAGCTTGGTAGGAGGGTAGTGTAGTTGGTTTTTATTTTGCCGTACCATGTACTTTACTGCTTTCTTGTTTCTGTTGTATTTCCTTTTCCGTTGTATTACAAGCTCTGCTCGTCCCTATGAGGGTGTGACTACATATGTATTTCTAATTATGTTATTAATGAAATATTTCTGGTATTATGGTGGTCATTGCTCTGTTGTTACTTGTTCTTAATTTCTGTGTTACTCTCTGCTTGCTAATCGTGTTTTACATTTCTGTCTTACGATTAGACTAAGAACGCGGCTCTCACTTTGTTTTATGTTTTCAAAAAAAAATTTACCCATAACTTTTGCTTAGTATTTTAGTAAAATGATGAGACTAAGATGTAATAACCTAATGATTAGCCTAATATGTTCTAGAGTATTGGGTTAAAAATTAGGGTGTTACAAGATGCAACTCATTGTTATCTTAAGATTAGGTGATGACTTGAAAAGTAAACATAAAATGCAAAACTTGAATTTAAACATGATAATGCAAGTTCATTTATTTATTCTCTAGAGTTTAGTGATATCATAAAAATAAATATGCTATGCAAGGCATAAATTTAAACATGAATGCTAGTCCATTATTATATGCCATTAGAGCTCATACAATACTTTAAAGACTCAATATCACATTCTCAATCCCAATCTCATCATCATAAAGCAAGCTCTAGAGTTCTAAGAACCAAGGCTTCAAAGAAATCTCATGGTTCTTTGAACATCATCATCAAACTTCAAGGAAATAAACTCAAGAGAACAAAACTTCAAAAAGGAAAAAGAGCAAGAAACCGAAACCATGAAGAGAAGGAAAAATACACCATGTTCTTTATTATGTACCCAAGACCTCTATCTAGAGTAAAACACTAGAATGTGCCGGCCAACTTTAAGGTTGACAAGGGTAGCTGTAACACCCCGATTTTCTGCTAGAGTGAAAATGACTAAAATGCCCCTGAGGTCATTTTCGGCCCGGAATTGAAGGAAAGCCGATCCGGCAGTACTCGAAGGGTAAACTCAATGATGGAAGGGGATTAGTTGGCTTGTATACCTTTCCGGGATCGAAAATCTCATTTTTCGAGTTTTCGGGTCAAAATGACCAAAACGCCCCTACGATGTTTTACCCATTTGCAAGTGCCGAATGAACCCGAAACTTCTCCAGATGATTTCAAAAGGCGTTTTTATGTAGTCTGTGACTTTAGTTTTGGTCATGGAGGTATCGGACGAAATTAGTGCAAAATTACGATTTTGCCCTTAGTTTCGTGTTTTTACGCTTAATCACGTGATTAAGCAAACCTAAGCAATATTAGGCTCTAATCGAAGGTTAATTAATTTTCATAATTAATCTTGAGTCAAAATAATTTATTAAAGTTGATCAGAACCTAAAAGGGCTTAATTACAACTTGAAATCCTATTTTGAATTCAAGATTCCTAGTCATGGAATCTTGAATAATGTTTTCTCTCTCAAATTCCTTAAATCATGGAATTGTGTTTCCAATTGTTTATTGCTAAATGAGTTTTAAATTCTCTAATAATGTATGAGCACTCCTAATCTTGTCATAAAATCCCTAAACCTCATTCTTAGTTACCTAAACTTAAGCTTAATTATTCCTAACCTTGCACCTAAGCTAACCTACACTTGAACCTATCATTAACACCTAATTACATGGAAGATTTTTTCTCTCCCCTTGGCTACTGCAATCTGCCCGAAGCCACTCCTCCCCATTTCCATCACATGTGCAAAATTTTGACATACCAAGACCATGCTTCCAACTCATATACACCATACCTTGTCATATTTTCAATCAAGCTTGATTTTCTAAATGAATAACTAAATGAAATAAACTATTTTCCTCATTTATTTCTGGCTAAAAAACTTCCAGCCATGTCTAGCTTCTAGAATACTAATTTCATTCAAAATTAAAAGAAAAGCTCACTCAAATCACCTTACTTGAAGCCATACTTTGTATCATAACCTCCGTACCTCAAACCATGCTTGTATGACACCTTGTAAGAGATATTTTTCTCTTCTTTTCCCTCCAATTGCTACGGCCAGCCTTCCTCCTCCATGAGCTCTCATTTGTTTTCATTTTCTATAAATACCTTGCCTAGAAACACATGCAAACACTTTAGCTCATTTGCACACTTTTAGTTTTCTAAGCTTTCTTTGTGTTCTCTCTTTTTTTTCTCTAAGTTCCAAGAGAGTTCTCTCTTTTTCTTCATCTCCATCTTCATCATCTCTTCATCTTATCATCATCTCACAACCTTCAAACACCATCCCATAGCCTTGAAACACTTCCTAAGCTCTCAAACACTTCATCTCAAACACAACCTCACTCAAAACACACGTCCTTACCTTCCTCACCCCCTTGGCCGAATCATCATCAACATCCTTGGAGGAGTTGTTCATCTCTTTTTCTTTCAAAAGTTCAATTTTTCATCTTCACTCTAGGTAGGAGTGTTTTTCCAATTTTGTTTCTATTGAAAATGAGTTTTCCTAGTTTTCTCTTGGACTTTCTTTTTGAAACTTTCTTGCTTTCCTTTTCTTATTTTCGGCCATGAGGCCTTGTTGGGTATATGATAGCTCAATGATGAGAGCTCCTAGATGATGACCATGCGTTCATCTCAAAGGAACCTCTAGAGCTTGAGTTTTTACTTTCTCTAAGTTTCATCTTTGTTTTCTAACTCAAAATGATTTTAACTCAAGAAAACATCTTCATCTTTCCTTGTTTTGGTTTCGGTTTCTTTGTCTCCTTACCTTGAGATTTCGGTTTTGGTTTCCTTGTTTTTGAGGTTTTTTTTTGTTTTGGAAAGTTGTTTCTTTTGAGCTTGATGATAATGTTCAAGAACCTCATAGTTCCTTTGAGAACTTGGTTCAAGAACTCTAAAGCTCTCTTTGTGATGAGATAAGTGTTGGGTTGTATCTCTAAAGTCTTGTAACAGCTCTAGATGAGATTAAAATGAATATTGCAACCATGTTTATGTTTATGCCTTGCACATCATATTTACTTTCCTTGCTATCACTAAGTATCAAGATAATAAATGAACTTGCATTATCATGTTTATGTTTCAAGCTTTGCATTATCATGTTTATATTTCAAGTCCTCACTTAATATACCAAAGATAATACTAAGTTGCATCTCATGTTTATTTTATGCTCTCACTTTACTTTCTAATGAAAGTTAAAAGTAGTGCATGAGCATGTCATCACTTAAGAGTACCTAGAGCTCAAAGACTTGCCCATTGTTGTCTCAAACAAAGGTTTGAAAATATTTATTTCTTTAGCTTGAGATTTCGGCCCCTAAGGGTTTTGTTGGTTACAAGTGTAGAAAACTATGTTTCATAATTTTTCTAAGTTTATATGAGTACAAGAAATGTCTAGAACAAAGTTTTATGAATTTAGGACTCTTGAGATAAATTTAATTTAGCTACTGCCCTTACAAATATTTTGAGAATTTTAGATGATAAAAATGTTTATAAATGAGTTTTGAAAGTTTGAGAAAGTTTCCAAGAGAAACTAGTATTTTATGTGCCTTGGAAAGTATGTTTTTATGCCTTTATATGGAGACTTGGTTTCAGTTCTGCCTTGCTATGTTTTGGTCACTGTATATGCTGTTTTGATGATGATAATATGATTATGTGTGAGTATATTTAATGTTAGAACTCATATGTGAAGGATAAGAGAAGTTAGTAACTAGAAAAGAATTAATTTGAGAGTTTTAGATCCCTTAATGTTTGAATTTTCTGGATTCTGTCCAGCAAGGTTTAGAATTGATAATTATGGTTTTAAATTAGTTTAAATGTGTAGGAATGACTCATAATTGGTTTAGGACTTGATCTTGGTGCCTTAGGAGCAAACCGAACTTAGAAAGGGTCATTGTTGTGACTCCTACATACCCGTAAAGTTTGGATTTTAGATTCTGCATCCTTGAGGTTTAGAGATGTTCTTGACCATAGTGTGAGAAAAATAATACTTAGATATGAGCCTATAGGTACCTGAGAGTTTAAGTTCTGATGATTTATAACTTAGTTTGAGAGTTCAGGACTTTAAGGGTCAATGCATAAGACACTAAGAAGTCTTGAACTATTTGATGATGCGATAGGATATGTTGAGATGGTTACGATGCATGAAGAAATGATTGTTTGAGATATGAAGTTTATCTTAGCATGAGATTTAAATGAGGAATATGTTGTGTGGATAGCTTGTGGCATAAGTTTTGGTTTGAAGGAAATTCGGTTTAATAGTCGTTATGCTGCCGAATTTCCATCAAACCTAAAAGGGTTGAAGAAATGTTTTAAAGTACCACATGAGTTGAAAACCTTGAGTGACACCGGTTCGGCCGAGCACCCCCCGGGGAGACAAATTCGTGAGGGTATGAGTATATGCAACCAACCAAAGCGGACAAATTGTTGTGGCTTGATGCCCACAAAGCGTTTCAAAGAGGGTATATCCTAAGAGAGGTGATCCCTGCCCCCTACCCATACTTGCGTAGTTGGGATTATTTTATTATGTTTTGCTTATTCAGATAATAAGCAAGAGCTAGTGATGACTAGCTATGGTATGAGCTCATAACCTAGTTATTTTAGGGTGGCCTTATTATGCTGAAGTACCATGATTGATGTCACAAAGTTGAGGAAAAAATCACTTAAAAGTTATATGCCCTTTATGCCACTTGTATGCTTCTTGAAGTTGTGATTCAGCGGATTATTTGTTTGAGACATTGCCATGCATTCATGTTTAATATGTTGTATTCATAACATTAAGATGCATGCTAAAAGGAATGAACCTTGGATAATTAGTTTTATAAACCCTAAATTGAATCTTATATGCATGCACACTCTTTTATAAATAAACCCAAGGTTCCTAAGGATGTGAATGATGTAACCCTAGGATAGAAGACTCCTACTGAGATTTCTTTAGCAAGAATTCTCACTCCTTTCTCTTCCTTCTCATCCTTCCGTCACATCTTCAGAGAGCGATGGCGACGTTCGTGGTCTTCATTGACACACCTACTTGGGAGGTTCACTATGACCCGGACCACGGGTCATATCATTTTGAGGGGCAGTGCACGGTGCGAGTCTTCATGTTCATTGGACACTTCTTCGCACATACACTGGTGGTTCGATGCCTCGAGACTTCCAGGACTATGTACCTCGGTCTCCCAGTTTAGAGGACGACCCTTCCGAGGACCCGCCAACGCATATGTATAATGAGAGTTCTGCTCCTACCCCTCAGTTTGTGCGAGGTGTGAGCGAGGAGACTGTCACGCAGCCGCGATTGGCTAGGCGAGCCGAGAGTCGCCCCCATCGAGGAGCTCATGCCCAGTCCTTATGTGTGCCCACTCCTACCGTCCTGCGTCCATGGATCGGTTACACTCCACCTTTCCCCGGGTTCCAATAGCAGACGTCTTAGAGGAGGCTTAGTGCACACACTCACACATAGACTGGATAAACCTGCTTTTGTTTTGAGGTTATCCATTATAAGTGTACTCGGGTAGTGATGGTTTACTTTATGTTTCCCTGTTTCTGTTGTATTTCCTTTCTGCTGCATTACAAGCTCTGCCCGTCCTTATGAGGGTATAACTAATTATGTTATTAATGAAATGTTTCTATTATTATGGTGGTCATTGCTCTGTTGTTACTTGTTCTTAATTTCCGTGTTATTCTCTATTTGCTAATCGTGTTTTATATTTCTGTCTTACGATTAGACTAAGAATGCGGCTCTCACTTTGATTTATGTTTTCAAAAAAAATTTTACCCGTAATTTCCGCTAAGTATTTTAATAAAATAATGAAACTAAGAAGTAATAGCCTAATGATTGGTGTAACATCCCCTGCTGCTTTATGGATTGACGACTGTCCCCACAAACCAACATGGGTCTTTTCAGCATGCTTTGTCCTCACTCGCACGCTTCCTGGGAAAACTTCCCAGGAGGTCACCCATCCCAAAATTACCCCAGGTCAAGCACGCTTAACTGTGAGGGTTCTTTCAGTTTGGGCTACCGAAAAGAAGATGCATCTTGTTGATATAGGTAGTACAAATCAATTCATATAAGCCCTCCTCAACTGTATAGTCATGTAACATCCTAAATCTTAACCTAATACTACTAGTATGTATTTAGGTTAATCTTTAGAATATTACCTCTTGGTCTCATTCTTTACTTGAAAATACTTAGCGGAAATATGGGTAAAATTTTTCTTTTTGGAATTAAAACCAAAGTGAGAGCCACGCATGATTCTTTGAATGGGAATTCATACAAGTCATATGAGCAAATCATAATAAAACGCATAAATAACAAATCATAATAAAACATGGACACATCAACTGATTATATATAGATAGTGTGCCTACCAAAAGGTAGGACTATTCGGTACATAAGAAAACGAAATACAACTGAAATGCAAATACAAGGAAATCATGAAAACAAGTACAAGGAAAACATGAAAGCAACACCCATACCCATGTGCACCTAGAGTAGACAACCTCATATACAAAAGAAGGTTTGTCCTCAACTATGTGGCGTATGTGCACTAGCTATTACCCATCCTATGCATTTACTCCTGTTGGTTCGAGTACTAAGGGGTGGAATTGATCCACTGGCAGATCTCGGCGTGAGTGGTCGTGCTGATCATCGGAGCGTGTCCACCGCGGCGAGGGCGCATGGATGGCCGACTAGCCAACCTCGGCTGAACTACTGTCTCCTCACTCCCAGCTCTCATCGGTGGGGGAGCGGGACTGGAACTCCAACTGTACATGTGCGAGGGCGGGTCCTGGTGAAGCTCCGGGTAGTAGCGTACGGCTGACGCCTCGGGCTGCAAGCGGAGGATCTGCTCATCGCGTGGTCTGGCTTGCTCAAAAATTGTGTTATGATGGTAGAGGGCAGTCGGGGTGAAACGGTAGCTCCGTACTGGGTGCGCGAAGGGTCATCCCATAAACATAAATACTCTGACAGTGCAGCGACCCTCAAAATGATATGACCCGAGTGCTGGGTCATGGTGAAGCTCCCATGTCGGGGTGTCGATGAAGAGTACGAAGGTCACCATCTGAAGATGTGACGGAAGAAAAGGGAGAGGGAATGAGAATCTTCTAAAAGAATTCTCAGTAGGGTAATCCCTACCTAGGTGACATCATCACATCCTCAGGAACCTTGGGTTTTATTTCTAAAAAGGTGTGCATGCATATAAACTCCTTTTAAGTTAGTTTTCTAAAGTATTATTTATCCAAGGCCCGTCATATTTTATAATGCGTCTTATGACTAAGCATGGAATATACTAATGACATGAATGCATCATAAAGGTAAGCCAATCAATAGAATAACTAAGAAACATTATAACATTGGCATAAGGGGATAGGTATAGCACATGTGACATTTTAAACTTTAACTTTCATCTCATGGGGCCACCCTAAAACATCTCTAGGTTATGAGCTCATACCTTAACTAGTCGTCACTAGCTCTTATTTATCCTATGATAAGCGTAACATAATCCTGACTTGAAGTACGGGCTAGGGGGAAATTTAAGGATCACCTCTTAGGGTCATTTCCTCTTTGAAATGCTCTACTAGCAACTAGTGCATCGTAGCATTGTCCGCTTTGGCAAGCTCTATGTCAATACCCTCACGGATTTGTTTTCTTGGGGGTGCTCGGCTAAACCGGTGTCACCTAAGAAGGCGTCTCAGTGTTGTGTCACATATAAGTTCTCATGATTTTCAAAAAGACCATTTTCTAAGTTCCTCAAATTTGATGGAAATTCGGCTATGTCAGAGACCGAATTTCCTCAAATTTGCTTATGCCATGAAAACATATAGGACATACACAAACATTTCTTTATGGGGTATAGCATGTCATCATACAAAAGCACATATCAAACTTATCATAGATAAAGCTCATGTATCATATATCATGTTTACATAAATTAAGCATCATAAAAACTCAAGACGTTTTAATGTCTTATGCATTGACCCTTAAGGTCCTTAACTCACGTTCTAAGTTATTAATCATCAAACCTAATCTGTTGGGTACCTATGAGGTTATAACTAAGTATTTCTCACCTCACGCTATGGCCAAGAATATCTCTAAACCTCAAGGATGCAGAATTTATAATCCTAACTTTACGGGTACCTAGGAGTCACAATAATGACCCTTTCTAAGTCCGGTTTGCTCCTAAGGCATCAAGATTAAGCCCTAAACCATTTATGAGTTATTCCTACACATTTAAACTAATTTAAATCCATGATTAGCATTGCTAAACCTTGCTGGATAGAATCCAGAAAATTCAAACATTAAGGGATCTAAAACTCTCAAATTAATTCTTTTCTAGTTTCTAACTTCTCTTATCTTTCATATATGAGCCTCAACATTAATTATACTCAAACATAAGCATATTATCACCATTAAAACAGCTCATACAGTGGCAAAACATAGCAAGGCAGAACCGAAACAAACATCTCCATTTAAAGGCATCAAACATATTTTCTAAAGCACATAAAATACTAGTTTCTCTTGGAACCTTTTTAGAACTTTCAAAACTCATTCATAAACATTTTTAACATCTAAAATCATAAGAATGTTTAAGAGGGCAGTGACCAATTTATCTTTGTCTCAAGAGGTCCTAAATTTATAAAACTTAGTTCTATGCATTCTTTAAACTCATATAAGCTTGGAAAAATTGTAAAACATAGTCTTAAATACTTAGAAACTTCAAGACCCCTTTAAATAAATATGAACCAAAGGAAATACATATTTTTTTAGACCTTTGTTGAGACAACAATGGGCAAGTCTTTGAGCTCTAGGTTCATTTAGGTGATGACATAAAAATAAACATGCTCATGCACTTATTTTAGGTTCCATTAGAAATTAAAGTGATAGCACAAAGTAAATATGAATGCAACTCATTATTATCTTGGTATTAAGTGAGAACTTGAAATATAAACATGATAATGCATAGCTTGAAATATAAACATGATAATGCAAGTTCATTCATTATCTTAGTATTTAGTGATAGCAAGGAAGTAAACATGATATGCAAAGCATAAAGTAAACATGATGCAAGGTTCATTTTATGGTTAACTAGAGCTCATTCAAGATTTTAACAAGATAACAACCCAATACAATATCTCAAAGATCAAAACACCAAAACCGAAAGTCTTACAAAAGAAAAAGAAAGTGAAACTAAGTCAAGTTCTTTATTAAATACCCAAAACCCCTATCTAGAGAAAAATCTCTAGCACGTGCTGGCCAACTTTAAGGTTGACAAGGGTAGGCTTGGGCTTTTAGAAATCCTTTGGATTAATTTTCTTAAGTTGAAAAATCATGTGAGCTAAGTATAGTATAGATGTAGTTAAAGGAAAAGAAAAACTCAAGCTCTAGAGGTTCCTTTGAGATGAACACATAGTCATTCTCTAGGAGTTCTCATCATTGAGTTATCATGTGCTTCTCATGGCCTCATGGCCGAAATGCAAGAGAAGAGGAAAACAAAGGAAAGTTCAAAAGAATCCAAGAGGAAACTAGAGAAAAACATATTCTTGAGCAAAGCAAGTTTGAAAAGCAAATCCCTACCTAGAGTGAGGACACAAAGCTTGAACTTTAAAAAGGAAAACAAGATGATGAGCTCCTCCTTGAGGTGGATATGGCTTCGGCCTTGTGAGAACAATGGAGAGGAAAATGTGTTTGAGTGAGGTGGTGTTTGAGGTGAGGTGTTTGAGAGGTTAGCAGATGATTTAAGGCTATGGGGTGGTGTTTCAAGGTTGAGAGATGATGAAGAGATGAAGAGATGAAGAGAGGATGAAGATGGAGATGAAAAGAAAGGAAGAACTCTCTTGAAACTTGAGAGAAAAGAAATAACTAGCAAGACAACTCTAAAATTCTAAACTTAGTAAATGCTTCAAGGTGCAACTAAGCTATCACAAGCATCCTATTTATAGAAAAACAAAACCATGGGCTCACCAAGGGAGGGAGTGGCTGTGTGGTCTTGGAGGGAAAAGGGAGAGGAAAATATCTCTTTGATTGTGTCATAGAAGCATGGTTTGAAGTATGGAAGCTATGCTACAAAGTATAGCTTGATGTGAGTTAATTTCCTATCAATTTTTGATGAAATTAGGCTTCTAGAAACAATACATGGCTGAAACTTTTCCAGCCACAAATAAATGGAGAAAATGGGCTATTTTAATTAGTTATTTGCTTGGAAAATCAAGCTTGATTGAAAGTTAATGCAAGGTATAGTGTATGTAACTTGAGGTATGGCCTTGGAGTGTTGAAAAATTGAACATGTGATGCATATGGGGAGGGAGAGTACACGGCTAGACTAGGGGCAGCATGGGGGAGGTGAGTTTTGATCATTTAATTGGGTGTTAATGGTAGGTTTAAATGTGTATTAGCTTAGGTACAAGGTTTGGAATAATTAAGCTTAAGTTTAGGTAACTAAGCATGTGTATTAGGAATTTTATGACAAGGTTAGGGGTGCTCATACATCATTAAAGAATTTTAAACTCATTTATGAATAAATAATGTGTAACACAATTCCATGATTTAAGGAATTGGAAAGAGAAAACACTATTCAAGATTCCATGACTAGGAGTCTTGAAATTAAAATATGATTTTAAGTTGTAATTAAGCACTTTTAGGTTCTAATCAACTTTAATAAATTATTTTGACTCAAGATTAATTAAGGAAATTAATTAACCTTCGATTAGAGCCTAATATTGCTTAGGTTTGCTTAATCACGCGATTAAGCGTAAAAACACGAAACTAGGGGCAAAACCGTTTTGCACTAATTTCGCCCGGGACCTCCGGGATCAAAACTAAAGTCACAGTCTACATAAAAATGCCTTTTAAAATCATTTGGAGAAGTTTCGGGTTCATCCGACACTTGCAAACGGGTAAAACACTGCAGGGGCGTTTTGGTCATTTTGACTAGAAGACTCGAAAAACGAGATTTTCGATCCCGGGAAGGTATACAAGCCATCTAATCCCCTTCCAACATTGAGTTTGCCCTTCGAATACTGCCGAACCGGCTTTCCTCGAATTTCGGGCTGAAAATAACCTCAGGGGCATTTTGGTCATTTTCACTCTAACAGAAAAATCGGGGCGTTACAATTGGCCTAATATGTTCTAAAGTATTGGGTTAAAAATTAGGGTGTTACAGTAGCCCTTAGGATTATTGAAATCCTTGATTAATTTTCTTGAGTTGAAAACATTAGTGAGCTAAGTAGTATAGATATAATTTTAAAGAAAGGAAAGCCTCAAGCTCTAGAGGTTTCATGAGAGATGAACACATAGTCACCTCTAGAGAACATTCATCATCAAGCCATCATGTTCAAGGCCTTGAGGCTGAAATCAAAAGGAGAAAGAAAGGAAGAAACCGAAAATGAACAACATGAAAGGTTCATCCATTCATCATATTTCAACAAGATCAAAGCATAAGGATCAAGGAAACATTTTTAGAAAAGCTCCCTACCAAGTATGTGTGTTCTTGAAGACAAAGGATGGTTTGATCTTGAGGAGAAAACAAGAAGAAATCTTCTTGTAACTTTGAGTATAGCTTTGGCCTTGAAGAGAAATGAAGGAAGAAGATGTGTTGGCTTGTGTTTGAGCTTGGTGATGTGTTTAGATGAAGACTAGATGAAGATTGAGAGGTGGAGGGGTGGCGGTTTCTCTTAGAATAAGGAGGAGAAACGAAAGCTTTGAGGGAACTAGCACTTTCTTAAGACTTCAAACTTGGCAAATGATTCAAAGTGAAGTAAGGTTCACCAAGACAAGGTATTTATAGAGTTTTGAATCATGAAGAAGTGAATGGGGAGGGGGTAACCGTGTGGCTTCTCATGGCTTAGGGAAGAGAAAATATCTCTTACAAGTTGTCATTGGAAGCATGGTTGAAGGTAAGGTAGGTATGGGCTTAAGCATGGCTCAAAGTGAGATGTTTTCTTGTTGAATTGAATTTAAATAAATAATCTAGAAGGGAAAGGGAGGGCTGACGGTTTTGGGACAGCAAAGGGGAGGAAAATATCTCATTCATTTAGTCATTCAAAGCATGGTTGGAAGTATGATCAAGCATGGTGCAAGGTAAGGTGTTAAGCATGGTCTAAGGCATGGTTCTTTGAGTGCTTGAATTTCAAACATGTGGAGAATGTGGGGGAGGGGTTTCGGCCAGCCTTGACAGCCCATGGGGTGAGAAGATTGTTTCATCTAAATGTGTGTTAATGATGTGAGGTTCTTGAACATCATCATCAAGCTCAAAGGAAACAAACTTTCAAAAGGAACACAAAATCTCAAAGAAAAGAAAACCAATAAGAAAGGAAAAGAAAATGAAACTAAGCCAAGTTCTTTATTAAGTACCTAAAACCCCTATCTAGAGAAAAATCTCTAGAACGTGCCGGCCAACTTTAAGGTTGACAAGGGTAGGCTTGGGCTTTTTGAAATCCATAGATTAATTTTCTTAAGTTGAAAAATCATGTGAGCTAAGTATCATATAGATAAAGTTTAAGGAAAAGAAAAACTTAAGCTTTAGAGGTTTCTTTGAGATGAACACAAGGTCATCATCTAGAAACTCTCATCATCAAGCTATCATGAACCAAACAAGGCCTCATGGCCAAAACAAGGGAAAGGAAAAACAAGAAAAGTTTCAAAAAGAAACCAAGACAAAACTAGAAGAAGACCATATTTTTCAACAAAACAAAGTTTAGAAAAACACTCCTACCTAAAGTGAAGATGAAAAACTTGAGCTTTTGAAAAGAGATGAAAAGAGCAACTCCTCCTTAGCTGGCAAGATGACTTCGACCAAAGTGGAGGGAAAGGAAAAGAGATGTGTTTTGGGTGACCTTGTGTTTGAGGTCAAGTGTTTGAGAGGTTTGATGGTGGTTCAAGGTTGTGAGATGGTGTTTAGAGGTTAGGGGATGATGATGATGAGATGAAGAGTTGAAGAAGATGAAGAAGATGAAGATGAAGAGAAAAGGAAACTCTCTTGAAACTTGAGAGAAAATAAGGAACTCAAAGAAAGCTTAGAAAACTTGAAACTTAGCAAATGATCTAAAGTGTTTGTAAGCTCAAGTAAGCAATGTATTTATAGAAAATGAAAACAAATGAGAGCCCAAAGGGAGGAGGGGCTGGCCGTAGCTTTTGGGAGGGAAGGAAGAGAAAAATATCTCTTACAACTTGTCATTCAAGCATGGTTTGAGGTATGGAAGTTATGATGCAAAGCATGGCTTCAAGTCTGGTAATTTCCCTTTGTTTGAAATTAAAATAACCCTTCTAGAAGGCAAGGAGGGCTGGCTGAATTTAAGCCACAAAAATGAGAGAAAAAGTCTTCTAGAAGTGGTCATATGAAGCATGGATGAAAGCATGGTGTTTGTATGACAAAGTATGGTTTATGGTGAGGTGGAATCATGGCCTTGGAGTGTCAAAAATTTGAGCACGTGATGGAAAATGGGGGAGGATGCTTCGGCCAGACCTGGACAGCAAGGAGGGAGGAAAAATCTTCCATGTAATTGTGTGTTAATGATAGGTTTAAGTGTAGATTAGTTTAGGTACAAAGTTAGGAATCATTAAGCATAAGTTTAGGTAACTAAGAATGAGGTTTAAGAGTTTTATGACAAGGTTAAGGAGTGCTCATACACATCTAGAGAATTTAAAATTCATTTTATGAGTAAACAAGGTGGACAAATTTCCATGATTTAAGGAATTGGAAAGAGAAAACACTATTCAAGATTCCATGACTAGGATTCTTGAATTTAAAATAAGATTTCAAGTTGTAATTAAGCATTATTAGGTTCTAATCAACTTTAATAAATTATTTTGACTCAAGATTAATTATGGAAATTAATTAATCTTCGATTAGAGCCTAATATTGCTTAGGTTTGCTTAATCATACGATTAAGCTTGAAAACACAAAGTTAGGGGCAAAATCGTAATTTTGCATTAATTTCTCCCGGGACCTCCGGGGCTAAAACTAAAGTCACAGAATACAAAAAAACACCTTTTAAAACCATCTGGAGAAGTTTCGGGTTCATTCGGCACTTGCAAATGGGTAAAACACCACAAGGGTATTTTGGTCATTTTGACTTGAAAACTCGAAAAACGAGATTTTTGATCTTGGGAAGGTACACAAGCCAACTAATCCCCTTTCATCATTGAGTTTGCCGTTCAAGTACTACCGGATCGGCTTTCCTCGAATTCCGGGCCGAAAATGACCTCAGGGGCATTTTGGTCATTTTCACTCTAACAGAAAATCAGGGCGTTACAAGGTACACATAATCTATTTCCAAGGTGCAACACACCTTCCGTTTCTATAGAAAACTCGTGACCTGCGCCTTTGTGTACATCCTTCATGATCTTAACCAATTTGGAGTCCTCTTTCTACTTTGCCTAAATCTGCTCCACTAGGGTTGACTGGGCTTCTAATGTGAGCTAGAAAGGTTCCTGAATCATCTATGCCAAACTGGACTCCTTTTGCCTCTAACTTATGAATATCTTTTATCAAAGGTCATTTCAAAGGAGCTATATGGGCCAAACTACTTGCTGACTTCCTACTCAAAGCATCAGCTACTACATTAGCCTTACCTAGATGATAAGAAATCATACAATCAGAGTCTTTCAGTAGCTCCATCCACCTATGCTGTCTGAGATTTAAATCCTTCAGCTAGAAGATATACTTTAAGCTCTTATGATCTGTAAAAATCTCACAAGTTGCTCCACACAAATAATGTCTCCAGATCTTCAAAGCAAAAACTACTGCTGCCATTTCTAAATAATAAGTAGGATAATTCTATTCATGTTTGTAACACCCCGATTTTTTCTATTTGAGCCAAAATACCCCTAAGGTCATTTTCCACTCGAAATTCGAGGATAGCCGACCCAACAGTCCTCAAAGGGCCAACTCAATGATTGAAGGGGATTGGATGACTTGTGAAAGGTTTCGGCAATGAAAATCTCATTTTTTGAGGTTTCGGGTCAAAATGACCAAAATACCCTTATAGCGTTTTTACGCGGGTATGAGTGCCGTTTGAGCCCAAAACTTCTCCAGATAGTTTTAAATAATGTTTTTACGCATTTCTTAACATCTTTCTAAGTCCTAGAGGTCCCAGGTAGTTTTTATGCAAAATTATGATTCTGCCCCTAAGCATAATGTTTTTGAGCTTAATAATGTAATTAAGCAAACCTAAGTAATATTAGGCTTTAATTGAAGATTAATTAATGTCCATAATGAATCTAAAGTCAAAATATATTAAAGTTAATTAGAACCTAAAATTTCTTAGATTAAACCTAAATCTCTTTTTAAATTCAACATTCCTGGTCATGGAATCTTAAATAGTATTTTCTCTTTCCAATTCCTTAAATTAAGGAATTGTGTCTACAATTTTTTATAGATTAAAATGAGTTTAAATCCTACTAATAATGCATGAGCACTCCCTAAACATGTCTTGAGATCCTTAATTACTTTCTTAGTTACCTAAACACTTGCTTAGCAATTCCTAATCATAAACCTAATCTAAGATACACTTAAACACATTACTAAACCTTGATTAAATAAATGAAATATGTCCCTCCTCATGGCCGCCGGCCACATTTTCTCCCTCCATTCAAAATATCTAAATTCAAATGAGCTTCAAGGCCATACTTTGCACCATGCTTACGATACCTTCAACCATGCTTCACCATGCTTTAAAGAACTCATCTCTCACCTCATGTTCCATGAGGAACCACATGGCTACCCCCCCTCATATGCGCCTCCATTGTTTTGTTTTTCTATGAATACGTATGCTAAGGAACTTGAAAGAACCTTTGGATCATTTGTCAAGTTTAAGTTTCAAGCATTCTTGCAAAGTTCTTTCTTTTTTCTCAAAGTTTCAAAGAGCTTTCTTCTTCTTCATATTCTTCATCCTCCACTTTGAGCCACCACATCACAACCTCAAAACACCACACAACCACCATAAACCACCACCCAAACACCAAGGCTCTCATCGTCAAACACAACCTCACACAAAAACCCATCCTTTCCTTTTCTTCCTTTCTTGGCCGAAACCTTCTTTCATCATTGGAGGAAGTTTTTCTTCTCACTCTCATCTCAAGACCAAGCTTTCATCTTCAATACTTGGTAGGGAGTTGTTCTAATGTCTTTCTTTTACTTGAAAATGCTTTGTTCTTGAAAGAAAATGTTGTTTCTATGAGCTTCTCTTGGTTTTTCCTTTTCGATTTCTTCTCATTTCCTTCTTTTTGATTTCAGCCTCAAGGCCTAAGTTCACTCCTCATGATAGCTTGATGATGAGTGTCTCTAGATGATGACCTTGTGTTCATCTCAATGAGACCTCTAAAGCTTGAGTTTTTCTTTCTTTAAGTTGTACTTATGTTACTTAGCTCACTAATGATTTCAACTTAAGAAAATAATCACAAGGATTTCAAAAAGTCCAAAGCCTACCCTTGTCAACCTTAAAGTTGGCAGGCACGTTCTAGAGTTTACTCTAGATAGGGATTTTGGGTACATAATAAAGAATATGGTGTATTTTCCTTATCTTTGTAGTTTCGGTTTCTTTCATTCCTTTTCCTTTGAAGGTTTGTTTTCTTGAATCCATTTCCTTGAGCTTGATGGTGATGTTCAAAGAAACATGAGGTTTCCTTGAAACCTTGATTCTTAGAAATCTAGAGCTTACTTTATCTTAGTGATATTGAGTTTGGGTTGAGATTTATTTATTCTCATAAAAGTCTTGTATGAGCTCTAGTTAAGTAAAACAATCTTGCACTTGTATTTACTTTGTGCCATCATTAATCTATCAAGAACAAATAATAAGCTTGCATTTTCATAGTTATATCTCAAGTCATCACCTAAATTCTTAAGATAATAATAAGTTGCATCTCATATTTATTTTATGCTTACACTTTATAATAAAGAATAAAACAAAGAGCATTGCATGTTTAAGTTTATGTCATCACTTAAGAAACCAAGAGCTCAAAGACTTGCCCATTATTATATCAAGTAAAGATTGGAAATGTAAGTGTTTTATGAACATGATATTTGGCCATGTGATGATGATGAGCTTGGTGTAAGTTTCATCTAGTCACAAGTGCCAAAAACCTATGTTTATGATTTTCCCAAGCATAGGAGGACTTAAAGAATATTTTAAACAGATTTTATATTTTAAATATCAAATGTGAGTAAAATAATATAGCTACTACCCTTGGTTACTTTATAAAGATTTTAATGAAATAAATTGTTTTCAAATGAGTTTTAGAAATTTTAAAAAGGTCCCAAAAGAAACTAGCAATTTATGTGTGATAGAAATGAAGTTCTGTGCATAATATGATGATGATGTTTTCGGTTCTGCCTTGTTCACTTTGCTCACTGTATGATGATGATTTTATTATGTTAGAATGAGTGTATTCATGTATATTTGATGTTAGAATTAATTTGAGAAAGTTAAGATGAGTTAGTAACTAGAAAAGATTTAAAAATGAGAATTTTAGAACTCTTAGAAATAAGAATTTAGGATTCTGTTTCAGCATGGTTAATATTAGTAATAATGGTTTATAATTAGTGTAAATGTGTAGGAAATCCTCATAATTGGTTTAGGAACTTAGTACTTTAGGAGAAGACCAAACTTAGAAAGGGTCAAAGTTGTGACTCCTATGTACCCATAAATTGTAAAATATAGATTATGCACTAATGATGTTTAGAATAGGTTGTGATCATGATAATTAGTGAGAATAATTAGTTATGAACCTATAGATGCATAAGAGATTAAGATCAAATGTTAGAGAACTTAGGTTTTGAGTTTAAGGCCCTAAGGGTCAAAGCATAAGACACCATAGGTTCTTGATGCCATGGATTGTTTGATTCAAGTATGATGTGATGATGCATGTGCTATGATGAGTATTCTTATGTGATTTTAAGTTTATGATGATTGTAGAGATTGAATGAGAAATGTACATGCATTATGAGTTATTGTAGCATAAAGCAAATTTGAAAGAAATTTGGTTTACAATAGTTATGCTGCTGAATTTCCGTCAAATTAAGGATTTGAGAATGTTTTTGAAAACCATATGAGATAAGTCCTGGGTGACACCGGTTTGGTCGAGCACCCCTAGGAAATGAGTTTTAAAATGTGACATAGCACTGAGACGTACTTCTCCTGCTTCGGTGGGGAGGAGGCAAATCCGTGAGGGTATGGTAGATGCAACCTGCCAAAGCGGACAATTTGCTGTGTACTAGATGCCAGTAGAGCATTTCAAAGAAGGAAATATTCCTATGGACTCCCCGAATTAAAGGTTATGGTAGGTGATCCTTAAGCCTTCTAGCCCGTATTCTAGAAGTTAGGATTATTATGTTTACGCTTATCATAGGATAAGTATGAGCTAGTGATGACTAGTTAAGGTATAAACTTATAACCTAGATGATGTTTTAGGGTGGCCCCATGATGCTAAAGTATGAAGTTCTTAAGTCACAAAGTTGAGAAAAGAGAAAAGTTCCACTTGAAAGTTTATATGCCACTTTATGCCACTTATGTGTTTCTTGATGTTATGTTTGATTGGTTTCTTGCATAATGTATTATCATGCATTCATGCTTTGCTATGTTGCATTCATAACATTAAGATTCATTTTAAAAGGAACGAACCTTGGATAATTATGTTTTGTAAAATTAATAATGAAATTTATATGCATGCTCACCTTTTATAATAAACCCAAGGTTCCTAAGGATGTTGACGATGTCACTTTAGATAGCAGGTTCCCTACTAAGATTCTTTAGCAAGATTCTCACTCCCTTTCTGTCTCTCTTTCTTACTCGTCACATCTTCAGATCACAATGGCGATCTTCATCCTGTTCGTCGACACCCCCACGTGGGAGGTCCACTATGACTCGGAGTACCGGTCATATCATTTTGAGGGGCGCTACACATTGGGAGTCTTCATGTTTATGGGACGCCCCTTTACGCACCCTGTACATAGCTACCGCTTTTCCCCGATGTCACCCTACGGTGACGACATGGTTTTTGAGTGCGCCCGGACTCACAACGAGAGGATTCTCCGGACGTACACGGCAGGTTCGGCCGTCTGTGACTTTCCGGATTACGTGCCCCGGTCCCAGCATTCGGAGGACGATCCCTCGGAGGATCCACTAACCCATATGTATAGCGAGAGTTCTGCCCCCACTCCTCAGTTCATGAGAGAGGGGAGCGAGGAGACTGTGATGCAGCCGAGGCTGGCTAGGAGAGTCGAGATGCGCCCCTGTCGTGGAGAACACGTCCAGCCACAGCGAGTGCCCACTCCGGCCGAGCTTCATTAGTGGGTTGGTTTCATCCCTCCCTATCCCGGGTCGTAGTAGTAGAGGTCTTTGGGGAAGACTAGTGCACACACACCACATATAGTTTAGGATAAACCTTCTTTTGTTATGAGGTTATCCACTTTAGGTGCACTAGGGTAAGGGTGTTGTTTATTATGCTTTCCTTGTATTTTCATTTATGTTGTATTTGCGCCTTGATGTATCAAACTAAGTCCCACCTCTAGGTGGGCATATTATGATATTAATGCAATGTTACCGTTGTTGTGTTGTTGATTACTCGATGCTTTGATATGTTCTTCTATATTGTGTTTATTCTCATGGTTTACGATGTATGTTAGCGCATGTTTACGTTGTATGCGGTTTTCACTTTGCTTTTATGTTTCAAAAAAAATTTTATCCGTATTTTTTGCTAAGTATTTTAAAGAAATATTTTAAAGAATGAAACTAAGAAGTAATAAACTAATGATTAACCTAAATACGTTCTAGGAGTATTAGGATAAAAATTAGGATGTTACAATGTTTCTTAAGTTGCCTTGAAGCATAGGCTATAACCTGGCCATGCTGCATAAGGATACAACCAAGTTCTACTCTAGAAGTATCACAGTATACAGTAAAGCCATTCATACCTGAAGGTAATACTAATACCAGAGCGGTAGTCAAGTAGGTCTTCAGCTTTTGGAACCTTTCCTCACAGGCATCTGACCATTGAAACTTAACATTCTTCTGGGTTATTCTAGTCAACGGTGCATCTTGGAAAAATCCTTGATAAACCGCCTACAATAGCCTGCCATTCCCAAAAAGCTATGAATCTTTGATACTGTAGCGGGTCTTGGCCATTGTTGAACTGTTTCAAGCTTCTTTGGATCTACTTTGATACCATGCATCCTTGGATACTATATGTCCAAGGAATACCACATGCTCTAACCAAAATTCACACTTGGAAAATTTGGCATACAGTTGATGTTCCCTCAATGTTTGGATCACAATTTTGAGGTGATGCTCATGCTCCTCTATGCTGTTAGAATATACCAAAATATCATCAATAAAGACAATCACAAAATGATCTAGGAATGGTCTCAAAACTCTATTAATCAAATCCATGAAAGCTGCAGGGGCATTAGTCAACCCAAACGATATCACTAGGAATTTACAATCTCCATAGCGTGTCTTGAAAGTTGTCTTAGGTATATCCTCATCCTTGATTTTCAACTGGTGATATCTAGACCGAAGATCAATCTTAGAGAAACACCTAGTCCCCTGAAGCTGATCAAACAAATCATCTATATGAGGCAAAGGGTACTTATTTTTAACGGTCACCTTATTCATCTGCCAATAATCTATACACATCCTCATAGACCCATATTTCTTCTTTACAAATAGGACCGAAGCACCACAAGGTGAGGTACTTGGTCGAATAAAACCCTTATCCAACAACCCTTGCAACTGTTTCTTTAGCTCCTGTAGCTTTGTTGTGGTCATACGGTATGGGGGTATTGAAATAGGTCTGGTTCCTAGCTTTAGTTCTATTCCAAACTCTATTTCCCTTTCTGGTGGTAACCCTAGTAAATCCTCGAGGAACACATTAGGAAACTCACAAACCATAGGGATTGATTCTATGGTTGGCACTGGCACCTCTACATACAAACTGAAGCTAAAACCCATAACCCCCTTTGTCCATAAGCCTCAAGGCACTCATAGATGAAATCAGACAAGTCAGAACATAGCAGTTGACACCCTTAAAGTCTTGAAATTCATCTCCCGAAATACCGAACTTGATAGACTTAGTATAGTAATCCACCACAGCTTGGCATGAAGCTAACCAATCCATGCCCAAAATAACATCAAAGTCTAACATGTCTAACAGGTGTAAATCTGCATAAGTTTCCACATCACCAACCCTGATTTCACAATCTCTATATATTGGTTGAACTAAGAGGGGTTCTCATACTGGTATCCCTACTAAGAAAGGCTTCTCTAAACTAGAAATCGACTTCTCAAATCGTGTGGCAAAGAATGAGGATACATATGAATAAGAAGATCCAAAATCAATCAAAGCGAATGCATCAAAAGTAAAGACCCTGATAATACCTGCCACGACATCTTTCGAGGCTGATGCATCCTGTCGAGTCAATGCATACAATCGAAGCTGTCCCCCGCTATTCTGACCTCTGTTAGGTGAACCTCTGCCACTGAAGCCTCTACCTCTAGGGCCTCTACCCCCAGCACCCCTGCCAATTGGGGCAACAGAACCACCCTGGGTCGGTAACTAAAAAGACTGGGCAGAAGCAGTGGAGTTTGCAGACCCCTGACTCGATGTCCTTTGCCGAAATGGGCATTCTGCCCTCTTGTGGCCCTGTTGGCCACAAGTATAGCATACAAATATGCCAATCAGGCCTTGCCCCGAGTGTCGTCCACAATAAGTCTGACAAACAGGACAACTCTGGACTAATGCCTAGCTAGAATACTGATGACCTCCTCTGCCCTGACCTTGGAAAGCTGCAAATCGTACCCTGGAAAACTCTCTTCCCTAATCTCTTAATTTTTATGCTATGCGATTATGTTAAACATTAATTAAGTGTTATTAAAATAGCATCACTTTTTAGTCTACAGAAATAAAGTTACTAATCTTCTTTCCGCTGCACTTCAAGCCAAAAGCTTGATAGTAATTTTTTATTGAAAGTTTCAAATTTAGAAGATAACTTCAGAAAGCATGATTTAACCCATCCTTCTCGTGCACTCTTTTGCCAACACAAGACTTGCCCCTGTTTTTCTGAAATGGAAATTTCAATCATGGCCATATACACATATCTATTTCGCTGTGAAGGGACATTGTATTTGAAGATGGTTTTATTTTATTTTAAAACTTGAATCTTGTGTATAAAGTGTACAAAGAAATTTTGAAATAGTTAGAAACCCAAATGAAGTAAAAATGTGATTTTTTTTTTAATTAAATAGTGTAGGTTAAAAAGTGCATGATAAGGGGTTGAATCATGCTTGGACTGTCGTTTCCTTTTTTGTTTCTGAAAAAAATAAATAAATACTATCAAGTATGAACTTGAAGCGCAAAGAAAGTAACATTAGTATATGTCAGAAAGTAACTTTTTGAACTATAACACGAGTAAAAATGTGTTGAAAAGAGTTTTTTAGAAAACACAAAATATATATGAGTTAAAGAAAGAGAAGATACTACAATGAATAAACATAGGGTAGTAAATAAACATAAAATATATAACACAATGCTGTAAATAAAAGAGAGTTAAGGAAGGAAAAGATACTGCATAAAGATTTTCATACTTTTTAGGCTAGCCTGCCTATATCTAGTTCTGAACCACCATTTAGTTCCACTAAAACCTTTGTAGCAGCCTTCTCAAGCTCTTACTAGTGACCAATAGCTTATTCTACAGTATCACCTAAGTAGTCTTTAACCAACTTCTCCAAGCTAATGCCGTGACCAGTAGCTCATTCTATCGTCACCTTACAAGTAGTCTTTACTTAGCCTCTTCAAGCTAACTGACAACGATCACTAGTAGACCAAGGTTACAAATGTTTGTGTTTGGGTTGAAATACTCAAACTAACCAACACTCAAGTTTTTGTATGATAAATAATAACGGAAATGGAAAACTTGAATGACTTCATTCTATCGATTCTTCTTAGGGAGAATGATGTTATCTACTAAGATTGTAGAAAGAAGATCTATAGAAGGAAGAAACTTATTACAAGCTGTAATATCTTTATAGAGGATGAGAGGAAATTTCTTTAGCATTTTGCACAATATTTTTGCGAAAGTCTCTTTTTGTTGTAAGTATAAAATCTTCTCTTATACTTGATCTTCATTTATGGCCATTGACCTTGATCTATTTTTCCAGTGACATGTGTTGATCTTCATTTTGTGTCTTGAAAATGTAGTCTAGAAGAGTTGCTAAGTGTAACACCCTAATTTTTAACCTAACTTTTTAGAACACATTAGGTTAACTGTAACGCCCCGATTTTCTGTTAGAGTGAAAATGACCAAAATGCCCCTGAGGTCATTTAGGCTCGAAATTCGAGGAAAGCCGGTTCCGCAGTACTCGAAGGGCAAACTCAATGTTGGAAGGGGATTAGATGACTTGTGTACCTTCCCGGGATCGAAAATCTCGTTTTTCGAGTTTTCGGGTCAAAATGACCAAAACGCCCCTGCGGTGTTTTACCCGTTTACGAGTGTCGGATGATCCCGAAACTTCTCCAGATGATTTTAAAAGGTGTTTTTATGTAGACTATGACTTTAGTTTTGGTCCCGGAGGTCCGGGGCGAAATTAGTGTAAAATTACGGTTTTGCCCCTAGTTTCGTGTTTTTACGCTTAATCGCGTGATTAAGCAAACCTAAGCAATATTAGGCTCTAATCGAAGGTTAATTAATTTTCTTAATTAATCTTGAGTCAAAATAATTTATTAAAGTTGATTAGAACCTAAAAGTGCTTAATTACAACCTAAAATCATATTTTAATTTCAAGACTCCTAGTCATGGAATCTTAAATAGTGTTTTCTCTTTCCAATTCCTTAAATCATGGAATTGTGTTACACATTGTTTATTCATAAATGAGTTTAAAATTCTTTAATGATGTATGAGCACTCCTAATCTTGTCATAAAATCCTTAAAACACATTCTTAGTTACCTAGACTTAAGCTTAATTATTCCTAACCTTGTACCTAAGCTAATACATATTTAAACCTACCATTAACACCCAATTAAATGATCAAAACTCACCTCCCCCATGCTGCCAGTGCGGCGAAGCTTCTCCCTCCCCATATGCATCACATGTTAAATTTTTCAACACTCCAAGGCCATACCTCAAGTCACATACACTATACCTTGTCATAACTTTGAATCAAGCTTGATTTTCCAAGTAAATAACTAATTAAAATAGCCCATTTTCTCCATTTATTTGTGGATGGAAAAGTTCCATCCATGCATTGTTTCTAGAAGCCTAATTTCATTAAAAATTTATAGGAAATTAACTCACATCAAGCCATACTTTGTAGCATAGCTTCCATATTTCAAACCATGCTTGAATGACTTTGTGTAAGAGATATTTTCTCTTCCTTTCCCTCCAATACCACACGGCCACTCCTCCTCCTTAGTGAGCCCATGGTTTTGTTTTTCTATAAATAGGATGCTTGTGATAGCTTAGTTGCACTTTGAAGCATTTGCTAAGTTTAGAATTTTAGAGTTGTCTTGCTTGTTCTTTCTTTTTCTCTCAAGTTTCAAGAGAGTTCTTCCTTTCTTTTCTTCTTCATCTTCATCCTCTCTTCATCTCTTCATCATCTCTCAACCTTGAAACACCACCCCATAGCTTTGAACCATCATCAAACCTCTCAAACATCACACCTCAAACACAACCTCACTTGAAACACAACTCCAACCTTCTTGCTTCCTCCTGGCCGAACCCATCAAGCACCAAGGAGGAGCTCATCATCTTGTTTTTATTTTCAAAAGTTCAAGCTTTGTGTCTACACTCTAGGTAGGGAGTTTCTTTTCAAACTTTGTATTACTCAAAAGATGTGTTTCCTCCAGTTTTCTCTTGGTTTCTTTTTGAGCTTTCCTTTATATTCCTTTTCTTTTTCCATTTCGGCCTCTTGGCCTTTTCTTATCAAACATGATAGCTTGATTATGAGAGTTTCTAGATGATGACCTTGTGTTCATCTCAAAGAAACCTCTAAAGCTTGAGTTTTCCTTTCCTTATGACTTCATCTATATGATATCTAGCTTACATGGTTTTTCAACTTAAGAAAATTTAATCTAAGGATTTCGAAAAGCCAAAGCCTACCCTTATCAACCTTAAAGTTGACCGGCACGTTCTAGAGATTTTTCTCTAGATAGGGTTTTTGGGTATTTAATAAAGAACTTGACTTAGTTTCACTTTCTTTCTCTTTGTAAAGACTTTCGGTTTTGGTATTTTGATCTTTGAGATATTGTATTGTGTTGTTATCTTGTTAAAGTCTTGAATGAGCTCTAGTTAACCATAAAATGAACCTTGCATCATGTTTACTTTTATGCTATGCACATAATGTCTACTTTCCTTGCTATCACTAAGTATCAAGATAATAAGTGAACCTTGCATTATCACGTTTATATTTCAAGCTATGCATTATCATGTTTATATTTCAAGTTCTCACTTAATACCAAGATAATAATGAGTTGCATTCATATTTATTTTGTGCTATCACTTTACTTTCTAATGGAACCTAAAATGAGTGCATGAGCATGTTTACTTTTATGTCATCACTTAAATAATCCTAGAGCTCAAAGACTTGCCCATTGTTGTCTCAAACAAAGGTCTAAAAATATTTATTTCTTGTGGTTCATATTTCGGCCCTAAGGGGTCTTGATGTTTCTAAGTATTGAAGACCATGTTTTATAATTTTTCCAAGCTTTTATGAGTTCAAGAAATGTATAGAACTAAGTTTTAAGAATTTAGGACCTCTTGAGACAAAGATGAATTGGTCACTGCCCTCTTAAATATTCTTATGAATTTAGATGTTAAAATTGGTTATAAATGAGTTTTGAAAGTTTAAAAAGGTTCCAAGAGAAACTAGTATTTTATGTGCTCTAGAAATTGTGTTTTATGCCTTTATGGAGAGTGTATGTTTCTGTTCTGCCTTGCTACTTATTTGCCACTGTATGTGCTATTTTAATGATGATAATATGGGTTAAAACTCTTATGTGGAAGATAAGGTAAGTTATAGACTAGAAAAGAATTAATTTGAGAGTTCTAGATCCTTTAATGTTTGAATTTTCTGGATTCTGTCCAGCAAGGTTTAGTAATACTAATCATGGATTTAAATTAGTTTAAATGTGTAGGAATGACTCATAAATGGTTTAGGACTTTATCTTGAAGCCTTAGGAACAAATCGGACTTAGAAAGGGTCACTATTGTGACTCCTAGGGACCCGTAAAGTTAGGATTATAAATTCTGCATCCTTGAGGTTTAGAGATGTTCTTGATCATAGTGTGAGGTGAGAAATACTTAGTTATAACCTCATAGGTACCCAAGAGATCAGGTTTGATGATTAATAACTTAGAACGTGAGCTAAGGACCTTAAGGGTCAATGCATAAGACATTAAAACATCTTGAGCTTTTATGATGCTTAATTTATGATATATGATGCATGAGTTTTGTCTATGATAAGTTGATATGTGCTATAATGAAGTTTTACATGATGATATGCTATACCCCATAAGAAATTTTTGTGTACGTCCTATATGTTTTCATGGCATAAGCAAATTTGAGGAAATTCAGTCTACAGTCATCATGCTGCCGAATTTCCATCAAATTTGAGGAACTTAGAAAAAGGTCTTTTTGAAAATCATGAGAACCTAAATGTGACACAACACTGAGATGCCTTCTTGGGTGACACCGGTTTAGCCGAGCACCCCCAAGAAAACAAATCCGTGAGGGTATTGACATAGAGCTTGCCAAAGCGGACAATACTATGATGCACTAATTGCTAGTAGAGCGTTTCAAAGAGGAAATGACCCTAAGAGGTGATCCTTAAATTGCCCCCTAGCCCGTACTTTAAGTCGGGATTATGTTACGCTTATCATAAGATAAGTAAGAGCTAGTGACGACTAGTTAAGGTATGAGCTCATAACCTAGAGATGTTTTAGGGTGGTCCCATGAGATGAAAGTTAAAGTTTAAAATGTCACATGTGCTATACCTATCACCTTATGCCAATGTTATAATGTTTCTTAGTTATTCTATTGATTGGCTTACCTTTATGATGCATTCATGTCATTAGTATGTTCCATGCTTAGTCATAAGACGCATTGTAAAATATAACAGACTTTGGATAATTAATACTTTAGAAAATTAAAAGAAGTTTACATGCATGCACACTTTGTAGAAATAAAACCCAAGGTTCCTGAGGATGTGATGATGTCACTTAGTTAGGGATTGCCCTACTGAGAATTCTTTTAGAAGATTCTCATTCCCTCTCTCTTTTCTTTCATCACATCTTCCGATGGCGACTTTTGTACTCTTCATCGACACCCCGACGTGGGAGCTGCACCATGACCTAGCACTCGGGTCATATCATTTTGAGGGTCAGCCTTGTCGTAGAGTATTTATGTTTATGGGACGCACCCTTCGCAAGACCCAAGACGGCAGACTACCACTTCACCTCAACTGCTCCCTATCATCATAACACGATTTTTGAGCGAGCCAGACCACGCGACGAGCAGATCCTCCGCATGCAGCCCGAGGAGTCATCCGTACGCGACTACCCGGAGTACATGCCTCGGACTCAGTACTTGGAGACAGATCCATCCGAGGACCCGCCCTCGCACATGTACAGTTGGAGCTCCAGCCCCGCTCCCCCACCAATGAGAGCCGGGAGTGAGGAGATAGTAGTTCAGCCGAGGTTGGCTCGTCGGCCATCCATGCGCCCTCGCCGTGGTGGACACGCTCCGATGATCCACACAACCACTCCCGCCGAGATCCGTCAGTGGATCGATTCCACCCCGCCTCGGTTCTCGAGACAGAGTAGGTGCATAGGATGGGTAGTAGCTAGTGCACACACGCCACATAGTTGAGGACAAACCTTCTTTTGTATATGAGGTTGTCTACTCTTGGTGCACATGGGTATGGGTGTTGCTTTCATGGTTTCCTTGTACTTGCTTTTATGATTTCCTTGTATTTGCATTTCAGCTGTATTTCATTTTCCTTTGTACCAAATAGTCCTGCCTTTTGGTAGGCACACTATCTATATATAATTAGTTGATGTGTCCATGTTATTTACGTGTTTTACTATGATTTGTTATTTATGAGTTTTATTATGATTTGCTCATATGACTTGTATGAATTTCCATTCGAAGAATCATGCGTGGCTCTCACTTCGGTTTTAATTCCAAAAAGAAAAATTTTACCCATATTTCCGCTAAGTATTTTCAAGTAAAGAATGAGACCAAGAGGTAATATTCTAAAGATTAACCTAAATACATACTAGTAGTATTAGGTTAAGATTTAGGGTGTTACATTATGGTATCAGAGCTGTTCGATTCTCATGGAGCCTGAGGATTGGACTGATTATGCTTTATAAGCATGATGCGATAGTTATGTCATGTGTAGTGCTTGATAGAGATAAGCTGTAAGACTAGAAATGCATGACTTCTGTTGCTTGCAAGTGCCATGGTAACTAGCTCATTTTGCATGGATATTGAGCCTGATCAACTTGATGTTCATTATTTCATGTGTTTAGGAACCAATGGCACCGCGACGACGGCCTAGGACTACGCCCGATGCTGACCAAGGCAATGCAACTGCTGCTACTGTCCGTCGCATGGCGCAAGCCATGGAACGGATGTTCGACCAGATGGATCAACAAGCTAATGCTGTTCCTGGTCCCCCTCCTCCCCCTGCAGCTGAGACGGTGGAACAAGCCCGCTTCGGCGAGTTCCACAAGGAGAACCCGCTGGAATTCCGAGAGGTAATGGACCCCGACAAAGCTGATGAGTGGATCAAGGACATGGAGAAGATCTACTCTGTGGTTGCCTGCTCGGAGGAGTAGAAGGTCACCTTTGCTGCCTTCATGATGAAGTCGGATGCCGAGTTCTGGTGGAACGGCACGAAGCTACTGTTAGAAGCTTCTGGAACTCCCATTCATTGAGAGCTATTCAAGACTTACTTCTACGAGAAGTACTTCCCGGAGTCCGTGAGGAATGCAAAGGACATCGAGTTCATGCAGTTGACCTAAGGAGGGTCTACTGTTGCCCAGTACACCACAAAGTTCAAAGAGCTGATCAAGTTCTCTCGAGTGTTTCAAGGAAACCCCGATGAGGTTTGGAAATGCGTCAAGTATGAGGCCAGTTTGAAGGCGGAGATGAACTACGCCGTGGCCCACATGGAGATCATAGACTTCCCGACTCTGGTCAACAAGTGCCGGATTCTTGAAGAAGGGCAACGGAAGATGCAAGCCACAAGGGCGGAACGAGCTAAGGGACTTGGACCTCAAGCCCCAAGGTTCAAACCGCAGTATCCATCAAGGAATCACTACAATCCCTACCAGACCAACCAGTTCTGACCACAACAACAACAACCACTAAGAGCTCCTGTACACCAACAATCCAAGCAACATCAAAGGCCGCCATTTGAACATCAAGGCCCGAGGAACTTCAACAATAATCAACCCCGTGGACCGGGTGGACCCCGGAACCACAATGGAGGACCAAGTGGGGCCAAGAACAAGGCACCACAAACCCCTGCTGCTTATCCCGGAGCAACATCTGCTAACGTCTGCCCACAATGCAGGAAGAATCACGGGAATCGCCCATGCTTAGCTGGTCAGAACGTGTGCTTCAAGTGTGGCAAGCCCGGCCACTATGCAAAGGACTGCGCCAGCCAAGGAACACCGACCCAGAACCCCCGACCACAACACCGAGGAAGAGTCTTTACCCTTAATGCGGAAGACACCAAGAAGTCCAAGGATCTCATTGAAGGTATGTGCGAAGTAAACGGTAAACCCTTAACTGTACTATATGACTCTAGCGCTACTCATTCTTTTATTTCACTTGCTAGTGTCGAGTCCTTAAATCTAAGAGTCTCTAAACCTCCCTTTGATCATATTGTTTCTACTCCTACAAATCACCTTGTTAATACTTGCCGTTGTTGTTTAAACTGTCATCTTGTTGTAGAAAATAAGTCTTTTATCATAGATTTAATTTGTTTACCCTTGAAAGACATAGGCATTATCTTAGGCATGAATTGGCTTCACGCCAACCGTGTGTTGTTAAATTGTGGAACCCAAACCGTAGTTTTCCCTTCTCCTCCCAAACACGTCACTCAACCTATTAGGCTGTACCTAAATTCCGTAGAGGTCTTCTGTAGTGGGGAGAAAGCTAAGGGATATGTTCTCCTAGCCGCCTGCGATGTAGACTTTGAGCAGAACCTAGGTGAGATACCTGTGGTGAGAAACTATCCCGAGGTGTTTCCGGATGAAATACCCGAGTTCCCTCCCGAGAGAGAAGTAGAATTCTCCATAGAGTTGGTTCCTGGAACAGGACCAATCTCTATAGCCCCGTATAAGATGTCAACTTTGGAACTAGCAGAACTAAAAACCCAGTTGAAAGGAGCAGTAGTGTTTTCTAAGATTGATTTAAGGTCCGGTTACCATCAGATTAGGGTTAGAGATTCGGACATTCCTAAAACTGCCTTTCGAACTCGGTATGGACACTTTGAGTTCAATGTGATGTCGTTCGGGTTGACGAATGCTCCCGCAGTTTTTATGGATTACATTAATAGGATCTTTAGACCCTATTTAGATCAATTCGTGGTTGTCTTCATAGATGATATTCTCATCTATTTGAAGACCCACGAGGAGCATGAACGTCATTTGAGGCTGGTTTTAGAGGTACTAAAGGAGAAGAAGTTGTATGCGAAGCTTTCTAAGTGTGAATTTTGGTTAGAAGAGGTAAAGTTCTTAGGACATGTTGTGTCAAAAGGTGGCATAGCTATCGACCCAAGTAAGATAGAAGTTGTGATGAATTGGGATAGACCAACCTCTGTAACTGAGATTAGAAGCTTTTTGGGTTTAGCTGGATATTACCATAGGTTTATCAAAGGATTTTCCTAGTTAGCCCTACCCTTAACCAAGCTCACTAGGAAGAATGCCCCGTTCGAGTAGAGCCCCGAATGTGAAAAGAGTTTCCTAGAGCTTAAGGCAAAGCTCACCTCAACCCCGGTTTGGGTTTTACCTGACCCCAATGTCCCCTTCGAGGTATATTGCGATGCTTCTGGCAAAGGTTTAGGTTGTGTGTTGATGCAAAACAGGCAAGTAGTAGCCTATGCGTCCAGACAACTCAAGCCTCACGAAGTAACTTACCCAACCCATGACCTAGAACTAGCAGCCATCGTGTTCGCTCTAAAGATGTGGAGACACCATTTGTATGGTGTAAGGTTTGAAGTTTTCTCCGATCATAAGAGTCTCAAGCATCTCTTTGATCAAAAGGAGTTGAATATGAGGCAAAGAAGATGGATGGAATTCCTCAAGGACTACGATTTTGGCTTAAGTTACCACCCCAGCAAGGCTAATGTAGTCGCCGACGCCTTGAGCCGAAACTCGTTACGTCTGTCGAGTATGATGGTTAATGAAGTTGGGTTAATAGAGCAGTTTAGGGATATGAATCTGGGGATGTCAATAACGAAGAATGGCATCGTGATGAGTCATCTCACGGTGACCAGTGGGTTTAAGCAAAGGATCATGCTTGCCAAAAGAGAAAATGAGGACTTTATGGAGACAGTAGAGGCAATTAAGGCCGGTAAATTGAAGGGTTTTGAACAAGGCCCCGACTGGTTGTGAAGGTTTGAGGGGCCAATCTGTGTGCCACAAGATGGCGACCTCTGAGAGAAGATATTGGAGGAGGCTCATAAGAGTCACTTTGCCATTCATCCTAGTACTACCAAGATGTATCAGGACTTGAAAAGGATGTTTTGGTGGCCCGGATTAAAGAAGGATGTGGTCGCCTGGGTGAGTAAGTGTTTGGTCTGTCAAAAGGTTAAGATTGAACACCAAAAACCTTCTGGCATGTTGCAACCCCTGTCAATCCCCGAGTGGAAATGGGAGAGTATATTAATGGATTTCGTGACAGGATTGCCAAGGACCCAAGCTGGCCATGATGCCGTATGGGTAATCGTAGATCGACTGACTAAGTCGACTCACTTTCTACCTATTCAAGTCACGTACTCGTTGGATAAGTTGGCTCAGCTTCACATCCAAGAAGTAGTAAGGTTGCATGGAGTACCATCGACGATAATCTCGGATCGAGATCCACGGTTTACGTCACGTTTTTGGGGAGCCTTTCAAAAGGCATTTGGTTCCAAGTTGTGCTTGAGTACTGCTTACCACCCACAAATGGATGGTCAGTCCGAGAGGACAATCCAAACCTTGGAAGATATGTTAAGAGCCTGTGTCTTGGACCAAAAAGGGAGTTGGGATAAGTACATGCCTTTGATCGAGTTTGCGTATAACAACAGTTATCACGCGAGCATCGGTATGGCACCGTATGAGGCGTTATATGGAAGGAAGTGCCAATCACCTTTGTGTTGGTACGAGCCCGGAGAACAAAGTGTCTTAGGACCCGATGTAGTGAGGGAAACGATGGAGCAGATCAAGAAAATCAAGGATAGAATCTTAACCGCTCAAAGTCGGCAGAAAAGCTACGCGGACAAAAGGCGCAAGCCCTTGGAGTTCTAAGAGGGAGAACATGTATTTCTAAGAATCACCCCCACTACAGGAATAGGAAGAGCCATGAAAGTTAAAAAGTCGAGTCCCCGATTTCTCAGTCCTTTTGAAATTCTTCAGAGAATCGGATCTGTAGCTTACAAAATAGCCTTACCACCCAATCTGTCAAACCTTCATGATGTCTTTCACGTCTCCCAGTTACGTAAATATGAGTCCGACCCTAGCCATGTCCTAGAACCAGAGCATGTACAGTTGAGGGAGGAGCTCACTTTCAATCTACTGCCTACGAGAGTAGTGGATCACGGAGTCCAGCAGTTAAGGAACAAGTTTGTTCCTTTGGTGAAAGTGGCGTGGGGACGAGGCAAGACAGAAGAGTATACGTGGGAACTAGAGTCAGAGATGAAGTCAAAATATTTAGAGCTTTTCTAAGGTAACGAATTTCGAGGACAAAATTCCTTTTAAGGAGGGGAGTAATGTAACGCCCAGATTTTCTGTTAGAGTGAAAATGACCAAAATGCCCCTGAGGTCATTTTCGGCCCGGAATTCGAGGAAAGCTGGTTTGGCAGTACTCGAAGGGCAAACTCAATGTTGGAAGGGGATTAGATGACTTGTGTACCTTCCCAGGATCGAAAATCTCATTTTTCGAGTTTTCGGGTCAAAATGACCAAAACGCCCCTGCGAATGTTTACCCATTTACGAGTGCCGGATGATCCCGAAAATTCTCCAGATGATTTTAAAAGGCTTTTTTATGTAGACTATGACTTTAGTTTTGGTCCCAGAGGTCCCGGGCGAAATTAGTGCAAAATTACGGTTTTGCCCCTAGTTTCGTGTTTTTATGCTTCATCGCGTGATTAAGCAAACCTAAGCAATATTAGGCTCTAATTGAAGATTAATTAATTTCCTTAATTAATCTTGAGTCAAAATAATTTATTAAAGTTGATTAGAACCTAAAAGTGCTTAATTACAACCTAAAATCATATTTTAATTTCAAGACTCCTGGCCATGGAACCTTAAATAGTATTTTCTCTTTCCAATTCCTTAAATCGTGGAATTGTGTTACACATTGTTTATTCATAAATGAGTTTAAAATTCTTTAATGATGTATGAGCACTCCTAATCTTGTCATAAAATCCTTAAAACACATTCTTAGTTACCTAAACTTAAGCTTAATTATTTCTAACTTGTGCCAAAGCTAATACACATTTAAACCTACCATTAACACCCAATTAAATGATCAAAACTCACCTCCCCCATGCTGCCAGGTCTGGCCGAAGCTTCTCTCTCCCCATATGCATCACATGTTCAATTTTTCAACACTCCAAGGCCATACCTCAAGTCACATACACTATACCTTGTCATAACTTTGAATCAAGCTTGATTTTCCAAGTAAATAACTAATTAAAATAGCCCATTTTCTCCATTTATTTGTGGCTGGAAAAGTTCCAGCCATACATTGTTTCTAGAAGCCTAATTTCATCAAAAATTTATAGGAAATTAACTCACATCAAGCCATACTTTGTAGCATAGCTTCCATATTTCAAACCATGCTTGAATGACTTTGTGTAAGAGATATTTTCTCTTCCTTTCCCTCCAATACCACATGGCCACTCCTCCTCCTTAGTGAGCCCATGGTTTTATTTTTCTATAAATAGGATGCTTGTGATAGCTTAGTTGCACTTTGAAGCATTTGCTAAGTTTAGAATTTTAGAGTTGTCTTGCTAGTTCTTTCTTTTTCTCTCAAGTTTCAAGAGAGTTCTTCCTTTCTTTTCATCTTCATCTTCATCCTCTCTTCATCTCTTCATCATCTCTCAACCTTGAAACACCACCTCATAGCCTTGAACCATCATCATACCTCTCAAACATCACACCTCAAACACAACCTCACTTGAAACACAACTCCAACCTTCTTGCTTCCTCTTGGCCGAACCCATCAAGCACCAAGGAGGAGCTCATCATCTTGTTTTTCTTTTCAAAAGTTCAAGCTTTTTGTCTTCACTCCAGGTAGGGAGTTTCTTTTCAAACTTTGTTTTACTCAAAAGATGTGTTTCCTCTAGTTTTCTCTTGGTTTCTTTTTCAGCTTTCCTTTATATTCCTTTTCTTTTTCCATTTCGACCTATTGGCCTTTTCTTCTCAAACATGATAGCTTGATTATGAGAGTTTCTAGATGATGACCTTGTGTTCATCTCAAAGAAACCTCTAAAGCTTGAGTTTTCCTTTCCTTATGACTTCATCTATATGATATCTAGCTTACATGGTTTTTCAACTTAAGAAAATTTAATCTAAAGATTTCTAAAAGCCCAAGCCTACCCTTGTCAACCTTAAAGTTGGCCGGCACGTTCTAGAGATTTTTCTCTAGATAGGGGTTTTGGGTATTTAATAAAGAACTTGACTTAGTTTCACTTTTTTCCTCTTTGTAAAGACTTTCGGTTTTGGTATTTTGATCTTTGAGATATTGTTTTGGGTTGTTATCTTGTTAAAGTCTTGAATGAGCTCTAGTTAACCATAAAATGAACCTTGCATCATGTTTACTTTTATGCTATGCACATCATGTCTACTTTCCTTGCTATCACTAAGTATCAAGATAATAAGTGAACCTTGCATTATCACGTTTATATTTCAAGCTATGCATTATCATGTTTATATTTCAAGTTCTCACTTAATACCAAGATAATAATGAGTTGCATTCATATTTATTTTGTGCTATCACTTTACTTTCTAATGGAACCTAAAATGAGTGCATGAGCATGCTTACTTTTATGTCATCACTTAAATAATCCTAGAGCTCAAAGACTTGCCCATTGTTGTCTCAAACAAAGGTCTAAAAATATTTATTTCTTGTGGTTCATATTTCAGCCCTAAGGGGTCTTTATGTTTCTAAGTATTGTAGACCATGTTTTATAATTTTTCCAAGCTTTTATGAGTTCAAGAAATGCATAGAACTGAGTTTTAAGAATTTAGGACCTCTTGAGACAAAGATGAATTGGTCACTGCCCTCTTAAATATTCTTATGATTTTAGATGTTAAAATTGTTTATAAATGAGTTTTGAAAGTTTAAAAAGGTTCCAAGAGAAACTAGTATTTTATGTGCTCTAGAAATTGTGTTTTATGCCTTTATGGAGAGTGTATGTTTCGATTCTGCCTTGCTACTTATTTGCCACTGTATGTGCTGTTTTAATGATGATAATATGCTTATGTTTGAGTAAAAATAATGTTAAAACTCTTATGTGGAAGATAAGGTAAGTTATAGACTAAAAAAGAATTAATTTGAGAGTTCTAGATCCTTTAATGTTTGAATTTTCTGGATTCTGTCCAGCAAGGTTTAGTAATACTAATCATGGATTTAAATTAGTTTAAATGTGTAGGAATGACTCATAAATGGTTTAGGACTTTATCTCGAAGCCTTAGGAACAAATCGAACTTAGAAAGGGTCACTGTTGTGACTCCTAGGGACCCGTAAAGTTAGGATTATAAATTATGAATCCTTGAGGTTTAGAGATGTTCTTGATCATAGTGTGAGGTGAGAAATACTTAGTTATAACCTCATAGGTACCCAAGAGATTAGGTTTGATGATTAATAACTTAGAACGTGAGCTAAGGACCTTAAGGGTCAATGCATAAGACATTAAAACATCTTGAGCTTTTATGATGCTTAATTTATGATATATGATGCATGAGTTTTGTCTATGATAAGTTGATATGTGCTATAACGAAGTTTTACATGATGATATTCTATACCCCATAAGAAATGTTTGTGTACGTCCTATATGTTTTCATGGCATAAGCAAATTTGAGGAAATTCAGTCTACAGTCATCATGCTGCCGAATTTCCATCAAATTTGAGGAACTTAGAAAAAGGTCTTTTTGAAAATCATGAGAACCTAAATGTGACACAACACTGAGACGCCTTCTTAGGTGACACCGGTTTAGCCGAGCACCCCCAAGAAAACAAATCCGTGAGGGTATTGACATAGAGCTTGCCAAAGCGGACAATACTACGATGCACTAATTGCTAGTAGAGCGTTGCAAAGAGGAAATGACCCTAAGAGGTGATCCTTAAATTGCCCCTTGGCCCGTACTTTAAGTCAGGATTATGTTACGCTTATCATAGGATAAGTAAGAGCTAGTGACAACTAGTTAAGGTATGAGCTCATAACCTAGAGATGTTTTAGGGTGGCCCCATGAGATGAAAGTTAAAGTTTAAAATGTCACATGTGCTATACCTATCACCTTATGCCAATGTTATAACGTTTCTTAGTTATTCTATTGATTGGCTTACCTTTATGATGCATTCATGTCATTAGTATGTTCCATGCTTAGTCATAAGACGCATTGTAAAATATAACGGACTTTGGATAATTAATACTTTAGAAAATTAAAAGAAGTTTACATGCATGCACACTTTTTAGAAATAAAACCCAAGGTTCCTGAGGATGTGATGATGTCACTTAATTAGGGATTACCCTATTGAGAATTCTTTTTCAAGATTCTCATTCCCTCTCTCTTTTCTTCCATCACATCTTCAGATGGCGACTTTCGTACTCTTCATCGACACCCCGACGTGAGAGCTGCACCATGACCCAAAGACTGGGTCATATCATTTTGAGGGTCGCTGCCGCCGTGGTATTTATGTTTATGGGACGACCCTTCGCGCACCCAGTACGGAGCTACCGCTTCACCCCGACTGCTCCCTATCATCATAACATGATTTTTGAGCGAGCTAGACCACGCGACGAGCAGATCCTCCGCATGCAGCCTGAGGCGTCATCCGTATGCGACTACCCGGAGTACGTGTTCTCGACTCGATCGCAGAGACGGATCCATCAGAGGACCCGCCGCACATGTAATCGTGAACGCCCGATTTTTCTCGTTAGAGTGTAAATGACCAAAATGCCCCCGAGGTCATTTTCACCGGACCGAGGAAAGCCACAAGGGCAGTACTCAAGGGCAACTCAATGTTGAAGGATTAGAAAACTTATGTATTCTTCCCGGATCGAAAAATCTCGTTGAATTTTCGTCAAAATGACCAAACGCTCGGTGGTGTTTTACCCGCTTGCAAGTGCCTGATGAACCCAAACTTCTCCAGATGGTTTTAAAAGGCGCTTTTATGTATTCTATGACCTCGCCACTTTGAAGTCCCGGGCAAAATTAGTGCAAAATTACTGCTTTGCCCTAGTTTCAGATTTTTACGCTTAATCACACGATTAAGCAAAACCTAAGCAATATTAGGCTCTAATCAAGGTTAATTAATTTCCTTAATTAATCTAGAGTCAAAATAATTTATTAAAGTTGATTAGAACCAAAAAGTACTTAATTACAACCTAAAATCATATTTTAATTTTATGACACCTAGTCATAGAATCTTGAATAGTGTTTTCTCTTTCCAATTCCTTAAATCATGGAATTGTGTTACACATTGTTTATTCATAAATGAGTTTTAAACTCTTAATGATGTATGAGCACTCCTAAACTTGTTTCATAAAACTCCTCTAAATCACATTCTTAGTTACCTAAACTTAAGCTTAATCATTCCTAACCTTGTACCTAAGCTAATACACATCTAAACCTACCATTAACACACAATTAAATGGTCAAATCATCCTCCCACTCTGCTGTCCAGCCTTGGCCGAAGCTGCCCTCCTTCCATATGCATCACATGTTCAATTTTTCAACACTCCAAGGCCATACCTCAAGTCACATACACTATACCTTGTCATAACTTTCAATCAAGCTTGAATTTCCACATGAATAAATAATTAAAACAACCCATTTTCCCCATTTAATTGTTGCTGGAAAAGTTCCAGCCATGCATTATTTCTAGAAGCCTAATTTCATAAAAATGTGATAGGAAATTAACTCACATCAAGCCATACTTTGTAGCATAGCTTCCATACTCCAAACCATGCTTGAATGACCTTGTGTAAGAGATATTTTCTCTTCCTTCCTCCCTCAAAGGCTACGGCCAAGCCCCCCCCATTCACTCCTCCATGGTTTTGATTTTCTATAAATAGGATGCTTGTGTTAGCCTTGTTACACTTTGAAGCATTTGCAAAGTTTAGAGTTTTAGAGTTGTCTTGCTAGTCTTTCCTTTTTCTCTCAAAGTTCCAAGAGTGTTCTTCCTTCCTTTTCATCTTTATCTTCTTCATCTCTTCACCTCATCATCACCTCTCAACCATCAAACACCACCCCAAAACCTTGAACCATCATCAAACCTCTCAAACACCACACCTCAAACACAACTCCACTTGAAACACATTTTCTTTCTTTTTCTCTCATCAAGGCTTCTAATCATCATCACCATCCTAGGAGGTGTTGCTCATCTCATTTCCATCTTCAAGTTCAAGCTTTTATCTTCATCAAAAGGTAGGGATTTGTTTTCAAACTTTATTTTGTTCAAGAAAGTGTTTTTTTTCTCTAGTTTTCTCTTGGATTCTTTTTGAACTTTCCTTTGTCTTTCCTTTCCTTTTCATTTTCGGCCATGAGGCCTTGATTTGAGCATGATAGCTTGATGATGAGAGTTTCTAGATGATGACATTGTGTTCATCTCAAAGAAACCTCTAAAGCTTGAGTTTTTCTTTTCTTACAACTTCATCTATATGTTATCTAGCTCACATGGTTTTCCAACTTAAGAAAATTAATCTAAGGATTTCTAAAAGCCCAAGCCTACCCTTGTCAACCTTAAAGTTGGTCTGGCACGTTCTAGAGATTTGTCTCTAGATAGGGGTTTTGGGTACTTAATAAAGAACTTGATGTAGCATCACTTTCATTCTCTTTTATATGATTTTCTGCCTGTGATGAGATCTTTGAGATATTGTATGAAGTGATCTTGTTAAAGTCTTATATGAGCTCTAGTTAAAACATAAAAATGAAACTTGCATCATGTTTACTTTAAGCTTTGCATATCATGTTTATTTCCTTGCTATCACTAAATCCCAAGATAATGAATGAACTTGCATTATCATGTTTATGTTTCAAGCTTTGCATTATCATATTTATATTTCAAGTCCTCACTCTAAATATCAAAGATAATAATATATTGCACCACATATTTAATTATTGCTCTCACTTTACTTTCTAGCAATAACTAAAATAAGTGCATGAGCATGTTTATTTTTATGTCACCACCTTAATGATTCTAGAGCTCAAAGACTTGCCCAAGGATATCTCAAACAAAGGTCTAAAACATTTATTTCCTATGGTTCATATTTCCTGCCCTATGAGGCCTTAATGTTTTCAAGCATCAAAACTATGTTTTATAATTTTTCTAAACTTATATGAGTATAAGGAATGTGTAGAACTAAGTGTTATGAATTTAGGGACTCTTGAGATGAAAATAATATAGCCACTGCCCTATTAAGTATTTTCATGAGTTTAGATGATAAAAGTGTTCATAAAAGAGTTTTGAAGGTTTTGATAAGGTTCCAAGAGAAACTAGTATTTTATGTGCTTTAGAAACTATGATTCAATGCCTTTAAATGGAGTTGTTGTTTCGGTTCTGCCTTGCTATGTTTGGCCACTGCATGAGCTGTGTTAATGATGTTAATATGCTTATGTTTGGGTAATAATTATGTTAAGACTCATATGTGAAAGATAGGATAAGTTAGAGACTAGAAAAGAATTAATTTGAGAGTTCTAGATCCCATAAAGATTTATTTTTCTGGATTCTGTCCAGCAAGGTTTAGATTCAATAATCATGGTTTTAAATTAGTTTGTATGTGTAGGAATGACTCATAATTGGTTTAGGACTTAATCTTGAAACCTTAGGAGCAAACCTAACTTAGAAAGGGTCATTATTGTGGACTTCTAGGTAAATTCAGAAGTTAGTATTTTGATTTCTGCACTCTTGAGGTTTAGAGATGTTCTTGACCATAGGGTGAGGTGAGAAATACTTAGTTATAACCTTATAGGTTCCCAAGAGACTAGGTGTTGATGATCAATAACTTAGAAAGTGAGATAAAGATCTAACTCAGAAATTCTAGAACTCAGAATCACATAAACATAAAGCTGTCCAAATTCTGCTTAGTGCTATTTGGATTAGTTCTTGAGCATAAAATTTGTATAACTCATTAATTGTCAAACTATAGGTGTATAAAGAAGTTAAGAATAATTAATTTGCAAGTTTAAGACTCATAATAATCAAGTTTAAAGCACTATGAGATATAACATAACATGTCTATGAGCCTATGGGGATGATTGTTAAATATGACTATGTGATGATGTTTAGTGGAAAGTTTTATGTGATTTAATGTTATGAGAAAGTTTCATGTGATGATATATATGTTATGAAAATGCTACATGAGAATGCATGATAAAAATGAATATGATAAATGATGAGGTAATTGTGATTTAATACTTATGAAAATATAAATGTGACACAACACTGAGACGCGCTTCTCCCCGGGTGACACCGTTCGCCGAGCACTTCTCAGTGAGGAGACAACCGTGAGGGTATGTGTAGATGCAGCCTGCCAAAGCGGACAAATTAAGAGGCCCACGTGGCTAGCAAAGCGCTTTCAAAGAGGAAATGATCCTAGAAAGGAGATCCTTTAATTGCCCCCTAGCCCGCACTTTAAGTCGATTATGTTACGCTATCATAGGATAAGTAAGAGCTAGTGACGACTAGTTAAGGTATGAGCTCATAACCTAGAGAAGTTTTAGGGCTACTCATGAGATGAAAGTTAAAGTTGACAATGTCACATAAACTTACTTATGTCAATGTTATAATGTTTCCTAGTTATTCTATTGTTTGGTTTACCTTATGATGCATTCATATCATTAGTATATTTCGCTTAAGTTATAAAGACGCATTATAAAAATATGATGGACCTTGGATAAAATACTTTTGGGAAACCCACTTAAAAGGAACTTATATGCATGCACACCTTTAGAAATAAACCCAAGGTTCCCGAGGATGTGACGATGACACCTAGGTAGGATAACTACTGAGAATTCTTAGAAAGATTCTCATTCCTCTCTCTTTTCTTCCACATATCTTCGATGGCGACGCTTGTACTCTTCGCGACACCTGATGGGAAAGTTGCACTATGACCCAAGACGGTCATATCATTTTGAGGGTCACGCACACGAGTATTCATGTTCATGGGACGACTCTTCGCACTTCGCCCCGAAGCTACCGCTTCACCCCGATCGCTCTTATCGCCATAACGATTTTTGAGCGAGCGAGGCCACGCGATGAGCAGATCCTCCGCATGGAGTCTGAGACGCCACCGCACGCGAGTACCCCGAGTATGTACCGCTGGTCCCTCAAGACCCTGGAGATCTGACCCATCCGAGGACCCGCCATCCCACATGTACGCTTGAGCCCAGCCCGCTCCTCCACCGATGAGGGGTCGGGAGTGAGGAGACTGGTCCAGCCGAGGTTGGCTCGACGGCCATCTATGCGCCTCGCCAAGGTGGACATGCCTCGATGATGCACTGACTACTCCGCCGAGATTCGGCCGCTGGATCGATTCTGACTCAGCATTTCTGACCAGAGTAGTCATAGGAGGGGTAGAAGTTAGTGCACACACACGCCACATAGTAGAGGACAAACCTTCTTTGTATATGAGGTTGTCTCCTTTAGGTGCACATGGGTATGGGGGTAGTTTCTCTTGTATTCGCTTCTTTATGATTTCCCTTTGTATTGCATTTCAGTTGTATTTGCTTCATGATGTATCAAATAGTCCCGCCTCTTTTGGGTAGGCACGTTATATATATATATATCTATGTTTCAGTTGATGTTTCCATGACATGATGTGTTTCTTATGCTTTGCTTATATGTTTCGCTATGTTGCCCCTTAAAGTTTCGCACAGGTTTCACTTTGATTTTAAAAAGAAAAATTTTACCCGTATTTCCGCTAAGTATTTTCCAAAGGATGAGACCAAGAGGTAATATTCTAAAAATTAACCTAAGGACATACTAGTAGTCTTGGGTTAAGATTTAGGGTGTTACATGTACAGTTGGAGCTCCAGCCCCGCTCCCCCACCGATGAGAGCCGGGAGTGAGGAGATAGTAGTTCGGTCGAGGTTGGCTCGTCGGCCATCCATGCGCCCTCGCCGCAGTGGACACGCGCCGATGATCCGCACAACCACTCCCGCCGAGATCCGTCAGTGGATCGATTCCACCCCTCAGTACTCAAACCAGCAGGAGTAGGTGCTTAGGATGGGTAGTGGCTAGTGCACACACGCCACATAGTTGAGGACAAACCTTCTTTTGTATATGAGGTTGTCTACTCTAGGTGCACATGGGTATGGGTTGCTTTCATGGTTTCCTTGTACTTGCTTTTATGATTTCCTTGTACTTGCTTTTATGATTTCCTTGTATTTGCATTTCAGTTGTATTTCGTTTTCCTTTGTACCAAATAGTCCTGCCTTTTGGTAGGCACACTATCTATATATAATCAGTTGATGTGTCAATGTTATTTACATGCTTTACTATGATTTGTTATTTATACGTTTTATTATGATTTGCTCATATGACTTGTATGAATTTCCGTTCGAAGAATCATGCGTGGCTCTCACTTTGGTTTTAATTCCAAAAAGAAAAATTTTACCCATATTTCCGCTAAGTATTTTCAAGTAAAGAATGAGACCAAGAGGTAATATTCTAAAGATTAACCTAAATACATACTAGTAGTATTAGGTTAAGATTTAGGGTGTTATATTAACCATTAGGTTATTATCTCTTAGTCTCATCTTTTTAATAAAATACTTAGCGGAAATTATGGTAAATTTTTTTTTTTTGAAAACATGAAACCAAAGTGAGAGCTGCATTCATCATAAAGCAGGAATATATAGCACAAATATCAAAGCATAAAGAACACAGTAAATAAAACATATAACAATGGAACAATGATTAATCACAACAAGGGTACATTTCATTAATATCATATTTAGGATACATAGATAGTCACGCCCTTATAGAATCGGGTTGAGCTTGCAATACATGAAAGGTAATAAGAAAGCAGTAAAGTACATGGTACAACGGGAAATCGAAACCAACTAAACTACCCTCCTACCAAAGCTATGGGTGCTAAACTCAAATCCCCTCCCAAAAGATACTACCGAAAGGGAAGACCTCGTGACAGTTCGAGCACTAGGGTAACTCTCCAAACGATTCTAGTGACGATGAGGACCTCGGGTGATGAAGGTATGTAACTGGCAAACTGTTCAATCTCCTCCTGAGTGGGCTGGTGGAGTGGAACATGAGCTCCTCGGTGAGGGCGCATCTCGGCTCTCCGCGCCAGGCGTGGCTGCATCACGGTATCCTCACTCCCTTCTCATCTGAACGGGGGAAAGGGAGCAGAGCTCTTCGAGTAGATGTGCATCAGTAAGTCCTCGGATGGATCTGTCTTCGACCTCCTCGACCGAGGCACATACTCCGGGTAGTCACGGACAGCTGAGGCAGATGAACGAGCATGACGAATCTACTCATCGCGAGGGTGGGTACGCTCGAAGATCATGTCATCGCCACCATAAGAAGCAGTAGAAGTGAACTGGTAGCTGGACACTAGGTAAGCAAAAGGTCGTCCCATGTACACAAAAACACGAATGGTACATCGACCCTCGAAGTGATAGGAACAGTGATTTGGGTCATAGTGCACCTCCCAGATGGGCGTATCAACGAACACCACGAAAATCGCCATCGAGCTCTGAAGATGTGACGGAAGAAAGGGAAAGAAGTGAAATGAGTGAGAATCTTACTAAAGAATCTCAGTAGGGACCTCCTATCTAAGGTTACATCGTTCACATCCCCAGGAACCTTGGGTTTCTTATTAAAAAGGGTGAGCATGCATATAGGGTTCATTATTAAGGTTTATAAAGCTAATTATTCAAGGTTCATTCCTTTTAGTATGCATCTTAATGTCATGAATGCAACATATCATGCATGAATGCATAGCAATACTTTAAGCAATTAACTCAACAAATTAAGAGGCATACAAGTGGCATAAAGGGTCATAAAACTTCTAAATAGAACTTTCTTCAACTCTGTGACATCAATCATGGTACTTCAACATAATAAGGCCACCCTAAAAACATCTAGGCTATGAGCTCATATCTCAGCTAGTCGTCACTAGCTCTTACTTATTATCTGAATAAGCGAAACATAATAAAAATAATCTCGACTACTCGAGTATGGGTTAGGGGGCTAGGGATCACCTCTCTTAGGATATACCCTCTTTGAAACGCTTTGCGGGCATCTAGCCACATTAGTTTGTCCGCTTTGGTAGGCTGCATCTACTCATACCCTCACGGATTTGTCTCCCCTGGGGGTGCTCGGTTGAATCGGTGTCACCCAGGAAAGCGCGTCTCAGTGCTTTGTCACATAAAAATCTCTTGGGGGTGCTCGGCTGAACCAGTATCACCCAGGGTTTTAAATATCATATCATACTTCAAAAACATCCTCAAGTCCTTTAGGTTTGATGGAAATTCGGCAGGATAATGGCTGTAAACCGAGTTTCCTTCAAACCGACTTTATGCCACAAGTTCACATCACATACATATTTCTCATTCAACTTTCATGCTCATGATAAACTTATTATCTCAATAAATCATTTCATCATAGCTCATGTACCATCAAAACATATACATCCAAACATCATACTCGCATAAATTAACTCATAGCATAAAAGATCTCTTAATGTCTTATGCATTGACCCTTAAGGCCTTTAACTTGAAATGTAAGTTGTATATTATCACAACCTAAGCTCTCGGGTACCTATAGGCTCATGTCTAAGTATTCCTCACTTAACTCTATGATCATAACTATTTCTAAATCTCAAGAGTGCAGAATCTATAATTCATGTTTTACGGGTACCTAGGAGTCACAACATTGACCCTTTCTAAGACATCAAGATCAAATCGTAAACCAATTATGAGTAATTTCTACACATTTAGACTAATTATAAACTATGATTATAAACTCTAAATCTTGCTGGATAGAATCCAGAAAAATCCATTACTAAGGGATCTAAAAGCCTCAAATTAATTCTTTTCTAGTTACTAACTTCTCTTAACTTTCACATATGAATTTTAGCATCAATTATACATGGACATACTCATATTAACATCATTAAAAAAACATAAAATAGTGAGCATAGCAAGCAAGGCAGAGCCGAAATTAACTCCATCATACAAAGCATAAAAACTTGATTTATAAAACATATAAATTGCTAGTTTCTCTTGGAACCTTTTTTAAAACTTTCAAAACTCATTAGTAAACATTTTTATCTCATTGAAATCATCAAAATGTTTCTTAAGGCAGTAGCTATTTTTGAATGAGTCTTAAAAGGGTCTAAGATCATAAAACTTTGTTTAAAACATTTCTTGGGCTTGTCTAAACTTAGAAAAATTATGAAACACAAGTTTTAGTATTTGTAACTACTTATACCTCATAGGGCCGAAATCATAGGGGTTAAGAAACATATATTTTCAAACCTTTGTTTGAGATAATAATAGGCAAGTCCTTGAGCTCTAGGTTCTCTTAGGTGATGACATAAACTTAAACATGCTTATGCACTTATTTTATCTTTCATTAGAAAATAAAGTGAGAGCATAAAAATAAATATGAGATGCACTTGTTATTATCTTTAGTATTTAGGTGAGGACTTGAAAATATAAACATGATAATGCAAAACTTGAAATATAAATATGATAATGCAAGTTCATTTATTATTCTTGATATTTAGTGATAGTAAGGAAAATAAACATGATGTGCAAGGCATAAACTTAAACATGAATGCAAGGTTCATTTTATTCTTTGCTAGAGCTCTTATAAGACTTTAGATACCAACATAAGGCAACACTTATCTCATCCACAAAGTGAGCTTTAGAATTCTTGAACCAAGTTCTCAAAGGAACTACATGGTTCTTGAATCTCATCATCAAGTTCAAAAGATGTAAGCTTTCAATGGAAAACAAAACTTTAAGGAGGTAAGAACCAAAACAACATTATTTCTAGAGATGAAATAAATATAAGAACACTATAAAATTTTCAACAAAACCTTTAAAGAAAGGCACATGAAGGCCGAATCATATAGGAAAGAAAAGGAAAGAAAAACCAAAGCTTTGCTAGATTAAGAACAAAACTCAAGCTCTAGAGGTTCCTTTGAGATGAATACAAGGTCATCATCTGGAAACTCTCGTCATCAAGCTATCATGTTCATGAACAAGGCCAAGAGACTGAAATTAAAAACAAAAGGAAAACAAAGAAAAGTTCAAAAGGAACCAAGAGAAAGCTTGAGCAAAAACACATTTTGAGTAAAAACAAAGTTTGAAAAGCAACTCCTACCAAATGGTGAAGATGAAAGCTTGATCTTTTGAAAAGAAATGAGAAGAGCAACTCCTCCTAGGATGCTATGATGGCTTCGGCCTTGAGGGAGAGGAAGGAAAAGAGATGTGTTCTTGGTGGTTTAGTGTTTGAGGTTAAGTATTTAGGTGCTTAGGAGGTGATTCAAGGTTGTGAGGTGGTGGATTAAGGTTATGAGATGATTATGTGATAGGAGGCTGAATAAGATGAAGCTGAATAAGATGAAGAGGAAAAGAAAAGTCTCTTGAAACTTTGAGAGAAAAGGAAAGGAAACTCACAAAAGCTAAGAACACTCAAACTTGCCAAATGAACCAAAGTATCACAAGTTCTTCCAAGGCACCTATTTATAGAAAATGAAATAATGAAGGCTCATCCAAGGAGACCCTTGACCATAGCTAATGAGGCAAGGGGGAAGAGAAAAATATCTCTTACATGTGGTCATTCAAGCATGGTTTGAAGTATGGAAGACATGGTGCAAGGTATGGCTCAAAGTATGGTGGTTTCTCTTTGTTTGAAATTGAAATAAATCATCTAGAAGGGCATGGAGGGGTTGACAGTTTTGGGCACAAAATTGGGGGGGAAAAAGTCTTCTTGAAGTGATCATGTAAAGCATGGATGAAAGTATGGAGTTTATGACTGAAAGCATGGTTTATGGTGAGATGGAAGCATGGTTCTTTGAGTGTAGAAATTCACACATGTGATGGAAATGAAGGGGTATGGTTTCGGCCAGATTGCATCAACCAAGGGGAAAGGAAAATTGTTCATGCAATTGTGCGCTAATGATAGGTTTATATGTGTATTAGTTTAGGTACAAGGTTAGAAATCATTAAGCACAAGTTTAGGTAACAAAGAATGGGGTTTAGGAATTTTATGACAAGATTAAGGAGTGCTCATACATCATTAGAGAGTTTAAAATTCATTTATGAATAAACAATTGAAAGCACAATTCCATGATTTAAGGAATTGGAAAGAGAAAATACTATTTAAGATTTCATGACTAGGAATCTTGAATTTAAAATAAGTTTTGAGTTTAAACTAAGCATTCTTAGGTTCTAATCAACTCTAATAAATTATTTTGACTCTAGATTAATTATGGAAATTAATTAATCTTCGATTAGAGCCTAATATTACTTAGGTTTGCTTAATCACACGATTAAGTTTAAAAACACAAAACTAGGGGCAAAATCATAATTTTGCACAAGTTTCGCCTGGGACCACCGAGACTAAAACTGAGGTCACAGAATACATAAAAATGCCTTTTAAAACCATCTGGAGAAGTTTCGGGTTCATCCGGCACTTGCAATCGGGTCAAACGCCACATGGGTATTTTGGTCATTTTGACCCGAAAACTCAAAAAATGAAATTTTTTATTCCAGAAAGGTACACAGGTCAACTAATCCCCTTCAAACATTGAGTTTGCCCTTCGAGAATTGTCGGACTGGCTTCCCTCGAATTTCGGGCCAAAAATGACCTCAAGGGCATTTTGGTCATTTTCACTCTAACAAAAAATTGGGACGTTACACTCAGCGTGTTTGAGTAGTTCCAGAAGCTGCTATGTAATAGGGGTTTCTGAGTCCACTTTCGTAATCTATTTTTTTCTTTCTGAATAAGGTTTCTGAACTTTTCCTTCTAGATGCTGGGGTAGTTGACCAAGTTGGTAGAAGAGATGTCACATCAGTCCTTGACCGGGATTGACTTTAAATTTAAATTTCAAATTTCCTTCATATTCCTGTAAAGTACACCGTTTACAATGAAATGTACTTTCTAAATTGCCATCTCACTTTCTGGACTTCTCTTTGATCTTCTATTCTTCAATCTGAGCTTGTTGTCAATGATATGATTACGATCAAGATGATTGAAGGTGGTAGTCCACTTGCTTCAGAGTTGGATTGAAATCTTCACTTGAATTTTTTTTTTCTGAAGTCATGTGCTACTTTCTAAAAATATGAACCTTGGTTTGTTGAACTTTGGTGTTTTCTTTAATCCGTTGAGCATATATACATTCATTCTGTGATATATTTTTCACTTTCATTAAGTCTAAATCTCTTCAAATGAGATTAAACATGTTTCCACATGTCATTGTGAAAATATTCACGTTTTACAAATGTATGCTGACATGAAAAGACCTGTTTGGTGCTTTAAGAAACTCAAGAAAATGATTAGTCCTGCTTCAAAATATTTTCATGAAATTGATTTAGTTATCAATCAAAATATTTAGCACTCATACTTTTTGAAGGATTCTGGAACTAACAATCTCCCTTTTTTTATGATGGCAAACCAATTTTTAGAAAATCTTTTGAAAAGATTCAAAAGAAATGTATGAGTTGATATTGAACATGATAAACCTATGGGGGTGTGTGGCATGGGAATGACATTCCCACCGGGAATGACATTTTGAGAGCGTTTGGTAAACAAATCAAACTTCCTAGGAATATTATAATTATATCCAAGAATTAATGTTCATGTGTTTGGTTATGATTTATAATCCCAGGATTCTTGGATAATTTTTCCAAAAATCCCTCATTGTTTTGATGCTAAAATTAACAATTTCAACTAAAATTTAACTATTTTAACTTGAAATTAACAATTTTAACTCTAAAATTAACTATTCTAATTATAAATTAATAATTTTAACTCAAATATTTACTATTCAATCAAAAAATATCTTGATATGCCTCAATCTCTTGGTGTGCTTTGCAATAGGCAAAATTTTATAAGAACAAAATTGAAGATCAACAATCATAATCAACATTTCAGATCCAATATCACCATTTCAAAATATCATATCCAACAATGTCAACAACAAGAAATTCAACATTCTCATATAAAGAATACAGATCGAGCAATAACATTTCAAAAATGAGCATTCATAACAACAGATCTAGGTGTCCGGCGATGACGAGGAAACAATGACGACGGAGTCAATGCAAGTCTAGCGCAATAGGGGTCCAAATCGAGGTGGCGACCGGCGATGACTCTCTGGTGCTTGATGGCAACATATTAGTTCACGAAGAGAAAGGTGGACGTGATCTTGAACCACAGCTTCATCACTGGCAGTCTCTGATGCCAAGGAAGCAGGTGGTGGAGGCTTCGTGGTTATGGAGGAATTGAAAGTATACTCAGTACCTTCCATGTACTCGTACCATTCGTTAGCCAAAGGGTAGTTTAAGTATTGGAAGATTTTGTTCAATAGAACTCCGTAGGGGACAACAACAATCCTAATTTTTCTCTAGAGATGGCACTAAGCATGTAGTGAAAGATTAGTCTAGATAGATTTACCTTCCTCTTTGCCAATAGATAGAAGAGTATCATACAGTTCATCCCAACCAGCAAGTTGGGTCCCCTTAGTCTTAGAAGAAGAGAAAATTGAATGATCGTGAAAACTTACTTTGCTTAGAGCTTAGCAAGGCAATTGTTATCTCACTGGGTTGGTATATGGTAGAGCCAGTGAGACATCTAGATACTTCTCAGCTAGACTCTAAGATGTAGGTAAAAGAGTGCACTAGAAGGGGGGTTGAATCATGCTTTAATGCTTTCTTCAAATCTGAAACATTTCACAAGAGTACTATCAAGCTCTAAGCTTGAAGTGCAATAGAATCATGGTTAACAGTATTAGAAAGTAGATTTCTTAACTATTACTAATGATGCATCTCAAATAGTAAGTTAGTAATAATTAAAATACAAAACTTTCAGCATAATATTCAGAGATAAGGATGAGAAAGATGACACAAATATTTTTATATCGGTTCAACGAAACCTGCCTACATCCAGTACTCAACACATGTTGAGATTCCACTAACAACAACTTTCTCAACCAGAGAAAGTAAATTGGATAGTCTTTACATGAGCCTTCCTAAGCTCTCAATACTAAACAGTAGATAACCTTTACTGTCACAAACTGAGTAGTTCTATACTAGCCTCTCCAAGCTGAACTGAGTAGTCTTGAACCAGCCTCTCCAAGCTGAACCGTGACTAGTAGATAACTACTATAACCATGTTGCGAGTAGTTCTTCCCAGCCTTTCCAAGTTGAATTGAGATGAGCAGAACGCCTCTGCCATCGGTTTGCAAGAAGTTTTACCTTAGCCTATACAAGCTATGTCTTACTCTGATCACTACTGGATCAATATTACAAAGGTTATGTGTTTGGGTTGCCACTCAAACTAACCCACACTCAATTTTCCTTACAAATATTCAATAAAACAGATATGGAAAATATGAGCGGCTTTTTTCCTATATCTCTTACAAAGAAAAGCATACACCATGCTAAGCATTTTGAAACAAGATTTTTACACTTCAAGGAAACTGATTATATATTATGATGAACATCACAAGAAGTGTGGAGAGATTTTCTAGAGTTTCTACTCTTATGCCTTCAATTCTTTCATCGGCTTTCAATCATAACATCTCCATTTATAGTGGTCATTCTTCATGACCATTGCCCTTGATTAGATCTCTAAGTGACACGTGTAGATCATCTATTGTGTCTTGGAACGTTAGTCTAGAAAGGTAAGCTGACAGACTTGTCACATTGGTTGCAGAAGTCATTGTATTGGAGAGGTTTTTGATGTCCCTCTTTCTTTTTACTTTCTGATTGTGGTTTCTAAACTCCTCATTCTAGAAGCTAGGATTATTGACCAATCAAGCATAAGAGATGACATACCAGTTATAAAACTAGATTTGACTTGAAATTTGAAATTTGAAATTCAAATTTCCCACCATTTCCTATAACATTCAGTGCTTCACAGTTAAGTGAGCTTTTTAACATGCATAATCAGTCCCTTGATAATTCTTCAGTCTTCCAGTCTTCAATATTGGCTTTTTAATGATGAATGATTTGCGATTATGATGATTGTCGACCAAGTAACACATTACTTTCAAAGTTTTCATGATTTCCTCATTCCTCAGTGTACTTTTTGATGTCCCATGTTACTTTTTGAAGACCCTTTCCTTGGTTTCTTATTCTTGTATTGATCTGCTTCATTCCTTGATGCATGTAAGTGTTCTTTACACGATATAATATTCACTTTGTTTAAGCACATTCTCTTTCCTTGAGATAAAACATGTTTGCACATGTAAAGTGAAATTATTCTTGCTCAAGTCCATATAATGCACTTTGGAAAATACTTGTTAATCTTAGTTAAGAAACTCAAGGTAGCCATTGGTTGTTCTTTAAAATATTTTCTTTAAATTGGCTTTGTTGTCATTCAAAACATTAAAGCTCATACTTTTTGAAGAGTTCTGGAGCTTACATATCTCCCTTTTTAGTGATGACAAACCAATTTGAAGAAATTTTTTTGAAGAGATGTTGAAAGAAATAATTAAAAATATATCATGATAAAGACATTTACTTTCAATGCATCACGATTCCTAAATCTTAGCAAGTCCTTTTCTGAAGGCATGATTGGATGTATTCAAGAAAATTTTGAAGCCTTAAGTTAACTTAAATCAGACCGTTTGGTTTATGATGATGTTTTCTAATTTAATTTAAATTAGAATATTTCTTGAAATTGTATCACAAAGATACTAAAGCAGATGTTATTGTTTAAGTTCAATTGTACCAACAGCTTGATCCTTGTCATAAACGACTTCCTAAAATTTAAGTGTGCTTGAATAAATAAACAAGTGATAGTTGTGATATTCTTTCTCGATTTAAAATCTTATTTAGCACATTCTTTTCCTACGCGCCTTTTTCAAAAAATAATGCATGTATATATATATTGTAGTTTTTGATGCTCAGAGAAACTGTAACGCCCCGATTTTCTGTTAGAGTGAAAATGACCAAAATGCCCCTAAGGTCATTTTTGGCCCGGAATTTGAGGAAAGCCGGTCCGACAATACTCAAAGGGCAAACTCAATGTTGGAAGGGGATTAGTTGGCTTGTTTACCTTCTCGGGATTGAAAATCTCATTTTTTGAGTTTTCAGGTCAAAATGACCAAAATACCCCTGTGGTGTTTTACCTGTTTGCAACTGCCGGATGAACCCAAAACTTCTCTAGATGGTTTTAAAATGTGTTTTTATGTATTTTGTGACTTTAGTTTTGGTCCCAGAGGTCCCGGGCGAAATTAGTGCAAAATTACGATTTTGCCCCTAGTTTTGTGTTTTTGAGCTTAATCGCATGATTAAGCAAACCTAAGCAATATTAGGCTCTAATCGAAGATTAATTAATTTCCATAATTAATCTTGAGTCAAAATAATTTATTAAAGTTGATTAGAACCTAAGAATGCTTAATTACAACTTGAAATCTTATTTTAAATTCAAGATTCCTAGTCATGGAATCTTGAATAGTATTTTCTCTTTCCAATTCCTCAAATCATGGAAATTTGTCTATCTTGTTTACTCATAAAATGAATTTTAAAATCTCTACATGTGTATGAGCACTCCTAATCTTGTCATAAAATCCCTAAACCTCATTCTTAGTTACCTAAACTTAAGCTTAATTATTCCTAACCTTGTACTTAAGCTAACCTACACTTAAACCTATCATTAACGCCCAATTACATGGAAGATTTTTTTCTCTCCCCTTGGCTGCTGCAATTTGGTCGAAGCCACTCTTCCTCATTTCCATCACATGTGTAAAATTTTGACACACCAAGACCATGCTTCCAACTCATATACACCATATGAATAACTACATGAAATAAACCATTTTCCTCATTTATTTGTGGCTGAAAAACTTCCAGCCATGTCTAGCTTCTAGAAGACTAATTTCATTCAAAATCAAAAGAAAAGCTCACTCAAATCCCCTTACTTGAAGCCATACTTTGTATCATAACCTCCATACTTCAAACCATGCTTGAATGACAAGTTGTAAGAGATATTTTCTCTTCCTTTTCCCTCCAATTGCTACGGCCAGCCTTCCCCCTCCATAAGCTCTCATTTGTTTTCATTTTCTATAAATACCTTGCCTAGAAACATATGCAAACACTTTAGCTCATTTGAACACTTTTAGTTTTCTAAGCTTTCTTTGTGTTCTCTCTTTTTCTCTCTAAGTTCCAAGAGAGTTCTCTCTTGTTCTTCATCTCCATCTTCATCATCTCTTTACCTTATCATCATCTCACAACCTTCAAACACCACCCCATAGCCTTGAAACACCTCCTAAGCTCTCAAACACTTCATCTCAAACACAACCTCACTCAAAACACACCTCCTTATCTTCCTCACCCCCTTGGTCGAATCATCATCAACATCCTTGGAGGAGTTGTTCATCTCTTTTTCTTTCAATAATTCAAATTTTCATCTTCACTCTAGGTAGGAGTGTTTTTCTAAATTTGTTTCTCTTGAAAATGAGTTTTCCTAGCTTTCTCTTGGACTTTCTTTTTGAAACTTTCTTTTCTTTCCTTATCTTGTTTTCGGCCATGAGGCTTTGATAGGTATACGATAGCTCAATGATGAGAGCTCCTAGATGATGACTATGTGTTCATCTCAAAGGAACCTCTAGAGCTTGAGCTTTTACTTTCTTTAAGTCTCATCTTTATTTTCTAACTCAAAATGATTTTTTGCTTAAGAACACCTTTACTTGTTTTGCTATTTTGGTTTCAGTTTCCTCATTTCCTTTCCTTTAATATTTTGATTTTGGTTTCCTTTTCTTTGTAGACTTGTGTTTCATTGAAAGTTTGTTTATTTTGGGCTTGATGATGATGTTTAAGAACCTCGTAGTTCCCTTGAGAACTTGGTTCAAGAACTCTAAAGCTCTCATTGTGATGAGATAAGTGTTGGGTTGTATTTTTAAAGTCTTGTAAGAGCTCTAGATAAGATTAAAATGAATATTGCATCCATGTTTATGTTTATGTCTCGCACATCATATTTACTTTCCTTGCTATCACTAAGTATCAAGATAATAACTGAACTTGCATTATCATGTTTATGTTTCAAGCTTTGCATTATCATGTTTATATTTCAAGTCCTCACTTAATATACCAAAGATAATAATAAGTTGTATCTCATGTTTATTTTATGCTCTCACTTTGCTTCCTAATGCAAGCTAAAACTAGTGCATGAGCATGTTTATTTTTAGGTCATCACTTAAGAGAACCGAGAGCTCAAAAGACTTGCCCATTATGGTCTCAAACAAAGGCTTGAAAATATTTATTTCTTTAGCTTGAGATTTCGGCCCCTAAGGAGTTTTATGTGTTACAAGTATTGAAAACTATGTTTTATAATTTTTCTAAGCTTATATGAGTTCAAGGAATGTATAGAACCAAGTTTTATTAATTTAGGACCTCTTGAGATGAAATTGATTTAGCTACTGCCCTCACAAGTATTTTGTTGATTTTAGATGATAAAATGTTTATAAATGAGTTTTGAAAGTTTGAAAAAGGTTCCAAGAGAAACTAGTATTTTATGTGCCTTAGAAATTATGTTTTATGCCTTTTTATGGAGATGTATGTTTCGGTTCTGCCTTGCTGTGTTTGGCCACTATATATGCTGTTTTGATGATGATAGTATGATGATGTTTGAGTATAATTGATGCTAAAATTCATACGTGAAAGATTAGAGAAGTTAATAACTAGAAAAGGATTAATTTGAGAGTTTTAGATCCTTTAATGTTTGATTTTTCTGGATTCTGTCCAGCAAGGTTTAGAATTGATAATTATGGTTTTAAATTAGTTTAAATGTGTAGGAATGACTCATAAATGATTTAGGACTTGATTTTGATGCCTTAGGAGCAAACCGGACTTAGAAAGGGTCATTGTTATAACTCCTAGGTACCCGTAAAGTTAGAATTTTAAATTTTGCATTCTTGAGGTTTAGAGAAGTTTATGATCATAGTATGGAGTGAGGAATACTTAGATTTGAGCCTATAGGTAGCCAAGAGATTAAGATGTGATGATTTATAACTTCGATTGTGAGTTAAAGACCTTAAGGGTCAATGCATAAGATATTAAGAAATTGTTAATGCTATGATATTTATATGATGCATGAAGGAAATGATTGTTTGAGATATGAGTTTATCATAGCATGAGGTTTAAATGAGGAATATGTTGTGTGATTAGCTTGTGGCATAAGTTTCAGTTTGAAGGAAATTCGGCTTAGTAGCTGTTATGATGCCGAATTTCTATCAAACCTTAAAGGGTTGAAGAAATGTTTTAAAGTGTCACATGAATTGAAAACCCTGGGTGACACCGGTTCGGCCGAGCACCCCCAGGAGAGTTTTATGTGACAAAGCACTAAGACGCACTTTCCTGGGTGACACTGGTTCGGCCGAGCACCCCTAGGGGAGACAAATCTGTGAGGGTATGAGTAGATGCAGCCTACCAAAGCGGACAAATTGCTGTGGCTTGATGCCCGCAAAGCGTTTCAAAGAGGGTATATCCTAAGAGAGGTGATCCCTGCCCCCTACCCGTACTTGCGTAGTTGGGATTATTTTATTATGTTTTGCTTATTCAGATAATAAACAAGAGCTAGTGATGACTAGCTGAGGTATGAGCTCATAACCTAGTTATTTTAGGGTGGCCTTATTATGCTAAAGTATCATGATTGATGTCACGAAGTTGAGGAATGATCCACTTGAAAGTTATATGCCCTTTATGCCACTTGTATGCTTCTTGAAGTTGCTATTCAATGAATTATTTCATTGAGGCATTGCCATGCATTCATGTTTTAATATGTTGTATTGATAACATCAAGATGCATGCTAAAAGGAATGAACCTTGGATAATTGATTTTATAAACTCTAATAATGAACCTGTTATGCATGCCTACCTTTTATAATTAAACCCAAGGTTCTTGAGGATGTGAACGATGTAACCCTAGGATAGGAGATTCCTACTGAGATTTCTTTAGCAAGAATTCTCACTCCTTTCTCTTCCTTCTCCTTCTTCCGTCACATCTTCAGAGAGCGATGGCGACGTTCGTGGTCTTTGTTGACACACCTACTTGGGAGGTTCACTATGACCCAGACCATGGGTCATATCATTTTGAGGGGCAGTGCATGGTGTGAGTCTTCATGTTCATTGGACGCCCCTTCGCACATCCTGTACAAAGCTACTGTTTCTCCCCGATGTCACCCTACGATGATGCGATAGTTTTTGAGCGCGCCCGGACGCGAGACGAGAGGATTCTGGGATGTGCCTCGGTCTCCTAATTCAGAGGACGACCCTTCCGAGGACCCGCCGATGCATATGTATAGTGAAAGCTTGCTCCTACACCTCAGTTCGTGCGAGGCAAAAGCGAGGAGACTGTTACGCAGCCGAGGCTGGCTAGGCGAGCCGAGAGGCACCCCTATCAAGGAGCTCACACTCAGTCTTCACGTGTACCCACTCCTGCCGCCCTGCGTCCATGGATCAGTTACACTCCACTTTTCTCTGGGTTCCAGTAGTAGACGTCCTAGGGGAGGCTTAATGCACACACTCACACATAGACTGGATAAACCTGCTTTTGTTTTGAGGTTATCCATTATAGGTGCACTCGGGTAGTGATGGTTTACTTTATGTTACTTTATGTTTCCCTGTTTCTGTTGTATTTCCTTTTCCGCTGTATTACAAGCTCTGCCCGTCCCTATGAGGGTATGACTACATACGTATTTCTAATTATGTTATTAATGAAATGTTTCTGTTATTATGGTGGTCATTGCTCTGTTGTTACTTGTTCTTAATTTCCATGTTACTCTCTACTTGCTAATCGTTTTTTATATTTCTGTCTTACGATTAGACTAAGAACGCGGCTCTCACTTTGTTTTATGTTTTGAAAAAAAAAAAATTTACCCGTAATTTTCGCTAAGTATTTTAGTAAAGTGATGAGACTAAGAAGTAATAACCTAATGTTTAACCTAATATGTTCTAGAGAGTTGGGTTAAAAATTAGGGTGTTATGGAAACCTTCACATAAATAATATTAGTGCATTATAAAACGAGGTTTTTGAAGCTCAATTAGGGATCCAACCTAGTTTTATCAGAGCATTAAGCACAAACGAGCTGATTGTTATGAGCTAGAAAACTCTTTACATAAGTATTAGAGCGTGAAAATACTTTTTGAAGATTTTTCTCTCAAAACTGATATGTACTTAAGCAAGCTATGAGTTTTTTGCTCACTAAAACACATACGAATCAAAATATAACACATTGTATGACTTATAAGCATAGCACACTTGAGATTATTTGAAATTAACTAACTGATCATAGTTGAAGTAGAAGCATTTAAAAATAGGTTTCTGAAGATGCTCAAAATTTATTCACAACTATGTTTGATCAAATTAAATAGAGCAATACATGTGTCAAGAATAATGTGTTTTATAAAGACGGGCATTTTAAGCAAGATATACATATCTAAGCACATCAATTGAGTATGAGTATCCAAGCAATAGTGAGGAGATTTTGTGCTTCTTAAGGATACTTGCTAGTGCTAATCATGGATATATCAATAAGCCAAACTTCCAGCATATATAAATATAAAATTAGTCAAATCCGAGCAATTGCTTAGGAGATCAGAAGCATACATCTTATAAGCATGATTTATGATTAGCTAAGCATGATAAATAGGCATCAATATGCATTAGAGCTTAAAAGAACCATCTATGTACCAAAGCATAAAAAGACTTAAGTAGAGAAAAATTAAACCAAACATGAACACAATAGATAAGTAATTTTAACAAATTATATAGCTCAGAAAAGGAAAATTGTCAAGTTATAAAGGGAAATAGTTGAAGCATAAATAATTTCCAATCAAAGAAAAATATATGCAGCATGCTAAAAACAATTCTGAGCTCCCCTTTAGCATATGCCCCTCCTGAGTTCCTCATCGAAGCTCCCCCTAAACTCCATAGCACATATTTTCTTCATTTTCGTTGTCCCTCTTTTGTCATCATCAAAGGAAGGTGTGTAAGATGTCAAGATCATCATCTTCAACCTCTTCATCTCAGTTCTTGTAAAATTTCTTGATTGGTCTGAAGAATCTGAAGCGATAAGTCTTCATGATTGCATGACCTTTTTTCCAAATCACTCAACCTATCAGCAATGATTTGTTGATTTTCTAGCAGCATTCATATTCGAGGAGTGATTTGAGAAGGCATAGGCTGAGGATGACTGGTTGAAGGTTGGTTATTCTTGGGCTAGATTTGAGTTTGGAATAGGTGGTGGAGCTGGAATAAAGGATTGTTTGACATGAATAGGGGGAGAGTCATCAGCTAGTGTAAATTCGGTCTCAAGAACCATGTTTCCCGTATTATCGTCTTATGACTTCCTTTTTGTGGATGAGGAAGGTTCTTCTTTTTTCTGCCAAATTCTGCTTCCTTGATCAGTCCCAGATTCTGTAGGTTTTGACTATGGATTAGGTATTTCTTCACAACCGATGTCAGTTTGGCGTTTGTAGAATCTTCTGAGCTGCTATCCAGATTGGTTATCATTCTCTTTTCCTCGGAGCACTTAGAATTGTTGATAGCTTTTCTCATCTTTTTGAAGTGTTATGCAGGAACACTAATGGATTTTCTCTTAGCTTTAAAGGAAGATATGGTATAGTCAATTCCAACCATATATTTATACCATTCATTTGCCAAGGGATAGTTTAGGTGTTCGAACACTTTGATTAACAACATTCTATATGGAACAGAGGCAGATTCTATATTTTTCTTTTTAGCGACAGTAGCATCAACCATGTAGTCAAAGATAAGTCTGGGCAGATTAACTTTCCTTATTGCTAGTAAGCAGAAGAGCAACATTAAGTCTATCCCTGTCAATGAGTCCATGTTTCCTATTCTTGAGAGAAGAGAAAGCTGAATAAGGATGCAAACCTGTCTGGCTCTAGAGTAAGCATAGTGATGGTTATCTCCCTAGGTTAGTGCTCTCGAGAATTTGTGAGGCAATTTGAAACTTCTTCTACTAATACTCCAAGAGTAGTGAACCAATTTTTATTAGATGAACATTGGACTTCCTCATCATGTGCATGGATGATATGGGAGAGGTCATTTGTGCTCAATTCCAAATCTACACCTCTCATATAGGAAGTGAGTACAGAATCAGTTATCTATTCCAATTAGGAATAGAAGGCTGTTACCATTTTAGCAAATATTCTATTTGTGATGTTGAGGAAACCTTCCTAGCGTTGGAAGGAGATGATTTCTTGCAGCATCATGAAAAGACCCATTAACTCTTTGGTGAGGCTTTTTCCTGGCGCTATAGGATGAGATGCATAACTGTTGGCATAGTATTGTTGATGAATGGATTCATTATACGTCTAAAGTATTCCCAGATCGGCAACATTATAGTCGAACTTCTTTCTTTCAACCATGTTTGAGATTATTTTGAAAAGGAAGATTGAAAAAGAAAGGAATGGTAGAAGAGGAATGATAAGAGTTTTGTCATATGATGATTGATTTGAGTTAAAAAAGAATGAGGATTTGGAGGAAAGAGAATGCGAAATGATTTGAGGAAGCGTTTAAAGGAATATGAAGGTAACAGATACACCTTGTAAACTCTGGGGGTTTATTTATATGATGGGATGTGACTAACTGAGGTGAGCTAATTGTGGGAGAGAGAGAAACAAAGAGACACGAGAGGATTATATCGCCCTTTTGTCTTTAATCAGTACAAGTGATTTTTGACTCTTTATATTTACTTTCTGAGCTCTGCTTCACTTTTTGAGCCCTTGAAGTGTTATGATGTTTCGATTATCGAGTCATCTTTACACTCTGACTTTCATAACACCAAGTATTCCCAGATTTCTGAACTTTTCTCTTCTCTTTACTATTTCTTCTATTTCCTAAGTTGTTGATCACATCTTTTGATTTTAAATGGATGAGCTGGTCTTCCAAACTATTGTCTTTTTGTGATCTTTAGATCAGAGCCATGTTGAGGAGAATACTTAGAAATGTTATGCATACATGCTTATGCATTTTTCAAAAATTTTTGAAAATATTGAACTAACAAAATTGAATTGTAAATGAATATGTCTGACATTCTTAGTCTTCTCAAGCATTAGTCATAAGAGATATTTATGTCAAACAAATTTGTCAATGAGGGCATAAATATAAGGTTCTGAAAAAATTTTCAAACAAGACCAACATCACTAGTATTATTTACGAAGGTAGAGATTTAGAAGTACCTCAATTTATGATCTTCTGGCTGGTTTCTTATTCGCAGCATCTGGGTGAGATAAATTTCAGCTATCTCCATTTTTACCTTACGCATTAGAAGTATGCTTTTCCTCTTTGCACAGTCAGGAGTCTTAAGTCTCTCAAGAGAATGGTAGCATTTTGGAATCTCAAAGTTTGATTACTCAAATCTTTTTCCATATATTCGGGTACAATGATGGAGATGAAAGCACAATTTGACATAATTATTAAAAATGACATGTTCCCTAGAACTTTCATATTGCTCTTTTTATAGTTCAGAAATGTCCCCCTGATTTGCTATGGTAGTCTTAGCATACTTTTTGAAGTATCTGAGTTCTGGAGTTTACTTTTTGAAGGTTTGGCTTCCATCTATTTGCTATCAGAAGTTTCCTTGAGACTCTTTCCTCGAGGCTTTCTTCCAATCCTAAGTGATAGCTAGCAAAGTTATTATTGGATACTTTTCATTAGAGAATTCAAGCCATTTGGAGATCTTGAGTATCCTGCTCCTAATTTTCTTTCTGAGCCATGGAAAATGTTTGAGATAGTTACTGTCTTTTGATTCTGGTACTCAACTTTCTTGAGTCCACCTTGGTTAGTTGTCTGGGGAGAGATTTCCTATACTATCTCAATAGATTTCTCTTTTAAGAATCAATTGTCAAATAGGTGTCCCTACTTATGATTGAGTGTAAAAGAGACTATGATGAAAAACCTTAGATGAGGCTGCATTACATTTTCTCTCCTATTTCCTTATGATTTTCATAATCAAACTTAAGCTATTTAATTTTGAGAAATATTGAGAAGAGAAATATGCAGGTTATACAGTAGCTTAATAAGCAGTGTGAGAAATAAAGGAACTGATAAAGGAGCTTTGCATATTCTAACCTTGTATTTCTTTGTCAGATCACTCTTATGTCATGAAATTTAGATTTTCTACATCTTTGGCCTTATCATGACTTACTGACCATTTCCTTTACTAGATTTTCCTTCCTCAGAAGAGGTATTGACAGCTTTTATTACTTTAGCTTTTTACTGCTTCTGATGTGAAGACTTTTAGGATTAAATGCTTTCTCCTTTCTATGGGATTATCATTTATTTTAGGAAGCATAAATTCTTCAGTATGTCCAGTTTATCCCATCTTAGCTTCGATTTTCTTTGTCAATCTGCTTCATTTAGATTCCATATACTATAGAGATTGCCTTGTCATATCTTGGAAGGTCATTAGGAGTAGATGGTCAGTTTGATGAGTGATCTTCTATTGTGAATGATTTGTGCCATTTTGTCCCTTTGATCTATGTCCTCTGCAATCATTGAATTACTCAACCCCTCAGAGGCCTGGCTCTGATACAGTAAAAGAGTACATGAGAAAGGGGTTTGAATTGTGCTTTAATGCTTTCTTCAAATCAAAAACATTTCACAAGAGTACTATCAAGCTCTAAGCTTAAAGTGTAGTGGAATCATGGTTAGCAGTTTTAGAAAATAGATTTCTTAACTATTACTAATGATGCATCTCAAACAATAAGTTAGTAATAATTAAAATAAAAACTTTCGTCATAATATTAAGAGATCAAGGAGAAGAAAGATGACACAAATATTTTTATACTAGTTAGGCCAAACTTATCAACATCCAGTACTCAACACATGTTGAGATTTCACTAACACTAACTTTCTTAACCTGAGAAAGTAAATTGGATAGTCTTTACATTACCCTTCCCAAGCTCTCAATCGTGAATTGTAAACAACCCTTACTGTCACAAATCGAGTGGTTTTGCACCAGCCTCTCCAAGCTGAACCAAGTAGTATTGAACTAGCCTCTCCAAGTTGAACCGAGTAGTTTTGAACTAGATTCTCCAAGCTGAACCGTGACTAGTAGACAACTACTACAACCACGTTGCAAGTAGTTCTTCCCAGCCTCTCCAAGATGAATTGAGATGAGCAGAACACCTCTGCCATCACATTGCAAATAGTTTTACCTTAGCCTCTCCAAACTATGTCTCACTCTAATCACTACTAGATCAAGGTTACAAAGGTTATATGTTTGTGTTGCTGCTCAAACTAACCTACACTCAAGTTTCCTTACAAATATTCAATAAAATAGACCTGGGAAACATGAGTGACTTCTTTCCTATATTTCTTACAAAGAAGAGTAGACACCATGCTAAGCATTTTGAAAGAAGAATTTTACACTTCAAGGAAACTGATTACATATTATGACGAACATCACAAGAAGTGTGGAGAGATATTTCCAGAGTTTCCACTCTTATGTCTTCAATTCTCTCATCGACTTTCAAGCATAACACTTCCATTTATAGTGGCATTTCTTCATGATTGTTGCCTTTGATCAGATCTCTAAGTGACATGTATAGATCATCTATTGTGTCTTGGATCGTTAGTCTAGAAAGGTAGGCTGACATACTTGTCACATTGGTTGCAGAAGCTGTTATATTGTAGAGGTTTCTGATTTCCCTCTTTCTTTTTTACTTTCTGATCGTGGTTTCTGAACTCCTCCTTCTAGAAGCTAGGAGTTGACCAATTAGGCAGACAAGATGACATACTAGTTATAAAAGTGGGTTTGACTCAAGATTTGAAATTTGAATTTCAAATTCCCTTCCATTTCCTATAGCATTCTGTGCTCCACAGTTAAGTCAGCTTTTTGACATACATAATCAGTCTTTTAATCATTCTTCGGTCTTTCAGTCTTCAATCTTGTCTTTTTAATGATGAATGATTTGTGATTATGATGATTGTCGACTATGTAACACGTTACTTTCAGAGTTTGCATGATTTTCTCATTCGTACTTTTTGACGTCTTGTGTTACTTTTTGAAGACCCTTTCATTGGTTTCTTGTTCTTGGATCTTCTTTATTCCTTGATGCTTGTAAGTGTTCTTTACGCAATATAATATTCACTTCGTTTAAGCTTATTCTTTTTCCACGAGATAAAACATGTTTGCACATGTAAAGTGAAATTATTCTCGCTTAAATCCGTGTAATGCACTTTGGAAAATACTTGTTAAGCTTAGTCAAGAAACTCAAGGTAGCCATTAGTTGTTCTTCAAAATATATATTCTTTTAAATTGGCTTTATTGTCATTCAAAACATTAAAGCTCATACTTTCTAAAGGGTTCTGGAGCTTACATAAAAGTTGTAAACCAATCTCCTTCATATGAGCATCTAATTCTGGTGGCAGGTGCTTGGATGATGTTGAAGATGTCAGTGATTCCTATTTGCATGTCGCTACCCATGATAGAGGTCTATTTTCAACACAGATTCAAACACTTGCACCAACTAGGAGTAGTAAGCAGTCACCATCTTAGTAAAAACTCAATTAGAGATATCGAGGAACATTTCCCATCCTTGCAAAGCAAGAACTTCCAGTAGAATAAGGACCTAGTTCATCAGTTTGCCATTTAGTCTTTTTCCCAGAGCCACTCTCCCATAAGAGTAGTTGTTAGCATAATGCTTCTACTGAAGAGGCTCTTGGTACATGAGAAGTGTTCCCATGTACGTGATGCTTCTATTAGAGAACTTGCCTTCAGCCATGGTAGGTGCGAGTAAAAGGGTTGAACTAAAAGTTTAAGGGTTTGAAGAGATGGTAAGAAAAAACAGTGAGAGTTGCAGAGAAGATAGGTTTGTTAGAGAAGATGAAATAGTTTTAGGTGAAGGTGAGAGTGTTTGAAGACAAAGGAGTATGGTGACATATGAGGAATGGGGAGTTTTTAAAGTGATGGGACATAAAGACTGAAGGTGAGGCAATGTGGGAGAGAGAAACTCAAAAAGAGTGGGAATTATCCTGCCTTTTCACTCATCTCGAATAAGTTGTTTCTAAAGCTTGGAATGACTTTCTGAGCTTTACTCCATTTTCTGAGCCAGCGAAGGCATACTATGAACTTTCACAACGACATTGCTTCTTTACTACTGATTCATCTTCATATTTTGAACCTTGTGTGACCTCATAAAACCAATTTTTGACTGTTTGATCTTCTTTCTGAGCTTAAAAATTGACTTTCTAATCATATTGACTGATTTTCTAGTCTTGCAAATTGATATTTGGTCTTGCAAACTGATGTCTTCATTTTTGCTTTAGTGTAGAACCCTGAAGGAGAGTGTCCAGAGATGTTTATGCATGAATACTTATATAGATTTTGAAAACTTTTAAGGGTCAAAAGCATTTTCAAGCAACTAAAATGATCTTCAGCTAATGGTTTTGTGCATACATCTGACACTTGGTCTTTAGTATTCACAAACATTAACTCAACATCTCCCTTGTGAACATGGTCTCTAATAAAATAATGTTTAACATCAATGTGTTTGTATCTAGAGTGTTGAATAAGATTCTTAGCAAGATTAATGACACTTGTATTATTACAAAAAATAGGATTTTGTAATACCTCAAGTTATAATCTTCTAGTTGGTTCCTTATCCATAGCATCTGGGTGCAACAATTTGCAATAGCTACATATTTAGACTCAGCTATAGAGATATCAATGGTGTTCTGCTTCTTGCATGACCAAGTGATGAAGCTTTTTCCAAAGAAACATCGGCATCCACTAATGCTTTTTCTCTCTACTTCGTCTCTAGCAAAGTCAGCATCATAGTACCCTACAATCTCACAAGATGTACCTTTCTGTACTATAAATCAAGATTAGTAGTACTGGATAAATGTCTCAAAATTCTTTTAACAACATTTAAGTGTGATTGTTTTGGGTTAGATTGAAATGTAGCAAAAATTCCCATACTCAATTAGATGTCTGGTCTACTTCCTGTAAGATACAGAAGTGAACCAATATACCTTTATAACTGCTTCCTGATACCTTTTCACCATTCTCATCAGTATCAATGATTTGATATGGAAGCATGGGGGTACTCATGGGTTTTGCTTATCCATATTAAACCTTTTGAAAAGCACTTTAGTATATTTTTCTTGATAGATCAAAGTTCCTTCCATTTATTGTTTTATTTGCAGTCCAAGGCAAAACCGAAGTTCTCCCATTATTATTGTAACACCCTAAATCTTAACCTAATACTACTAGTATGTATTTAGGTTAATCCTTAGAATATTACCTCATGGTCATATTCTTTACTTGAAAATACTTAGCGGAAATATGGGTAAAATTTTTCTTTTTGGAATTAAAACCAAAGTGAGAGCCACACATGATTCTTTGAATGGGAATTCATACAAGTCATATGATCAAATCATAAAAACACATAAACAACATGGATACACCAACTGATTATATATAGATAATGTGCCTACCAAAAGGCAGGACTATTCGGTACATAGAAGAACGCGATACAACTGAAAAGCAAATACAAGGAAATCATAAAAGAAAGTACAAGGAAACCATGAAAGCAACACCCATACCCATGTGCACCTAGAGTAGACAACCTCATATACAAAAGAAGGTTTGTCCTCAACTATGTGGCATGTGTGCATTAGCTATTACCCACCCTATGCACCTACTCCTGCTAGTCCGAGTATTGAGGGGTGGAATCGATCCACTGGCGAATCTCGGCAGGAGTGGTCGTGCGGATCATCGGAGTGTGTCCTCCGCGGCGAGGGCGTATGGATGGCCTACGAGCCAACCTCGGTTGAACCATCGTCTCCTCACTCCTGACTCTCATCGGTGGGGGAGCGGGGCTAGAGCTCCAACTGTACATATGCAAGGGCGGGTCCTCTGATGGATTCGTCTCCGAATACTAAGTCCGGGGCACGTACTCTGGGTAGTCACGTACGGCTGACGCCTCGGGCTGCATGCGGAGGATCTGCTTGTCGCGTGGTCTGGCTCGCTCAAAAATCGTGTTATGATGGTAGGGAGCAGTCGGGGTGAAGCGGTAGCTCCGTACTGGGTGCGCGAAGGGTCGTCCCATAAACATGAACACTCTGACTGTGCAACGACCCTCAAAATGGTATGACTCGAGGGCTGGGTCATGGTGCAGCTCCCACGTCGGGGTGTCGATGAAAAGTACGAAAGTCGCCATCTGAAGATGTAACGGAAGAAAAGAGAGGGAATGAGAAATATTCTAAAAGAATTCTCAGTAGGGTAATCCCTAACTAAGTGACATCATCACATCCTCAGGAACCTTAGGTTTCATTTCTAAAAAGGTGTGCATGCATGTAAACTTCTTTTAAGTTAGTTTTCTAAAGTATTAATTATCCAAGGTCCGTCATATTTTACAATGCGTCTTATGACTAAGCATGGGATACACTAATGATATGAATGCATCATAAAGATAAGCTAACCAACAAAGTCACAAAAACGTTATAATAGTGGCATAAGTTGATAGGTATAAATTTCATAATAACTTCCTTGGTTTTTCATAGCATATGTGACATTTCAACTTTAACTTTATCTCATGGGGCCACCCTAAAACATCTCCAGGTTATGAGCTCATACCTTAACTAGTCGTCACTAGCTCTTACTTATCCTATGATAAGCGCAAAATAATCCCGACTTAAAATACGGGCTAGGGGGCAAATTAAGGATCACCTCTTAGGGTCATTTCCTCTTTGAAACGCTCTACTAGCAACTAGTGCATAGTAGTATTGTCTGCTTTGGCAAGCTCTATGTCAATACCCTCACGGATTTATTTTCTTGGGGGTGCTCGGGTAAACCGGTGTCATCCAAGAAGGCGTCTCAGTGTTGTGTCACATTTAAGTTCTCATGATTTTTAGAAAGACCTTTTTCTACGTTCCTCAAATTTGATGGAAATTCGGCAGCATGACGGCTGTAGACCGAATTTCCTCAAATTAGCTTATGCCATGAAAACATATAGGACATACACAAACATTTCTTATGGGGTATAGCATATCATCATGTAAAACTTCTTTATAGCACATATCAACTTATCATAGACAAAACTTATGTATCATATATCATAAATTAAGCATCATAAAAACTCAAGATGTTTTAATGTCTTATGCATTGACCCTTAAGGTCCTTAACTCACGTTCTAAGTTATTAATCATCACACCTAATCTCTTGGGTACCTATGAGGTTATAACTAAGTATTTCTCACCTCACACCATGATCAAGAGCATCTCTAAACCTCAAGGATGCAGAATTTATAATCCCAACTTTATGGGTCCCTAGGAGTCACAACAGTGACCCTTTCTAAGTCTGGTTTGTTTCTAAGGCTTCAAGATCAAGTCCTAAACCATTTATGAGTCATTCCTACACATTTAAACTAATTTAAAACCATGATTATCAAATCTAAACCTTGCTGGACAGAATCCAGAAAATTCAATAATTAAGGGATCTAGAACTCTCAAATTAATTCTTTTCTAGTCTCTAACTTATCTTATCTTTCACATATGAGTCTTAACATTATTTTTACTCAAACATAAGCATATTATTATCAATAAGAAAGCACATACAGTGGCAAAATAATGGCAAGGTAGAACCGAAACAAACACTCTCCATAAAGGCATAAAACATAATTTCTAAAACACATAAAATACTAGTTTCTCTTGGAACCTTTTTAAAACTTTCAAAACTCATTTATAAACATTTTTAACATCTAAAATTATAAGAATATTTAAGAGGGCAGTGACCAATTCATCTTTGTCTCCAGAGGTCCTAAATTCATAAAACTTAGTTCTACATATTCCTTGTACTCATAAAAGCTTAGAAAAAGTATGAAACATAGTTTTCAATATTTAGAAACATCAATGCCTCTTAGGGCCGAAATATGAACCAAAGGAAATAAATATTTTTAGACCTTTTGTTTCAAACAACCATGGGCAAGTCTTTGAGCTCTAGGTTCATTAAAGTGATGGCATAAAGATAAACATGCTTATGTACTTGTTTTAGCTTTTATTAAAAAGTAAAGTGAGGGCATAAAATAAATATGAGATGCATCATATTATTATCTTTGATATTTAGGTGAGAACTTGAAATGTAAACATGATAATGCATAGCTTGAAATATAAACATGATAATGCAAGTTCATTCATTATCTTGGTACTTAGTGATGGCAAGAAAGTAAACATGATGTGCAAAGCATAAAATAAACATGATGCAAAGTTCATTTTATGGTTAACTAGAGCTCATTCAAGACTTTAACAAAGTAATAACCCAACCTATATCTCATTACAAAGAGAGCTCTAGAGTTTTTGAACCAAGTTCTCATAGGAACTATGAGGTTCTTGAACGTCATCATCAAACTCAAAGAAAATAAACTTTCTAAACAAAACCAAACAAAATCTCAAGGATCAAAATACCAAAACCGAAAACCTTACAAAAGAACAAGAAAATGAAACTAAGTCAAGTTCTTTATTAAATACCCAAAACCCCTATCTAGAGAAAAATCTCTAGAACGTGCCGGCCAACTTTAAGGTTGACAAGGGTAGGCTTGGGCTTTTAGAAATCCTTAGATTAATTTTCTTAAGTTGAAAAACCATGTGAGCTAAGTATAGTATAGATGAAGTTAAAGGAAAATAAAAACTCAAGCTCTAGAGGTTCCTTTGAGATGAACACATAGTCATTCTCTAGGAGTCCTCATCATTGAGCTATCATGTGCTCCTCAAGGCCTCATGGCCGAAATCACAAGGAAGGAAAAACAAGAAAGTTTCAAAAGAAAATCCAAGAGAAAGCTAGAAAGAACTCATTTTCAAGAAAACAAAGTTTAGAAAACACCCCTACCTAGAGTGAAGATGAAAACTTGAACTCTTTGAAAAGGAAAACAAGATGATGAGCTCCTCCAAGAGGCAAGATAGCTTCGGCCAAGAGAGGATGAGAAGGTTGGAGTTGTGTTTCAAGTGAGGTTGTGTTTGAGGTGTGGTGTTTGAGAGGTTTGATGATGGTTCAAGGCTTTGGGGTGGTGTTTCAAGGTTGAGAGATGATGATGAGATGAAGAGATGAAGAAGATGAAGATGAAAAGAAAGGAAGAACTCTCTTGAAACTTGAGAGAAAAAGAAATAACTCAAGAAAGCTTAGGAAAACTTGAAACTTACCAAATGAACTAAGGTGTTTGCATGTGTTTCTAGGCAAGGTATTTATGCTACAAAGTATGGCTTGATGTGAGTTAATTTCCTATCAATTTTTGATGAAATTAGGCTTCTAGAACCTTGACATGGCTGGAAATTTTCCAGCCACAAATAAATGGGAAAAATGGGTTGTTTTAATTATTTATTCATGTGGAAATTCAAGCTTGATTGAAAGTTATGACAAGGTATAGTGTATGTGACTTGAGGTATGGCCTTGGAGTGTTGAAAAATTGAACATGTGATGCATATGGGGAGGGAGAAGCTTCGGCGAACCAGACAACATGGAGGGAGAGAGGTTTTGATCATCTAATTGTGTGTTAATGGTTGGTTTAAATGTGTATTAGCTTAGGTACAAGGTTAGGAGTAATTAAGCTTAAGTTTAGGTAACTAAGAATGAGGTTTAGGGATTTTATGACAAGATTAGGAGTGCTCATACATCATTAAAGATTTTTAAACTCATTTATGAATAAACAATGTGTAACACAATTCCATGATTTAAGGAATTGGAAAGAGAAAACACTATTTAAGATTCCATGACTAGGAGTCTTGAAATTAAAATATGATTTTAAGTTGTAATTAAGCACTTTTAGGTTCTAATCAACTTTAATAAATTATTTTGACTCAAGATTAATCAAGGAAATTAATTAACCTTCGATTAGAGCCTAATATTGCTTAGATTTGCTTAATCACGCGATTAAGCGTAAAAACACGAAATTAGGGGCAAAGCCGTAATTTTGCATTAATTTTGCTCGGGACTTCCAGGACCAAAACTAAAGTCATAGTCTACATAAAAATGCCTTTTAAAATCATCTAGAGAAGTTTCGGGTTCATCCGGCACTTGCAAACGGGTAAAAGACCACAGGGGTGTTTTGGTCATTTTGACTAAAACTTCAAAACGAGATTTTCGATCCCGGGAAGGTACACAGGTCATCTAATCCCCTTTCAACATTGAGTTTTCCCTTTGAGTACTATCGGATCGGCTTTCCTCGAATTCCGGGCCGAAAATGAGCTCAGGGGCATTTTGGTCATTTTCACTCTAATAGAAAATCGGGGCATTACAATGCTCATCTTATATTCGCTTTGCATCAATTTTGAAAACTATTCACAAAGAGAATGATCAAAGGTGCCAAATATGATGTCATCAATATATATTGGGACTATTAGAAAGTGATTATTTTGTTCAAGAGTAAACAGGGTTGTATCAACTTTACCTCTCTTGAACCCATTCTTTAGTCAGAAAGTACTCAGCCCTTTATACCAAGCTCAGGGAGCTTGTTTTAAATCATATAGTGCCTTTCTTAACTTGAAGACATGGTTGGGAAGGTTTTACTTTCAAAACTACGAGGCTTCCTTAGAGAGGAATCCATTTAGGAACACAGACTTAAAATACATCTAGTATCCCTTAAAGGCAACAAGAGCAAGTAGCATTCTTATGGCTTCAAGCTTAGCTACTAGTGCAAAGGTTTCATCACAATCAATTCCTTTTTGTTGATTATATAACTTTGTGCAACCAACCTTGCTTTGTTTCTAACAACCTTTCCAACTTCATCGAGCTTGTTTCTGAGCACACATTTAGTTCCAATGATGGTTTTTCCTTTTAACTTCGTCACGAGCATCTAGACTTTGCTTCTATCGAACTGCTCCAGTTCCTCTTACATAGTATCCACCCAAGTTTTATAATTCAAAATGTCTTCAATGCTGTCAAGCTCGATGGTGGAAATGAAACCACATTTGGACATATTTCATTAGGAGGACCTCTTTCTCACACCCTTTGAGATGTCCCCTAGAATTTTGTTCTAAGAAACTGCTTTTATATTAGAACCTCTTTTTGTAGTTTTTGTAACCTTGATGTTCTTCAACTTCTCTTTCATCTTCAGATTGTTCTTCTTTATGCTTAGACATATCACTTTCTAAATGCTTTGGGGTTCTTAGTAACCTTACTGAATAGTCCATGTTCTGGAGCTTACTTTTTGAAGATTGCACTTTCATATGGTTGCTTTCTAAGGGTTCCTTGAGGTTCAGCTTCTCAAGGTTTTCTTCTAGCTCTTCAAGATCATCAGCAATGTCCTTATTGAGCTCTTTGAACTTGATGTGCATAGTCTCTTCAACGCATAATGTTCTTTTGTTATACACCCTGTAAGCTTTCCAGACTAAAGAACATCCTAAGAAAATCCCATCATCAGATTTAGAATCAAACTTTTCAAGTTTGTCCTTCGTGTTAAGAATAAAACAAGATGAGTCAAAAACATGAAAATAAGATATGTTGGGTTTTATTCCCTTCCATAGCTCATAAGGAGTTTTATTGATGATTAGCCTTAGAAAGATTCTATTTTGAATATAGCACGAGGTGTTTACAACCTTTATCTAAAAGCCTTTTGATAAACCACTTTCTAAAAGGATGGTTCTAGCTAACTTTTGTAAGCTTCTATTTTTCCTTTCTAAAACTCCATTTTGTTAAGGAGTTCTAGGTGCAGAGAACTTGTAAGAGATGTCATGTTTTTCACAAAACTCTTCAAAAACATGATTTTCTCCTCCAAGATATGATCTTATAGAGGTAATTTGAGAATCTTTTTCAATACAAACTCATTTCACAAAAACCTTGAATCTTTCAACTACCTCATCCTTAGATGCTATAAAGATAACCTATGTAAATCTAGAGAAATCGTCCACTATGACAAGGCAATATCCTTTGCTATCATGACTTGTGGCCTTGGTTAGTCCAAAGAGATCCATATGTAAAAGCTCAAGTGGCTTAGTGGTTGAAACTACATTTTTGTTGTGGAAAGCAGCCTTGGTCTGCTTGCCTTTCTCATATTAATCACAAGTTGAATCCTTATCAAATAAGATCTTTGGCAGGCTTTTAACAAACTCTTTCTGAGATAGCTTAGTAATAAGCTTCATATGAGCATGTCTAAGCTTTTTGTGCCACAGCCACTTATCATCCATGAAGGATGTAAGACATTTTACATCTTGATCTAGAAGGTCATCCAATAATAACACATTACTATTATCATGCCTTTTGTAACACCTTAACTTTCAACATAATACGCCTAGGACGCATAATGATTAATCATTAGTTGTTACTATTTCATCTCAGAACTTCACTTGATTTTAAACTTTGAAAATAAGCCTATGGAAAATATGACATTTTTTTTTATGAAAGATCAAACTATGAGTCATTTGCATATAAAGTATAGTGCATAAGTGTTCATCATATAATACGTGATAATAGTACATCTCATCCATCACATAACATGCATGCAAATCATATCAAAGCATAACACAAACTGAAGACATCATCATAGCATAACATTGACTTTAATAATATAGAAGTATTCCAAAAGTATAATATCATCACAAATATACCGAGCCCACCTAGAGAGGTTGAGCATACAATAATTCAAATGCTAAGCATAACTATGACATGGCTAAACCATTCATGGATGCACATCTACTAGAAACTAAGTTATGAGCATGCACGGAGACGAAACAACTTCTAAGCATTGCAAATAGGAAGGAATGTATCTTTGTTTCTGTTGCGTCACTCTGATATAGATGATAGTGCAACTCCCACACCAGCATCTCAAGGAAGTCCACGAACATTGTCATCATCCTTGTTTGAAGATGAAGATGGAAAGAAAGAGAGAAGTGAGAAACTTATACCAGAATCTCAGTAGGGTTTTCCATTTCCACACACATGTCATGTAACATTCTAATTTTTAACCCAATACTCTAGAACATATTTAGGTTAATCATTAGGTTATTACTTCTTAGTCTCATTCTTTGTTAAAATACTTAGCGGAAAATACGGGTAAATTTTTTTTTTGAAATATAAAATTAAAGTGAGAGCCACGTAAGTCAATAACGTGAACTAATCATACATTATAAATCATAAAGAATAATCACCATGTAAATGAACATCTAGCAAATGAAACAATCAACGACACATCAAAGGAAATATTTTCATTAATATCATAGTTACATAAAGTCACACCCTTATAGAATCGGTCTGAGCTTTCAATACAAGGAAATAACAGGAAAGTACAAAAGCAGTAAAGTACATGGTATGACAAAGAATGAGAGCTAACTACACTATCTTCCTATTAAACCCATGAGTGCTAAACTAGAATACCCCTAACAAAAGATATTGCAAGAGGGGAAATCCTCGTGATGGCTCAAGCACTTGATCAGCTCTCCAACAAAGTCTACTGGCAGCGAGAATGCTTGGGTGACGAAGGAATGTACCCAATGAACTGCACGAGCTCCTCAGGCATATGCAGATGAAACGGGGGTCAGGAGTGGCTTCCACGACATGGATGCATCTCCGATTGCCGAGCTTAACGGGGCTGAGTCTAACGGTGGAAATTTCTACCCGACCCGTGGGTTACCCGCACTACCCGCCCCGCTCAGGTCAGGTTTTAAACCCGTCCCACTCGAGTCGGCTTGATGCGGGTCAGGTTTTCTCTGCGGGTCGGAGCGGGTGCGGGTTTGGGGTGAACCCACCCCAACCCACCCCGCACCCCATATATATATTTTAAAAAATATTATTATTATACATGTTATATATATGTATATAAATATTTGTAAGATTATTATATAATTATATATATGTATATATTTTTTTTCTAAACACAATTACCTCATACCTAACTATATACCCTTCAATATGTGAATTTTAGTATTTCACAATGTCTCCACTCTCCAGCGCGCTTGGTAGCCTCTGAGCCTCATTTTTTAACACTAAAAAAATTAATATTTTACCTATACTAAACATAGCCATTCCACACAATCCTCACTATTACCAAGACACAACATCAAAAGTTCAAAACCTAATCTCACATTTTACTGATTGTGTAAGGAGCACCACTGCTGCCAAAAACCAAACCCAGCTGCCACAGCCAGATCTCGTCAGAGGAATAGGACCACCGCGCTACACCCGTGGCTACCACTACACTCGCGCCTGCTATCGCGCCACCTGCTGTCACACTTTCTGCCATCGCGCTATCCTGCCATCTCATCCTGCCATTGCCCCTGCTGCCATCGTGTCTTGCTGTCGCGCCTCCAGCCGTCGCGCCTCCAACCATCACATCCTGCCATCGCCGCTGCTGCTATTGTGAGAAGCTTGCAGCTGAAAGTGAAACTGAAAGGTAAGTTTCACAGTTCTCGGTTTCCTTTTTTTTTTAATAATTTTTGTTTGATCAATAAATTGATGAGTTGATGATGGATCTTCATTCCATTGTTCCTGATTTCCTTTTTTAGTTTTAGATATGTGGTGGTTTTTTAATAAATTTTTGTATTTTTTTTCAATATTATTGTTGTCTTCGCTTTTGGAGCACTGGGCAGGAGGCATGGGACACAACATTTTAATGATGGGGATCAAGGAGTTACGGAACAGATACTCATTCTATGATGGAAAAATAATGCAGATTAGAATATTAAAAAATAACACTGATAAGAATGGTCATCTAATCCTATTTTTAGGCCATTCATTCTTTTCTTTATCCTTTTCTTTTTAATCTCCATCAGACTGATTACAAGCGTGAGTTTGGTTAAAGATGAGTTTAGTTAAATTGTTCATCTATAAAGCCCTTTGCTTGGGTCTTAGTTTTGGTTTAATTTAGCTTCTTTAAGATCTGATTTCCTGTTCTGTTAGCTTCTTTTGTTAAGTTTTTTCTCTAGTTCAAGATGCAAGTATTCTGGAATCACATTTGGTTCTTCTTGCTTTTATGAATTTTGTTAGACATTGGATTTAAATTTTGGTCATATTCTAGTTCTTGTTTCAACTTATGGTTGATGCTATGGTTCTTGGTTTTATTAATTTTATTTTCAAATATTCTTCTTGCTTTATTAATTGTGTTAGACACTAGATTTAAATTTTGGTCAAATTCTGGTTCTTGCTTCAACTAATTGTCTGGTCTTGCTATTTTTTATTTGAATTTGCAGCTTTTTCAAATGGAGGCTAATGCAACAATGGCATGTGAGGATGTTTCTATGCCTACAAGAAGAGAAAATGTTGATCCAACCACAGGAGCAACATCTATCCCAAGAAATGAAAGTGAAACACTTGAAATTGAAGATGATAACAAATCTAATCTAAAGAGTGTTTATTGGCAGTATTTTGAAAGAAATAAAGTAGATGGAGAACGGACAGCAAAATCCCTTCATTGTGGCAAGGTGCTTATTGCAACTCAAAGGAATGGGACCAAGGCATTGAAAAATCATGTGCTTCACCATTGCAAGAGGATAAAGTTGGCCAAATCAAAACAATCAACTATTGCTGAATGTTTTGTGAAACAAGGCGAAAAAGGGGAAGAAAATTTAACATTTGATCTAGCATACTCAAGAAGGTATCTTGCCAAGATGGTTATAATGCATGAATATCCATTGAGTGTTGTGGAACATATTGCATTGAGAGAGTATTCTGCCTCTTTACAGCCTTCATTTATGGTGCCTAGTCGCAACACAATCAAGAAAGACATTCTTCAATTTTATGAGGAAGAAAAACTCAAAACAACTTTGTCATTGGACCAAAATGGAAGTAAGGTGGCAATTACAGCAGACATGTGGACTTCCAACCAAAGCAAAGGATACATGGTTGTCACGGCACACTACATTGATAGCTCATGGAATTTGCAGATGCGCATTTTGAGGTTTTTCTCTATTCCCTTCCTACACTTAACATTAAATCAATGGTTCTTATCATGTCATAATGTATATTTTTTCAAAATTTTCAGTTTTTCTTATGTTCCTGTGTAACGCCCCGATTTTTCTGTTAGAGTGAAAATGACCAAAATGGCCCTGAGGTCATTTTCAGCCCGGAATTCAAGGAAAGCCGGTTCAGCAGTACTCGAAGGGCAAACTCAATGTTGGAAGGGGATTAGATAACCTGTGTACCTTCCTGGGATCAAAAATCTCGTTTTTCGAGTTTTCGGGTCAAAATGACCAAAACGCCCCTGCGGTGTTTTACCCGTTTGCAAGTGCCGGATGAACCTGAAACTTCACCAGATGGTTTTAAAAGGCATTTTTATGTATTCTATGACCTCAGTTTTAATTTAGAAGTCCCGGGCAAAATTAGTGCAAAATTACGATTTTGCCCCTAGTTTCGTGTTTTTACGCTTAATCGCGTGATTAAGCAAACCTAAGCAATATTAGGCTCTAATCGAAGGTTAATTAATCTTGAGTCAAAATAATTTATTAAAGTTGATTAGAACCAAAAAGTGCTTAATTACAACCTAAAATCATATTTTAATTTCAAGACACCTAGTCATAGAATCTTGAATAGTGTTTTTTCTTTCCAATTCCTTAAATCATGGAATTGTGTTACACATTGTTTATTCACAAATGAGTTTTAAATTCTTTAATGATGTATGGGCACTCCTAAACTTGTCATAAACTCCCTAAATCACATTCTTAGTTACCTAAACTTAAGCTTAATCATTCATAACCTTGTACCTAAACTAATACACATCTAAACCTACCATTAACACCCAACTAAATGGTCAAAACTCACCTCCACTCTGCTGCCCAGACCTGGCCGTGAGCTTCCCTCCCCATTATGCATCACATGTTCAATTTTTCAACACTCCAAGGCCATACCTCAAATCACATACACTATACCTTGTCATAACTTTCAATCAAGCTTGATTTTCCAAGTAAATAACTAATTAAAATAGCTCATTTTCTCCATTTATTTGTGGCTGGAAAAGTTCCAGCCATGCATTGTTTCTAGAAGCCTAATTTCATAAAAATTTGATAGGAAATTAACTCACATCAAGCCATACTTTGTAGCATAGCTTCCATACTTCAAACCATGCTTCTATGACACAATCAAGGAGATATTTTCCTCTCCCTTTTTCCCTACATTTGCTACGGCCATTCCCTCCCCTTGGTGAGCTCCATGGCTTTGTTTTTCTATAAATAGGATGCTTGTGATAGCCTTGTTGCACCTTGAAGCATTTGCTAAGTTTAGAGTTTTAGAGTTGTCTTGCTAGTTCTTTCTTTTTCTCTCAAGTTTCAAGAGAGTTCTTCCTTTCTTTTCATCTTCATCTTCTTCATCTCTTCATCTCATCATCATCTCTTAACCATCAAACACCACCCCAAAGCCTTGAACCATCATCAAACCTCTCAAACACCACACCTCAAACACAACTTCACCCAAAATACATTTCCTTTCTTTTCTTTCCCCTTTGGCCGAATCATCACCACCATCCTAGGAGGAGTTGCTCATCTCATTTCCATCTTCAAGTCCAAGCTTTTACCTTCATCACAAGGTAGGGATTTGTTTTCAAACTTTGTTTTGCTCAAGAAAGTGTTTTTCTCTAGTTTCCTCTTGGATTCTTTTTGAACTTTCCTTTGTTTTTCCTTTTCTTTTCATTTCAGCCTCTAGGCCCTATTATGAGCATGATAGCTTGATTATGAGAGTTTCTAGATGATGACATTGTGTTCATCTCAAAGAAACCTCTAAAGCTTGAGTTTTCCTTTTCTTGTAACTTCATCTATATGATATCTAGCTCACATGATTTTCCAACTTAAGAAAATTAATCTAAGGATTTCTAAAAGCCCAAGCCTACCCTTGTCAACCTTAAAGTTGGCCGGCACGTTCTAGAGATTTTTCTCTAGATAGGGGTTTTGGGTATTTAATAAAGAACTTGACGTAGTTTCGCTTTCTTTCTCTTTTATATGACTTTCGGTTTTTGTGTTTTGATCCTTGAGATATTGTATTGAGTTGTTATCTTGTTAAAGTCTTGAATGAGCTCTAGTTAACCATAAAATGAACCTTGCATCATGTTTACTTTATGCTTTGCATATCATGTTTACTTCCTTGCTATCACTAAGTTTCAAGATAATAAGTGAACCTTGCATTGTCATGTTTATATTTTAAGCTATGCATTATCATGTTTATATTTCAAGTTCTCACTAAATACCAAGATAATAATGAGTTGCATTCATATTTACTTTGTGCTATCACTTTACTTTCTAATGGAACCTAAAATAAGTGCATAAGCATGTTTATTTTTATGTCATCACCTAAATGAACCTAGAGCTCAAAGACTTGCCCATTATTGTCTCAACAAAGTTCTAACAATATGTATTTTCCTTGGTTCATATTTCGGCCCCAAGAGGTCTTGAAGTTTCTAAGTATTTGAGACTATGTTTTATAATTTTTCCAAGCTTACATGAGTTTAAGGAATGCATAGAACTAAGTTTTATGAATTTAGGACCTCTTGAGATAAAGATAAATTGGTCACTGCCCTCTTAAATACTCTTATAATTTTAAATGTTAAAAATGTTTATAAATGAGTTTCGAATGTTTAAAAAGAGTTCCAAGAGAAACTAGTATTTTATGAGCTTTAGAAATTATGTTTTATGCCTTTTATGGAGAAGTATATTTTCGGTTCTTCCTTGCTCTTTACTGCCACTGTATGTGCTGTTTTAATGATGATAATGTGCCTATGTTTGAGTAAAAATAATGTTAAGACTCACATGTGAAAGATAGGATAAGTTAGGAACTAGAAAAGAATTAATTTGAGAGTTCTAGATCCTTTAATTATGTAATTTTCTGGATTCTGTCCAGCAAAGTTTAGATTTAATAATCATGGTTTTAAATTATTTTAAATGTGTAGGAATGACTCATAATTAGTTTAGGACTTAATCTTGAAGCCTTAGGAGCAAACTAAACTTAGAAAGGGTCATTGTTGTGACTTCTAGGTACCCGTAAAGTTAGGATTTCAAATTCTGCATCCTTGAGGTTTAGAGATGTTCTTGACCATAGTGTGAGGTGAGAATACTTTGTAACCTCATAGATTCCCAAGAGACTAGGTTTTGATGATCGATAACTTAGAATGAGAGTTAAAGACTTTAAGGGTCTAAACCGTAATTTCTAGAACCCCGTAATCACACAAATATAAAGCTGTCTAAATCTGCATAGTGCTGTTTGGATAGGTCCTTGAGCATAAAAATTAGTAAAACTTATTAGTTGTAAACCTATAGGTGTGTGAGAGGTTAAGAATAATACTAGAACAATTAGTTTACAAGTTTAAGACTCAAAAGATCCAAAGCATAACATACTATAGGTTTATAACATAATAAGCTTGGGAGTTTGTATGAATGATTGTCTAAGGTGTGATTATGTGATAATGTATATGCTATAGTTTTATGTATACACTATGAAGAAGTTTCATGTGATGATGTATATGCTATGAAAAAGATTTATGTGATGAATAATGATGTATCTATGAATTAACACTTTATGAGAACTTAAATGTGACACAACACTGAGACGCCTTCTTGGGTGACACCGGTTTAGCCGAGCACCCCCAAGAAAACAAATCCGTGAGGGTATTGACATAGAGCTTGCCAAAGTGGACAATACTACGATGCACTAGTTGCTAGTAGAGCGTTTCAAAGAGGAAATGACCCTAAGAGAGGTGATCCTTAATTTGCCCTCTAGCCCGTACTTTAAGTCGGGAATTATGTATGTTACGCTTATCATAGGATAAGTAAGAACTAGTGACGACTAGTTAAGGTATGAGCTCACAACCTAGAGATGTTTTAGGGCGGCCCCATGAGATGAAAGTTAAAGTTTACAATGTCCCATATATTATACCTATGCCAATGTTATAATGTTTCTTAGTTATTCTATTGTTTGGTATACCTTTTGATGCATTCATATCATTAGTATATTTCATGCTTAGTTATAAGATGCATTGTAAAATATGACGGACCTTGGATAAATAAATACTTTAGAAAACTAACTTAAAAGAAGTTTATATGCATGCACACCTTTTTAGAAATAAAACCCAAGGTTCCTGAGGATGTGACGATGTCACCTAGGTAGGGATAACCCTACTGAGAATTCTTTTAGAAAGATTCTCATTCCCTCTCTCTTTTCTTCCATCATATCTTCAGATGGCGACATTCGTACTATTCATCGACACCCCGGTATGGGAGCTGCACCATGACCCGGCACTTGGGTCATACCATTTTGAGGGTCGCTGCACAGTTAGAGTGTTCATGTTTATGGGACGACCCTTCGCGCACCCAGTCCTGAGTTACCATTTTACCCTGACTGCTCCTTACCGTCATAACGGGATTTTTGAGCGAGCTAGACCACGTGATGAGCAGATTCTCCGCATGCAGCCTGAGGGATCAGCGGTACGCGACTACCCAGAGTATGTGCCTCGTACCCAGTACTCGGAAACGGACCCATCCGAGGACTCGCCATCACACATGTACAGTTGGAGCTCCAGTCCCGCTCCCCCACCGATGAGGGCTGGGAGTGAGGAGACGGTGTTCCAGCCGAGGTTGGCTCGTCGGCCATCTATGCGTCCTCGCCGCGGTGGACATGCCCCGATGATGCGCTCGACCACTCCCGCCGAGATTCGTCAGTGGATCGACTCGACCCCACAGTACTCGGACTAGCAGGAGTAGACATAGGAGGGGTAGCAGTTAGTGCACACACGCCACATAGTTTAGGACAAACCTTCCTTTGTATATGAGGTTGTCTACTCTAGGTGCACATGGGTATGGGTGTTGTTTTTCTTGTATTTACTTTTATGATTTCCTTGTATTTGTTCTTTAGTTGTATTCTATTCCCAGATGTATCAAATAGTCTTGCCCTTTGGGTAGGCACATTATATATATATATATATATATATCTATGTTCAGTTGACGTTCCCATGATATGATGTGTTTCTTTATGCTTGCTTATATGTTTCGTTATGCTTCCTTTTAAAGATTCGTGCGTGGCTCTCACTTTGGTTTTAATTCCAAAAAGAAAAATTTTACCCATATTTCCGCTAAGTATTTTCTAAGTAAAAGATGAGACCAAGAGGTAATATTCTAAAGATTAACGTAAGTGCATACTAGTAGTCTTGGGTTAAGATTTAGGGTGTTACATCCTGCCCCTCACACAAGTAATGTGCTCATTCACACATTAATGAAGGTTTTGTTGGAATGGAACATAGATAGAAAATTATCAACCATTACATTAGATAATTGTTCTACTAATGATGATATGATAGAAGAGTTGTTGGGACGCTTGGATTCTAATTACTTGGTATTGAAGGGGAGATTATTGCATATGCGTTGTGCTGCTCACATATTGAATTTGATTGTGAAAGACATGGCTTAGATATTGTCAAGTAAAGTGTAGAGAAGATTCATAATAGTGTGTTATATTGGAGAGCAACCGCTAAAAGACATGAAACATTTATTGCTTGGTGTAGTAAATCAGGTGTTCCATACACAAGAAAATTAGTTGTTGATTGCCCAACTAGATGGAACTCAACTTATGTAATGTTAGAAACAGCTTCATTGTACAAAGATGTCTTCCCTCGTTTAAGACAAAAGGAGCCTCAATATAAAAGTGTGCCAAGTAATGAGGAGTGGGAACTTGCTAAGGACATATGTGGTAAATTGAAAGTGTTTTATGATGTCACTCAATTGTTTTCTGGTACACAGTATCCAATTGCTAATATTTACTTTCATAAAATTTGTGAAATAAAGATAGCATTGGAAAAATGGGCTTCTTCTTTTGATCCATTGATTTGTCATATGGCATGTAAAAGAAAGTTTGAGAAGTATTGGGATGAAGTTCATGGCATCATGGGTGTTGCTGTTGTCCTAGACCCTAGGTATAAAATTGCTTTTCTTGAGTACAAGTTCTCAAAATTATATCTAGATTCAATAGATTGTACAAAGCAAGTTCAAAGAATTCAATAATTATGCTATGACTTGATCATTGAGTACCTACAAAAGGCAAATACTTCAAGCTCAAATGTGCAAGAATTTTCTTCACAAAATCACAGTCTTTCAAAAGATCAAGATGATGATGTTGCTTATGAGTTGTATCTTAGGAAGTTGAAGAAAGCAAAGGGCTCACTTGTGAAAATTGAATTTGATTTTTACATTGAGAAAGATGTTATTCCAAGAACTCCTGATTTTGAGATTTTAGTTTGGTGGAAAGTGAATGGGGCCAAGTATCCAACTTTTCAAAAAATTGCTAGAGATATATTTGCTATCCCTGTGTCTAGTGTTGCTTCTGAATCCGCTTTTAGTGCCAGTGGTCGTTTGATTAATCCAAATCGTGGTAGTCTAAATGAAGACACAATAGAAGCTTTGATATGTTCTCAAAATTGGTTGTGGGCAACTTATGGAGGCAAAGGTAAATTTTTTTCATATGTTTTAGCTAATTGTTTTATTTCAAAGATATTGATATTCAAATGATGTTAATTGATTTATTAATGAATTTATCATGTTTAATTTATAGGAACAAAACCTGTTACTATGAATGATTATCGGACAGTTAATGATGAAGATGAGGATGTAGAAATTGAAGAATGATGATTTGAAGAACTATGAGGCTAGATGCCTAAACATAAAGTCATTATGATTTTGTTGTAATTTGATATTTGCTAAACTTGTTTGGAACTTAGTTGTTTTTCTATTAAGGATATTCTGTTATGTTTTTTTTGTACTGATGATTACTATTCTAGAATTTAAATATTAATGTTAGTATTGGTTGTATTTTATATTTTTGTGTTTGATTTTTTACATTTTAAGATAATTTTACAGTTTTTTTTTAAATAGCAGGGCGGGGTGGGTACCTGCGGGGCGGGTACGGGTTTAAACTTGTAAAACCCGTGGATAGGGGCGAGGCGGGTTAAGACTCATATTATCTAGTACGGGGCGGGGTCGAGTTGAGCAAAAACCCACCCCAACCCGCCCCATTGCCACCCTTAGCTGAGTCACCATATCCTTTCTACGACCACCAATGTCCATCGGTGCCATAGGAGCAGAGCCCTCTGAATAGATATGTGTCAGGGAGTCCTCAGATGGATTAGTCTCCGATTGCTGCAAGCGGGGAACATACTCGGGGTAGTCACGTACAGCAAAGGCGGATGGATGAGCACGACGAGTCTGTTCATCACGGGGGCGTGTGTGCTCGAAAATCAGATCATCATCGCCAAACGGGGCAGTAGGAATGAAACGGTAGCTGGACACAGGGTAAGCAAAAGGTCGTCCCATACACACAAAAACACATACAGCGCATCGACCTTCAAAGTGATAGGAGTGGTGATCCAGGTCATAATGCACCTCCCAGACCGGCGTGTCAACGAACAGGACGAAGGTCGCCATCGAACTCTGAAGATATGACAGGAGATATAGAGAGAAAGAAAGGGGTGAGAATCTTGCTAAAGAAACTCAGTAGGAACCTCCTATCTAGGGTTACATCGTTCACGTCCTCAGGAACCTTGGGTTTATTTTCAAAAGGTGAACATGCATATAGTGTTCCTTATTTAGGTTTATAAAACTAGATTATCCAAGGTTCGTTCCTTTTAGAATGCATCTTAATGTCATGAGTGCAATATATCAAAGCATGAATGCATAGTAATACCTTAAACAAATAACTCAACAAATCATAACATCAAGAATCATACAAGTGGCACAAAGTGGCATATAACTTTCTACTGGAACTTTCCTCAACTTTGTGACTTAGAACATCATACTTTAGCATTATAAGGCCACCCTAAAACATCATCTAGGTTATGAGCTCATACCTTAACTAGTCATCACTAGTTCTTACGTATCATCTGGATAAGCGAAAAACATAATAAAATCCCAACTCCTCGAGTACGGGTTAGGGGGCTAAGGATCACCTCTCTTAGGATATACCTTCTTTGAAACGCTTTACCAGCATCTAGTGCATGGTAATTTGTCCACTTTGGTAGGCTGGATTTACTCATACCCTGACGGATTTGTCTTTCTTGGGAGTGGTCGGTCGAACAGGTGTCACCCAAGAAAGCGTGTCTCAGTGCTTTGTCACATAAAAATCTCCTGGGGGTGCTCGACCGAATCAGTGTCACCCAGGGTTTAATCTCATATGATTCTTCAAAAACATTCTCAAGTCCTTTAGATTTGATGAAAATTCGGCAACATAATGGTTGTACACCAAATTTCCTTCAAACTAACTTTATGCCACGAAACTCATAACACATAAGTATTTCCTATTCAACTTTCATAACCATGCAAGACTTAATATCTCAATGAAACATTCACCAGATCATATATGTATCATCACATCATACTTGAATAAATAAACTTGTCTCATCGAGGAACCTAAGGTGTCTTATGCTTGACCCTTAAGGTCTTAAACTTGAAACTTAAATTCTCTAATCATCAAATCTTAATATTTTATGCACCTATAGGCTCAAAACTAATTATTCTTCTATTTATTCATAACTTAATCTAAAATCCATTAGTGCAGAATCCATAATTCATACTTTATGGCTATCTAGGGGTCGCAACTTTGACCCTTTCTAAGTTCGGTTTCCTCCTAAGGTACTAAAATCAATACCTAAACCAATTATGAGAGTTTCGTGCACATTTATACTAATTATAAACCATTTATACTAATTTAACTCTTGCTGGAACAGAATCCAGAATATTCATTTTCTAATGTTTCTAAAATTCTCTTTTTAATCCTTTTGTAGTTACTAGTCTTAACTTTCTCTAATTAATTCTAACCTCAAATATTCATGAACAAACTCAATTTATCATCATAAAATAATCATCATACAGTGAGCACTTCACTCAAACAGAACCGAAAATATAATCATCATATAATGCACAGTTTCATTTCTAACACACATAAATTACTAGTTTCTCTTGGAACCTTTTTAGAACCTCAAAAACTCCTTTGAAAACAATTTATTCCATTAGAATCATTATAAAACACATAAGGGCAGTGGCTATTTAAAAATGAACTCAAGGGAGATTTAAATCATAAAACCTTGCTCAAAGCATTTTTTGAGATCATCTAAACTTAGGAAAATTCATAAAACATAGGTTTTAGCACTTGTGATTAGGTGGATCTTATTCTAAGTTCACCATCATCACATGGCCGAAAATCATATGAGTAAAACACATACATTTCCAAACTTTGTTTGAGATAATAATGGGCAAGTCTTTGAGCTCTAAATCTCTTAGGTGATGGCATAAATATAAATATGCAATGCACTTTATTTTACTCTTTATTAGGAAGTGAGAGCTTAAAATAAATATGCTATGCACATCCATTATTATCTTAGAAATTTAGTGAAGACATAAACATGAACATGAGGATGCAAGTTCATTCTTTAATCTTTGAGCATTTAGTGATGACATAAACATAAATATGGATTCAAGTTCTTTTTATCTTAACTTAGAGCTCATACAAGACTTTTAGAGAAACATAATGTCAACCCAACACTTATCTCAACCAAACAAAGTAAGCTTTAGAGTTCTTGAACCAAGTTTTCAAAGAAACCTCATGGTTCTTAAACATCATCATCAAGCTCAAGGAATAAACCCAAAATAACACCTTCAAAGAACAAGGAACAAAAGAACCGAAATTTTGTTAAGCAAAAGAGGAGGAAACTACTTCATATTCTTTATTAAGTACCCAACACCCCTATCTAGAGGAAACTCTAAAACATGTCGGCCAACTTTAAGGTTGACAAGGGTAGGCCTTGGGTTTATTGAAAATCTTATGATTAGTTTTTCTTAAGTTAAAAACCATGTGAGCTAAGTAACATAGATAAAGTTCAAGAAAAGGAACAACTCAAGCTCTAGAGGTCTCTTTGAGATGAACACAAAGTCATCCTCTAGAGACACTCATTCTCATCAAGCTATCATGATCATAATAAGGCCTTGAGGCTGAAATGAAAAGAAAAGGAAGAAACAAAGAAAACCAAAAAGAAGATAAGAGAAACTTCAAGAATATGACATTTTGAGTAAAACAAAAACTTGAGAGCAACTCCCTACCAAGTTTGGAGATGAAAAAACCTGGTCTTGAGATGAAATGAGAAGAACAATCCTCCCCAAAGTGATGATGATGCTTCGGCCAAGAGGAAAGCAAAGGAAAGGAGATGTGTTTTGGGTGAACTTGTGTTTGAGGATGAGTGTTTGAGTGTTTAGGAGGTGATTCAAGGTTGTGGTATAGTGGTTTGAGGTTGTAATTCAAAGAGGAGATGAAGAAGATGAAGATGAAGAAGAAAGCTTCTTGAAACTTGAGAGAAAAAGGAAAGAACTCACAAGAATGCTAAGATGCTCAAACTTGCCAAATGAACAAAAATGAAAGCTCATAAAGGGGGGAGCTTGGTCGTAGACTATGAGGCATGGGAGGAGAGAAAATATCTATTACAAGTGGTCATTCAAAGCATGGTTGAAGGTAAGACAAGCATGAGCTTAAGCATGGTTTCAAGCATGGTCTTTGAGGTATTTTCCTTTTAATTTTGAAATGAAATAATTTTTCTAGAAGGGAGAGGAGGGGCTGACGGTTTTGGGCTGCAAGGAAGGAGGGAAAATATCTCATTCATGTTGTCATTCAAGCATGGGTGGAAGTATGATCAAGTATGGTGCAAGGTGAGGTGTAAGCATGGTGGAAGCATGGCTATGAAGTGTAAAACAATTCCAACATGTGGGAAACGAGGGGGAGAGGTTTGGCCATGCCATTGACAGCCCAAGAGAAGAGAAATTGTTTCATCTAATTGTGTGCTAATGATGTGTTTAGGTGTGTATTAGTGTAGGTGCAAGGTTATGAATTGCTAAACATGTGTTTAGGTAACTAAGAATGAAATTAGGAATTTCAAGACTTAATTAAGAAGTGCTCATATATTATTAGAGGAATTAAAAAACATTTTATAAATAAACAATTGTGAACACAATTCCATGATTTAAGGAATTGGAGAGAGAAAACACTATTCAAGATTCCATGACTAGAAATCTTGAATTTAAAATGAGATTTGAGTTTAAATTAAGCAATCTTAGGTTCTAATTAACTCTAATAAATTATTTTGACTCTAGATTAATTATGGAAATTAATTAATCTTTGATTAGAACCTAATATTGCTTATGTTTGCTTAATTACACGATTAAGCTCAAAAACACAATGCTTAGGGGCAAAATAATAATTTTGTACAAAAACTGCCCAGGACAACCGAGACTAAAACTGAGGTCACAGAATACATAAAAACACCTTTTAAAACCATCTGGAGAAGTTTCGGGCTCATCCGATGCTCGTACCCATGTCAAACAAAACAAGGGTATTTTGGTCATTTTGACTCGAAACCTCAAAAAATGAGCTTTTTGCTCTCGGAAAGATTCACAAGTCAACAAATCCCCTTCAAACATTGAATTAGCCCTTCAAGGACTGTTGGACCGGCTTTCCTCAGATTTCGGGCCGAAAATGACCTCAGGGGCATTTTGGTCATTTTTACTTAAACAGAAAATCGGGGCGTTACATTACTCCCCTCCTTAAAAAGAATTTTGCCCTTGAAATTCGTACCTTAGAATAGCTCGGGATACTTCAACCTTATCTTTGACTCTAACTCCCATGTGAACTCTTCAGTCTTGCCTCGTCCCCAGGCCACTTTCACCAAAGGAACATACTTATTCCTCAACTGCTTGACGCCGTGATCCGCGATCCTCGTAGGCGGCAGATTGAAAGTTAGGTCCTCCCTTAACTATACATGCTCTGGCTCTAAAACATGACTAGGGTCAAACTCATATTTTCTCAACTGAGAGACATGAAAGACATCATGGAAATTGGAAAGATTTGGGGGCAAAGCTATTTTATAGGCTACAGACCCAACTCTCTGAAGGATTTTAAAAGGACCAAGAAATCGGGGACTCAACTTTTTGACTTTCATGGCTCTCCCTATGCCTGTAGTGGGGGTGAGTCTAAGGAATACATGTTCGCCTTCTTGGAATTCCAATGGCTTATGCCTTTTGTCCATATAGCTTTTTTGTCGACTTTGAGCGGTTAAGATTCTATCCTTGATTCTCTTGATTTGCTCCGTCATTTCCCTCACTACTTTGAGTCCCAATGTAACACCCTAATTTTTAACCCAATACTGTAACGCCCCGATTTTTCTATTAGAGTGAAAATGACCAAAATGCCCCTGAGGTCATTTTATTGGACTGAGGAAAGCCGGTTCGGCAGTACTCGAAGGGCAAACTCAATATTGGAAGGGGATTAAAAGACTTGTGTTTCTTTCTGGGATCGAAAATCTCGTTTTTCGAGTTTTCGGGTCAAAATGACCAAAACGCCCCTGCAGTGTTTTACCTGTTTGCAAGTGCCGGATGAACCCAAAACTTCTGCAGATGGTTTTAAAAGGCATTTTTATGTAGACTACGACTTTAGTTTTGGTCCCGAAGGTCCCGGGGGAAATTAGTGCAAAATTACGGTTTTGCCCCTAGTTTCATGTTTTACGCTTAATCGCGTGATTAAGCAAACCTAAGCAATATTAGGCTCTAATCGATGGTTAATTAATTTCCTTAATTAATCTTGAGTCAAAATAATTTATTAAAATTGATTAAAACCTAAAAATGCATAATTACAACTTAAAATCATATTTTAATTTCAAGATTCCTAGTCATGGAATCTTGAATAGTGTTTCCTCTCTCCAATTCCTTAAATCATGGAATTGTGTTACACATTGTTTATTCATAAATGAGTTTAAAATTCTTTAATGATGTATGAGCACTCCTAATCTTGTCATAAAATTCCTAATACACATGCTTAGTTACCTAAACTTAAGCTTAATTACTCCTAACCTTGTACCTAAACTAATCTACACTTAATCCTATCATTAGCACCCAATTACATGGAAGATAAATCCTCCCCCATGCTATCTGAATTTTGGCCGAAGCCATGCCCTCCCATGTGCACCTCATGTGTGAATTTTTCTCACTGAAATAGCCATGCTTTGACCTTGCACAAACCATACTTTGAGTCATACAAACCATGCTTTCATCCATGCTTCCAAGGACAACATCTAGAAGCCTTTCTTTCCCCCCATTTTCTGGTCAGATTTACGCCAGCCCTCACCCCCATTTTCATGATTTATTTCATTTCAAAACTTGTAGGAAAATTACCTCAAATCACCATACATGTCATACCTTGTCATAGTTTTAATCAAGCTTGCTTTTCCTAATGAATAACCAAGCAAAATAAATTAATTCCCCCATTTATTTGTGGCTGGAAAACTTCCAGCCATGTCTCATTTCTAGAAGCTTAATTTCATCCACAATTAAAAGAAAAGCTCACTTAAAAACTCATGCCTAAAGCCATACCTTGTGTCATGAGCTCCATGCTTCAAACCATGCTTGTATGACACCATCAAAGAGATATTTTCTCTTCCTTTCCCTCTCAAACCACATGGCCAGCCCTCCCCCACCATGAGACCTCAATTGTTTTCATTCTCTATAAATACCTAAGCTTTAGAACTTGTGAGAACCTTTAGATCATTTGCACATTTTTAGTTTTCAAGTTTTCTTTGAGTGCTTTTCCTTTTTCTCTCTAAGTTCCAAGAGAACTCTCTCTTGTTCATCTTCTTCATCCTCATCTTCTCTTCATCTCATCATCATCTTACAACCTCTAAACACCACCCCATAGCCTTGAAACACCTCCTAAGCTCTCAAGCACCTCACCTCAAACACAACTCTAACCTCCTTATCTCCCCTTGGCCGAAACCATCAAGCCCTTGGAGGAGCTCATCATCTTGTTTTCTTTTCTCAAAGCTCAAGCTTCTTATCTTCACTCTAGGTAGAGGTGTTTTTCTAAACTTTGTTTCTTGGAAAAATGAGTTTCTCTAGCTTTCTCTTGGATTTCTTTTGAAGCTTTTCCTTAGTTCTTTGTTTTCCTTTCATTTCGGCCATGAGGCCTTGATTATGAGCATGATAGCTTGATGATGAGAGTTTCTAGATGATGACCTTGTGTTCATCTCAAATAAACCTCTAAAGCTTGAGTTTTCCTTTTCTTATAACTTTATCTATATGATATCTAGCTCACATGGTTTTTCAACTTAAGAAAATTAATCTAAGGATTTCTAAAAGCCCAAGCCTACCCTTGTCAACCTTAAAGTTGGCCGGCATGTTCTAGAGATTTTTCTCTAGATAGGGGTTTTGGGTATGTAATAAAGAACTTGACTTAGTTTCACTTTCTTTTTCTTTTGTAAGACTTTCGGTTTTGGTATTTTGATCTTTGAGATATTGTATTGGGTTGTTATTTTGTTAAAGTCTCGGATGAGCTCTAGCTAACCATAAAATGAACCTTGCATCATGTTTACTTTTATGCTATGCACATCATGTCTACTTTCCTTGCTATCACTAAATACCAAGATAATGAATGAACTTGCATTATCATGTTTATTTTTCAAGCTATGCATTATCACGTTTATATTTCAAGTTCTTACTAAATATAAAAGATAATAATATGTTGCACCTCATATTTATTTTATGCTATCGTTTTACTTTCTAATGGAACCTAAAATGAGTGCATGAGCATGTTTACTTTTATGTCATCACATAAATGAACCTAGAGCTCAAAGACTTGCCCATTGTTGTCTTAAACAAAGGTCTAAAAATATTTATTTCCTTTGGTTCATAAATTCGGCCCTAAGGGGTCTTGATGTTCCTAAGTATTGAAGACCATGCTTTATAATTTTTTCCAAGCTTTTATGAGTTTAAGGAATGCATAGAACTAAGTTAGAATTTAGGACCTCTTGAGACAAAGATGAATTGGTCACTGCCCTCTTAAATACTCTTATGATTTTAGATGTTAAAATTGTTTATAAAGGGGTTTTGAAAGTTTTAAAAAGGTTCCAAGAGAAACTAGTATTTTATGTGCTTTAGAAATTGTGTTTGATGCCTTTAAATGGAGATGTTTGTTTCGGTTCTGCCTTGCTATGTTTTGCCACTGTATGAGCTGTTTTTATGGTGATAATATGCTTATGTTTGAGTATAATTAATGTTGAGGCTCATATGTGAAAGATAAGAGAAGTTAGAAACTAGAAAAGAATTAATTTGAGAGTTTTAGATCCCTTAATGTTTGAATTTTCTAGATTCTGTCTAGCAAGGTTTAGTAATGCTAATCATGGATTTAAATTAGTTTAAATGTGTAGGAATGACTCGTAAATGGTTTAGGACTTGATCTTGATACCTTAGGAGCAAACTAGACTTAGAAAGGGTCATTGTTGTGACTCCTAGGTACCCGTAAAGTTAGGATTATGACTTATGCATTCTTGAGGTTTAGAGATGTTCTTGACCATAGTGTTAGGTGAGAAAGACTTAGTTATAACCTTATAAGTCCTCGAGAGATTAGGTTTGATGACTTATTACTTAGAATGTGAGTTGAGGACCGTAAGGGTCAATGCATAAGACACTAAAAAGCTGTTAATGCTGTGATGTGTTGTATGATGCAATGGTATGATAAGATGTGCTTGATGCATGAGAAAATGATTGATGAAAGTGTTAAAGTTTATCATAGCATGAGTTTTCATGAGAACATGTTGTGTGAATTAGCTTGTGGCAGTTTGAAGGAAATTCGGTTTAACAAATTTGCTATCTTTGTCAATTTCCGTCAAACCTTAAAGGGTTGAAAGAAATGTTTATGAGTACCATATGAGTTGAAAACCCTGGGCGACACCAGTTCGGCCGAGCACCCCTAAGAGATTTTTATGTGACAAAGCACTGAGACGCGCTTCCCCTGAGGAGGTGCCGGTTTGGCCGAGTACCCCCGGGAGGAGACAAATCCGTGAGGGTATGAGTAGATGCAGCCTACCAAAGCGGACAAATTGTGAGGCCATGCGTGGCTAGCAAAGCGTTTCAAAGAGGGTATATCCTAAAGAGAGGTGATCCCTGCCCCCTACCCATACTTGCGAGTCAAGATTATTATTTATGTTTCGCTTATTCAAGATAATAAGCAAGAGCTAGTGACGACTAGCTAAGTTATGAGCTCATAACCTAGTTATTTTTAGGGTGGCTTATATGCTAAAGTACTATGATTGATGTCACGAAGTTGAGGAACAAATCACTTGAAAGTTATATGCCCTCATGCCACATGATTTATGTTTATGTGCTTTGATGTGTTATCTTATATGCTCAAGTATTGCCATGCATCCATGACATAACATGTTGCATTCATAACATCAAGATGCATGCTAAAAGGAATGGACCTTGGATAACTAGTTTTGGAAAACCTTAATTAAACCTTATATGCATGATCATTATTTTATGAATAAGCCCAAGGTTCCTAAGGATGTGTATGATGTAACCCTAGGATAGGAGACTCCTACTGAGATTTCTTTAGCAAGATTTCTCACTCCTCTCTCTCTTTCCTTTCGTCACATCTTCAGAGAGCGATGACGACGTTCATGCTTTTCATTGACACGCTAGTATGGGAGATACACTTCGACCTGGACCACCATTCATATCACTTTGAGGGTCGATGTGCCGTTCGTGTTTTTGTGTACATGGGATGACCTTTCGCTTATCCAGTTTTGAGCTACCAGTTCACTCCTATTGCTCCTTTTGGTAGTGACGACATGATCTTCGAGCGCACCCGCCTGCGTGAGGAGCAGTTACGACGTGCCCATACCTCTGCCTCCGCCGTCCGAGATTCCCGGAGTACGTACCTCGTTCGAGGAGATCCGAGACTGACCCATCCGAGGATTGGCCGACGCATGTTCCTTCGGAGGGTTCAGCCCCTTTTCCTCGATCCCGACGTATGGGGAATGAGGAGACTGTGGTGCAGCCGCGCCTGGCAAGGAGAGCCGAGATGCGTCCGCAGCAAAGAGCCCACGTTCAGCCACCTCGTGTGCCTTTCACGTTGCATTGGGCCACTCAGGAGGAGTTAGAGCGTTTCCCCGGCTACCTGCCTCCATCACCCGTGGATTCCCGTCACCACTAGACTCCATTGGAGAGCTTTTGAGTACCCGAGCTTCACAGGGATCTTTCCTTCGGCAGTACCTTTTGGGAGGGGATGTAGTTTAGTGCTCGTTGCATAGTAGAAGGGTAGTATTTTGGGTTTTTATCCTTACGTTGTACCATGTACTTTGCTATCTATTGTATTTTCTTTTTCCGTTGTATTCCAAGCTCTGCCCGTTTCTATAAGGGTATGACTAGTTATGTACTTTAGCTACTTTATTATGAATGAAATGTTTCTGTTATCTTCATAATCTATGTTCTTCTGATGTATGATTTATTTTGCATGGTTGTTTATGATCGTTACGCGTGCTTTACGTTTCTGTCATTCTATTAGTTAAGCTCGCGGCTCTCACTTTGTTGTATGTTTTCAAAAAGAAAAATTTTCCCCTAATTTCCGTTAAGTATTTTAATGAAAGAATGAGACTATGAAGTAATAGCCTAATGTTTAACCTAATGTGTTCTAAAAAGTTGGGTTAAAAATTAGGGTGTTACAAATACTCTAGAACATATTAGGCTAATAATTAGGTTATTACTTCTTAGTTTTATTATTTTATTAAAATACTTAGCGGAAATTACGAGTAAATTTTTTTTTTGAAAACATAAATCAAAGTGATAGCTGCGCTCTTATCTAAATGAGAGACATAAATAGCAATCATAAGGAACACGAAATTTAAGCAAATAACAATAGAACAATGAGCATCACAACAAAGAGAACATTTCATTAATAATAATATAGTTAGGGTACATAAGTAGTCACACTCTTACAGAAACGGGCTGAGCTTGCAATACAAAAGAAAGGAAGATACAACAGAAACAAGAAGGTAGTAAAGTACATGGTACGACGGCGAAATAAAACTAACTACACTACCCTCCTACCAAGCTATGAGTACTAAGCTAAAACCCCATCCCAAAAGATACCACCGAAGGGGAGATCCTCATGACTGCTCGGGCACTCGAATAGCTCTCCGATGAGGTCTAGTGATGAATGGGATCCTCGGGTGATGGACGTAGGTAACCGGGGAACCGCTTGATCTCTTCTTGAGTGGGCCAGTGAAGTGGGAAAGGAATGTGTGTCGGCTGGACGTGAGCTTCTCGGCGCGGATGCATCTCGGCTCTCCTCGCCAAGCGTGGCTGCATCACGGTATCCTCGCTGCCCTCTCGCCTAAACGGGGGAAGGGGAGCAGAGCTCTCCGAATAGACGTGCATCGGTGAATCTTTGGACGGATCCGTCTACGATCTCCTTGAGCGAGGCACATACTCCGGGTGGTCACAAACAACTGAGACGGACGAGCGGGCATGACGCAACTGCTCGTCGCGAGGGCGGGTGCGCTCGAAAATCAAGTCGTCACCACCAAAAGGAGCGGTAGGAGTGAACTGGTAGCTGGACACTGGATAAGCAAAAGGTCGACCCATGTACACAAAAACACGAATAGCACAGTGACCTTCAAAGTGATAGGAACGATGCTCCAGGTCGTAGTGCACCTCCCAGACGGGCGTATCAATGAAGACCATGAATGTCGCCATTGATCTATGAAGATGTGACGGAAAAAGAGGAAGAAGAGAAAGGAGTGAGAATTCTTACTAAAGAATCTTAGTAGGAGTCTCCTATCCTAGGGTTACATCGTTCACATCCTCAGGAACCTTGGGTTTAATTATAAAAGGTGTGCATACATAAAAGGTTCATTATTAGAGTTTATAAAACCAATTATCCAAGGTTCATTCCTTTAGCATGCATCTTGATGTTATGAATGCAACATATTAAAACATGAATGCATGGCAATGCCTCAATCAAATAACTCAATGAATCACAACTTCAAGAAGCACACAAGTGGCATAGAGGGCATATAACTTTCAAGTGGATCTTTCCTCAACTTCGTGATAATAATCATGGTACTTCAGCATAATAAGGCCACCCTAAAATAACTAGGTTATGAGCTCATACCTTAGCTAGTCGTCACTAGCTCTTGCTTATTATCTGAATAAGCGAAACATAATAAAATAATCCCGACTATGCAAGTACGGGTAGGGGGCTAGGGATCACCTCTCTTAGGATATACCTTCTTTGAAATGCTTTGTGGACATCAAGCCACAACAATTTGTCCACTTTGGTAGGCTGCATCTACTCATACCCTCACGGATTTGTCTCCCCTAGGGGTGCTCGGCCGAACCGGTGTCACCCAGGAAAGCGCGTCTCAGTGCTTTGTCACATAAAAATCTCCTGGGGGTGCTCATTCAAATTGGTGTCACCCAGGATTTTAAACTCATGTGGTACTTTAAAACATTTCTTCAACCCTTTTTGGTTTGATAGAAATTAGGTAGCACAACGGCTGTTAAACCGAATTTCCTTCAAACCGAAATTTATGCCACAAGCTATTCACACAACATATTCCTCATTTAAATCTCATGCTATGATAAACTTCATATCTCAAACAATCATTTCCTCATGCATCATAAACATCTCAACATATCTCATTACATCATCATATAATTGAAGACTTCTTAGTGTCTTATGCATTGACCTTTAAGGTCCTTAACTCACAATCTAAGTTATAAATCATCACAACTTAATCTCTCAGGTACGTATAGGCTCATGCCTAAGTATTCCTCACACAATACCATGGTCATAAACATCTTTAAACCTCAAGAATGCATAATCTAAAATTCTAACTTTACGGGTACCTAGGAGTCACAACAATGACCATTTCTAAGTCCGGTTTGCTCCTAAGGCATCAAGATCAAGTCTTAAACCAATTATGAGTCATTCCTACACATTTAAACTAATTTAAAACCATAATTATCATTTCTAAACCATGCTGGATAGAATCCAGAAAATTCAAATACTAAGAGATCTAAACTCTCAAATTAATTCTTTTCTAGTTACTAACTTCTCTTATCTTTTACATATGAGTTTTAACATTAAATATACTCAAACATACTCATATTATCATCATCAAAACAGCACAAACAGTGGTCATAAAATGGTAAGGCAGAACTGAAAATACATCTCCATACAAAGGCATAAAACTTGGTTTCTAAAGCATATAAGATATTAGTTTCTCTTAGAACCTTTTTAAAACTATCAAAACTCATTTATAAATATTTTTATCATCTAAAATCATCAAAATGTTGGTAAGGGCAGTGGCTTAATTAAATCAAACTTAAGAGGTTATAAATTTATAAAACTTTGTCCTAGATATTCGTTGAACTCACATAAGCTTAGAAAACTATGAAACATGGATTTTTTGAAACTTGTAACCAAGGAAACCTCTTAAGGCTGAAATCACAAGCTAGGGAAAAACATATTTTCAAGCCTTTGTTTGAGACATAATGGGCAAGTCTTTGAGCTCTAGGTTCTCTTAAGTGATGACATAAAAATATACATGCTCATGCACTTGTTTTAACTTTCATTAGAAAATAAAGTGAGAGCATAAAATAAACATGAGATGCAACTTATTTTTATCTTTGATATTTAAGTGAGGACTTGAAATATAAACATGATAATGCAAAGCTTGAAACATAAACATGATAATGAAAGTTCTATTATTATTCTTGATGTTTAGTGATGGCAAAGAAAATAAATATGATGTGCAAGGCATAAACATAAACATGGATGCAATATTCATTTTAATTTAATCTAGAGCTCTTACAAGACTTTAGAGATACAACCCAACACTTATCTCATCATAAATAGAGCTTTAGAGTTCTTGAACCAAGTTCTCAAAGGGACTATGAGGTTCTTGAACATCATCATCAAGCTTAAAGGAAACAAACTTTCAAAAGGAACACAAAATCTCAAAGAAAAGAAAACCAACAAGAAAGGAAAAGAGAATGAAACTAAGCCAAGTTCTTTATTAAGTGCCCAAAACCCCAATCTAGAGAAAAATCTCTAGAACGTGCTGGCTAACTTTAAGGTTGACAAGGGTTGGCTTGGGCTTTTTGAAATCCATAGATTAATTTTCTTAAGTTAAAAAATCATGTGAGCTAAGTATCATATAGATAAAGTTTAAGGAAAAGAAAAACTCAAGCTTTGGAGGTTTCTTTGAGATGAACACAAGGTCATCATCTAGAAACTCTCATCATCAAGCTATCATGAACCAAACAAGGCCTCATGGCCAAAACAAGGAAAAGGAAAAACAAGAAAAGTTTCAAAAAGAAACCAAGAGAAAACTAGAAGAAAACCATATTTTTCAACAAAACAAATTTTAAAAAAACACTCCTACCTAAAGTGAAGATGAAAAACTTGAGCTTTTGAAAAGCGATGAAAAGAGCAACTCCTCCTTGGGTGGCAAGATGGCTTCAGCCAAAGTGGAGGGAAAGGAAAAGAGATGTGTTTTGGGTGAGGTTGTGTTTAAGGTCAAGTGTTTGAGAGGTTTGATGGTGGTTCAAGGTTATGAGGTGGTGTTTAGAGGCTATGAGATGATTATGTGATGAGAGGATGATGAAAATGAAGATGAAAAGATGAAGAGAAGAAAGGAAAGCTCTTGGAATGCTTGAGGAAAGAAAGAACTCAAAGAGAAAGCTAGAAAGCTAAACTTAGCAAATGATCCAAAAGTATCACAAGTTCTTCCAATGCACCTATTTATAGAAAATGAAACAATGAGGGCTCACACAAGGAGGTCTTGGCCGTAGCTTCTGGGAGGGAAAGGAAGAGAAAAATATCTCTTACAACTTGTCATTCAAGCATGGTTTGAGGTATGGAAATTATGATACAAAGCATGGCTTCAAGTAAGGTGATTTGAGTGAATTTCCTTTCAAATTTGAATGAAATATTTCATCTAGAAGCAAGGCATGGCTGGCGGTTTTTGGGCCACAAATAAATGAGGAAATTAGCTTAATTCATTTAGTCATTCACTTGATAAATCAAGCATGGTGGAAAGTATGACAAAGTATGGTGTAAGTGAGGTGGAAGAATGGCCTTGGAGTGTCAAAAATTTGCACATGTGATGGAAATGGGGGAGGATGGCTTTGGCCAGAATGGGCAGCTAGGAGGGAGGAAAAATCTTTCATGTAATTATGTGTTAATGATAGGTTTAAGTGTAGATTAGTTTTGTAACGCCTCGACTTTCTGCTAGAGTGAAAATGACCAAAATGCCCCTGAGGTCATTTTCAGCCTGGAATTCAAGGAAAGCCGATCCGACAGTACACGAAGGGCAAACTCAATGTTGGAAGGGGATTAGATGACTCGTGTACCTTTCTGGGATCGAAAATCTCGTTTTTCGAGTTTTCGGGTCAAAATGACCAAAATGCCCCTACGGTGTTTTACCCGTTTGCAAGTGCCGGATAAACCCAAAACTTCTACAGATGATTTCAAAAGGCGTTTTTATGTAGTCTGTGACCTTAGTTTTGGTCCCGGAGGTCCCGAGCGAAATTAGTGCAAAATTATGATTTTGCCCTTAGTTTCGTGTTTTTACGCTTAATCGCGTGATTAAGCAAACCTAAGCAATATTAGGCTCTAATCGAAGGTTAATTAATTTCCATAATTAATCTTGAGTCAAAATAATTTATTAAAGTTGATTAGAACCTAAGAATACTTAATTACAACTTAAAATCCTATTTTAAATTCAAGATTTCTAGTCATGGAATCTTGAATAGTGTTTTCTCTCTTCAATTCCTTAAATCATGGAATTGTGTTTCCAATTGTTTATTCCTAAATGAGTTTTAAGCTCTCTAATGATGCATGAGCACTCCTAATCTTGTCATAAAATCCCTAAACCTTATTCTTAGTTACCTAAACTTAAGCTTAATTATTCCTAACCTTGTACCTAAGTTAACCTACACTTAAACCTATCATTAACACCCAATTACATGGAAGATTTTTCTCTCCCCTTGGCTGCTGCAATCTGGCTCAAGCCACTCCTCCCCATTTCCATCACATGTACAAAATTTTGACACACCAAGACCATGCTTCCAACTCATATACACCATACCTTGTCATATTTTCAATCAAGCTTGATTTTCCAAATGAATAACTAAATGAAATAAACCATTTTCCTCATTTATTTGTGGCTGAAAAACTTCCAGCCATGTCTAGCTTCTAGAAGACTAATTTCATTCAAAATTAAAAGAAAAGCTCACTCAAATCACCTTACTTGAAGCCATACTTTGTATCATAACCTCCATACTTCAAACCATGCTTGAATGACAAGTTGTAAGAGATATTTCCTCTTCCTTTTCCCTCCAATTGCTATGGCTAGCCTTCCCCCTCCATGAGCTCTCATTTGTTTTCATTTTCTATAAATACCTTGCCTAGAAACAAATGCAAACACTTTAGCTCATTTGAACACTTTTAGTTTTCTAAGCTTTCTTTGTGTTCTCTCTTTTTTTTTCTCTAAGTTCCAAGAGAGTTCTCTCTTGTTCTTCATCTCTATCTTCATCATCTCTTCATCTTATCATCATCTCACAACCTTCAAACACCACCTCATAGCCTTGAAACACCTCCTAAGCTCTCAAACACTTCATCTCAAACACAACCTCACTCAAAACACACCTCCTTACCTTCCTCACTGTAACGCCCCGATTTTCTGTTAGAGTGAAAATGACCAAAATGCCCCTGAGGTCATTTTCAAATGACGAGGAAAGTCTTGGCATGCAGTACTAAGGGCAAACTCAATGTTGGAAGGGATTAGAAAACTTATGTACTCTTCCGGATCGAAAATCTCGTTTTCAATTTTCGGTCAAAATGACCAAATGCCTGTGGTGTTTTACCCGCTTGCAAGTGCCTGATGAACCCGAAACTTCTCCAGATGGTTTTAAAAGGCGCTTTTATGTATTCTATGACCTCGCTTTTAATTTTTGAAGTCCTGGCAAAATTAGTGCAAAATTACTGCTTTGCCCCTAGTTTCAGATTTTTACGCTTTAATCACACGACATTAAGCAAACCTAAGCAATATTAGGCTCTAATCGAAGGTTAATTAATTTCCTTAATTAATCTAGAGTCAAAATAATTTATTAAAGTTGATTAGAACCAAAAAGTACTTAATTACAACCTAAAATCATATTTTAATTTTATGACACCTAGTCATAGAATCTTGAATAGTGTTTTCTCTTTCCAATTCCTTAAATCATGGAATTGTGTTACACATTGTTTATTCATAAATGAGTTTTAAACTCTTTAATGATGTATGAGCACTCCTAAACTTGTCATAAACTCTCTAAATCACATTCTTAGTTACCTAAACTTAAGCTTAATCATTCCTAACCTTGTACCTAAGCTAATACACATCTAAACCTACCATTAACACACAATTAAATGGTCAAATCATCCTCCCACTCTGCTGTCCAGCCTTGGCCGAAGCTGCCCTCCCTCCATTATGCATCACATGTTCAATTTTTCAACACTCCAAGGCCATACCTCAAGTCACATACACTATACCTTGTCATAACTTTCAATCAAGCTTGAATTTCCACATGAATAAATAATTAAAACAACCCATTTCTCCTATTTAATTGTGGCTGGAAAAGTTCCAGCCATGCATTATTTCTAGAAGCCTAAATTCATAAAAATGTGATAGGAAATTAACTCACATCAAGCCATACTTTGTAGCATAGCTTCCATACTTCAACCATGCTTGAATGACCTTGTGTAAGAGATATTTTTCTCTTCCTTTTCCCTCCAAACCACACGGCCACACCCTCCCAATGTGAGCTCCATGGTTTTGTTTTTCTATAAATAGGATGCTTGTGTTAGCCTTGTTGCACCTTGAAGCATTTGCAAAGTTTAGAGTTTTAGAGTTGTCTTGCTAGTCTTTCCTTTTCTCTCAAAGTTCCAAGAGTGTTCTTCCTTTCTTTTCATCTTTATCTTCTTCATCTCTTCATCTCATCATCACCATCTCAACCATCAAACACCACCCCAAAACCTTGAACCATCATCAAACCTCTCAAACACCACACCTCAAACACAACTCCACTTGAAACACATTTTCTTTCTTTTCTCTCATCAAGGCCAAATCATCATCACCATCCTAGGAGGTGTTGCTCATCTCATTTCCATCTTCAAGTTCAAGCTTTTATCTTCATCAAAAGGTAGGGATTTGTTTTCAAACTTTATTTTGCTCAAGAAAGTGTTTTTCTCTAGTTTTTTCTTGGATTCTTTTTGAACTTTCCTTTGTCTTTCCTTTCCTTTCATTTTCGGCCATGAGGCCTTGATTTGAGCATGATAGCTTGATGATGAGAGTTTCTAGATGATGACATTGTGTTCATCTCAAAGAAACCTCTAAAGCTTGAGTTTTCCTTTTCTTACAACTTCATCTATATGTTATCTAGCTCACATGGTTTTCCAACTTAAGAAAATTAATCTAAGGATTTCTAAAAGCCCAAGCCTACCCTTGTCAACCTTAAAGTTGGTCGCACGCTCTAGAGATTTGTCTCTAGATAGGGGTTTTGGGTACTTAATAAAGAACTTGATGTAGTTTCACTCTCCTTTCTTTCTATGATTTTCGATTCTTGTGTTGTGATCCTTGAGATATTGTATAGGGTTATTATCTTGTTAAAGTCTTAAATGAGCTCTAGTTAAACATAAAAATGAAACTTGCATCATGTTTACTTTAAGCTATGCATATCATGTTTATTTCTTTGCTATCACTAAATCCCAAGATAATGAATGAACTTGCATTATCATGTTTATGTTTCAAGCTTTGCATTATCATATTTATATTTCAAGTCCCCACTTAAATATCAAAGATAATAATATATTGCACCACATATTTATTTTATGCTCTCACTTTACTTTCTAGCAATAACTAAAATAAGTGCATGAGCATGTTTATTTTTATGTCATCACTTTAATGATTCTAGAGCTCAAAGACTTGCCCAAGGATATCTCAAACAAAGGTCTAAAACATTTATTTCCTATGGTTCATATTTCGGCCCTATGAGGCCTTAATGTTTTCAAGTATTGAAAACTATGTTTTATAATTTTTCTAAACTTATATGAGTATAAGGAATGTGTAGAACTAAGTGTTATGAATTTAGGGCCTCTTGAGATGAAAATAATATAGCCACTGCCCTATTAAGTATTTTCATGAGTTTAGATGATAAAAGTGTTCATAAAAGAGTTTTGAAGGTTTTGATAAGGTTCCATGAGAAACTAGTATTTTATGTGCTTTAGAAACTATGATTCAATGCCTTTAAATGGAGTTGTTGTTTCGGTTCTGCCTTGCTATGTTTGGCCACTGTATGAGCTGTGTTAATGATGTTAATATGCTTATGTTTGGGTAATAATTATGTTAAGACTCATATGTGAAAGATAGGATAAGTTAGGAACTAGAAAAGAATTAATTTGAGAGTTCTAGATCCCTTGAGGATTTATTTTTCTGGATTCTGTCCAGCAAGGTTTAGATTCAATAATCATGGTTTTAAATTAGTTTATATGAGTAGGAATGACTCATAATTGGTTTAGGACTTAATCTTGAAACCTTAGGAGCAAACCGAACTTAGAAAGGGTCATTATTGTAACTTCTAGGTACCCGTAGTTAGTATTTTGATTTCTGCAGACTCTTGAGGTTTAGAGATGTTCTTGACCATAGGGTGAGGTGAGAAATACTTAGTTATAACCTTGTAGGTTCCCAAGAGACTAGGTGTTGATGATCAATAACTTAGAATGTGAGATAAAGATCTAAACCGTAATTTCTAGAACTCCGTAATCACTTAAACATAAAGCTGTCCAAATTCGCTTTAGTGCTATTTGGATTAGTTCTTAAAGCATAAGATTTGTATAACTCATAAATTGTCAAACTATAGGTGTATAAAGAAGTTAAGAATAATTAATTTGCAAGTTTAAGACTCATAATAATCGAAGTTTAAAGCACTATGAGATATAACATAACATGCCCATGAGCCTATGGGGATGATTGTTAAATATGACTATGTGATGATGTTTGTGTGAAAGTTTTATGTGACGAATGTTATGAGGAAGTTTCATGATGATATATATGTTATGAAAAAGCTACATGAGAATGCATGATAAAAATGAATATGATAAATGATGAGGTAATTGTGATGTAATACTTATGAAAATATAAATGTGACACAACATCGAGACGCGCTACCCTCGGGTGACACCCGGCTTGAGCACCCTGTGGAGGAGACAAATCCGTGAGGGTATGTAGATGCACCGCCAAAGCTGACAAATTCACGAGGCCCACGTGGCTAGCAAAGCGCTTTCAAAGAGGAAATGATCCTAGAAAGGAGATCCTTAATTTGCCCCCTAGCCCGCACTTTTAAGTCTGGGATTATGTTACGCTTTATCATAGGATAAGTAGCAGCTTAGTGACGACTAGTTAAGGTATGAGCTCATAACCTAGAGAAGTTTTAGGGCGGCCCCATGAGATGAAAGTTCAAGTTGACAATGTCACATAAGCTTTACTTATGTCAATGTTATAATGTTTCCTAGTTATTCTATTGTTTGGTTTACCTTATGATGCATTCATATCATGATATTTCGCTTAAGTTATAAAGACGCATTATAAAATATGATGGACCTTGGATAAAATACTCTTGGGAAACCCACTTAAAAGGAACTTATATGCATGCACGCCTTTTAGAAATAAACCCAAGGTTCCCCGAGGATGACGATGACACCTAGGTAGGGATAACCCCATCGAGAATTCTTTAGAAAGATTCTCATTCCCTCTCTTTTCTTCCACATCCATATCTTCGATGGCGACGCTTGTACTCTTCATCGACACCCGGTATGGGAGTCGCACCATGACCCGCACTGGGTCATACCATTTTGAGGGTCGCTGTAGACCGCCGAGTATTCATGTTCATGGGATCTACCCTTCGCTGCACTCCCGCCCCGGAAGCTACCGCTTCACCCCGATCGCTTCCTACGCCATAACGGGATTTTTGAGCGAGCGAGGCCACGCGATGAGCGTATCCTCCGCATGGAGCCCGAGACATCGCCAAGACGCGAGTACTCCTCGAGTATGTGCCGCGTCCTCAAGACTGAGACTAGACTCCATCCGAGGACCCGCCATCCCACATGTACAATGAGTCTCCCCACTCCTCCACCGATGAGGGCTGGGAGTGAGGAGATGGTGGTCCAAACCGAGGTTGGCTCGACGGCCATCTATGCGCCGCACGTGGTGGACATGCCCTCGATGATGTGCTCGACTCACTCCCGCCGAGATTCGCCAAAGGATCGACTGACCCCACAAGACTCTGACCAGGAGTAGTTATAGGAGGGGTAGTAGCTAGTGCACACACACGCCACATAGTAGAGGTCAAACCTTCTTTTTGAATATGAGGTTGTCTCCTTTAGAAAAGTGCACATGGGTATGGGGTAGTTTCGTTTGTATTTGCTTTTTATGATTTCCTTGTATTGCTTTTCAGTTGTATTTTGCTTCATGATGTATCAAATAGTCCTACCTCTTTGGGTAGGCACGTTATATATATAACTATGATTCAGTTGATGTTCCCATGACATGATGTGTTTCTTATGCTTTGCTTATATGTTTCGCTATGTTTCTCCTTAACGTTTCGTGCGTGGCTCTCACTTTGATTTTAAATTCCAAAAAGAAAAATTTTACCCATATTTCCGCTAAGTATTTTCTAAAAGATGAGACCAAGAGGTAATATTCTAAAGATTAACCTAAGGACATACTAGTAGTCTTGGGTTAAGATTTAGGGTGTTACACTCACCCCCTTGGCCGAATCATCATCAACATCCTTGGAGGAGTTGTTCATCTCTTTTTCTTTCAAAAGTTCAAGTTTTCATCTTCACTCTAGGTAGGAGTGTTTTTCCAAATTTGTTTCTCTCGAAAATGAGTTTTCCTAGCTTTCTCTTGGACTTTCTTTTTGAAACTTTCTTGCTTTCCTTTTCTTGTTTTCGGCCATGAGGCCTTGTTGGGTATATGATAGCTCAATGATGAGAGCTCCTAGATGATGACCATGTGTTCATCTTAAAGGAACCCCTAGAGCTTGAGTTTTTACTTTCTCTAAGTTTCATCTTTGTTTTTTAACTCAAAATGATTTTAACTCAAGAAAACATCATCATCTTTCCTTATTTTCATTTCGGTTTCTTTGTCTCCTTACCTTGAGATTTCGGTTTTGGTTTCCTTGTTTTTGAGGTTTTGTTTTGTTTTGGAAAGTTGTTTCTTTTGAGCTTGATGATGATGTTCAAGAACCTCATAGCTCCTTTGAGAACTTGGTTCAAGAACTCTAAAGCTCTCTTTGTGAAGAGATAAGTGTTGGGTTGTATCTCTAAAGTCTTGTAAGAGCTCTAGATGAACTTAAAATGAATATTGCATCCATGTTTATGTTTATGCCTTGCACATCATATTTACTTTCCTTGCTATCACTAAGTATCAAGATAATAAATGAACTTGCATTATCATGTTTATGTTTCAAGCTTTGCATTATCATGTTTATATTTCAAGTCCTCACTTAATATACCAAAGATAATAATAAGTTGTGTAACACCCTAAATCTTAACCTAATACTACTAGTATGTATTTAGGTTAATCCTTAGAATATTACCTCTTGGTTTCATCTTTTACTTTGAAAATACTTAGCAGAAACATGGGTAAAATTTTTCTTTTTTGAATTAAACCAAAGTGAGAGCCACACATGATTCTTTGAACGGGAATTCATACTAGTCATATGAGCAAATCATAATAAAACACATAAATAACATGGATACATCAACTGATCATATATATATATAGATAATGTGCCTACCGAAAAGGCAGGACTATTCGATACATAGAGGAACGAAATACAGCTGAAAAGCAAGTACAAGGAAATCATAAAAGCAAGTACAAGGAAAACCATGAAAGCAACACCCATACCCGAGTGCACCTAGAGTAGACAACCTCATATACAAAAGAAGGTTTGTCCTCAACTATGTGGCATGTGTGCACTAGCTACTACCCATCCTATGTACCTACTCCTGCTAGTCCGAGTACTGAGGGGTGGAATTGATCCACTGGCGGATCTCGGCGGGAGTGGTCGTGCGGATCATCGGAGCATGTCCACCGTGGCGAGGGCGCATGGATGGCCTATGAGCCATCCTCGGCTGAACCACCGTCTCCTCACTCCCGGCTCTCGTCTGTGGGGAAGCGGGGCTGGAGCTCCAATTGTACATGTGTGAGGGCGGGTCCTCTGATGGATCCGTCTCCGAATACTGAGTCCAGGGCACGTACTCCGGGTAGTCACGTACGGCTGACGCCTCGGGCTACATGCGGAGGATCTGCTCGTCGTATGGTCTAGCTCGCTCGAAAATCGTGTTATGATGGTAGGGCGCAGTTGGGGTGAAGTGGTAGCTCCGTACTGGGTGCGCGAAGGGTCGTCCCATAAACATAAATACTCTGACAGTACAGCGACCCTCAAAATGGTATGACCCGAGTGCTGGGTCATGGTGCAGCTCCCATGTCGAGGTGTCGATGAAGAGTATGAAAGTCGCCATCTAAAGATGTGACGAAAGAAGAGAGAGAGGGAATGATAATCTTCTAAAAGAATTCTCAATAGGGCAATCCCTAACTAAGTGACATCATCACATCCTCAGGAACCTTGGGTTTCATTTCTAAAAGGTGTGTATGCATATAAACTCCTTTAAGTTAGTTTTCTAAAGCATTAGTTATCCAAGGTTCGTCATATTTTACAATGCGTCTTATGACTAAGCATGAAATATACTAAGACATGAATGCATCATAAGGATAAGCTAATCAACAAATTCACAAAAACGTTATAATAGTGGCATAAGTTGACAGGTATAAATCTCATAATAACTTTCTTGGCTTTTCATAGCATATGTGACATTTCAACTTTAACTTTATCTCATGGGGCCACCCTAAAACATTTCTAGGTTATGAGCTCATACCTTAACTAGTCGTCACTAGTTCTTACTTATCCTATGATAAGCGTAACATACATAATCCCGACTTAGAGTACGGGCTAGGGGGCAAATTAAGGATCACCTCTTAGGGTCATTTCCTATTTGAAACGCTATGCTAGCAACTAGTGCATCGTAGTATTGTCCGTTTTGGCAAACTCTATGTCAATACCTTCACGGATTTGTTTTCTTGGGGGTGCTTGGCTAAACCAGTGTCACCCAAGAAGGCGTCTCAGTGTTGTGTCACATTTTAAGTTCTCATGATTTTCAAAAAGATCTTTCTCTAGGTTCCTCAAATTTGATGGAAATTCGGCAGCATGACGGCTGTAGACCGAATTTCCTCAAATTTGCTTATGCCATGAAAACATATAGATCATATAAACATATCTTATAAGGTATAGCATATCATCATATAAAACTTCTTCATAGCACATATCAAACTTATCATAGATAAAGCTCATGTATCATGTATCATATAAGCATCATAAAACTCAAGACTTTTTAATGTCTTATGCATTGACCCTTAAGGTCCTTAACTCACGTTCTAAGTTATTAATCATCAAAGCTAATCTCTTGGGTACCTATGAGGTTATAACTAAGTATTTCTCACCTCACACTATGATCAAGAATATCTCTAAACCTGAAGGATGCAGAATTTATAATCCTAACTTTACGGGTACCTAGGAGTCACAATAGTGACCCTTTCTAAGTCCGGTTTGCTCCTAAGGCTTCAAGATCAAGTCCTAAACCATTTATGAGGCATTCCTACACATTTAAACTAATTTAAATCCATGATTAGCATTACTAAACCTTGCTGGACAGAATCCAGAAAATTCAAACATTAAAGGATCTAGAACTCTCAAATTAATTCTTTTCTAGTTTCTAACTTCTCTTATCTTTCATATATGAGCTTTACCATTAATTATACTTAAACTCAAGCATATTATCATCATTAACACAGCTCATACAGTGGTAAAATAATGGCAAGGCAGAACCGAAACAAACATTCTCCATAAAGGCATAAAACACAATTTCTAAAGCACATAAAATACTAGTTTCTCTTGGAACCTTTTTAAACTTTCAAAACTCATTTATGAACATTTTTACCATCTAAAATCATAAGAATATTTAAGAGGACAGTGACTAAATCAACTTTGTCTCAAAAGGTCCTAAATTCATAAAACTTAGTTCTACATATTCCTTGTACTCACAAAAGCTTAGAAAAAGTACGAAACATAGTTTTCAATATTTGGAAACCTCAAAACTTCTTAGGGCCAAAATATGAACCAAAGGAAATACATATTTTTAGACCTTTGTTTGAGACAACCATGGGCAAGTCTTTGAGCTCTAGGTTCATTTAAGTGATGACATAAAAGTAAACATGCTCATGCACTCATTTTAGGTTCCATTAGAAAATAAAGTGATAGCATAAAATAAATATGAGGTGCAACTTATTATTATCTTTGATATTTAGTGAGAACTTGAAATATAAACATGATAATGCAAGTTCATTCATTATCTTGGTATTTAGTGATAGCGAGGAAGTAAACATGATATGCAAAGCATAAAATAAACATGATGCAAGGTTCATTTTATGGTTAGCTAGAGCTCATTCAAGACTTTAACAAAGTAACAACCCAACATATATCTCATTACAAAGAGAGCTCTAGAGTTCTTGAACCAAGTTCTCAAAGGAACCATGAGGTTCTTGAACAACATCATCAAGCTTGTAACACCCTAAATCTTAACCCAAGACTACTAGTATGTACTTAGGTTAATCTTTAGAATATTACCTCTTGGTCTCATCTTTTACTTAGAAAATACTTAGCGGAAATATGGGTAAAAATTTTTCTTTTTGGAATTTAAAATCAAAGTGAGAGCCACGCACGAATCTTTAAGAGGAAGCATAGCGAAACATATAAGCAAAGCATAAGAAACACATCATGTCATGGAAGCATCACTGAAATCATAGATATATATATATATATATATAACGTGCCTACCCAAAGAGGCAGGACTATTTGATACATCATGAAGCGAAATACAAGCGAGGAAATACAATACAAAAATCATAAAAAGTAAATACAAACGAAACTACCTCCATACCCATGTGCACCTAAAGGAGACAACCTCATATACAAAAGAAGGTTTGACCTCTACTATGTGGCGTGTGTGTGCACTAGCTACTACCCCTCCTATGACTACTCCTGCGGGTCCAGTGCTGCGGTCGAGTCGATCCTTTGGCCGAATCTCGGCGGGAATGGTCGAGTGCATCATCGGGGCATGTCCACCTTGGCGGCGCATAGATGGCCGTCGAGGCCAACCTCGGCTGGACCACCAGTCTCTCACTCCCGGCCCCTCATCGGGGTGGAGGAGTAGGGCTGGAGCTCCAACTGTACATGTGGGATGGCGGGTCCTCGGATGGGTCCGTCTCGAGTCTTGCAGGGGCGGCACATGCTCGGGAGTACTCGCGTCTGCTGATGTCTCGGGCTCCATCGGAGGATGCTCGTCAGCGTGGTCTCGCTTCGCTCAAAAATCCCGTTATGGCCGGTGAGGCGATCGGGGTGAAGCGGTAGCTCGGGGCGAGTGCGAAGGGTTGTCCCATGAACATGAATACTCGGCCGATTGCAGCGACCCTCAAAATGGTATGACCCGAGTGCGGGTCATGTAGTGCGACTCCCATCTTAGGGGTGTCGATGAAGAGTACAAGCGTCGCCATCACGAAGATATAGCCGGAAGAAAAGAGAGAGAATGAGAATCTTTCTAAAAGAATTCTCGGTAGGGTTATCCCTACCTAGGTGTCATCGTCACATCCTCGGGAACCTTGGGTTTATTTCTAAAGGTGTGCATGCATATAAGTTCCTTTTAAGTGGGTTTCCCAAAATTATTTTATCCAAGGTCCATCATATTTTTATAATGCGTCTTTATAACTTAAGCAGAAATATACTAATGATATGAATGCATCATAAGGTAAACCAAACAATAGAATAACTAGGAAACATTATAACATTGGCATAAGTATAGTTTATGTGACATTGTTAACTTTAACTTTCATCTCATGGGGCCGCCCTAAAACTTCTCTAGGTTATGAGCTCATACCTTAACTAGTCGTCACTAGCTCTTACTTATCCTATGATAAGCGTAACATAATCCCGACTTAAAAATGCGGGCTAGGGAGGCAAATTAAGGATCTCCTTTCTAGGATCATTTCCTCTTTGAAAGCGCTTTGCTAGCCACGTGGGCCTCGCCAATTTGTCCGCTTTGGCGGCTGCATCTACACATACCCTCACGGTTTGTCTCCTCCTGGGGTGCTCGGCCGAACCGGTGTCACCCGGAGAAGCGCGTCTCAGTGTTGTGTCACATTTATATTTTCATAAGTATTACATCACAATTACCTCATCATTTATCATATTCATTTTTATCATGCATTCTCATGTAGCTTTTTCATAACATATATATATCATCACATGAAACTTTCTCATAACATTACGTCATAAAACTTTCACACAAACATCATCACATAGTCATATTTAACAATCATCCCCATAAGCTCATAGACATGTTATGTTATAACTCATAGTGCTTTAAACTTCGATTATTATGAGTCTTAAACTTGCAAATTAATTATTCTTAACTCCTTTATACACCTATAGTTTGACAATTAATGAGTTATACAAATCTTATGCTTAAGAACTAATCCAAATAGCACTAAGCGGAATTTGGACAGCTTTATGTTTAAGTGATTACGGAGTTCTAGAAATTACGGTTTAGATCTTTATCTCACTTTCTAAGTTATTGATCATCAACACCTAGTCTCTTGGGAAACTACAAGGTTATAACTAAGTATTTCTCACCTCACCCTATGATCAAGAACAACTCTAAACCTCAAGAGTGCAGAAATCAAAATACTAACTTTACGGGTACCTAGAAGTCACAATAATGACCCTTTCTAAGTTCGGTTTGCTCCTAAGGTTTCAAGATTAAGTCCTAAACCAATTATGAGTCATTCCTACACATATAAACTAATTTAAAACCATGATTATTGAATCTAAACCTTGCTGGACAGAATCTAGAAAAAAATAAATTTTTAAGGGATCTAGAACTCTCAAATTAATTCTTTTCTAGTTCCTAACTTATCCTATCTTTCACATATGAGTCTTAACATAATTATTACCCAAACATAAGCATATTAACATCATTAACACAGCTCATACAGTGGCCAAACATAGCAAGGCAGAACCGAAACAACAACTCCATTTTAAGGCATTGAATCATAGTTTCTAAAGCACATAAAATACTAGTTTCTCTTGGAACCTTATTAAAACCTTCAAAACTATTTTATGAACACTTTTATCATCTAAACTCATGAAAATACTTAATAGGGCAGTGGCTATGCTATTTTCATCTCAAGAGGTCCTAAATTCATAATACTTAGTTCTACACATTCCTTATACTCATATAAGTTTAGAAAAATTATAAAACATAGTTTTCAATACTTGAAGACATTAAGGCCTCATAGGGCCGAAATATGAGCCATAGGAGATAAATATTTTAGACCTTTGTTTGAGATATCCTTGGGCAAGTCTTTGAGCTCTAGAATCATTAAAGTGATGACATAAAAATAAACATGCTCATGCACTTATTTTAGTTATTGCTAGAAAGTAAAGTGAGAGCATAAAATAAATATGTGGTGCCATATATTATTATCTTTGATATTTAGGTGAGGACTTGAAATATAAATATGATAATGCAAAGCTTGAAACATAAACATGATAATGCAAGTTTATTCATTATCTTGGGATTTAGTGATAACAAGGAAAATAAACATGATATGCAAAGCTTAAAGTAAACATGATGCAAGTTTCATTTTTATGTTTAACTAGAGCTCATTTAAGACTTTAACAAGATAATAACCCCATACAACATCTCAAAGATCACAACACAAGAATCGAAAATCATATAAAAGAGAAAGAAAGTGAAGCTACATCAAGTTCTTTATTAAGTACCCAAAACCCTATCTAGAGACAAATCTCTAGAGCGTGCGACCAACTTTAAGGTTGACAAGGGTAGGCTTGGGCTTTTAGAAATCCTTAGATTAATTTTCTTAAGTTGGAAAACCATGTGAGCTAGATAACATATAGATGAAGTTGTAAGAAAAGGAAAACTCAAGCTTTAGAGGTTTCTTTGAGATGAACACTATGTCATCATCTAGAAACTCTCATCATCAAGCTATCATGCTCAAATCAAGGCCTCATGGCCGAAAATGAAAGGAAAGGAAAGACAAAGGAAAGTTCAAAAAGAATCCAAGAGAAAAACTAGAGAAAAACACTTTCTTGAGCAAAATAAAGTTTGAAAACAAATCCCTACCTTTTGATGAAGATAAAAGCTTGAACTTTGAAGATGGAAATGAGATGAGCAACACCTCCTAGGATGGTGATGATGATTTCGGCCAAGGAAAGGAAAAGGAAAGGAGATGTGTTTTGAGTGAAGTTGTGTTTGAGGTTGAGTGTTTGAAAGCTTTGAGAGTGATTTAAGGTTATGAGGTGATGGATTAAGGTTATGAGGTGATTATGTGATGGAAGAATGAAGAGGATGAAGATGAAGAGAAAGAGCTCTTAGAACTTTGAGAGAAGGAAAAAGCTTAGTAAGACAACTCTAAAACTCTAAACTTTGCAAATGCTTCAAGGTGCAACAAAGCTAACACAAGTATCCTATTTATAGAAAAACAAAACCATGGAGCTCACATTGGGAGGGTGTGGCCGTGTGGTTTGGAGGGAAAAGGAAGAGAAAAATATCTCTTACACAAGGTCATTCAAGCATGGTTGAAGTATGGAAGCTATGCTACAAAGTATGGCTTGATGTGAGTTAATTTCCTATCACATTTTTATGAATTTAGGCTTCTAGAAATAATGCATGGCTGGAACTTTTCCAGCCACAATTAAATGGGAAAAAAATGGGTTGTTTTAATTATCTATTCATGTGGAAATTCAAGCTTGATTGAAAGTTATGACAAGGTATAGTGTATGTGACTTGAGGTATGGCCTTGGAGTGTTGAAAAATTGAACATGTGATGCATATGGAGGAGGAGGTTCACGGCCTGGTCTGGTTCAGCAAGGGAGGAGGTGAGTTTGACCATTTAATTGTGTGTTAATGGTAGGTTTAGATGTGTATTAGCTTAGGTACAAGGTTAGGAATGATTAAGCTTAAGTTTAGGTAACTAAGAATGTGATTTAGGGAGTTTATGACAAGTTTAGGAGTGCTCATACATCATTAAAGAATTTAAAACTCATTTATGAATAAACAATGTGTAACACAATTCCATGATTTAAGGAATTGGAAAGAGAAAACACTATTCAAGATTCTATGACTAGGTGTCATAAAATTAAAATATGATTTTAGGTTGTAATTAAGTACTTTTGGTTCTAATCAACTTTAATAAATTATTTTGACTCTAGATTAATTAAGAAATTAATTAACCTTGATTAGAGCCTAATATTGCTTAGGTTTGTAATCAGCGTGATTAAAGCGTAAAAATACTGAAACTAGGGGCAAAGCGTAATTTTGCACTAATTTTGCCGGGACTTCAAAAATTAAAACTGAGGTCATAGAATACATAAAGCGCCTTTTAAAACCATCTGGAGAAGTTTGGGTTCATCAGGCACTTGCAGCGGGTAAAACACCACGAGGCGTTTTGGTCATTTTGACTTGAAAACTTCGAAAAAGCGAGATTTTCGATCCGGGAAAGGTACATAAGTTTTTCTAATCCCCTTCCAACATTGAGTTGCCCTTGAGTCTTGCCGCCTTGGCTTTCCTCGGTAGGTACGAAAATGACCTCAGGGGCATTTTGGTCATTTTCACTCTAACAGAAAATCGGGGCGTTACAAAGCTCAAGTAAACAACTTCCAAAACAAAACCAAACAAAATCTCAAGGATCAAAATACCAAAACCGAAAAACCTTACAAAAGAAAAAGAAAGTGAAACTAAGTCAAGTTCTTTATTAAATACCCAAAACCCCTATCTAGAGAAAGATCTCTAGAACGTGCCGGCTAACTTGAAGGTTGACAAGGGTAGGCTTGGGCTTTTAGAAATCCTTAGATTAATTTTCTTAAGTTGAAAAAAAACCATATGAGCTAGATATCATATAGATGAAGTTATAAGAAAAGGAAAACTCAAGCTTTAGAGGTTTCTTTGAGATGAACACAAGGTTATCATCTAGAAACTCTCATCATCAAGCTATCATACTCATATTCAAGGCCAAGAGGCCGAAATGAAAAGGAAAAGAAGAACAAGGGAAAGCTTAAAAAGAATCCAAGAGGAAACTAGAGAAGAACACATTCTTGAGCAAAACAAGTTTGAAATGCAAATCCCTATCTAAAGTGAAGACACAAAGCTTGAACTTTTGAAAAGAAAAACAAGATGATGAGCTCCTCCTTGGGGCTTGATGGTTTCGGCCAAGAGGAAACAAGAAGGTTGGAGTTGTATTTCAAGTGAGGTTGTGTTTGAGGTGTGATGTTTGAGAGGTTTGATGATGGTTCAAGGCTATGGGGTGGTGTTTCAAGGTTGAGAGATGATGAAGAGATGAAGAAGATGCAGATGGAAAGAAAGGAAGAACTCTCTTGAAACATGAGAGAAAAAGAAAAGAACTAGCAAGACAACTCTAGAATTCTAAACTTAGCAAATGCTTCAAAGTGCAACTAAGCTATCACAAGCATCCTATTTATAGAAAAACAAAACAATGAGGCTCACCAAGGGCCGTAGCATTGAGGGGGGAAAAGGAGAGAAAAATATCTCTTACACAAGGTCATTCAAGCATGGTTTGAAGTATGGAAGCTATGCTACAAAGTATGGCTTGATGTGAGTTAATTTCCTATCAATTTTTCCAGCCATAAATAAACGGGACAAATGGGTTGTTTTAATTATTTATTCATGTGGAAATTCAAGCTTGATTGAAAGTTATGACAAGGTATAGTGTATGTGACTTGAGGTATGGCCTTGGAGTGTTAAAAAATTGAACATGTGATGCATATGGTGGGCATGGAGCTTTGGCCAAACCAGACAGCATGGAGGGAGAGAGGTTTTGATCATCAAATTGTGTGTTAATGGTAGGTTTAAATGTGTATTAGCTTAGGTACAAGGTTAGGAATAATTAAGCTTAAGTTTAGGTGACTAAGAATGTGATTTAAGGATTTTATGACAAGATTAGGAGTGCTCATACATCATTAGAGAATTAAAAACTCATTTATGAATACACAATGTGTAACACAATTCCATGATTTAAGGAATTGGAAAGAGAAAATACTATTCAAGATTCCATGACTAGGAGTCTTGAAATTAAAATATGATTTTAAGTTGTAATTAAGCACTTTTAGGTTCTAATCAACTTTAATAAATTATTTTGACTCAAGATTAATTAAGGAAATTAATTAACCTTCGATTAGAGCCCAATATTGTTTAGGGTTGCTTAATCACGCGATTAAGCGTAAAAACACGAAACTAGGGGCAAAACCATAATTATGCACTAATTTTGCCCGGGACCTCCGGGACCAAAACTAAAGTCATAGTCTATATAAAAACGCCTTTTAAAATCATCTGGAGAAGTTTTGGGTTCATCCTGCACTTGCAAACGGGTAAAACACCGCAGGGGCGTTTTGGTCATTTTGACCCGAAAACTCGAAAAACGAGATTTTCGATCCCGGGAAGGTACACAAGTCATCTAATCCCCTTCCAACATTGAGTTTGCCCTTCGAGTACTGCCGAACCGGCTTTCCTCGAATTTCGGGCTGAAAATGACCTCAAGGGTATTTTGGTCATTTTTACTCTAATAGAAAAAATCAGGGCGTTACATTACTCCCCTCCTTAGAAAGAATTTCGTCCTCGAAATTCGTTACCTTAGAAAAGCTCTAGATATTTTGACTTCATCTCTGACTCTAGTTCCCACGTATATTCTTCCGACTTGTCTCGTCCCCACGCCACTTTCACCAAAGGAACAGACTTGTTCCTCAACTGCTTGACTTCGTGATCCACTATTCTCATAGGCGGTAGATTGAAAGTGAGGTCCTCCCTCAACTGTACATGCTCTGGTTCTAGGACATGGCTAGGGTCACACTCATATTTACGTAACTGAGAGACGTGAAAGACATCATGAAGTTTTAATAGATTGGGCGGTAAGGCTATTTTGTAAGCTACAAATCCGATTCTCTGAAGAATTTCAAAAGGACCGAGAAATCGGGGACTCAACTTTTTAACTTTCATGGCTCTTCCTATTCCTTTAGTGGGGGTGATTCTTAGAAATACATGTTCTCCTTCTTGGAACTCCAAGAGCTTACGCTTTTTGTCCGCATAGCTTTTCTGTCGACTTTGAGCGGTTAAGATTCTATCCTTGATCTTCTTGATTTGCTCCGTCGTTTCCCTCACTACATCAGGTCCTAAGACACTTTGTTCTCCAGGCTCGTACCAACATAAGGGTGATTGGCACTTCCTTCCATATAATGCCTTGTACGGTGCCATACCGATGCTCGCGTGATAACTGTTGTTATACGCAAACTCGATCAAAGGCATGTACTTATCCCAACTTCCTTTTTGGTCCAAGACACAGGCTCTTAACATATCTTCCAAGGTTTGGATTGTCCTCTTAGATTGACCATCCGTTTGTGGGTGGTAAGCAGTGCTCAAGCACAACTTGGAACCAAACGCCTTTTGAAAGGCTCCCCAAAAACGTGACGTAAACCGCGAATCTCGATCCGAGATTATCGTCGATGGTACTCCATGTAACCTTACTATCTCTTGGATGTAAAGCTGAGCCAACTTATCCAACAAGTACGTGACTCGAATAGGTAGAAAGTGAGCCGACTTAGTCAGTCGATCCACGATTTCCCATACGGCATCATGGCCAGCTTGGGTCCTTGGCAATTCTGTCACGAAATCCATTGATATACTCTTCCACTTCCACTCGGGGATTGATAGGGGTTGCAATATGCCAGAAGATTTTTGGTGTTCGATCTTGACCTTTTGACAGACCAAACACTTACTCACCCAGGCGACCACATCCTTCTTTAATCCAGGCCACCAAAACATCCTTTTCAGGTCCTAATACATCTTGGTAGTACCAGGATGAATGGCAAAGTGACTCTTATGAGCCTCCTCCAAGATCTTCTCTCGGAGGTCGCCATCTTGTGGCACACAGATTCACCCCTCAAACCTCCACAACCAATCGGGGCATTGCTCCAAACCCTTCAATTTACCGGCCTTAATTGCCTCTACTGTCTCCATAAAGTCCTCATTTTCTCTTTGGGCAAGCATGATCCTTTGCTTAAACCCACTGGTCACCGTGAGATGACTCATCACGATGCCATTCTCCGTTATTGACATCCCCAGATTCATATCCCTAAACTGCTCTATTAACCCAACTTCATTAACCATCATCTTCGACAAGCGTAACGAGTTTTGGCTCAAGGCATCGGCGACTACATTAGCCTTGCCGGGGTGGTAACTTAGGCGGAAATCGTAATCTTTGAGGAATTCCATCCATCTCATCTGCCTCATATTTAACTCCTTTTGATCAAAGAGATGCTTGAGACTCTTATGATCGGAGAAAACTTCAAACCTTACACCATACAAATAGTGTCTGCACATCTTGAGGGTGAACACGATGGCTGCTAATTCTAGGTCGTGGGTGGGGTAGGTTACCTCATGAGGCTTGAGTTGTCTGGATGTATAGGCTACCACTTGCCTGTTCTGCATTAACACAACCTAAACCCTTGCCAGAAGCATCGCAATATACCTCGAAGGGTACATTGGGGTCAGGTAAAACCAAAACCGGGTTGAGGTGAGCCTTTCCTTAAGCTCTAAAAACCTCTTTTCACATTCAGGGCTCCACTCAAATGGGGCATTCTTCCTAGTGAGCTTGGTTAAGGGTAGGGCTAACTGGGAAAATCCTTTAATAAACCTACGATAATATCCAACTAAACCCAAAAAGCTTATAATCTCAATTACAGAGGTTGGTCTATCCCAATTCATTACTGCTTCTATCTTACTTGGGTCGACAGCTATGCCACCTTTTGACACAACATGTCCTAAGAACTTTACCTCTTCTAACCAAAATTCACACTTAGAAAGCTTCGCATACAACTTCTTCTCTTTTAGTACCTCTAAAACCAGCCTCAAATGACGCTCATGCTCCTCGTGGGTCTTCGAATAGATGAGAATATCATCTGTGAACACAACCACGAATTGATCTAAATAGGGTCGAAAGATCCTACTCATGTAGTCCATAAAAACTGTGGGAGCATTCGTCAATCTGAACGACATCACATTGAACTCAAAGTGTCCGTACCGAGTTCAAAAGGTGGTTTTAGGAATGTCCGAATCTCTAACCCTAATCTAATGATAACCAGACCTCAAATTGATCTTAGAAAATATTACAGCTCCTTTCAACTGGTCCATAAGATCATCAATCCTAGGTAACGGGTACTTATTCTTTATGGTCACTTGGTTTAACTGCCTATAATCTATACACATCCTCATACTCCCATCCTTCTTTTTCACAAATAAGACCAGAGCGCCCCAAGGTGAAGCACTTGGCCTTATAAAACTTTCCTCCAATAGCTCCTCCAACTGAGTTTTTACTTCTGCTAGCTCCAAAGGTGACATCCTATACCGGGCTATAGAGATTGGTCCTGTTCCAGGAACCAATTCTATGGAGAATTCAACTTCTCTCTCGGGAGGGAACTCGGGTATTTCGTCTGGAAATACCTCGGGATAGTCTCTTACCACAGGTATCTCACCTAGGTTCTGCTCAAAGTCTACATCGCAGACGGCTAGGAGAACATATCCCTTAGCTCTTTCCCCACTACAGAAGACCTCTACGGAGTTTAGGTACAATTTAATGGGTTGAGTGATGTTTTCGGGAGGAGAAGGGAAAACTACAGTTTGGGTTCCATAATCTAACAACACACGGTTTGCGTGAAGCCAATTCATGCCTAAGATAATGCCTATGTCTTTCAAGGATAGACAAATTAAATCTATGATAAAAGACCTATTTTCTACAACAAGATGACAGTTTAAACAACAGCGGCAAGTATTAACAGGGCGATTTGTAGGAGTAGAAACAATAAGATCAAAGGGAAGTTTAGAGACTCTTAGATTTAAGGTCTCAACACTAGCAAGTGAAATAAAAGAATGAGTAGCACCAGAGTCATATAGTACAGTTAAGGGTTTACCGTTTACTTCGCACATACCTTCAATGAGATCATTGGACTTCTTGGCGTCTTCCGCATTAAGGGTAAAGACTCTTCCTTGGTGTTGTCGTCGAGGGTTCTGGTTCGGTGTCCCTTTGCTGGAGCAGTCCTTTGCATAATGGCAAGGCTTGCCACACTTGAAGCACACGTTCTGACCGGCTAAGCATAGGTGATTCCCGTGATTCTTCCCGCATTGGGGACAGATGTCAGCAGATGCTGCTCCGGGGTAAGCAGCAGGTGTTTGTGGTGCCTTGATTCTTGTCCCCACTTGGTCCTCCATTATGGTTCCGGGGTCCACCCGGTCCATGGGGTTGATTGTTGTTAAAGTTCCTCGGGCCTTGATGTTGAAATGGCGGCCTTTGGTGTTGCTTGGATTGTTGGTATGCAGGAGCTCTTGGTGGTTGTTGTTGTTGTGGTCGGAACTGGTTAGTCTGGTAGGGATTGTAATGATTCCTTGAAAGGTACTACGGTTTGACCCTCGGGGCTTGAGGTCCAAGCCCCTTAGCTCATTCCACCCTCGTGGCTTGCATCTTTCTCTGTCCTTCCTCAAGGATCGAGCACTTGTTGACCAGAGTTGGAAAGTCTCTGATATCCATGTGGGCCACGGCATAGTTCATCTCCGCCTTTAGACCGGCCTCATATTTGACGCATTTCCAAACCTCATCGGGGTTCCCTTGAAACACCCAAGAGAACTTGATCAGTTCCTCAAACTTTGCGGTGTACTGGGCAACAGTAGACCCTCCCTGGGCCAACTGCATGAACTCAATGTCCTTTGCGTTTCTCATGGACTCAGGGAAGTACTTCTCGTAGAAGTAAGTCTTGAACAACTCCCAGTCGATGAGAGTTCCAGCAGCTTCCAACAGGCGCTTCGTGCCGTTCCACTAGAACTCGGCATCTGACTTCATCATGAAAGTAGCAAAGGTGACCTTCTGCTCCTCTGAGCAGGAAACCACATAGTAGATCTTCTCCATGTCCTTGATCCACTCATCAGCTTTGTCAGGGTCCATTACCCCTCGGAATACCGGTGGGTTTGCCTTGCGGAACTCGCCGAAGTGGGCTTGTTCCACCATCTCAGTAGCAGGAGGAGGAGGGGGAATAGAAACAGCATTCACTTGTTGATCCATCCGGTCGAACATCTATTCCATGGCTTGCGCCATGCGATGGACAGCAGCAGCAGTCGCATTGTCTTGGTCAACATTGGGCGTAGTCCTAGGCTGTCATCGCGGTGCCATTGGTTCCTAAACACATGAGACAGTGAACATCAAGTTGATCAGGCTTAATATCCATGCAAAATGAGCTAGTTACCATGGCACTTGCAAGCAACAGAAGTCATGCATTTCTAGTCCTACATCTTATCTCTATCAAGCACTACACATGACATAACTATCGCATCATGCTTATAAAGCATGGTCAGTCTAATCCTTAGGCTTCATGAGAATTGAACTGCTCTAATACCATAATGTAACACCCTAAATCTTAACCTAATACTACTAGTATGTATTTAGGTTAATCCTTAGAATATTACCTCTTTGTTTCAACTTTTACTTTGAAAATACTTAGCGGAAATATGGGTAAAATTTTTATTTTTTGAATTAAACCAAAGTTAGAGCCACGCATGATTCTTTGAACGGGAATTCATACAAGTCATATGAGCAAATCATAATAAAACACATAAATAACATGGATACATCAACTGATCATATATATATACATAATGTGCCTACCAAAAGGCAGGACTATTCGATACATAGAGGAACGAAATACAACTGAAAAGCAAATACAAGGAAATCATAAAAGCAAGTACAAGGAAAACCATGAAAGCAACACCCATACCCGAGTGCACCTAGAGTAGACAACCTCATATACAAAAGAAGGTTTGTCCTCAACTATATGGCGTGTGTGCACTAGCTACTACCCATCCTATGCACCTACTCCTACTGGTCTGAGTACTGAGGGGTGGAATCGATCCACTAGCGAATCTCAGCAGGAGTGGTCGTGCGGATCATCAGAGCATGTCCACCGCGGCGAGGGCGCATGGATGGCTTATGAGCCAACCTCGGCTGAACCATCGTCTCCTCACTCTCGGCTCTTGTCTGTGGGGGAGCGAGGCTGGAGCTCCAACTGTACATATGCGAGGGAGGGTCCACTGATGGATCCGTCTCCGAATACTGAGTCCGGGGTACGTACTCCGGGTAGTCACGTATGGCTGACGCCTCGGGCTGTATGTGGAGGATCTGCTCGTCGCGTGGTCTAGCTTGCTCAAAAATCGTGTTATGATGGTAGAGGGCAGTCGGGGTGAAGCGGTAGCTCCGTACTGGGTGCGCGAAGGGTCGTCCCATAAACTTAAATACTCTGACAGTGCAGCGACCCTCAAAATGGTATGACCCGAGTGTTGGGTCATGGTGCAGCTCCCATGTCGGGGTGTCGATGAAGAGTACAAAAGTCGTCATCTGAAGATGTGACAGAAGAAGAGAGAGAGGGAATGAGAATCTTCTAAAAGAATTCTCAGTAGGGCAATCCTTAACTAAGTGACATCATCACATCCTCAGGAACCTTGGGTTTTATTTCCGAAAGGGTGTGTATGCATATAAACTCCTTTAAGTTAGTTTTCTAAAGCATTAGTTATCCAAGGTCCATCATATTTTACAATGCATCTTATGACTAAGCATGAAATATACTAAGACATGAATGCATCATAAGGATAAGCTAATCAACAAAGTCACAAAAACGTTATAATAGTCGCATAAGTTGACATGTATAAATCTCATAATAACTTTCTTGGTTTTTCAAAGCATATGTGACATTTCAACTTTAACTTTATCTCATGGGGCCATCCTAAAACATCTCTAGGTTATGAGCTCATACCTTAACTAGTCGTCACTAGTTCTTACTTATCCTATGATAAGCGTAACATACATAATCCCGACTTAGAGTACGGGCTAGGGGGAAAATTAAGGATCACCTCTTAGGGTCATTTCCTCTTTGAAACGCTCTGCTAGCAACTAGTGCATTGTAGTATTGTTCGTTTTGGCAAGCTCTATGTCAATACCCTCACGGATTTGTTTTCTTGGGGGTGCTCGGCTAAAACGGTGTTACCCAAGAAGGCATCTCAGTGTTGTGTCACATTTAAGTTCTCATGATTTTCAAAAAGATCTTTCTCTAGGTTCCTCAAATTTGATGGAAATTTGGCAGTATGACGGTTGTAGACCGAAGTTCCTCAAATTTGCTTATGCCATGAAAACATATAGATCATATAAACATATCTTATGAGGTATAGCATATCATCATATAAAACTTCTTCATAGCACATATCAAACTTATCATAGATAAAGCTCATGTATCATGTATCATCTAACATCCCCTGCTGCTTTATGGATTGATGACTGTCCCTACAAACCAACACGGATCTTTTCAGCATGCTTTGTCCTCACTCGCACGCTTCCTGGGAAAACTTCCCAGGAGGTCATCCATCCCAAAATTACCCCAGGTCAAGCACGCTTAACTGTGGAGTTCATTCAGTTTAGGCTACCGAAAAGAAGATGCATCTTGTTGGTATATGTAACGCCCCGATTTTTCTGTTAGAGTGAAAATGACCAAAATGCCCCTGGGGTCATTTTCAGCCCGGAATTCGAGGAAAGCCGGTTCGGCAGTACTCGAAGGGCAAACTCAATGTTGGAAGGGGATTAGATAACTTGTGTACCTTCCCGGGATCGAAAATCTCGTTTGAAGTTTTAGTCAAAATGACCAAAACGCCCCTGCAGTGTTTTACTCATTTGCAAGTGCCGGATGAACCCGAAACTTCTCCAGATGATTTTAAAAGGCGTTTTTATGTATATTGTGACTTTAGTTTTGGTCCCGGAGGTCCCGGGCGAAATTAGTGCAAAATTACGGTTTTGCCCCTAGTTTCGTGTTTTTATGCTTAATCGCGTGATTAAGCAAACCTAAGCAATATTAGGCTCTAATCGAAGGTTAATTAATTTCCATAATTAATCTTGAGTCAAAATAATTTATTAAAGTTGATTAGAACCTAAAAGTGCTTAATTACAACTTAAAATCATATTTTAATTTCAAGACTCCTAGTCATAGAATCTTGAATAGTATTTTCTCTTTCCAATTCCTTAAATCATGGAATTGTGTTACACATTGTTTATTCATAAATGAGTTTAAAATTCTTTAATGATGTATGAGTACTCCTTAATCATGTCATAAAGGTCCCTAATCACATTCTTAGTCACCTAAACTTATGCTTAATGACTCCTAACCTTGCACCTAAGCTAATACATCCCTAAACACATCACTAACACACAATTACATGACCAAAACTCCCTCCTCCCTTGCTGCATCATACCTGGCCGAAATTCACACTTAATTTTATCACAATTTAATTTTATTCCACACTCCAAAGACTATGCTTGAAGCCATACTCACCACCATACTTCACCATGTCATCAAAATGCAATTTTCTCACCTCTTGTTCCATGAGGATTCATTCTCCTCCACACATGCATTACCTCATGTTCCATGAGGATTCATTCTCCTCCACACACTCACCCTTATCCTTCTCTGTAAATACCATGCCAAGATAAACTTTGCTACACTTTTGTTCATTTGCCAAGTTTTGATTTCTAAGCATTCTTGTTAGTTCTCTCATTTTCTCTTAAGTTTCAAGAGAGTTCTTCTTTTCTTTTCATCTTCATCTTCTTCATCTCTTCATCTCATCATCATCTCTCAACCTTGAAACACCACCCCAAAGCTTTGAACCATCATCAAACCTCTCAAACACCACACCTCAAACACAACCTCACTTGAAACACAACTTCAACCTTCTCATCCTCTCTTGGCCGAAGCTATCTTGCCTCTTGGAGGAGCTCATCATCTTGTTTTCCTTTTCAAAGAGTTAAAGTTTTCATCTTCACTCTAGGTAGGAGTGTTTTTCTAAAATTTGTTTCTTGAAAAATAAGTTTCTCTAGCTTTCTCTTGGATTTCTTTTGAAACTTTTCCTTGGTTCTTTGTTTTCCTTTCATTTCGGCCATGAGCCCTTGATTATGAGCATGATAGCTTGATGATGAGAGTTTCTAGATGATGACCTTGTGTTCATCTCAAAGAAACCTCTAAAGCTTGAGTTTTCTTTTTCTTATAACTTTATCTATATGATATCTAGCTCACATGGTTTTTCAACTTAAGAAAATTAATCTAAGGATTTCTAAAAGCCCAAGCCTACCCTTGTCAACCTTAAAGTTGGCCGGCACGTTCTAGAGATTTTTCTCTAGATAGGGGTTTTGGGTATTTAATAAAGAACTTGACTTTGTTTCATTTTCTTTTTCTTTTGTAAGACTTTCGGTTATGGTATTTTGATCTTTGAGATATTGTATTGGGTTGTTATCTTGTTAAAGTCTTGAATGAGCTCTAGTCAACCATAAAATGAACCTTGCATCATGTTTACTTTATGCTTTGCATATCATGTTTACTTCCTTGCTATCACTAAATATCAAGATAATAAGTGAACCTTGCATTATCATGTTTATATTTCAAGCTATGCATTATTATGTTTATATTTCAAGTTCTCACTTAATATCAAGATAATAATGAGTTGCATTCATATTTATTTTGTGCCATCACTTTACTTTCTAATGGAACCTAAAATAAGTGCATGAGCATGTTTATTTTTATGTCATCACCTAAATGAACCTAGAGCTCAAAGACTTGCCCATTGTTGTCTCAAACAAAGGTCTAAAAATATTTATTTCCTTTGGTTCATATTTCGGCCCTAAGGGGTCTTGGTGTTTCTAAGTATTGAAAACTATGTTTTATAATTTTTCCAAGCTTTTATGAGTTTAAGGAATGCATAGAACTAAGTTTTATGAATTTAGAACCTCTTGAGACAAGTTTGATCTAGCTACAGCCCTCATAAATATTTTGATGATTTTAGATGTTAAAAATATTTATAAATGAGTTTTGAAAGTTTTAAAAAGGTTCCAAGAGAAACTAGAATGTTATGTGCTTTAGAAAATGTGTTTGATGCCTTTAAATGCAGATGCTTGTTTCGGTTCTGCCTTACTATGTTTTGCCACTGTATGAGCTGTTTTAATGGTGATAATATGCTTATGTTTAAGTATAATTAATGTTGAGGCTCATATGTGAAAGATAAGAGAAGTTAGAAACTAGAAAAGAATTAATTTGAGAGTTTTAGATCCCTTAATGTTTGAATTTTCTGGATTCTGTCCAGCAAGGTTTAGTAATGCCAATCATGGATTTAAATTAGTTTAAATATGTAGGAATGACTCATAAATGGTTTAGGACTTGATCTTGATACCTTAGGAGCAAACTGGACTTAGAAAGGGTCATTATTGTGACTCCTAGGTACCCGTAAAGTTAGGATTATGACTTATGCATTCTTGAGGTTTAGAGATGTTCTTGACCATAGTGTAAGGTGAGGAAGACTTAGTTATAACCTTATAAGTCCCCGAGAGATTAGGTTTGATGACTTATAACTTAGAATGTGAGTTGAGGACCTTAAGGGTCAATGCATAAGACACTAAAAAGTTGTTAATGCTATGATGTGTTGTTTGATGCAATGATATGATGAGATGTGCTTGATGCATGAGAAAATGATTGATGAATTGTTAAAGTTTATCATAGCATGAGATTTCATGAGAACATGATGTGTGGATTAGCTTGTGGCAGTTTGAAGGAAATTCGGTTTAACAGCTGTTATGTTGCCGAATTTCCGTCAAACCTTAAAGGGTTGAAAGAAATGATTTATGAGTACCATATGAGATGAAAACCCTGGGTGACACCGGTTTGGCCGAGCACCCCCAGGAGATTTTTATGTGACAAAGCACTGAGACGCGCTTCCCCCGAGGAGGTGCCGGTTCGGCCGAGTACCCAGGGAGGAGACAAATCCGTGAGGGTATGAGTAGATGCAGCCTACCAAAGCGGACAAATTGCGAGGCCATGCATGGCTAGCAAAGTGTTTCAAAGAGGGTAATCCCAGAGAGAGATGATCCCTGCCCCCTACCCGTACTTGTGAGTCGGGATTATTATTTATGTTTCGCTTATTCAAGATAATAAGCAAGAGCTAGTGACGACTAGCTAAGGTATGAGCTCATAACCTAGTTATTATTTTTAGGGTGGCCTATATGCTAAAGTACCATGATTGATGTCACGAAGTTGAGGAATGATTCACTTCAAAGTTATATGCCCTCATGCCACATGATTTATGTTTATGTGCTTTGATGTTGTCTTATATGCTCAAGTATTGCCATGCATCCATGATATAACATGTTGCATTCATAATATCAAGATGCATGCTAAAAGGAATGGACCTTGGATAATTAGTTTTGGAAAACCTTAATTAAACCTTATATGCATGATCATTATTTTATAAATAAGCCCAAGGTTCCTGAGGATGTGTACGATGTAACCCTAGGATAGGAGACTCCTACTGAGATTTCTTTAGCAAGATTTCTCACTCCTCTCTCTCTTTCCTTCCGTCACATCTTCAGAGAGCGATGGCGACGTTCGTGCTTTTCATTGACACGCCAGTATGGGAGATACACTTCGACCCGGACCACCGTTCATATCACTTTGAGGGTCGATGTACCGTTCATGTTTTTGTGTACATGGGACGACCTTTCGCTTATCTAGTTTCGAGCTACCAGTTCACTCCTACCGCGCCTTTTGGTAGTGACGACATGATCTTCGAGCGCACCCGCCCGCGTGAGGAGCAATTGTGACGTGGCCATACCTCTGCCTCAGTCGTCCGAGAATTCCCGGAGTTCGTACCTCGTTCAAGGAGATCCGAGACTGACCCATCCGAGGATTGGCCGACGCATGTTCCTTCGGAGGGTTCAGCCCCTTTTCCCCGATCCCGACGTATGGGGAGTGAGGAGACTGTGGTGCAGCCGTGCCTGGCGAGGAGAGCCGAGATGCGTCCGCATCAAGGAGCCCACATTCAGCCACCTCGTGTGCCTTTCACGTTGCATTGGCCCACTCAGGAGGAGTTAGAGCGTTTCCCCGGCTACCTGCCTCCATCACCCGTGGATTCCCTTCGCCACTAGACTCCATTGGAGAGCTTTTGAGTACACGAGCTTCGCAGGGATCTTTTCTTCGGCCGTACCTTTTGGGAGGGGATGTAGTTCAGTGCTCGTAGCATAGTAGGAGGATAGCATTTTGGGTTTTTATCCTTACGTTGTACCATGTACTTTGCCATCTGTTGTATTTCCTTTTTCTGTTGTATTCCAAGCTCTGCTCGTTTCTATAAGGGTATGAATAGTTATGTACTTTAGCTACTTTATTATTAATGAAATGTTTCTGTCATCTTCATGATCTATGTTCTTCTGATGTATGATTTATTTTGCAAGGTTGTTTATGATCGTTACGCGTGCTTTACGTTTCTGTCATTCGATTAGTTAAGCTCGCGGCTCTCACTTTGTTTTATGTTTTCAAAAAGAAAAATTTTCCTGTAATTTCCGCTAAGTATTTTAATGAAAGAATGAGACTATGAAGTAATAGCCTAATGTTTAACCTAATGTGTTCTAGAAAGTTGGGTTAAAAATTAGGGTGTTACAGTATAGATAGTGCAAATCAATTCATATAAGCCTTCCTCAACTATATAGTCCCATACCTATACAATGTTAGGATCCCTCTCATTCGGGTGTGTAATCGGTTCATTCATGTACCCCTCCACTTAGAGGACCTTGCGAGGAGCCACTCCTTGTCCGTGCCATCTTTGCACCGGCGATCACTCCTCATCCTCGTCCCCGGGCGTTACATATCATATAAGCAACATAAAACTCAAGACTTTTTAATGTCTTATGCATTGACCCTTAAGGTCCTTAACTCATGTTCTAAGTTATTAATCATCAAATCTAATCTCTTGGGTACCTATGAGGTTATAACTACGTATTTCTCACCTCACACTATGATCAAGAATATCTCTAAACCTCAAGGATGCAGAATTTATAATCCTAACTTTACAGGTACTTAGGAGTCACAACAGTAACCCTTTCTAAGTTCGGTTTGCTCCTAAGGCTTCAAGATCAAGTCCTAAACCATTTATGAGGGTCCTACACATTTAAACTAATTTAAATCCATGATTACCATTACTAAACCTTGCTGGACAGAATCCAGAAAATTCAAACATTAAAGGATCTAGAACTCTCAAATTAATTCTTTTCTAGTTTCTAACTTCTCTTACCTTTCATATATGAGCTTTACCATTAATTATACTCAAACTCAAGCATATTATCATCACTAACACAGCTCATACAGTGGCAAAATAATGGCAAGGCAGAATCGAAACAAACATTCTCTATAAAGGCATAAAACACAATTTCTAAAGCACATAAAATACTAGTTTCTCTTGGAACCTTTTTAAAACTTTCAAAACTCATTTATGAACATTTTTACCATCTAAAATCATAAGAATATTTAAGAGGGCAGTGACTAAATCAACTTTGTCTCAAAAGGTCCTAAATTCATAAAACATAGTTCTACGTATTCCTTATACTCACAAAAGCTTAGAAAAAGTATGAAACATAGTTTTCAATATTTGGAAACCTCAAAACTTCTTAGGGCCAAAATATGAACCAAAGGAAATAAATATTTTTAGACCTTTGTTTGAGACAACCATGGGCAAGTCTTTGAGCTCTAGGTTCATTTAAGTGATGACATAAAAGTAAACATGCTCATGCACTCATTTTAGGTTCCATTAGAAAGTAAAGTGATAGCATAAAATAAATATAAGGTGCAACTTATTATTATCTTTGATATTTAGTGAGGACTTGAAATATAAACATGATAATGCATATCTTGAAATATAAACATGATAATGCAAGTTCATTCATTATCTTGGTATTTAGTGATAGCAAGGAAGTAAACATGATATGCAAAGCATAAAATAAACATGATGCAAGGTTCATTTTATGGTTAGCTAGAGCTCATTCAAGACTTTAACAAAGTAACAACCCAACATATATCTCATTACAAAGAGAGCTCTAGAGTTCTTGAACCAAGTTCTCAAAGGGACCATGAGGTTCTTGAACAACATCATCAAGCTCAAGTAAACAACTTCCAAAACAAAACCAAACAAAATCTCAAGGATCAAAATACCAAAACCGAAAAACCTTACAAACGAGAAAGAAAGTGAAACTAAGTCAAGTTCTTTATTAAATACCCAAAACCCCTATCTAGAGAAAGATCTCTAGAACATGCCGGCCAACTTGAAGGTTGACAAGGGTAGGCTTGGGCTTTTAGAAATCCTTAGATTAATTTTCTTAAGTTGAAAAAAAACCATGTGAGTTAGATATCATATAGATGAAGTTATAAGAAAAGGAAAACTCAAGTTTTAGAGGTTTCTTTGAGATGAACACAAGGTCATCATCTAGAAACTCTCATCATCAAGCTATCATACTCATATTCAAGGCCAAGAGGATAAAATGAAAAGGAAAAGAAGAACAAGGGAAAGTTTAAAAAGAATCCAAGAGGAAACTAGAGAAGAACACATTCTTGAGCAAAACAAGTTTGAAAAGCAAATCCCTACCTAAAGTGAAGACACAAAGCTTGAACTTTTGAAAAGAAAAACAAGATGATGAGCTCTTCCTTGGGGCTTGATGGTTTCAGCCAAGAGGAAACAAGAAGGTTGGAGTTGTGTTTCAAGTGGGGTTGTGTTTAAGGTGTGATGTTTGAGAGGTTTGATGATGGTTCAAGGCTATGGGGTGGTGTTTCAAGGTTGAGAGATGATGAAGAGATGAAGAAGATGAAGATGGAAAGAAAGGAAGAACTCTCTTGAAACTTGAGAGAAAAAGAAAAGAACTAGCAAGACAACTCTAGAATTCTAAACTTAGCAAATGCTTCAAAGTGCAACTAAGCTATCACAAGCATCCTATTTATAGAAAAACAAAACAATGAGGCTCACCAAGGGGAGCCTTTAGCCGTAGCATTGAGGGGAAAAGGGAGAGAAAAATATCTCTTACACAAGGTCATTCAAGCATGGTTTGAAGTATGGAAGCTATGCTACAAAGTATGGCTTGATGTGAGTTAATTTCCTATCAATTTTTGATGAAATTAGGCTTCTAGAACCTTGACATTGCTGGAACTTTTCCAGCCACAAATAAATGGAAAAAATGGGTTGTTTTAATTATTTATTCATGTGGAAATTCAAGCTTGATTGAAAGTTATGACAAGGTATAGTGCATGTGACTTGAGGTATGGCCTTGGAGTGTTGAAAAATTGAACACGTGATGCATATGGTGGGCATGGAGCTTCGGGCAAACCAGACAACATGGAGGGAGAGAGGTTTTGATCATCAAATTGTGTGTTAATGGTAGGTTTAAATGTGTATTAGCTTAGGTACAAGGTTAGGAATAATTAAGCTTAAGTTTAGGTGACTAAGAATGTGATTTAAGGATTTTATGACAAGATTAGGAGTGCCCATACATCATTAGAGAATTAAAAACTCATTTATGAATAAACAATGTGTAACACAATTACATGATTTAAGGAATTGGAAAGAGAAAACAATATTCAAGATTCCATGACTAGGAGTCTTGAAATTAAAATATGATTTTAAGTTGTAATTAACCACTTTTAGGTTCTAATCAACTTTAATAAATTATTTTGACTCAAGATTAATTAAGGAAATTAATTAACCTTCGATTAGAGCCTAATATTGCTTAGGTTTGCTTAATCACGCGATTAAGCGTAAAAACACGAAACTAGGGGCAAAACCGTAATTTTGCACTAATTTTGCCCGAGACCTCCAGGACCAAAACTATAGTCATAGTCTACATAAAAACGCCTTTTAAAATCATCTGGAGAAGTTTCGGGTTCATCCGGCACTTGCAAACGGGTAAAACACCGCAGGGGCGTTTTGGTCATTTTGACCCGAGAACTCGAAAAACGAGATTTTCGATCCCAAGAAGGTACACAAGTCATCTAATCCCCTTCCAACATTGAGTTTTCCCTTCGAGTACTTGCAGAAACTTTCCTCGAATTCCGGGCTGAAAATGACCTCAAGGGCATTTTGGTCATTTTTACTCTAACAGAAAAAATCGGGGCATTACAAGTTGCATCTCATGTTTATTTTATGCTCTCACTTTACTTTCTAATGAAAGCTAAAACTAGTGCATGAGCATGTTTATTTTTATGTCATCACTTAAGAGAACCTAGAGCTCAAAGACTTGCCCATTGTTGTCTCAAACAAAGGTTTGAAAATATTTATTTCTTTAGCTAGAGATTTCGGCCCCTAAGGGTTTTGTTGGTTACAAGTGTAGAAAACTATGTTTCATAATTTTTCTAAGTTTATATGAGTACAAGAAATGTCTAGAACAAAGTTTTATGAATTTAGGACATCTTGAGATAAATTTAATTTAGCTACTGCCCTTACAAATATTTTGAGAGTTTTAGATGATAAAAATGTTTATAAATGAGTTTTGAAAGTTTGAGAAAGGTTCCAAGAGAAACTAGTATTTCATGTGCCTTGGAAATTATGTTTTTATGCCTTTATATGGAGACTTGGTTTCGGTTCTGCCTTGTTATGTTTTGGTCACTATATATGCTATTTTGATGATGATAATATGATTATGTTTGAGTATATTTAATGTTAGAACTCATATGTGAAGGATAAGAGAAGTTAGTAACTAGAAAAGAATTAATTTGATCCCTTAATGTTTGAATTTTCTGGATTCTGTCCAGCAAGGTTTAGAATTGATAATTATGGGTTTAAATTAGTTTAAATGTGTAGGAATGACTCATAATTGGTTTAGGACTTGATCTTGGTGCCTTAGAAGCAAACCGAACTTAGAAAGGGTCATTGTTGTGACTCCTAGGTACCCATAAAGTTAGGATTTTAGATTCTGCATCCTTGAGATTGAGATGTTCTTGACCATAGTGTGAGGTAAGAAATACTTAGATATGAGCCTATAGGTACCCGAGAGTTTAAGTTTTGATGATTTATAACTTAGACTGTGAGTTAAAGATCTTAAGGGTCAAGTCATAATACTTTAAGAAGTTGTTAATGCTATGATGTTTACATGATGCATGATGTGTTGAGATGTTTATGTTGCATGAGGAACTGATTGTTTGAGATATGAGTTTATCATAGCATGAGGTTTAAATGAGGAATATGTTGTGTGATTAGCTTGTGGTGTAACACCCTAATAGAACCCCACTGTGCTTAAGTTCACATTTGGATTCTATTAGTTGTCACTTATGCCTTGTATTAATTTTCTTTTGAAATTAACTTAGAAAAATAATGGAAGTTTTTTTTTCTTTAAATAAATTAATTTTTTGAAAACTTAAGCACAGAACGAGAAGTGAAATACATAGCGCTTTTATAGATAATAATCAAGTTATATTGCGCACTTAATTAAATAAGCGGAATAAAAGACTAAGTGTAGAACAATTATCACATAAACTGGAATATAATCACTTAATATATAAGTCACAACAGGGCATATATCATACTGATAAGTTATTACAAATAACAATATAAGTTCTACTATTACTAATTGTTTCTCACAAACTATAATGTAACTAAAGCTCGGAATGCTCCTACTTGAACGGTTTGAAATCTTCACGTGCTACCTCCTTCCTCGACTACGGTCTCGTTGCTTTAGGTGGACACGTCTGTCTGCAGTAACGACAACGGAAAATAAACATAGGAGTGAGAAATACATGATTTCTCGATAGGAGTTCCTACTTGTACTAAAAGTGTCATCGTTGTCGTCCCAATCACTTCGGGTTTATTATAAAAGGTGAGCAGGTAAGGATTCAATTATCAAACTTTCACAAGCGTGATTAGTCAAGTGCGATTACTTTTAAACTAATCTTGAACATTAGCGAAATATTCATTCAAGATTTCATCAAGCATACATATAAGCATATCATGTAAAACCACTAATAAGCATTAATCATTTAGGAGCTGCATGCATTTCATGATTACTCATCCTCAACATTCACTTGTTTAGTGATCATCATCTTTCATTTATTTCATCAACATGTTTCTTAATTACTCACGGGATGAATGCATCAATGCCTTAGACCACCCTAAAAGGGTAATGAGCTCATACCATGGCCGTCGCCATAACCTTTTTGGTTTTCATTCCGTTGCCGTGATCTCAATGGTTTAGGGGGTTAAGCCGTGAGTTTAGCTCAAGTCCACTTTTCCAGACTTTCATTGCTACTTTTTCAAACTTTACTTTTATTATTTCCTTTGAAAATGAATGTATGCATATCATCATGTAATCACAATAAATCATGGGCAATCAATCATTCATCTTCATCATTTCATAACTCATCACCATACATTCACTTTACTATAATTCACTTCATGAAACATGGATAATATCATAGTAAACATTTTCATAAATGATTCATTTTAAGCAACCAAAGTTATCAAGTTGAGTTCCTAGTGTTCCTAAGAGGTAATGGATGTCTTAGTATTATCTTTTTCTCTTAGTGTTCTTTGTACTCTTAGAATTCCATCAATACATTAATGCATTTCAAAATATTATTATAGGTTCTTTATATATTCTTATTATGGTTTTCGTATAACTCTTGAAGATTATTATTCTACTTAAATTCTTAAAATTCTCTTTTTACAAGACTTGATTCTTTTATTTATAGTTTTGACATCTTTTAGAAGAAAGTTTATAATTCTCTGTATACTTGTTATCTCAGCTTAGTAAAGGTAGTTCCAAATTCCTAACTCATCAAATTTTAGCATTTACATCTTTGGAATAGTGTAAATCCATTGTAAACCATGCATAGGAGGGTTCCCAGGAAAGAGAGGTGGGTCACAATGGACATGCTTAAATACCAAGTCTTTCCTTAGCCAGAACCTTTCCAAACTGCACTTTTACAGTACACTATCCCGAAATTTATTTCTCATTCTGTATTTACGTGGTACAAACCTTTATACATAACATACATGTGTTAGCTCTCCAACAAAGTTGAAATCAGTCCATTTGCATTTTTCTAGAGTGAGTTACACCTATTTTACTACTACAATGTCAGATATAAAGTTTCAGTCTTAGGCTCTACTTTAAAAATATATATCTTGAGCTAGAAAACTCCGTTTTGGGTGATTCTTTTTGGAGAGTGTTCTATAATGAGTCTAGTTTATAGTAAAATTATTTTAATTTCGAGATACTTGATATTTTATGAACAGTAGCTTTAAAAGTACCTGCTGCCAGAAACAACTAGAAATTCCAGCACCTACCTTTTTCATGTCTTAAGTTACCTTTATTAAATCAGGTTTTACATACAATCTTTTCAAGTTATATTTGAGTTTGATAACATCATAAGGGTATTCATAACAAAATAGAACATGTCATATTTCTAAAAATATATTTTTCAAATAATCATTTAAAACTTTTGACAATAACTCAAACTTGAGGCATTCTATCAAGGTTAGAAGCCAACAATACTTGAACAATTAAAGATGAAGCTCCTACCTCTTGTGTAGGGTCTAAAAAGGGTCCTTCTCTTCTTCCTTAAGCTTTGAACAAGAGTCTTTGGAGTGGATGACCCTCCTTGAATCTTGGCTCTAGAACTTGAGTGCTTAAGAAAATATTTCTCACTAGAGTTAAAGATTGTAACTCTTGTGAGGGCTAGTGAAAGTTTGGACTTAGGATTGAAGTGTTTGGATGAAGTTTAGAGGATCAAAAGAAGTCTTTGAAGAACATAAGAAGAATGATAGAATAAGAAAGAAAGAACACTTAGGGAGTTTATGAATTGAAGAGAGTTTGAGGAGTATTTATAGTGGAAAGATTAGAGAAAAAACAGAAGAAGGAAAGCACTTGGAGCATGATTTATGGAAACATGTTGGCTGAATTTTGGGATGAAAATGCTCCTTGTTTTGTGCAAACATGTTTCCATGTTTTGTGCAAACACGTTTCCATGTTTTGTGAAAACACGTTTCCATGTTTTGTGCAAACACGTTTCCATATTTTGTGCAAACACGTTTCCATGTTTTGTGCAAACATGTTGGATGAAAATGCTCCATGTTTTATGCAAACATGTTTCCATGTTTTATGCAAACATGTTTCCATGTTTTGTGCAAAGATGTTAGTGGATATTTTTGTAATTAGACAATGATAGTGGTAAATTCCATTCATAGAGTAAGGGTATCTTTGTCATTTAATAAGGCAAGGGTAGTTTGGTAATTTCCTTTACATAGCAAGGGCATTTTCGTAATTTCCACTAAGTGATGGCATTTTCGTAATTCTTTGCATTTTTCTCTAGACATACTTAAGTAGACTATTTGTTGTGTTTCATAACATTTGTCCAGATTCTCTTGGTTTTGCTATCGCTAATTAATATTTATCTTAGTTATAAATTTGGGGATGTTACATTTCTCCCCTTCTTATTAAGAATTTTGCCCTCAAAATTTGATACCTGTGAATAGGTTCGGAAATTCTTTTTGCATATCTTCCTCGAGCTCCCATGTGTGCTCTTCCATTCCATCTTGTCCCCAGGCTACTCGGACCAGAGATACAGATTTGTTTCTCAGCTGCTTGATGCCATGATCCACGATCCTCATCGGTGGTAATTCAAAAGTTAAGTCATCTTTTAATTGTATAGTTTCGGCTCAAACACATGACTGGGGTCTGACTGATACTTTCTCAATTGGGACACATGAAAAACATTGTGTAGGTTAGACAAATTTGGAGGTAATGCAATTTGGTAGGCGGAGGGACCTACCTTTTTGAGGATTTGGAAGGGTCCTAAGAATCTAGGGCTTAGCTTTTTGACTTTCATTGCACGACCTATATGTGGTAGGAGTAATTCGCAAGAATATGTGTTCTCCTTCTTGAAATTGAGAGGTTTCCTTCTCTTGTCGGATAGCTCTTACGCCTACTCTGAGCAGGTGAGGATTCTTTCCCTAATTTTCCTTATTTGTTTGGTTGTCTCTTCTACCAAATCAGGGCCCAAAATACTTTGCTCTCGGGTCACACCAACAAAGTGGTGATTGACACTTTCTACCATACAAAGCCTCATAAGGTGCCATCCCAATGCTAGTGTGGTAACTATTATTATATGCAAACTCAATCAATGGAAGTTGTTTGTCCCAACTTTTTGGCTGGTCTAAGACACATGCTCTTAGCATATCCTCAAGGGTTTGAATTGTTCTTCGATTGTCCATCAATCTGAGGGTGATAGGCGTGCTTAGACACAACTTTGAACCAAATGCCTTTTGCAAAGCTCCCAAAATCTTGAGGTGAACCTTGGATCCCTATCTGAGACAATGGTTTTGGGTACTCCATGGAGCCTTATTATCTCTTGGATGTATAGTGAGCTAACTTTTCCAAAGGGTAATTTGCTCGAATGGGTAAAAAGTGAGCAGATTTGGTCAATCTATCTACAATTACCCATATGGAGTCATGTCTGGTAGGCGTTCTTGGCAATCCCATCACGAAATCCATGGATATTCCTTCCCACTTCCATTCGGGGATTTCGAGAGGTTGTAGCACTCCGGAGGGTTTTTGATGCTCTATCTTCACTTTTTGGCATACCAAACATTTTTGCACTATATTTGCTATATCTGCTTTCATCTTTGGCCACCAGAACATCTTTTTTAGGTCATGGTACATCTTGGTTATACCGGGGTGTACACTAAATTGACTCTTGTGGGCTTCTTCCAAAATGCTAGCTCTCAATCCTTCTTTTGCAGGTACACAGATTCTCCCTTGGTATCTCCACACTCCTTCCTTATCCTGGACAAACTCTTTCAACTTTCTGCTTCGACAAGGGTTAAGGTTCTAAGGAAATCCTCATCTTCCCTTTGGGCTTGAATTATTTGATCCTTAAAGCTACTGGTTACACTTAGTTGGCTTAACCGAATTTGTTCTGAAGTCCCCCTATATCCTAAGTTGAGGTTCCTAAAATCTTCTATTAGCTCATTTTCTTTCACCATGAGCCAAGCGGCATGCAAGGACTTACGACTCAAAGCGTCTGCTACCACATTTGCCTTTCCTGGGTGGTAGTTCAACCCAAAGTCATAGTCCTTGAGAAACTCCATCCAACGCCTTTGTCTCATATTGAGTTCCTTTTGGTTGAAGAGGTATTTTAGACTTTTGTGGTCAGAAAAGACTTCAAACCTTACACCATAAAGATGATGTCTCCAGATTTTTAAGGCAAAGACAATAGCTGCTAGCTCTAAGTCATGGGTTGGGTAATTTACTTCATGGGGTTTGAGCTGTCTAGAGGCATAGGCTACTACATTCCTATTTTGCATCAAAACACATCCTAGTCCTCTTCCCGAGGCATCACAATACACCTCAAATTTTTCTTTTGGGTCAGGTAGGATTAGGACAGGGGTAGTGGTCAACTTCTTTTTTAGTTCTTGGAAACTCTCTTCACATTCTGGGCTCCATATAAAAGCTGAATTCTTCCTTGTTAGCTTGGTGAGGGGCAAGGCAATTTGGGAAAAACCTCTAATGAACCTTCGGTAGTAACCGGCTAGCCCTAGAAAACTCCTAATCTCCTTCACAGTGGTAGGGGTTTCCCATTGTTGCACCGCTTCTATCTTACTTGGGTCTCTTGCTATTCACCCATGTGACACTACATGACCTAAGAACTTAACTTCCTTCATCCAAAATTCACACTTGGACAACTTTGCATAAAGTTTCTTGTTCCTCAACACCTCCAACACCACTCGTAAGTGTTCTTTGTGCTCTTCTTTAGTTCTAGAGTAAACTAGAATGTCATCGATGAACACTATTACAAACTTGTCCAAGTATGGTCTAAATATCCTATTCATGTAGTCCATAAACATTGCCGGTGCATTGGTTAACCCAAACGACATCACATTAAATTCATAATGTCCATATCTAGTCCTAAAGGCTGTCTTTGGTATGTCCTCCTCCTTCACTCGAATCTGGTGGTATCCTGATCGCAGATCTATCTTGGAAAACACTTGGGCTCCTCTTAATTGGTCCATGAGGTCATCTATTCTAGGCAAAGGGTATTTATTCTTTATGGTCACTTGGTTTAGCTGCCTATAATCCACACATAACACATAGCTCCCATCCTTCTTCTTGACAAATAGCACTTTGGAGCTCCCCATGGTGAAGCACTAGGCCTAATGAATTTCTTCTCTAGTAGCTCCTCTAATTGCTTCTTCAATTCTGTTAACTCGGCCAGTGGCATCCTATAAGGAGCTATAGATATGGGTCCCGTTCCCGGTACCAAATCTATAGAAAACTCAATCTCCCTTTTTGGAGGAAATTCAGGTATGTCATCAGGAAAAACATCTGAGAATTCCTTTACTACAAGGATCTTTTCTAGAGCTTGCTCCACTTCCCTCTCACTTGTCATCAGGAAAACATATCCTCGCTCTTCATTCCTACTATCCCCCATGATAATGGAGTTTAGGTATAGTCGTACCTTTCTATCAAGTTTAGAGGGATTGGGTAAAGATGGTTTGGGAAGAAATACTAGTGACTTATTTGCACAATGTAGTAACACACGGTTAGCCGAAAGCCAATCCATGCCCAAGATTACATCAAAACTAGACAAGGGTAGACAAACTAAATCATGATGAAAAATCCTATCAGCTACCTCAAATTCACAATTTAGGCAGGCTTGATCAGTTCTAACAATATTTATAGTGGGTGTAGAGACAACTAAGATGATTTTTAAGTCAGATATATACAACCTCAACTTGTTAGCACAATCATATGAAATGAATGAATGTGTTGCGCCAGAATCAAACAATACAATTAAGGATTTTCCATTAATTATACATTTACCTTTAATCAGATCATCGGATTCTGAGGGCATCTCAGCAGTGATAGCAAACACGCGTCCCTGTGCCTTAGGCTTAAGTGTAGAGGACTGATTGAACTTTAGGCACTCTCTAGAATAGTGTCCTGCCTGTCCACACCAATAACAAACATTCTTACCAAATCTGCATTCCCCTCCATGTATCTTTCCACAAGTGGCACAAGGGGGTCTACTCATAGGTTCAGGGACAGCAGCCATCCTAGGTCGATTAACAGCTTGTGTCTTAGGTTGATTCATCATAGGGTGTTGGGGTTGTTTCCCTTTAAATCTACCTCCTTGGAAGGGTTTCTTGTGAGGGGGTGGGAACCCTCGGTGATCTTGTTGAGCAGACCTCTTCCTATTCTCTTCAACTCGGTGGGCAACTAGTGGCGATTGCAACTCTCGACCACTTGGCTTTCTTTGACTAAAGATGCATAGTCGGTGACCTCGGTGGAGCCACAGATGCCAAAATGTCTGGCCTCAAACCACTCTCATATTTCATGCATTTCCAAGCCTCGTTGGGATCCCTTTGGTAGCTAGTTGAGTGTTTGATCAGTTCTTCAAACTTAGTGTACTCGACCACACTTCGATTTCCTGTGTCCGACCTTGAAATTCTACTTCCTTTGCCTTCTTAACCGGATCTGGAAAATATTTCTTATGGAATGTAGCATAGAAAACCTCCCATCTAATCTGTATGTCAGCACTTTCAAGCAAGCCCTTTGCACCCTTCCACCACGCTTGCCTCCTTTCGACATATAAGTAGAGAATGCCACCTTTTGTTCATCAGAGCATTCTACCACTGAGAAAACCTTCTCCATCTCTTGAATCCATATGTCAGCTATTTCGGGGTTAGTTGTCCCTTTGAATTCTGGAGGTCCAGCCCTCTTGAATTCTGAGAATTTTCCATGTTCTTGGTTCCCAACTGATTCCTCTGACATCCTATTCATCTGCTCCATCATCACTGTTGCTTGTGCTTGCATAGCCCTAGCCATCTCCTGGAGTGCATTTGCCAGTTCATCACGATTACCTCCACCGCGTGCCCCATGCGTACGTCTGTTTGCTGCCATTAGTTCCTAGACACACCAAACAACAGTCATCGAGTTGATCAGGCTCAATACTATAGCTAAGCATGGTAGCAACTATGGCAGTATCACAAGACGATCATGCATTTCTAAATCCTATATCCCATCATACAAATAAGATTAATAGCATGATATCATAGACAGAAGCATAGTCAGTCCATTCCTCAGACTTAAATAGGATGAACTGCTCTGATACCATAATGTAACACCCTAATAGAACCCCACTGTGCTTAAGTTCACATTTGGATTCTATTAGTTGTCACTTATGCCTTGTATTAATTTTCTTTTGAAATTAACTTAGAAAAATAATGGAAGTTTTTTTTTTCTTTAAATAAATTAATTTTTTTTTTGAAAACTTAAGCCTCAGAATTAGAAGTGAAATACATAGCGCTTTTATAGATAATAATCAAGTTACATTAGCACTTAATTAAATAAGCGGAATAAAAGACTAAGTGTAGAACAATTATCACATAAACTGGAATATAATCACTTAATACATAAGTCACAACAGGGCATATATCATACTGATAAGTTATTACAAATAACAATATAAGTTCTACTATTACTAATTGTTTCTCACAAACTATAATGTAACTAAAGCTCGGAATGCTCCTACTTGTTCGGTTTGAAATCTTCACGTGCTACCTCCTTCCTCGCTCACGGTCTCGTTGCTTTAGGTGGACACGTCCATCTCTGTAACGACAACGAAAAATAAACATAGGAGTGAGAAATACATGATTTCTCGAGGGAGTTCCTACTTGTACTAAAAGTGTCATCGTTGTCGTCCCAATCACTTCGGGTTTATTATAAAAAGGTGAACAAGTAAGGATTCAATTATCAAACTTTCACAAACGTGATTAGCCGAAGTGCAGTTACTTTTAAACTAATCTTGAACATTAGCAGTAATATTCATTCAGTATTTCATCAAGCATACATATAAGCATATCATGCGAAACCACGAATAAGCAGTAATCATTTAGGAGCTGCATGCATTTCATGATTATTCATCCTCAACATTCACTTGTTTAGTGATCATCATCTTTCATTTATTTCATCAACATGTTTCTTAATTACTCACGGGATGAATGCATCAATGCCTTAGACCACCCTAAAAGGGTAATGAGCTCATACCATGGCCGTCGCCATAACCTTTTTGGTTTTCATTCCGTTGCCGTGATCTCAACGGTTTAGGGGGTTAAGCCGTGAGTTTAGCTCAAGTCCACTTTTCCAGACTTTCATTGCTACTTTTTCAAACTTTACTTTTATTATTTCCTTTGAAAATGAATGTATGCATATCATCATGTAATCACAATAAATCATGGGCAATCAATCATTCATCTTCATCATTTCATAACTCATCACCATATATTCACTTTACTATAATTCACTTCATGAAACATGGATAATATCATGTAAATCTCATAGTAAACATTTTCATAAATGATTCATTTTAAGCAACCAAAGTTATCAAGTTGAGTTCCCAGTGTTCCTAAGAGGTAATGGATGTCTTAGTATTATCTTTTTCTCTTAGTGTTCTTTGTACTCTTAGAATTCCATTAATACATTAATGCATTTCAAAATATTATTATAGGTTCTTTATATATTCTTATTATGGCTTTCGTATAACTCTTGAAGATTATTATTCTACTTAAATTCTTAAAATTCTCTTTTTACAAGACTTGATTCTTTTATTTATAGTTTTGACATCTTTTAGAAGAAAGTTTATAATTCTCTGTATACTTGTTATCTCAGCTTAGTAAAGGTAGTTCCAAATTCCTAACTCATCAAATTTTAGCATTTACATCTTTGGAATAGTGTAAATCCATTGTAAACCATGCATAGGAGGGTTCCCAAGAAAGAGAGGTGGGTCACAATGGACATGCTTAAATACCAAGTCTTTCCTTAGCTAGAACCTTTCCAAACTGCACTTTTACAGTACACTATCCCGAAATTTATTTCTCATTCTGTATTTACGTGGTACAAATCTTTATACATAACATACATGGGTGTATTCCTATATGTGTTAGCTCTCCAACAAAGTTGAAATCAGTCCATTTGCATTTTTCTAGAGTGAGTTACACCTATTTTACTACTACAAGGTCAGATTTAAAGTTTCAGTCTTAGGCTCTACTTTAAAAATTTATATCTTGAGCTAGAAAACTCCGTTTTGGGTGATTCTTTTTGGAGAGTGTTCTATAATGAGTCTAGTTTATAGTAAAATTATTTTAATTTCGAGATACTTGATATTTTATGAACAGTAGCTTTCGAAGTACCTGCTGCCAGAAACAACTAGAAATTCCAGCACCTACCATTTTCATGTCTTAAGTTACCTTTATTAAATTAGGTTTTACATACAATCTTTTCAAGTTATATTTGAGTTTGATAACATCATAAGGGTACTCATAACAAAATAGAACATGTCATATTTCTAAAAATATATTTTTCAAATAATCATTTAAAACCTTTGACAATAACTCAAACTTGAGGCATTCTATCAAGGTTAGAAGCCAACAATACTTGAACAATTAAAGATGAAGCTCCTACCTCTTGTGTAGGGTCTAAAAAGGGTCCTTCTCTTCTTCCTTAAGCTTTGAACAAGAGTCTTTGGAGTGGATGACCCTCCTTGAATCTTGGCTCTAGAACTTGAGTGCTTAAGAAAATATTTCTCACTAGAGTTAAAGATTGTAACTCTTGTGAGGGCTAGTGAAAGTTTGGACTTAGGATTGAAGTGTTTGGATGAAGTTTAGAGATCAAAAGAAGTCTTTGAAGAACATAAGAAGAATGATAGAATAAGAAAGAAAGAACACTTAGGGAGTTTATGAATTGAAGAGAGTTTGAGGAGTATTTATAGTGGAAAGATTAGAGAAAAAATAGAAGAAGGAAAGCACTTGGAGCATGATTTATGGAAACATGTTGGCTGAATTTTGGGATGAAAATGCTCCTTGTTTTGTGCAAACATGTTTCCATGTTTTGTGCAAACACGTTTCCATGTTTTGTGCAAACACGTTTCCATGTTTTGTGCAAACACGTTTCCATGTTTTATGCAAACATGTTGGATGAAAATGCTCCATGTTTTATGCAAACATGTTTCCATGTTTTATGCAAACATGTTTCCATGTTTTGTGCAAAGATGTTAGTGGATATTTTTGTAATTAGACAATGATAGTGGTAAATTCCATTCATAGAGTAAGGGTATCTTTGTCATTTAATAAGGCAAGGGTAGTTTGGTAATTTCCTTTACATAGCAAGGGCATTTTCGTAATTTCCACTAAGTGATGGCATTTTCGTAATTCTTTGCATTTTTCTCTAGACATACTTAAGTAGACTATTTGTTGTGTTTCATAACATTTGTCCAGATTCTCTTGGTTTTGCTATCGCTAATTAATATTTATCTTAGTTATAAATTTGGGGATGTTACATGTGGCATAAGTTTTGGTTTGAAGGAAATTCGGCTTAACAGCTGTTATGCTGCCAAATTTTTGTCAAACTTCAAAGGGTTGAAGAAATTTTTTAAAGTACCACATGAGTTGAAAACCCTGGGTGACACCGGTTTGGCCGAGCACCCCCAGGAGATTTTTATGTGACAAAGCACTGAGACGCGCTTTCCTGGTTGACACCGGTTCGACCGAGCACCCCCAGGGGAGACAAATCTGTGAAGGTATGAGTAGATGCAGCCTACCAAAGCGGACAAATTGCTGTGGCTTGATGCCCACAAAGTATTTCAAAGAGGGTATATCCTAAGAGAGGTGATCCCTACCCCCTACCCGTACTTGCATAGTCGGGATTATTTTATTATGTTTCGCTTATTCAGATAATAAGTAAGAGCTAGTGATGACTAGCTGAGGTATGAGCTCATAACCTAGTTATTTTAGAGTGGCCTTATTATGCTGAAGTACCATGATTGATGTCACAAAGTTGAGGAAAGAACCACTTGAAAGTTATATGCCTTTTATGCCACTTGTATGCTTCTTGAAGTTGTGATTCATTGAATTATTTGTTTGAGACATTGCTATGCATTCATGTTTTAGTATGTTGCATTCATGACATCTAGATGCATGCTAAAAGGAATGAACCTTGGATAATTGGTTGTATAAACCCTAATAATAAACCTTTTATGTATGCACACCTTTTATAATTAAACTCAAGGTTCTTGAGGATGTAAACGATGTAACCCTAGGATAGGAGACTCCTACTGAGATTCTTTAGTAAGGATTCTCGCTCCTTTCTCTTCTTCCTTTTTTTCCTTCACATCTTCAGAGATCGATGGCGACATTTGTGGTCTTCATTGATACGCCCGTTTGGGAGGTGCACTACGACCTGGAGCATCGTTCCTATCACTTTGAGGGTCGCTGTGCGGTTCAAGTTTTTGTGTACATGGGTCGACCTTTTGCTTATCCAGTGTCCAGCTACCAGTTCACCCCTACCGCTCCTTTTGGTGGCGACGACTTGATCTTCGAGCGCACCCGTCCTCTTGACAAGCAGTTGTGTCATGCCCGCTCGTCCACCTCAGTTGTTCGTGACTACCCGGAGTATGTGCCTCGCTCGAGGAGGTCGGAGACCGATCTGTCCAAGGTGTCGCCGATGCATGTCTATTCGGAAAGTTCTGCTCTCTTTCCCCTATTTAGGCGAGAGGGCAGCGAGGATACCGTGATGCAACCACGCTTGGCGAGGAGAGCCGAGATACGCCCGCGCTGAGGGACTCACGTCCAGTCGACACGCATTCCCTTCTCACTCTATTGGCCTACCCAGGAGGAGATCGAGTGATTCCCCGGTTACTTGCCTCTATCACTCAAGGACCCTCATCGTCACTAGACCTCATTGGAGAGCTATTCGAGTGCCCGAGCAGTCACGAGGATTTTCCCCTTCGGCAGTATCTTTTGGGATGGGGTTTTAGCCTAGTACTCATAGTTTGGTAGGAGGGTAGTGTAGTTGGTTTTTACTTTGCCGTCGTACCATGTACTTTATTGCTTTCTTGTTTCTGTTGTACTTCCATTTTCTTGTGTATTACAAGCTCCGCCCGTTTCTATAAGGGCATGACTACTATGTATCATAACTATGTTATTAATGAAACGTTTCCTTTGTTGTTATGATCCTTGTTCGATTTATACTTGTTTTAGTTCTTGTGTTCCCATATGATTGATGCTTATATCTCTCGTTTAGATTAGAGCGCGGCTCTCACTTTGGTTTATGTTTTCAAAAAAAAATTTATCCATAATTTCCACTAAGTATTTTAATAAAATAATGAAACTAAGAAGTAATAACCTAATGATTAGCCTAATATGTTCTAGAGTATTGGGTTAAAAATTAGGGTGTTACAAGTTTAGGTACAAGGTTAGGAATCATTAAGCATAAGTTTAGGTAACTAAGAATGAGGTTTAAGAGTTTTATGACAAGGTTAAGGAGTGCTCATACACATTTAGAGAGTTTGAAATTCATTTTATGAGTAAACAAGTTAGACAAATTTCCATGATTTAAGGGATTGGAAAGAGAAAATATTATTCAAGATTCCATGACTAGGAATCTTGAATTTAAAATAAGATTTCAAGTTGTAATTAAGCATTCTTAGGTTTAATCAACTTTAATAAATTATTTGACTCAAGATTAATTATGGAAATTAATTAATCTTCGATTAGAGCCTAATATTGCTTAGGTTTGCTTAATTATATGATTAAGCTTGAAAACACAAAGCTAGAGGCAAAATCGTAATTTTGCACTAATTTTGCCCGGGACCTTCGAGACTAAAATCGAAGTCACAGAACACATAAAAACGTTTTTTAAAACCATCTGGAGAAGTTTCGGGTTCATCTGGCACTTGCAAATGGGTAAAACACCACAGGGGTGTTTTGGTCATTTTGACCTGAAAACTCGAAAAACGAGAATTTCGATCCCGGAAAGGTACACAAGCCAACTAATCCTATTCCAACATTGAGTTTGCCCTTCGAGTACTGCCGGATCGGCTTTCCTCGAATTCCGGGCTGAAAATGACTTCAGGGGCATTTTGGTCATTTTCACCCTAACAGAAAATCGGGGCGTTACATTACTCCCCTCCTTAAAAAGAATTTCTCCCTCGAAATTCGTACCTTAGAACAACTTAGGGTACTTCGACCTCATCTCGGACTCAAGTTCCCATGTGAACTCCTCGGTGTTGCCACATCCCCACGCGACCTTCACCAACGGAAAAGACTTGTTCCTCAACTGCTTGACGCCTTGGTCCACGATTCTCGTAGGCGGTAGATTGAACTTTAGGTCCTACCTTAACTGTATGTGTTCTGGCTCTAAGACATGGCTAGGGTCGGACTCATACTTTCTCAACTGGGAGACGTGAAAGACATCATGAAAATTTGACAAATTGGGTGGCAGGGCTATTTTGTAAGCTACAGATCCGATTCTCTGAAGAATTTCAAAAAGACCAAGAAATCGGGGACTCAACTTCTTGACTTTCATTGCTCTACCTATTCCTGTAGTGGGGGTGATTCTTAGAAATACATGTTCGCCTTCTTGGAATTCCAAGGGCTTACGCCTTTTGTCCACGTAGCTTTTCTATCGACTTTGAGCGGTTAAGATTCTATCCTTGATCTTTTTTATTTGCTTCGTCGTTTCCCTCACTACATCAGGTCCTAAAAAACTTTGCCCTCCGGGCTCGTACCAACACAAAGGTGATTGGCACTTCCTTCCATATAGCGCTTCGTACGGTGCCATATCGATGCTCGCATGATAACTGTTGTTATACGCAAACTCGATCAAAGGCATGTACTTATCCTAACTCCCTTTTTGATCCAAGACACAGGTTCCTAGCATATCTTCTAGGGTTTGGATTGTTCTTTTAGATTGGCCATCCATTTGAGGGTGGTAAGCAGTGCTCAAGCACAACTTTGAACTTAACACCTTTTGAAAGGCTCCCCAGAAATGCGACGTAAACTGCGGATCTTGATCCGAGATTATTGTCGATGGAACTCCATGCAACTTACTATCTCTTGGATGTACAGCTGAGCTAATTTGTCCAACGAGTACGTGACTCAAATAGGTAGAAAGTGACTTTGTCAGTCGATCCACGATTACCCATATGGCATCATGGCTAGCTTGGGTCCTTGGCAATCCTGTCACGAAATCCATCGATGTACTCTCCCATTTCCACTGGGGATTGACAGGGGTTGCAACATGCTCGAAGGTTTTTGGTGTTCGATCTTAACCTTTTGGCATACCAAACACTTACTCACCCAGGCGACCACATCCTTCTTCAATCCAGGCCACCAAAACATCTTCTTCAAATGTTGGTACATATTGGTAGTACCAGGATGGATGGCGAAATGGCTCTTGTAAGCCTCCTCCAAGATCTTCTCTCGAAGGTCACTATCTTGTGGCACACAGATTCGCCCCTCAAACCTCTACAACCAATTGGGGCCTTGTTCGAAACCCTTCAACTTACCGGCCTTAACTGCCTCTATAGTCTCCATAAAGTCCTCATTTTCTCTTTGTGCAAGCATAATCCTTTGCTTGAACCCACTGGTCACCGTAAGATGACACATCAGTATGCTACTATCAGTTGCAGACATCCCTAAATTCATATCTCTAAAATTCTCTATTAACCTAAATTCATTGACCATCATACAAGACAAGCATAATGACTTTCGACTCAAGGTATTGGCGACTACATTAGCCTTGCCGGGGAGGTAACTTAGGCCGAAATCAAAATCTTTGAGGAATTCTATCCATCTCCTCTGCCTCATATTCAACTCCTTTGATCAAAGAGGTGCTTGAGACTCTTATGATTGAAGAAAACCTCGAACCTTACACCATATAAATGGTGTCTCCATATCTTAAGGGAAAACATGATGGCTGCTAATTCTAGGTCATGGATGGGGTAGGTTACCTCATGAGGCTTGAGTTGTCGGGATGCATAGGCTACCACTTGCCTGTTTTGCATCAACACACAACCTAAACCTTTGCTCGAAGCATCACAATATACCTCGAAGGGTACATTGGGGTATGGTAAAACCAAACCTGGGGTTGAGGTGAGCTTTTCCTTAAGCTCTAGGAAACTCTTTTCACACTTGGGGCTCCATTCAAACGAGGCATTCTTCCTAGTGAGCTTGGTTAGGGGTAGGGCTAACTAGGAAAATCCTTTAATGAACCTACGGTAATAACCGGCTAAACCCAAAAAGCTTCTAATCTTGGTCACAGAGGTTGGTCTATCCCAATTCATCACAGCCTCAATCTTACTGGGGTCGACAACTATGCCACCTTTTGACACAACATGTCCTAAGAATTTTACCTCATCCAGCCAGAATTCACACTTAGATAACTTAGCGTATAACTTCTTCTCTTTTAATACCTCTAGAACCAGCCTTAAATGACGCTCATGCTCCTCGTGGGTTTTCGAATAGATGAGAATATCATCTATGAACACAACCACGAACTGATCTAAATAGGGTCTAAAGATCCTATTCATGTAATCCATAAAAACTGCGGGAGCATTCGTCAAACCAAAAGACATCACATTGAACTCAAAGTGTCCATACCGAGTTCGAGAGGCGGTCTTAGGAATGTCCTGATCTCTAACCCTAATCTGGTGGTATCCAGATCTCAAATCAATCTTAGAAAATACTATAGGTGCCTTCAACTAATCCATGAGATCATCAATCCTAGGCAACGAGTACTTGTTTTTCATGGTCACTCGATTCAACTGCCTATAATCTATGCATATTCTCATGCTTCCATCTTTCTTCTTTACAAATAAGACCGGAGTAGCCCAAAGCGAAGCACTCGGTCTTATAAAACTCTTCTCCAACAACTTCTCTAACTGGGTTTTCAATTCCGCTAACTCCAAGGGTGACATCCTATACGGGGCTATAGAGATAGGTCCCGTTCCAGGAACCAGCTCTATGGAAAACTCTACTTCTCTTTCGGGAGGGAACTCGGGTATTTCATCCGGAAACGCCTCGAGGTAGTCTCTCACCACAGGTATATCACCTAGGCTTTGCTCAAGGTCTACATCGCAGGCGGCTAGGAGAACATATCCCTTAGTTTTCTCCCTACTACAGAAGACCTCTACGGAGTTTAGGTACAATCTTAGGGGTTGACTGATGGGTTTGGGAGGAGAAGGAAAAATGACAGTTTGGGTTCCACAATCTAACAGTACACGCTTGGCGTGAAGCCAATCCATGCCTAGAATGATACGTATGTCTTTAAGGGGTAAGCAAATCAAATATATGATAAAAGATCTATTTTTTACAACAAGATGATAGTTCAAACAATATTTACAAGTATTAACAGGACGATTCATGGGAGTAGAAACAATAAGATCAAAGGGAAGCTTAGAGACTCACAAATTTAAAGACTCGACACTAACATATGAGATAAAAGAATGGGTAGCGCCAGAATGAAAAACTACGGTTAAGGTTCTACCGTTAAGCTCGCACATACCTTGAATGAGATCATTGGACATTCGTGTGTCTTCGGCGTTGAGGGTGAAGACCCGTCCTTGGTGTTGAGGTCGGGGGTTTTGATTTGATGGTCCTCCGTTGGTGCAGTTGTTGGCATAGTGGTCAGGCTTGCCACACTTGAAGCAGACTCTTTGCCCTATGAGGCAAGGGCGGCTCCCATGATTCTTCCCACACTGGGGGCAGACATCAGCAAATGATGCTCCGGGGTAAGCAGTAAGGGTTCCTTGTGGTGCCTTATTCTTGGCCCTACTAGATCCTCCGTTGTGGTTCCGGGGTCCACTCGAACCTCGGGGTTAGTTGTTGTTGAAGTTCCTCGAGCCTTGATGTTGAAATGGCGGCCTTTGGTGTTGTTTGGATTGCTGGTACGTGGGTGCTCTATGTTGTTGTTGTTGTTGTTGTCGAAACTGGTTAGTCTGATAGGGATGGTAGTGGTTCCTCGATGGGTATTGCGGTTTGAACCTTGGGGCTTGAGGTCCGAGCCCCTTAGCTCGTTCCGCCCTCGTGGCTTGCATATTCCATTGTCCCTCTTCTAGGATCCGGCATTTGTTGACAAGAGTCGGGAAGTCTCTGATCTCCATATGGGCCACAGTGTATTTCATCTCCGCCTTCAGACCAGCCTCATATTTCACGCATTTCCAAACCTCATCGGGGGTTCCCTTGGAACACCCGAGAGAACTTAATCAGCTCTTCGAACTTAGCAATGTACTGAGCCACAGTAGACCTTCCCTGGGTCAACTGCATGAACTCGATGTCCTTGGCGTTCCTCACGGACTCGGGGAAGTACTTCTCATAGAAGTAGGTCTTGAACAGCTCCCAGTCGATGGGAGTCCCAAAAGCTTCCAGCAGTCACTTCGTTCCATTCCACCAGAATTCGACGTCAGACTTCATCATGAAAGCAACAAACGTAACCTTCTGCTCCTCAGAGCAGGCAACCACAAAGTAGATCTTCTCTATGTCTTTGATCCACTTGTCATCTTTGTCGGGGTCCATTACCCCTCGGAACACGGGTGGGTTCGACTTGTGGAACTCGCCGAAATGGGCTTGCTCAACCATCTTAGCAGCAGGGGGAGCAAGGGCAACATTCTCTTGTTGGTTCATGCGGTCGAACATCCACTCCATGGCTTGCGCCACTTGACGAACAGGAGCAGTAGTTGCATTGTCTTAGTCAGCTTCAGGCATAGTCCTAGGCTGTCATCGCGGTGCCATTGGTTCCTAAACACATAAGACAGTGATGAACATCAAGTTGATCAGGCTCAATATTCATGCAAAATGAGCTAGTTACCATGGCAATTGCAAGCAATAGAAGTCATGCATCTCTAGTCCTATAGCTTGTCTCTAGCAAGCACTACACATGACATAACTATCGCATCATGCTTCTAAAGCATGGTCAGTCCAATCCTCAGGCTCCATGAGAATCGAACTGCTCTAATACCAAAATGTAACACCCTAATTTTTAACCCAATACTCTAGAACATATTAGGCTAATCATTACGTTATTACTTCTTAGTTTCATTATTTTATTAAAATACTTAGCGGAAATTATGGGTAAAATTTTTTTTTTTTGAAAACATAAATCAAAGTGAGAGCCGCGCTCTTATCTAAACGAGAGACATAAATAGCAATCATAAGGAACACGAAATTTAAGCAAGTAACAATAGAACAATGAGCATCACAACAAAGGGAACATTTCATTAATAATAATATAGTTAGGGTACATAAGTAGTCACACCCTTACAGAAACGGGCTGAGCTTGCAATACAGAAGAAAGGAAGATACAACAGAAACAAGAAGGTAGTAAAGTACATGGTACGACGGCGAAATAAAACCAACTACACTACCCTCTTACCAAGCTATGAGTACTAAGCTAAAACCCCATCCCAAAAGATACCGTCGAAGGGGAGATCCTCATGACTGATCGGGCACTCAAATAGCTCTCCAATGGGGTCTAGTGATGATGGGGATCTTCGGGTGATGGAGGTAGGTAACCAGGGAACCGCTTGATCTCCTCCTAAGTGAGCCAGTGAAGTGGGAAAGGAACGTGTGTTAGCTGGACGTGAGCTCCTCGGCGCGGATGCATCTTGGCTCTCCTCGCCAAGTGTGGCTGCATCACGGTATCCTCGCTTCCTTCCCGCCTAAACGGGGGAAGGGAAGTAGAGCTCTCCGAATAGACGTGCACTGGTAAGTCTTCGGACGGATCCGTCTTCGATCTCCTTGAGCGAGGCACATACTCCAGGTGGTCATAAACAGCTGAGGCGCACGAGCGGGTATGACGCAACTGCTCATCGTGAGGGCAGGTGCGCTCAAAGATCAAGTTGTCACCACCAAATGGAGCAGTAGGAGTGAACTGGTAGCTGAACACTGGATAAGCAAAAGGTTGACCCATGTACACAAAAAAACAAATAGCACAGCAACCCTTAAAGTGATAGGAACGATGCTCCGGGTCGTAGTGCACCTCCCAGACGGGCGTATCAATGAAGACCATGAATGTCACCATCGATCTCTGAAAATGTGACGGAAGAAAGAGAAGGAAGAGAAAGGAGTGAGAATTCTTACTAAAGAATCTCAGTAGGAGTCTCCTATCCTAGGGTTACATCGTTCACATCCTCAGAAACCTTGGGTTTAATTATAAGAAGTGTGCATACATAAAAGGTTAATTATTAGAGTTTATAAAACCAATTATCCAAGGTGCATTCCTTTTAGCATGCATCTTGATGTTATGAATGCAACATATTAAAACATGAATGCATGACAATGCCTCAATCAAATAATTCAATGAATCACAACTTCAAGAAGCACACAAGTGGCATAGAGGGCATATAACTTTCAAGTGGATCTTTCCTCAACTTCGTGATATTAATCATGGTACTTCAGCATAATAAGGCCACCCTAAAATAACTAGGTTAGGAGCTTATACCTCAGCTAGTCATCACTAGCTCTTGCTTATTATCTGAATAAGCGAAACATAATAAAATAATCCCAACTACGCAAGTACGGGTAGGGGGCTAGGGATCACCTCTCGTAGGATATACCCTCTTTGAAACGCTTTGTGGGCATTAAGCCACAACAATTTGTCCGCTTTGGTAGGGTGCATCTACTCATACCCTAACGGATTTGTCTCCCCTAGGGGTGCTCGGCCGAACTGGTGTCACCTAGGAAAGTGCGTCTCAGTGCTTTGTCACATAAAAATCTCCTAGGGGTGCTCGGCTGAACTAGTGTCACCCAAGATTTTCAATTCATGTGGTACTTTAAACCATTTCTTCAACCCTTTTTGGTTTGATAGAAATTCGACAGCACAATGGCTGTTAAACCGAATTTCCTTGAAATCGAAACTTATGCTACAAGCTATTCACACAACATATTCCTCATTTAAATCTCATGCTATGATAAACTTCATATCTCAAACAATCATTTCCTCATGCATCATAAACGTCTCAACATATCTCATTACATCATCATATAATTCAAGATTTCTTAGTGTCTTATGCATTGACCCTTAAGGTCCTTAACTCACAATCTAAGTTATAAATCATCACAACTTAATCTCTTGGGTACCTATAGGCTCATGCCTAAGTATTCCTCACACAATACCATGGTCATAAACATCTCTAAACCTAAAGAATGCAGAATCTAAAATTCTAACTTTACAGGGTACCTAGGAGTCACAACAATGACCCTTTTTAAGTCTGGTTTGCTCCTAAGGCATCAAGATCAAGTCTTAAACCAATTATGAGTCATTCCTACACATTTAAACTAATTTAAAACCATAATTATCATTTCTAAACCATGATGGACAAAATCCAGAAAATTCAAATACTAAGGGATCTAAACTCTCAAATTAATTCTTTTCTAGTTACTAACTTCTTTTATCTTTCACATATGAGTTTTAGCATTAAATATACTCAAACATACTCATATTATCATCATCAAAACAGCATAAACAGTGGCCATAAAATGGCAAGGCTGCACTGAAAATACATCTCCATACAAAGGCATAAAACTTGGTTTCTAAAGCACATAAAATACTAGTTTCTCTTGGAACCTTTTTAAAACTATCAAAACTCATTTATAAATATTTTTATCATCTAAAATCATCAAAATGTTGGTAAGGGCAGTTAATTAAATCAAACTTAAGAGGTCCTAAATTCATAAAACTTTGTCCTAGATATTCCTTAAACATGCTTATGCACTTGTTTTAACTTTCATTAGAAAATAAAGTGAGAGCATAAAATAAACATGAGATGCAACTTATTTTTATCTTTGATATTTAAGTGAGGACTTGAAATATAAACATGATAATGCAAGTTCTATTATTATTCTTGATGTTTAGTGATGGCAAAGAAAATAAATATGATGTGCAAGGCATAAACATAAACATGGATGCAATATTCATTTTAATCTCATCTAGAGCTCTTACAAGACTTTAGAGATACAACCCAACACTTATCTCATCACAAAGAGAGCTTTAGAGTTCTTGAACCAAGTTGAACATCATCATCAAGCTCAAAGGAAACAAACTTTCAAAAGGAACACAAAATCTCAAAGAAAAGAAAACCAACAAGAAAGGGAAAGAGAATGAAACTAAGCCAAGTTCTTTATTAAATGCCCAAAACCCCTATCTAGAGAAAAATCTCTAGAACATGCCAGCCAACTTTAAGGTTGACAAGGGTAGGCTTGGGCTTTTTGAAATCCATAGATTAATTTTCTTAAGTTGAAAAATCATGTGAGCTAAGTATCATATACATAAAGTTTAAGGAAAAGAAAAACTCAAGCTTTAGAGATTTCTTTTAGATGAACATAAGGTCATCATCTAGAAACTCTCATAATCAAGCTATCATGAACCAAACAAGGCCTCATGGCCGAAATAAGAAAAAGGCAAAACAAGAAAAGTTTCAAAAAGAAACCAAGAGAAAACTAGAAGAAAACCATATTTTTCAACAAAACAAAGTTTAGAAAAACACTCCTACCTAAAGTGAAGATGAAAAACTTGAGCTTTTGAAAAGAGATGAAAAGAGCAACTCCTCCTTGGGTGGTAAGATGGCTTCGGCCAAAGTGGAGGGAAAGGAAAGGAGATGTGTTTTGGGTGAGGTTGTGGTCAAGTGTTTGAGTGGTTTGATGGTGGTTCAAGGTTATGAGGTGGTGTTTAGAGGTTATGAGATGATTATGTGATAAGAGGATGATGAAGATGAAGATGAAAAGATGAAGAGAAGAAAGGAAAGCTCTTGGAATGCTTGAGGAAAGAAAGAACTCAAAGAGAAAGCTAGAAAGCTAAACTTAGCAAATGATCCAAAAGTATTACAAGTTCTTCCAATGCACCTATTTATAGAAAATGAAAGAATGAGGGCTCATGTAACACCCTAAAATTTTATTTTCAGAAAATAATTGAGGCTTTATTAATGAGAATCTCAAAATTCTGATATACATAGAAATGATCAAAACAACTCAACGGATCTCCAAAAAAAAAAAAAATTGTAAATAGTAACTTGTGGGCCCTGTAGGTCCGCCGGGACAGCCGAAACCCTAGATTTGGGACCCGAAGGTGCCCAAAATTTGGAAATTATAGGATTAAGGTTAGAAATAGGTGGGAATAAAAATTTTATACATAGAATTAATTTTCGGGCAATGATTGATTTCCTGGGTACACTGTTTTACCCATTCGATGAAATTTCGGTGTGCGATTTTTAACATCGAAAGCTAATTAATATTTACTAATAATGAAGTTTATCCATTTGAATACCAATGAATGGCTAGGATTCTATCTTAGAATGAAAGATCAAATCCTAGCCATTGATATAAAATTCCTTTAATGAAAATTTTCAAGCTTTATTTCCAACCAATGAAATCACACTTTATATGATAAATATGACACACCTAACCTCATAAGTTTCATCTCCATTCTCGGCAGCAGCAAGGGGGAACCAGAAAACTCCATTTCCTTTCTCACAAACCCTTGATTTCAACCTCAAAAATCCTAGCCCAAACCTTGTTAAAATCAAAAACCTCCTTAAGCAAACTTATTCTACACTTCAACCTCTACAAATATAACCGATTAGATCCTCCAAAAACCTCACCTTATTACATCACTTATCTCTGATTAGAGGAAGATTTGAGTGTGTTTTAAGAGCCTTGGGGTGGAGAATATCTATCTTGAAGTGTACAAGAGGCAAAGGGACATTAGCTTTCAAGAGTAGGGTTTTATTGAGCCTTTCCTTGCCAAATTTCTATTTCTCATTTCTGACCTGTTATGCTCGAAATTTTTAGTTGTTTTGGTTAATGATATATGGTTGTTGATGTATAAATTTTGGTGGGGGGTTTGGATGAGGTTAGAGTAATCATTTTATCAAATGAAAGTTTAGTTAGATTGCTGGATTTTCGGTTTTGCTGAAGACAGTAATATCTCATGAATATTTAGACATATTTTTGTTTATGATCATGGTCTGGAAAAATTATATGTTGGACCTAACATCTTGGACTACTACTTACATGAAAATTATTGAGCACTAACTTTAAGTTTTACTGCCTCAAAAAAAGCAGAAACTGAAAAGGTAACCTTGCTGTCTGGATTGTGGGAACTGAAGCTGTAAATTTGTATAATTTTGTGACCATAGCAAATGATGGAATTATCCTTTGAAATTTTTACAGAATGTTTTACACATCTTGAAATTCAACCTTGAATTTTATTTTGAGTTTATTCCATTTTTTGCTAAATTTAAGAATTAAGAGAACTCTGGTCTGAGTTGTGAAAAAGTGGTCTCTGACCACTAAATTTGTGAAATTTATTTAATATGGTTAGAGGGCTTTGTTTTCTATGAAATTTTTACAGGGACTACTAGACATATTGAGATGTCATGGAGAAGTTTTGTGACTATTTAGTTGGCCATTTGGTATGGAAGGTAAATATTGTTACTAGAGTGGAAAATCTGCCAGTGTGCTGGAAATGAGAGGATGTCTTAAATTGTCATCAACATGGCATTTAGTCCACATATATAGTATATGAATGCATGCTAATGGTTTTTAAAGAGATACTTATAAAACATAAATGAGACTCCAGTGTACCTAAATGCCTATGTGTGATGTGAGCAAGCCTTTGAAAAATAAAAGTATATGATGCATTTATATGACAAAAGAGGATATGTGAAATTTAATGACACATGTTTTAACATATGGGGAAAATAGAAACAAGGCTTATGTGAGATAAGTGGGAAGGCAAAAATAAGAACTTCCCAGGAGATTTTATGAGTTGGTAGATGTATCGACTAGGAGATAGAACTGTGGTGATTCGGAAATAGAAGAAAATGAAGTCCGATGATCGCGAATAGGAATGAGCTCATGTCCTAGCAGTCTATGGTCCTCTGTGGAGTTCTTCACTACAGATGTTATCTTATGTGAAATTAAGCCTTCCCTATGTTAATAAAAAGAAACAACTGCACTGAGTTGAATTCCATAAGACATAAGAGCAACACATATGATTACCACTATTTTGCATTTAATTCTCTTTGACTCATGTATATAAATATTGATAGATGTGACCTTGCATGACAATTTGTATATAGATGAATTTACTAATTTTATTCTATTCACATGTGAGAGAGTACCCTACTGAGAATTTTATAATATTCTCATCCCTATGTCCGTATGTATTGTATATTGTATTCAGATCCAGCAAATGCCATCAATAGTGTTCTTCCTTGATTCGCCACAATGGGTATGGCATTACGACCCGGTGCTTGACTCTCTTTATGCAGCAGCTTACTCTCAAATCCGTGCATACGTGTTCTTTGACCGTTCTTTCAGTGCATTCATCTTCACCGCTGATTTTGATCCAGCTTTTCCCTACGATGGTGTGCCTCTCCACATGGCGCACCCAGTTGTATTTGATATCCCAGTAGCACCACCAGCACCCCTCCAGCAGATGCTCCATCCTCATCCTCGTCCTCGTCCTCGTCCTCTGACTCAGACCCACCAGAGGGTCCTGACGCCCCTGGCGGAGGAGAGGCCATCGTACCAATGGCCAATGGGTTCCTTTAGGCAGACACGAGATCTATAGGGACTCATGACTTGTATATAGGGTAGCATAGTGCTAGGACCTTACCAGCCTGCCGACTGATTACTGTTAGATGTTTTAAGTCCATTTATGTGCATATATGATTTTGTTGGGCTTTGAGGTTTGAGCAGGTTAGAAGAGACACTTAAGATGTTGTTTTTGTACTGAATCCCTACATAGTTCAGTAGTCGACCAGTTTATGGTCTAGGGTGCTGTGTATGATGCTAACCTGTTTATGATGTATACATATATATATATATATATATATACATATATATATATATATATATATAAATCTATAAGTTGGTGCGATCCATGAGCTCATTTTATTATTATCTTTTCATTTCTCTCGACTAATATAAAGTATAGAACACTAGTAACACTATTCTAATTACTATATAGACACTCGAGTAATATATGGTAGTTAGGAGGGTGTTACATTATGGTATCAGAGCCGGATTATCCTATAAGCCTGAGGATTGGACCGGCTATGCTTCTGTAGTAGTTGTCATGCATTATAATATCATATATGTGTATGACTGCTGATTGGAAATGTTGTGGGTTGCTGCTACACTTTGCTTGGTATTGAGCCTGATCAACTCAATATTTTTGTTTGGTGTGATAGGAACCAATGACTTCGAATCGGCAAACTAGGAGTGGAGCTGGAAATGATGCAGACATAATGAATACTTTCCGTGAGATGGCGGCTGCCATGAGGGAACAAGCTACAGCTGCTACCCTAATGATGGAGAGGCTGAACCGCAATGAAAGGGAAAACCCAGCCGATAATCCTGCAGTGAACGAAGTTGATTTAGAATATCAGAAATTTGCCGAGTCCAGGAAGGCAAATCCCCCACCATTTCGAGGAGCTTTTAATCCCTGTAAAGCAGAAGAATGGATAAAAGCCATGGAAAAGATTTTCTCCATTCTTCCTTGCACAGAGATCCAGAAGGTGGCCTTTGCCACCTATATGCTCGAAGCAGATGCGGATTTCTGGTGGGTTGGTACCAAGGGATTATTCGAAGCTTCCCAGATTGTTGTTACCTGGAATATTTTTAAGGAAGCTTTTTATCGTAAGTACTTCCCTATTTTTGTAAGAAATGCTAAAGAATTGGAGTTTATGGCTCTCAAACAAGGACCTATGAGTGTAGCAGAGTATACTGCCAAATTTGAAGAGCTCTGCAAGTTTTCTACAATTTATCAACGTGACCCAAATGAAGTCTGGAAATGCATGAAATATGAAGGAGGTCTACGAGAAGATATAGAAGCAGCTGTAAGTCTCTTGGAGATTAGGGACTATCCTACCTTGGTAAATAAATGTCGACGTGCAGAGGAGTCCAATAAGAAGTTGACAAGTTTCAAGTAAGCCCAAAACAGTGGTAGAAGAGGATTAGCACCTGAAAGCCCCCGATTCAAGCCTGTTAACCAACCTCGGAGAAGATTTCCACCCAACAATAACAACAATAACAAAGGGAAACAACTTCAACCTACAAGACCAGAACCAGAACGAGAGTGCCCTAAATGTGGGAAACAACATGGGAATAGGCCTTGCTGGGTCACTCAAATTGTTTGCTTTGGCTGTGGGAAACCAGGACACAAAATATTTGAATGCCCCAATAAGAAAAGTCAACAGCCCGCTTCCAGGCCACAACAACATGGGCGTGTGTTTACTATAAGTGCCAAAGAAGCTTCTCAATCTACTGATCTGATCCGAGGTAAGTGTGAAATAAATGGTAGTGTCCTAGATATACTGTATGATACGGGCGCCACTCATTCTTTCATATCCCATGACTGTGTACAAAAGTTACAATTATCTATGTCTGAACTACCTTATGATCTCCTTGTATCTACTCCTACAGCTGGTCCTATTAGAACTTGTTATACATGTGTGAATATTCCTTTTCAAATAGGTACTAGAGATTTCACTGCTAATTTAGTTTGTCTTCCTTTATCTAGTTTAGATGTAATTTTAGGTATGGATTGGTTGGTACCTAACTATGTCCTTTTACACTGTCCAGATCGAGCTGCCATATTTCTTTCCACTCTACCTTCCATCCCTTTGGTTCCTTTTTCTTTTTATTTGAACCTAGTAACACCTAACCCTAGTAAGACAGCTCGTCAGGAATATGTTCTTCTCTCAGCTAATGAAACTGAGTGTGATTATGAATTGAGTAAGATTCCAGTGGTGAGAGAGTATCCTGATGTTTTCCCAAAGGATATTCCAGAATTCCCTCCTGAAAGAGAGATTGAATTCTCCATTGAGTTAGTTCTAGGAACGGGTCCTATTTCAATTGCTCCTTATAGGATGTCCCCTTTGGAGTTGAAAGAATTAAAGTCCCAAATTGAAGAACTATTAGGGAAGCATTTTATTAGACCAAGTGCCTCTCCATGGGGAGCCCCTATTCTTCTGGTGAAGAAAAAGGATGGGGGTATGAGGCTTTGTGTAGATTATGGACAGTTGAATAAGGTGACGATTAAGAACAAATACCCTTTGCCAAGAATCGACGATCTTATGGATCAATTGAGAGGAGCAATCGTATTCTCAAAGATTGATCTTAGGTCAGGATACCATCAAATTCGAGTTCGGGATGAAGATATTCCTAAAACTACTTTTAGAACTCGATATGGGCATTATGAGTATAGGGTGATGTCCTTTGGATTGACTAATGCTCCGGCTGTATTCATAGATTATATGAATCGAATCTTTCGCCCTTACTTGGATAAATTTGTAGTTGTCTTCATAGACGACATACTTATATATTCAAGGACTGAGGAAGAACATATGGAGCATCTTAGGATTGTGTTACAAATCCTAAGAGAGAAAAAGTTGTATGCTAAGTTGTCGAAATGTGAATTTTGGATGGAAGAGGTTAAGTTCCTAGGTCATGTAGCATCACGAGGGGGAATTTTAGTAGATCCCAGTAAGGTGGAATCAGTCCTTCATTGGGAACGACCAACAACGGTGACTGAGATTCAGAGTTTCTTAGGGTTAGCTGGATATTATAGGCGTTTTATCATGAGTTTTTCTCAAATAGCCTTGCCTTTGACTAAATTAACCCGAAAGAACGCTCCATTCAATTGGACACCGGAGTGTGAAAATAGTTTCCAGGAGTTGAAGCGAAAGTTGACCACAGCTCCAGTACTAGTATTACCCGATCCTCATGAACCCTATGAGGTTTATTGTGATGCTTCTAGTAAGGGTTTAGGATGTGTATTGATGCAAAATTGTAAAGTGGTCGCCTATGCTTCTTGACAGTTGAAACCCCATGAGGTAAACTATCCAACTCATGACCTTGAACTTGCAGCTGTGGTTTTTGCTCTAAAGATCTAGCGACATCATTTGTATGGTGTGCAGTTCAATGTGTTCTCTGATCATAAAAGTTTAAAGTATCATTTTGATAAAAAAGAATTGAATATGCGGCAAAGAAGGTGGATGGAATTCCTCAAGGATTATGAGTTTAGTCTGAATTACCATCCAGGCAAGGCAAATGCCGTTGCTGATGCACTGAGTAGGAAATCCCTAAGTGTAGCATGCCTGATGATTAAAGAGACGGAGCTAGTTGAGAGCTTCAAGAAGCTTAGTTTAGAAATGTCTGTGAGCCCTCAAGGTGTTGTGTTAGGCCAAATAAAAGTAACAAGTGAGTTCAAAGGACAAATTTTGGCTGCACAACGTGAAAACCTAGAGTTTCAGGAGATATTAAGGTCAATTCATGCAAAGAAGTTGCCAGGATTCACTCAAGACCAACAAGGTATATGGAGATACAAGGATAGGGTGTGTGTACCTGCAAGTGGTGATCTCAGAAAGAAGATCTTAGAGGAAGCTCATAGGGGCGAACTTACTATACACCCGGGTGCTAGTAAAATGTATGCAGATCTTAAGAAAATGTTCTGGTGGTTAGGAATGAAAAGAGACATAGAAGAGTGTGTTAGGAAGTGTTTAACTTGCCAAAAAGTTAAAATAGAACATCAAAAACCAGCTGGGACCTTGCAACCCTTAGAAATCCCGGAATGGAAGTGGGAAAGTATTTCTATGGACTTTGTAATGGGTTTGCCAAGGACATTATCAGGTCATGATGCTATATGGGTTATAGTAGATAGGTTGACCAAGTCTGCTCATTTCTTACCCATTAAGGCTAATTTTCCTTTGGATAGGTTAGCGTCTCTATACATTCAAGAGATAGTGAGATTACATGGTGTTCCTTCTTCAATAGTTTCTGATAGAGACCCTAGATTTACTTCTAGGTTTTGGGGAGCCTTCCAAAAAGCCTTTGGGACTAAGCTTTGTTTGAGCACTGCCTATCACCCCCAAACGGATAGGCAAACAGAACGAACCATACAAACCCTGGAAGATATGCTAAGGGCATGCGTGATTGAGTAGAAGGGGAGTTGGGACAAGTTGCTTCCGTTGGTTGAATTTACTTATAATAACAGCCATCACGCTAGTATTGGCATGGCCCCATATGAAGCTCTATATGGAAGAAAATGTCAATCCCCATTGTATTGGTATGATTTAGGAGAAACGGCACTATTGGGACCCGATCTTGTTAATCAAACAACGGAGCAGATTCGAAAGATCAAGAGTAAAATCCTCACCGCACAAAGTCGTCAGAAGAGCTATGCTGATACTCGAAGGAAACCTTTAGAATTTCAAGAGGGAGAACATGTATTCCTAAAGGTCACGCCCACTACTGGGGTAGGTAGGGCCCTTAGAGTTAAAAAGTTGTCACCTAGGTTTATAGGCCCTTTTCAAATTCTTCGACGAATTGGCTCAGCTGCTTACCAAATAGCCTTACCCCCACATTTATCCAACCTTCATAATGTCTTCCATGTATCTCAACTCCGCATGTACCACCCAGATCCAAACCATATTATTGAGCCCGAATCTATACAGTTAAGGGATGACTTGACATTTCAAGCCCCTTCTATTCAGATTGTTGATCAAGAAGTAAGGCAACTTAGAAATAAATCTGTGCAACTTGTAAAAGTGGCCTGGGGTGGACCAGGAAATGAAGAGTATACATGGGAACTAGAATCAAGTATGAGGAAAAATCATCCGGAATTGTTTCCAGGTATGAAATTTTGAGGACAAAATTTTATTAAGGTGGATGGTAATGTAACACCCTAAAATTTTATTTTCAGAAAATAATTGAGGCTTTATTAATGAGAATCTCAAAATTCTGATATACATAGAAATGATCAGAACAACTCAACGGATCTCCAAAAAAAAAAAAATGTGAATAGTAACTTATAGGCCCCGCAGGTCCGCTGGGACAGCCGAAACCCTAGATTTGGGACCCGAAGGTGCCCGAAATTTGGAAATTATAGGATTAAGGTTAGAAATAGGTGGGAATAAAAATTTTATACATAGAATTAATTTTCGGGCAATGATTGATTTCCCGGGTACACTGTTTTACCCGTTCGATGAAATTTCGGTGTGCGATTTTTAACATCGAAAGCTAATTAATATCTACTAATAATGAAGTTTATCCATTTGAATACCAATGAATGGCTAGGATTCTATCTTGGAATGAAAGATCAAATCCTAGCCATTGATATAAAATTCCTTTAATGAAAATTTTCAAGCTTTATTTCCAACCAATGAAATCACACTTTATATGATAAATATGACACACCTAACCTCATAAGTTTCATCTCCATTCTCGGTAGCAGCAAGGAGGAACCAGAAAACTCCATTTCCTTTCTCACAAACCCTTGATTTCAACCTCAAAAATCCTAGCCCAAACCTTGTTAAAATCAAAAACCTCCTTAAGCAAACTTATTCTACACTTCAACCTCTACAAATATAACCGATTAGATCCTCCAAAAACCTCACCTTATTACATCACTTATCTCTGATTAGAGGAAGATTTGAGTGTGTTTTAAGAGCCTTGGGGTGGAGAATATCTATCTTGAAGTGTACAAGAGGCAAAGGGACATTAGCTTTCAAGAGTAGGGTTTTATTGAGCCTTTCCTTGCCAAATTTCTATTTCTCATTTCTGACCTGTTATGCTCGAAATTTTTAGTTGTTTTGGTTAATGATATATGGTTGTTGATGTATAAATTTTGGTGGGGGGTTTGGATGAGGTTAGAGTAATCATTTTATCAAATGAAAGTTTAGTTAGATTGCTGGATTTTCGGTTTTGCTGAAGACAGTAATATCTCATGAATATTTAGACATATTTTTGTTTATGATCATGGTCTGGAAATATTATATGTTGGACCTAACATCTTGGACTACTACTTACATGAAAATTATTGAGCACTAACTTTAAGTTTTACTGCCTCAAAAAAAGCAGAAACTGAAAAGGTAACCTTGCTGTCTGGATTGTGGGAACTGAAGCTGTAAATTTGTATAATTTTGTGACCATAGCAAATGATGGAATTATCCTTTGACATTTTTACATAATGTTTTACACATCTTGAAATTCAATCTTGAATTTTATTTTGAGTTTATTCCATTGTTTGCTAAATTTAAAAATTAAGAGAACTCTGGTCTGAGCTGTGAAAAAGTGGTCTCTGACCACTAAATTTGTAAAATTTATTTAATATGGTTAGAGGGCTTTGTTTGCTATGAAATATTTACAGGGACTACTAGACATATTGATATGTCATGGAGAATTTTTTTGGCTGTTTAATTGGCCATTTGGTATGGAAGGTAAATATTGTTACTAGAGTGGAAAATCTGCCAGTGTGCTGGAAATGAGAGGATGTCTTAAATTGTCATCAACATGGCATTTAGTCCACATATATAGTATATGAATGCATGCTAATGGTTTTTAAAGAGATACTTATAAAACATAAATGAGACTCCAGTGTACCTAAATGCCTATGTGTGATGTGAGCAAGCCTTTGAAAAATAAAAGTATATGATGCATTTATATGACAAAAGAGGATATGTGAAATTTAATGACACATGTTTTAACATATGGGGAAAATAGAAACAAGGCTTATGTGAGATAAGTGGGAAGGCAAAAATAAGAACTTCCCAGGAGATTTTATGAGTTGGTAGATGTATCGACTAGGAGATAAAACTGTGCGAGATTCGGAAATAGAAGAAAATGAAGTCCGATGATTGTGAATAGGAATGAGCTCATGTCCTAGCAGTCTATGGTCCTCTGTGGAGTTCTTCACTACAAATGTTATCTTATGTGAAATTAAGCCTTCCCTATGTTAATAAAAAGAAACAACTGCACTGAGTTGAATTCCATAAGACATAAGAGCAACACATATGATTACCACTATTTTGCATTTAATTCTTTTTGACTCATGTATATAAATATTGATAGATGTGATCTAGCATGACAATTTGTATATAGATGAATTTACTAATTTTATTCTATTCACATGTGAGAGAGTACCCTACTGAGAATTTTATAATATTCTCATCCCTATGTCTGTATGTATTGTATATTGTATTCAGATCCAGCAAATGCCATCAATAGTGTTCTTCCTTGATTCGCCACAATGGGTGTGGCATTACGACCCGGTGCTTGACTCTCTTTATGCAGCAGCTTACTCTCAAATCGGTGCATACGTGTTCTTTGACCGTTCTTTCAGTGCATCCGTCTTCACCGCTGATTTTGATCCAGCTTTTCCCTACGATGGTGTGCCTCTCCACATAGCGCACCTAGTTGTATTTGATATCCCAGTAGCACCACCAGCACCCCCTCCAGCAGATGCTCCATCCTCGTCCTCGTCCTCGTCCTCTGACTCAGACCCACCAGAGGGTCTTGACGCCCCTGGCGGAGGAGAGGCCATCGGTACAATGGCCAATGGGTTCCTTTAGGCAGACACGAGATCTATAGGGACTTATGACTTGTATATAGGGTAGCATAGTGCGAGGACCTTACCAGCCTGCCGACTGATTACTGTTAGATGTTTTAAGTCCATTTATGTGCATATATGATTTTGTTGGGCTTTGAGATTTGAGCAGGTTAGAAGAGACACTTAAGATGTTGTTTTTGTACTGAATCCCTACATAGTTCAGTAGTCGACCAGTTTATGGTCTAGGGTGCTGTGTATGATGCGAACCTATTTATGATGTGTGTATATATATATATATATATAAATCTATAAGTTGGTGCGATCCATGAGCTCATTTTATTATTATCTTTTCATTTCTCTCGACTAATATAAAATATATAACACTAGTAACACTATTATAATTACTGTATAGACACTCGAGTAATATATGGTAGTTAGGAGGGTGTTACAGCTCACACAAGGAGGTCTTGGCCGTAGCTTCTGGGAGGGAAAGGAAGAGAAAAATATCTCTTACAACTTGTCATTCAAGCATGGTTTGAAGTATGGAAGTTATGATACAAAGCATGGCTTCAAGTAAGGTGATTTGAGTGAATTTCCTTTAAAATTTGAATGAAATATTTCATCTAGAAGCAAGGCATGGCTGGCGGTTTTTGGGCCACAAATAAATGAGGAAATTAGCTTAATTCATTTAGTCATTCACTTGGTAAATTAAGCATGGTGGAAAGTATGACAAAGTATGGTGTAAGTGAAGTGGAAGCATGGCCTTGGAGTGTCAAAATTTTGCACATGTGATGGAAATGGGGGAGGATGGCTTCGGCCAGAATGGAAGCAAGGAGGGAGGAAAAATCTTTCATGTAATTGTGTGTTAATGACAGGTTTAAGTGTAGATTAGTTTAGGTACAAGGTTAGGAATCATTAAGCATAAGTTTAGGTAACTAAGAATGAGGTAGAAGAGTTTTATGACAAGGTTAAGGAGTGCTCATACACATTTAGAGAGTTTGAAATTCATTTTATGAGTAAACGAGGTAGACAAATTTCCATGATTTAAGGAATTAGAAAGAGAAAACACTATTCAAGATTCCATGACTAGGAATCTTGAATTTAAAATAAGATTTCAAGTTGTAATTAAGCATTCTTAGGTTCTAATCAACTTTAATAAATTATTTTGACTCAAGATTAATTATGGAAATTAATTAATCTTCGATTAGAGCCTAATATTGCTTAGGTTTGCTTAATCATACGATTAAGCTTGAAAACACAAAGCTAGGGGCAAAATCATAATTTTCCACTACTTTTGCTCGGGACCTCCGGGACTAAAACTGAAGTCACATAGTACATAAAAATGTCTGTTAAAACTATCTAGAGAAGTTTTGGGTTCATCCGGCACTTGCAAATGGGTAAAACACCATAGGGGCATTTTGGTCATTTTGATCCGAAAACTCGAAAAATGAGAATTTCGATCCCGGAAAGGTACACAAGCCAACTAATCCCCTTCCAACATTGAGTTTGCCCTTCGAGTACTGTCGGATCGGCTTTCCTCGAATTCTGGGTTGAAAATGACCTCAGGGCCATTTTGGTCATCACTCTAATAGAAAATCGGGGCGTTACACCCAACACACTTTGTTCTCCAGGTTCGTACCAACACAAAGGTGAATGGCACTTCCTCCTATATAGCACCTCGTACGATGCCATACCGATGCTCGCGTGATAATTGTTGTTATACACAAACTCGATCAATGGCATTACATATCCTAACTTCCTTTTTGGTCCAAGACACAAGCTTTTAGCATATCTTCTAGGGTTTGGATTGTTCTCTCCGATTGGCCATCTGTTTGAGGGTGGTAAGTGGTGCTCAAGCACAACTTGGAACCAAACACCTTTTGAAAGGCTCCCTAAAAACGCGACGTAAACCGCAGATCTCGATCCAAGATTATCGTCGACGACACTCCATATAACCTCACAATCTCTTGGATGTATAGTTAGGCCAATTTGTCGAAAGAGTATGTCACTCTAATAGGCAGAAGTGGGCCAACTTGGTCAGTCGATCCACGATTACCCATACGACATCATGATTAGCTTGGGTCCTCGGTAATCCTGTCATGAAATCCTTCAATATGGTCTTCCATTTCCATTTGGGGATCGACAGGGGTTGCAACATGCCTGAAGGTTTTTGGTTCTCGATCTTCACCTTTTGACAGACCAGGCACTTACTCACCCAGGCGACCACATCCTTTTTCAATTCGGGTCACCAGAACATCTTCTTCAAATCTTGATACATCTTGGTTGTACCAGGATGAATGGCGAAATGGCTCTTATGAGCCTCCTCCAAGATCTTCTCTTAGAGGTCACTATCTTGTGGCACACAGATCCGTCCCTCAAACTTCCATACACCATCGGGGCCTTGCTGAAAACCCTTCAGTCTCCCTGCCTTAACAGCCTCTATTGTCTCTCTAAACTCTTTATTCTCCCTTTGTGTGAGCAAAACACTCTGCTTAAACCCATTGATCACTCGAAGGTGACACATCTCTATCCCATCCTTGGTCAACAACATCCCTAAATTCATGTCTTTAAACTTCTTTATCAACCCAACTTCCTTCACCATCATATGAGACAAACGTAATGACTTTCAACTCAAGGCATCGGCGACTACATTAGCCTTGCCGGGGTGATAACTTAAGCCGAAATCATAGTCTTTCAAGAAATCCATCCATCTTCTCTGCCTCATGTTTAACTCCTTTTGATCAAAGAGATGCTTGAGACTCTTATGATCAGAGAAAACTTCAAACTTGACACTATATAAATGGTGCCTCCACATCTTAAGGGCAAACACAATGGCTGCTAACTCTAGGTCATGGGCGGGGTAACTCAACTCATGAGGTTTGAGTTTCCTAGACGCATAGGCTACCACTTGCTTGTTTTGCATCAACACACAACCTAAACCTTTGCTCGAAGCATCACAATACACCTTGAAAGGTGTAACACCCCGATTTTTCTGTTAGAGTGAAAATGACCAAAATGCCCCTGAGGTCATTTTCAGCCCAGAATTCGAGGAAAGTCGGTTCGGCAATACTTGAAGGGCAAACTCAATGTTGGAAGGGGATTAGATGACTTGTGTACCTTCCCGGGATCGAAAATCTCATTATTCGAGTTTTCGGGTCAAAATGACCAAAACGCCCCTGTGGTGTTTTGGATTTACAAGTCTTAGGATGAACCCGAAAATTCTCCAGATGATTTTAAAAGCCATTTTTATGTAGACTATGACTTTAGTTTTGGTCCCAGATGTAACGCCCCGATTTTTTCTGTTAGAGTGAAAATGACCAAAATGCCCCTGAGGTCATTTTTAGCCCGGAATTCGAGGAAAGCCGGTTCGGTAGTACTCGAAGGGCAAACTCAATGTTGGAAGGGGATTAGATAACTTGTGTACCTTCCCGGGATCGAAAATCTCGTTTTTCGAGTTTTCGGGTCAAAATGACCAAAATGCCCCTGCGGTGTTTTACCCGTTTTCAAGTGCCAGATGAACCCGAAACTTCTCTAGATGGTTTTAAAAGGTGTTTTTATGTATTCTATGACCTCAGTTTTAATTTTAGAAGTCCCAGGCAAAATTAGTGCAAAATTACGATTTTGCCCCTAATTTCGTATTTTTACGCTTAATCGCGTGATTAAGCAAACCTAACCGATATTAGACTCTAATCGAAGGTTAATTAATTCCCTTAATTAATCTTGAGTCAAAATAATTTATTCAAGTTGATTATAACCAAAAAGTACTTAATTACAACCTAAAATCATATTTTAATTTCAAGACATCTAGTCATAGAATCTTGAATAGTGTTTTCTCTTTCCAATTCCTTAAATCATGGAATTGTGTTACACATTGTTTATTCAAAAATGAGTTTAAAATTCTCTAATGATGTATGAGCACTCCTAAACTTGTCATAAAATCCCTAAATCACATTCTTAATTACCTAAACTTAAGCTTAATCATTCCTAACCTTGTACCTAAGCTAATACACATCTAAACCTACTATTAACACACAATTAAATGGTCAAAACTCACCTCCTCCCTGCTGTACCAGACCTGGCCATGAGCTTCCTCCCCCATTATACATCACATGTTCAATTTTTGAACACTCCAAGGCCATACCTCAAGTCACATACACTATACCTTGTCATAACTTTCAATCAAGTTTGAATTTCCACATGAATAAATAATTAAAACAACCCATTTTCCCCATTTATTTGTGGCTGGAAAAGTTCCAGCCATGTCAAGTTTCTAGAAGCCTAATTTCATAAAAATTTGATAGAAAATTAACTCACATCAAGCCATACTTTGTAGCATAGCTTCCATACTTCAAACCATGCTTGAATGACCTTGTGTAAGAGATATTTTCCTCTCCCTTTTCCCTCCAAGACCACACGGCCACTCCCTCCCTTTGTGAGCTCCATGGCTTTGTTTTTCTATAAATAGGATGCTTGTGATAGCCTTGTTGCACCTTGAAGCATTTGCTAAGTTTAGAGTTTTAGAGTTGTCTTGCTAGTTCTTTCTTTTTCTCTCAAGTTTCAAGAGAGCTCTTCCTTTCTTTTCATCTTCATCTTCTTCATCCCTTCATCTCATCATCATCTCTTAACCATCAAACACCACCCCAAAGCCTTGAACCATCATCAAACCTCTCAAACACCACACCTCAAACACAACCTCACTTGAAACACATTTCCTCCCTTTTTCTTTCATCAAGGCCGAATCATCATCACCGTCCTAGGAGGTGTTGCTCATCTCATTTCCATCTTCAAGTCCAAGCTTTTACCTTCATCACAAGGTAGGGATTTGTTTTCAAACTTTGTTTTGCTCAAGAAAGTGTTTTTCTCTAGTTTCCTCTTGGATTCTTTTTGAACTTTCCTTTGTTTTTCCTTTCCTTTTCATTTCAGCCTCTAGGCCCTATTATGAGCATGATAGCTTGATCATGGGAGTTTCTAGATGATGACATTGTGTTCATCTCAAAGAAACCTCTAAAGTTTGAGTTTTCCTTTTCTTGTAACTTCATCTATATGATATCTAGCTCACATGGTTTTTCAACTTAAGAAAATTAATCTAAGGATTTCTAAAAGCCCAAGCCTACCCTTGTCAACCTTAAAGTTGGCCGGCACATTCTAGAGATTTTTCTCTAGATAGGGGTTTTGGGTATTTAATAAAGAACTTGATGTAGTTTCACTTTCTTTCTCTTTTATATGACTTTCGGTTTTTGTGTTGTGATCTTTGAGACATTATATTGGGTTGTTATCTTGTTAAAGTCTTGAGTGAGCTCTAGTTAATCATAAAATAAACCTTGCATCATGTTTACTTTATGCTTTGCATATCATGTTTACTTCCTTGCTATCACTAAATACCAAGATAATGAATGAACTTGCATTATCATGTTTATATTTCAAGCTATGCATTATCATGTTTATATTTCAAGTTCTCACTTAATACCAAGATAATAATGAGTTGCATTCATATTTACTTTGTGCTATCACTTTACTTTCTAATGGAACCTAAAATAAGTGCATAAGCATGTTTATTTTTATGTCATCACCTAAATGAACCTAGAGCTCAAAGACTTGCCCATTGTTGTCTCAACAAAGGTCTAAAAATATGTGTTTTCTTGGGTTCATATTTTGGCCCTAAGAGGTCTTGAGGTTTCCAAGTATTTGAGACTATGTCTTATAATTTTTCCAAGCTTAAGTGAGTTTAAGGAATGCATAGAACCAAGTTTTGAGAATTTAGAACCTCTTGAGACAAAGATAAATTGGTCACTACCCTCTTAATTATTCTTATGATTTTAGATGTTAAAATTGTTTATAAATGAGGTTTGAGAGTTTTAAAAGAATGCCAAGAGAAACTAGTATTTTATGTGCTTTAGAAATTGTGTTTTATGCCTTTTATGGAGAAGTATATTTTCGGTTCTTCCTAGCTCTTTGCTGCCACTGTATGTGCTGTTTTGATGATGATAATGTGCCTATGTTTGAGTAAAAATAATGTTAAAACTCATATGTGAAAGATAGCTTAAGTTAGGAACTAGAAAAGAATTAATTTGAGAATTCTAGATCCTTTAATTATGTAATTTTCTGGATTCTGTCCAGCAAGGTTTAGATTTAATAATCATGGTTTTAAATTAGTTTAAATGTGTAGGAATGACTCATAATTGGTTTAGGACTTAATCTTGAAGCCTTAGGAGCAAACTAAACTTAGAAAGGGTCATTGTTGTGACTTCTAGGTATCCGTAAAGTTAGGATTTCAAATCCTGCATCCTTGAGGTTTAGAGATGTTCTTGACCATAGTGTGAGGTAAGAAATACTTAGTTATAACCTCATAGGTTCCCAAGAGATTAGGTTTTTGACAATCGATAACTTAGAATGTGAGTTAAGGACTTTAAGGGTCTAAACCGTAATTTCTAGAACCCCGTAATCACACAAATATAAAGTTGTCTAAAATCTGCATAGTGGTGTTTAGATAGGTCCTTGAGCATAAAAAAATTAGTAAAAACTTATTGGTTGTGAACCTATAGGTGTGTAAGAGGTTAAGAATAATACTAGGACAATTAGTTTACAAGTTTAAGACTCAAAAGAACCAAAGCATAACATACTATAGGTTTATAACATAATGAGCTTGGAAGTTTGTATGAATGATTGTCTAAGGTGTGATTATGTGATAATGTATATGCTATGGTTTTATGTATACACTATGAAGAAGTTTCTTGTGATGATCTATATGCTATAAAAAAGATTTATGTAATGAATAATGATGTATCTATGAATTAACACTTTATGAGAACTTAAATGTGACACAACACTGAGACGCCTTCTTGGGTGACACCGGTTTAGCCGAGCACCCCCAAGAAAACAAATCCGTGAGGGTATTGACATAGAGCTTGCCAAAGCGGAAAATACTATGATGCACTAGTTGCTAGTAGAGCATTTCAAAGAGGAAATGACCCTAAGAGAGGTGATCCTTAATTGCCCCCTAGCCCGTACTTTAAGTCGGGAATTATGTATATGTTACGGTTATCATAGGATAAGTAAGAACTAGTGACGACTAGTTAAGGTATGAGCTCATAACCTAGAGATGTTTTAGGGCGGCCCCATGAGATGAAAGTTAAAGTTAACAATGTCACATATACTATACTTATGCCAAATGTTATAATGTTTCTTAGCTATTCTATTGTTTGGTTTACCTTTATGATGCATTCATATCATTAGTATATTTTCTGCTTAAGTTATAAGATGCAGTATAAAATATGATGGACCTTGGATAAATAACACTTTAGAAAACTAACTTAAAAGGAATTTATATGCATGCACACCTTTTTAGAAATAAACCCAAGGTTCCTGAGGATATGATGATGTCACCTAGGAAGGAATAACCCTACTGAGAATTCTTTTAGAAAGATTCTCATTCCCTCTCTCTTTTCTTCCATCATATCTTCAGATGGCGATATTCGTACTCTTCATCGACACCCCGATATGGGAGCTGCACCAAGACCCGGCATTCGGGTCATACCATTTTGCGGGTCGCTGCACAATTAGAGTGTTCATGTTTATGGGACGACCCTTCGCACACCCAGTCCCGAGTTACCGTTTTACCCCGACTGCTCCTTACCGTCATAACGAGATTTTTGAGCGAGCTAGACCACGTGATGAGCAGATTCTCTGCATGCAGCCCGAGACATCAGCGGCACGCGACTACCCAGAGTATGTGCCTCGTACCCAGTACTCGGAGACGGACCCATCCGAGGACCCGCCATCACACATGTACAGTTGGAGCTCGATCCGCTCCCCACCGATGAGGGCTGGGAGTGAGGAGACGGTGGTCCAGCCGAGGTTGGCTCGTCGGCCATCTATGCGCCCTCGCCGCGGTGGACATGCCCTGATGATGCGCTCGACCACTCCCGCCGAGATTCGTCAGTGGATTGACTCGACCGTACAGTACTCGGACCAGCAGGAGTAGACTTAGGAGGGGTAGTAGTTAGTGCACACACGCCACATAGTTGAGGACAAACCTTCTTTTGTATATGAGGTTGTCTACTCTAGGTGCACATGGGTATGGGTATTGTTTCTCTTGTATTTGCTTTTTATGATTTCCTTGTATTGCATTTCAGTTGTATTCCGCTTCCCGATATATTGAATAGTCCTGCCCTTTGGGTAGGCATAAGTATATATATATATATATATATATATATATATCTATGTTTCAGTTGATGTCTCCATGATATGATGTGCTTCTTTATGCTTTGCTTATATGTTTCACTATGCTTCCCCTTAAAGATTCATGCGTGGCTCTCACTTTGATTTCAATTCCAAAAAGAAAAATTTTACCCATATTTCCGCTAAGTATTTTCTAAGTTAAAGATGAGGCCAAGAGGTAATATTCTAAAGATTAACCTAAGTACATACTAGTGGTCTTAGGTTAAGATTTAGGGTGTTACATTATGGTATCAGAGTAGTTCGATTCTCATGGAGCCTGAGGATTGGACTGACTATGCTTTATAAGCATAATGCGATAGTTATGTCATGTGTAGTGCTTGATAGAGATAAGCTGTAGGACTAGAGATGCATGACTTTTGTTGCTTGTAAGTGCCATGGTAACTAGCTCATTTTGCATGGATATTGAGCCTGATCAACTTGATGTTCATTGTTTCATGTGTTTAGGGACCAATGGCACCGCGACAACGACCTAGGACTACGCTTGATGTTGACCAAGATAATGCAACTGCTGCTGTTATCCGTCGCATGGCGCAAGCCATGGAACGAATGTTCGACCGGATGGACCAACAAGCAAACGTTGTTCCTGTTCCCTCTCCTCCCCCTGCTGCTGAGACGGTGGAACAAGCCCGCTTCGGCGAGTTCCGCAAGGCGAACCCACTGGTGTTCCGAGGGGTAATGAACCCCGATAAGGCTGATGAGTGGATCAAAGACATGGAGAATATCTACTCTGTCGTTACCTGCTCAGAGGAGCAGAAGGTCACATTTGCTGCTTTCATGCTAAAGTCCGACGCCGAGTTTTGGTGGAACAGCACGAAGCATCTGCTAGAAGCCTCTGGAACTCCCATTGACTGGGAGCTGTTCAAGACTTACTTCTACGAGAAGTATTTCCTGGAGTCCGTAAGGAATGCAAAAGACATTGAGTTCATGCAGTTGACCCAGGGAGGGTCAACTGTTGCCCAGTACACCGCGAAGTTCAAGGAGCTGATCAAGTTCTCTCGGGTGTTTCAAGGGAACCCCGATGAGGTTTGGAAATGCGTTAAGTATGAGGCCGGTCTGAAGGCGGAGATGAACTACGCCGTGGCGCCGTGGCCCATATGGAGATCAGAGACTTCCCGACTCTGGTCAACAAGTGCCGGATCCTTGAAGAAGAACAGAGAAAGATTCAAATCACAAGGGCGGAGCGAGCTAAGGGGCTCGGACCTCAAGCCCCGAAGTTTAAACCACAGTACCCTTCGAGGAATCACTACAATCCTTACCAGACCAACCAGTTCTGACAACAACAACAACAAACACCAAGAGCTCCTACTCACCAACAATCCAAGCAACACCAAAGGCCGCCATTTCAACAGCAAGGCCCGAGGAATTTCAACAATCAACCCCGTGGACCGGGTGGACCTCGGAACCACAATGGAGGACCAAGTGGAGCCAAGAACAAGGCACCACAAACCCCTGCTACTTACCCCGGAGCAACGACTGCTGATGTCTGCCCACAATGCGAAAAGAATCACGGGAATCGCCCATGCTTAGCCTGTCAGAACGTGTGCTTCAAGTGTGGCAAGCTCGGCCACTATGCAAAGGATTGTGCCGGACAAGGGATATCAAACCAAAACCCCCGATCACAATACCGAGGAAGAGTCTTTACCCTTAATGCAGAAGATGCCAAAAAGTCCAAAGATCTTATTGAAGGTATGTGCGAAGTAAACGGTAAACCCTTAACTGTACTATATAACTCTGGTGCTACTCATTCTTTTATTTCACTTGCTAGTGTCGAGTCCTTAAATCTAAGAGTCTCTAAACTTCCCTTTGATCTCATTGTTTCTACTCCTACAAATCGCCCTGTTAATACCTGTCATTGTTGTTTGAACTGTCATCTTGTTGTAGAAAATAGGTCTTTTATCATAGATTTAATTTGTTTACCCTTAAAGGACATAGGCATTATCTTAGGCATGAATTAGCTTCACGCCAACCTTGTGATGTTAGATTGTGGAACCCAAACCGTAGTTTTCCCCTCTCCTCCCGAACACATCACTCAACCCATTAGGCTGTACCTAAATTTAGTAGAGGTCTTCTATAGTGGGGAGAAAGCTAAGGGATATGTTCTCCTAGCCTCCTGCGATGTAGACTTTGAGCAAGACCTAGGTGAGATACTTGTGGTAAGAGACTATCCCGAGGTATTTCCAGATGAAATACCAGAGTTCCCTCCCGAAAGAGAAGTTGAATTCTCCATAGAGTTGGTTCTTGGGACAGGACCAATCTCTATAGCCCCGTATAGGATGTCACCCTCGGAACTGGCAGAGTTGAAAACCCAATTAGAAGAGCTGTTAGAAAAGAGTTTTATAAGGCCGAGTGCTTCGCCTTGGGGCGCTCCGGTCTTATTTGTGAAGAAAAAGGACGGAAGTATGAGGATGTGTATAGACTATAGGCAGTTGAACCAAGTAACCATAAAGAATAAATACCCATTGCCTAGGATTGACGATCTTATGGACCAATTAAAAGGAGTAGTAGTGTTTTCTAAGATTGATTTAAGGTTCGGTTACCATCAGATTAGGGTTACAGATTCGGACATTCCTAAAACCGCCTTTCGAACTCGGTATGGACACTTTGAGTTCAATGTGATGTCATTTGGTTTAACGAATGCTCCCGCAGTTTTTATGGATTACATGAATAGGATCTTTAGACCCTATTTAGATCAGTTCGTGGTTGTGTTCATAGATGATATTCTCATCTATTCGAAGACCCACAAAGAGCATGAGCGTCATTTAAGGTTGGTTTTAGAGGTATTAAAGGAGAAGAAGTTATACACTAAGTTGTCTAAGTGTGAATTTTGGTTAGAGGAGGTAAAGTTCTTAGCACATATTGTGTCAAAAGGTGGCATAGCTGTCGACCCAAGTAAGATAGAAGCTGTGATGAATTGGAATAGACCAACCTCTGTAACTGAGATTAGAAGCTTTTTGGGTTTAGCTGGATATTACCATAGGTTTATCAAAGGATTTTCCCAGTTAGCCCTACCCTTAACCAAGCTCACTAGGAAGAATGCCCCGTTTGAGTGGAGCCCCGAGTGTGAAAAGAGTTTCCTAGAGCTCAAGGAAAAGCTCACCACAACCCCGGTTTTAGTTTTACTTGACCCCAATGTACCCTTCGAGGTATATTGCGATGCTTCTAGCAAGGGTTTAGGTTATGTGTTGATGCAAAACAGGCAAGTGGTAGCCTATGCATCCAGACAACTCAAGCCTCACGAGATAATGTAACATCCCAAAATTTATAACTAAGAATCTTAATTATTGATAGCAAAACCAAGAGAATCTGGACAAATGTTATGAAACACAACAAATAGACTACTTAAGTATGTCTAGAGAAAAATGCAAAGAATTACGAAAATGCCATCACTTAGTGGAAATTATGAAAATGCCCTTGCTATGTAAAGGAAATTACCAAACTACCCTTGCCTTATTAAATGACAAAGATACCCTTACTCTATGAATGGAATTACAAGAATATCCACTAACATCTTTGCACAAAACATGGAAACGTGTTTGCATAAAACATGGAAACATGTTTGCATAAAACATGGAGCATTTTCATCCAACATGTTTGCATAAAACATGGAAATGTGTTTGCATAAAACATGGAAACGTGTTTGCACAAAACATGGAAACGTGTTTGCACAAAACATGGAAACGTGTTTGCACAAAACAAGGAGCATTTTCATCCCAAAATTCAGCCAACATGTTTCCATAAATCATGCTCCAAGTGCTTTCCATCTTGTTTTTTCTCTAATCTTTCCACTATAAATACTCCTCAAACTCTCTTCAATTCAGAAACTCCCTAAGTGTTCTTTCTTTCTTATTCTATCATTCTTCTTATGTTCTTCAAAAACTTCTCTTGATCCTCTAAACTTCATCCAAACACTTCAATCCTAAGTCCAAACTTTCACTAGCCCTCACAAGAGTTACAATCTTTAACTCTAGTGAGAAATATTTTCTTAAGCATTCAAGTTCTAGAGCCAAGATTCAAGGAGGGTCATCCACTCCAAAGACTCTTGTTCAAGCTTAAGGAAGAAGAAAAGGACCCTTTTTAGACCCTACACAAGAGGTAGGAGCTTCATCTTTAATTGTTCAAGCATTGTTGGCTTCTAACCTTGATAGAATGCCTCAAGTTTGAGTTATTGTCAAAAAGTTTTAAATGATTATTTGAAAAATATATTTTTAGAAATATGACATGTTCTATTTTGTTATGAGTACCTTTATGATGTTATCAAACTCAAATATAACTTGAAAAGATTGTATGTGAAACCTGATTTAATAAAGGTAACTTAAGACATGAAAATGGTAGGTGCTGGAAATTCTAGTTGTTTCTGGCAGCAGGTACTTCGAAAGCTACTGTTCATAAAATATTAAGTATCTCGAAATTAAAATAATTTTACTATAAACTAGACTCATTATAGAACACTCTCCAACAAGAATCACCTAAAACGGAGTTTTCTAGCTCAAGATATAAATTTTTAAAGTAGAGCCTAAGACTGGAACTTTAAATCTGACCTTGTAGTAGTAAAATAGATGTAACTCACTCTAGAAAAATGTAAATGGACTGATTTTAACTTTGTTGGAGAGCTAACACATATAGGAATACACCCATGTATGTTATGTATAAAGCTTTGTACCACGTAAATACAGAATGAGAAATAAATTTCGGGATAGTGTACTGTGAAAGTGCAGTTTGGAAAGGTTCTACGGCTAAGGAAAGACTTGGTATTTAAGCATGTCCATTGTGACTCCACCTCTCTTTCCCCTGGGAACCCTCCTATGCATGGTTTACAGTTGATTTACACTATTCCAAAGATGTAAATGCTAAAATTTGATGAGTTAGGAATTTGGAACTACCTTTACTAACAAGTATACAGAGAATTATAAACTTTTCTTCTAAAAGATGTCAAAACTATAAATAAAAGAATCAAGTCTTGTAAAGAGAGAATTTTAAGAATTTAAGTAGAATAATAATCTTCAAGAGTTATATGAAAGTCATAATAAAAATATATAAAGGAACCTATAATAATATTTTTGAAGTGCATTAATGTATTAATGGAATGCTAAGAGTACAAAGAACACTAAGAGAAAAGATAATACTAAGACATCCATTACCTCTTACGAACACTAGGAACTCAACTTGATAACTTTGGTTAGTTAATATGAATTATCTATGAAAGTGTTTACTATGAGATTTACATGATATTGTCCATGTTTTATGAAGTGATTTATAGTAATGTGAATGTATGGTGATGAATTATGAAATGATGAGGATGAATGATTGATTGCCCAAGGTTTATTGTGATTACATGATAATATGCATACATTCATTTTCCAAAATAAATAATAAAAGTAAAGTTTGAAAAAGTAGCAATGAAAGTCTGGAAAAGTGGACTTGAGCTAAACTCACGGCTTAACCCCCTAAACCAGATTGAGATCACTTAGCGGAATGAAAACCAAAAAGGTTATGGCGACGGCCATGGTATGAGCTCATTACCCTTTTAGGGTGGTCTAAGGCATTGATGCATTCATCCCGTGAATAATTAAGAAATATGTTGATGAAATAAATGAAAGATGATGATCACTAAACAAGTGAATGTTGAGGATGAGTAATCATGAAATGCATGCAGCTCCTAAATGATTACAGCTTATTAGTGGTTTTACATGATATGCTTATATGTATGCTTGATGAAATCAATGAATATTTCCGCTAATGTTCAAGATTAGTTTAAAAGTAATCGCGCACTTGACTAATCACGTTTGTGAAAGTTTGATAATTGAATCCTTACCTGCTCACCTTTTTATTATAAACCTCAAGTGATGGGACGACAACGATGACACTTTTAGTACAAGTAGGAACTCCTCGAGAAATCATGTATTTCTCACTCCTATGTTTATTTTCCTGTCGCACAGAGACAGACGTGTCCACCTAAAGCAACGAGGCCGTAGTAGGCGAGGAAGGAGGTAGCACGTGAAGATTTCAAACTGCTCAAATAGGAGCATTCGAGCTTTAGTTACATTATAGTTTGTGAGAAACAATTAGTAATAGTAGAACTTATATTGTTATTTGTAATAACTTATCGATATGATATATGCCTGTTGTGACTTATGTATTAAGTGATTATATTCCGCTTTATGTGATAATTGTTCTACACTTAGTCTTTTATTCCGCTTATTTAATTAAGTGCAATGTAATTTGATTATTATCTATAAAAGCGCTATGTATTTCACTTCGTTATAAAGCTTAAGTTTTCAAAAAAATCAATTTATTTAAAAAAAAAAAAACTTCAATTATTTTTCTAAGTTAATTTCAAAAGAAAATTAATACAAGGCATAAGTAACAACTAATAGAATACAAATGTGAACTTAAGCACGTGGGGTTCTATTAGGTGTTACATTATGGTATCGTGAGCATTCATCCTATTTAAGCTTGAGGAATGGACTATGCTTCGTCTATGATATCATGCTATTAATCTTATCTGTATGATGGGATATAGGATTTAGAAATGCATGATCGCCTTGTGATACCGCCATATAGTTGCTACCATGCTTAGCTATAGTATTGAGCTGATCAACTCGAAGGACTGTTGTTTGGTGTCTAGGAACTAATGGCAGCAAACAGCAATTTACGGGGCACGCGTGGAGGTAATCGTGATGAAGCGCAAATGCACTCAGAGATGGCTAGGGCTATGCAAGCACAAGCACTTGATGATGAGGGAAGCGGATGAATAGGATGTCGGAGGAATCAATTGGGAACCAAGAACATGGAAAATTCTCGAGAATTCAAGAGGACCTCCGTAATTCAAAGGACAACTAACCAAATAGGTGACATATGGATTCAAGAGATGGAGAAGGTTTTCTCGGTGGTAGAATGCTCACGATGAACAAAAGGTGGCATTCTCTACTTATATCTTTGAAAGGAGAGGCTGCCAAGCGTGGTGGAAGGGTGCAAAGGGCTTGCTTGAAAGTGCCGACATACAGATTCGTGGGAGGTTTTCTATGCTACATTCCATAAGAAATATTTTCGGATCCGTTAAGAAGGCAAAGGAAGTAGAATTTACATTCTTGTGACAGAAATCGAAGTGTGGTGAGTACGCCTAAGTTTGAAGAACTGATCAAACACTCAACTAGCTACCAAAGTAATCCCAACGAGGCTTGGAAATGCATGAAATATGAGAGTGGTTTGAGGCCGACATTTTGGCATCTGTGGCTCCACCGAGGTCACCGCGACTATGCATCTTTAGTCGGCAAAAGCCAAGTGGTGAGTTGCAATCGACTAGTTGCCCACCGAGTTGAAGAGAATAGGAAGAGGTCCGCTCAACAAGGTCACCGAGGGTTCCCACCCTTACAAGAAACCCTACCAAGGAGGTGGATTTAAAGGGAAACAACCCCAACACCCTATGATGAATCAACCTAAGACACAAGTCGTTAATCGACCTAGGATGGCTGCTCGTCACTCAACCTATGACTAGACCCCTTGTGCCACTTGTGGAAAGATACATGGAGGGGAATGCAGATTTGGTAAGAATGTTTGTTATCGGTGTGACAGTGACACTATTCTAGAGAGTGCCTAAAGCTCAGTCCTCTACACTTAAGCCTAAGGCACAGGGACGCGTGTTTGCTATCATCACGAGATGCCCTCGTAATCCAGATGGATCGATTCAAGGTAAGTGTATAATTAATGGAAAACCCTTAATTGTATTGTTTGATTTCGGCGCAACACATTCATTCATTTCATATGATTGTGCTAATAAGTTGAGGTTGTATATATCTGACTTAAAAATCATCTTAGTTGTCTCTACACCCACTATAAATATCAAGTTAGAACTGATCAAGCTCTCGCCTAAATTGTGAATTTGAGGTAGGCCGAGTAGATTTTTCATCATGATTTAGTTTGTCTACCCTTGTCTAGTTTTGATGTAATCTTGGGCATGGATTGGCTTTAAGCAACCGTGTGTTACTACATTGTGCAAATAAGTCACTAGTATTTCTTCCCAAACCATCTTTACCCAATCCCTCTAAACTTGATAGAAAGGTACGACTATACCTAAACTCCATTATCGTGGGGGATAGTAGGAATGAAGAGTGAGGATATGTTTTCACGATGACAAGTGAGAGGCAAGTGGAGCAAGCTCTAGAAAAAGATCCTTGTAGTAAAGGAATTCTCGGATGTTTTTCGATGACATACCTGAATTTCCTCCAAAAGGAGATTGAGTTTTCTATAGATTTAGTGCATGAGCAGGACCCATATCTATAGCTCCTTATAGGATGCCACCGGCCGAGTTAGCAGAATTGAAGAAGCAATTAGAGGAGCTACTAGAGAAGAAATTCATTAGGGCCTAGTGCTTCACCATGGGGAGCTCCAATGCTATTTGTCAAGAAGAAGGATGGGAGCTATGCGGTTATGTGTGGATTATAGGCAGCTAAACCAAGTGACCATAAAGAATAAATACCCTTTGCCTAGAATAGATGACCTCATGGACCAATTAAGAGGAGCCCAAGTGTTTTCCAAGATAGATCTGCGATCGAGGATACCACCAGATTCGAGTGAAGGAGGAGGACATACCAAAGACAGCCTTTAGGACTAGATATGGACATTATGAGTTTAATGTGATGTCGTTTGGGTTAACCAATGTAACTGCAGTGTTTATGGACTACATGAATAGGATATTTAGACCATACTTGGACAAGTTTGTAATAGTGTTCATCGATGACATTCTAGTTTACTCTAGAACGAAGAAGAGCACGAAGAACACTTACGAGTGGTGTTGGAGGTGTTGAGGAACAAGAAACTTTATGCAAAGTTGTCCAAGTGTGAATTTTGGGACTGAAGGAAGTTAAGTTCTTAGGTCATGTAGTGTCACATGGGGAATAGCAAGAGACCCAAGTAAGATAGAAGCGGTGCAACAATGGGAAACCCCTACCCTTTGTAAAGGAGATTAGGAGTTTTCTAGGGCTAGCGGATTACTCAGAAGGTTCATTAGAGGTTTTTCCCAAATTACCTTACCCCTCACCAAGCTAACAAGGAAGAATTCAGCTTTTATATGGAGCCCGAAATGTGAAGAGAGTTTCCAAGAACTAAAGAAGAAGTTGACTACTACCCCTGTCCTAATCCTACGACCCAAAAGAAAAATTTGAGGTGTATTGTGATGCCTCGGGAAGAGGATCAGGATGTGTTTTGATGCAAAATAGGAATGTAGTAGCCTATGCCTCTAGACTCAAACCCCATGAAGTTAATTACCCAACCCATGACTTAGAGCTAGCGGCTATTGTCTTTGCCTTAAAAATCTGGAGACATCATCTTTATGGTGTAAAGTTTGAAGTCTTTTTTGACCACAAAAGTCTGAAATACCTCTCTTCAACCAAAAGGAACTCAATATGAGACAAAGGCGTTGGATGGAGTTTCTCAAGGACTATGACTTTGGGTTGAACTACCACCCGGAAAGGCAAATGTGGTAGTGCACGCTTTGAGTCGTAAGTCCTTGCATGTAGCTTGGCTCATGGTGAAAGAAAATGAGGCCGATAGAAGATTTTAGGAACCTCAACTTGGGATATAGGGGGACTTTAGAACAAATTTGGTTAAGCCGCCTAAGTGTAACCAAGAGTGGCTTTAAGGATCAAATAATTCAAGTCCAAAGGGAAGAAGAGGATTTCCTTAGAACCTTAACCCTTGTCGAAGCAGGAAAGTAGAAAGAGTTTGTCGGGATAAGGAAGGGAGTGTGGAGATACCAAGGAGAATCTGTGGTACTGCAAAAGAAGGATTGAGAGCTAGCATTTGGAAGAAGCCCACAAGAGTCAATTTAGTGTACACTCCCGGTATAACCAAGATGTACCATGACCTAAAAAGATGTTACGGTGGCCAAAGATGAAAGCGGATATAGCAAATATAGTGCAAAAATGTTTGGTATGCCAAAAGTGAAGATAGAGCATCAAAAACCTCAGGTCTGCAACCTCTCGAAATCCCGAATGGAAGTGGAAGGAATATCCATGGATTTCGTGATGGGATTGCCAAGAACCACCTACAGGACATGACTCCATATGGGTAATTGTGGATAGATTGACCAAATCTGCTCACTTTTTACCCATTCGAGCAAATTACCCTTTGGAAAAGTTAGCTCACCTATACATCCAAGAGATAATAAGGCTCCATGGAGTACCCAAAACCATTGTCTCGGAGATAGGGATCCAAGGTTCACCTCAAGATTTTGGGAGCTTTGCAAAGGCGTTTGGTTCAAGGTTGTGTCTAACCTTATCACCCTCAAACCGATGGACAATCCCGGAAAGAACAATTCAAACCCTTGAGGATATGCTAAGAGCATGTGTCTTAGACCAGACCAAAAAGTTGGGACAAACAACTTCCATTGATTGAGTTTGCATATAATAATAGTTACCACACTAGCATTGGGATGGCACCCTATGAGGCTTTGTATGGTAGAAAGTGTCAATCACCACTTTGTTGGTGTGACCGGGAGAGCAAAGTATTTTGGGCCCTGATTTGGTAGAAGAGACAACCAAACAAATAAGGAGAATTAGGGAAAGAATCCTCCTTTGCTCAGAGTAGGCGTAAGAGCTATCTTTGACAAGAGAAGGAAACCTCTCGAATTTCAAGAAGGAGAACACATATTCTTGCAATTACTCCTACCACAGGTATAGGTCGTGCAATGAAAGTCATAAAGCTAAGCCCTAGATTCTTAGGACCTTTCCAAATCCTCAAAAAGGTAGGTCCCTCCGCTACCAAATTGCATTACCTCCAAATTTGTCTAACCTACACAATGTTTTTCATGTGTCCCAATTGAGAAAGTATCAGTCAGACCCTAGTCATGTGTTTGAGCCAAAACTATACAATTAAAAGATGACTTAACTTTTGAATTACCACCGATGAGGATCGTGGATCATGGCATCAAGCATGAGAAACAAATCTGCATCTCTGGTCCCAGAGTAGCACTGGGACAAGATGGAATGGAAGAGCACACATGGGAGCTCGAGGAAGATATGCGAAAAGAATTTCGAACCTATTCATTGTGTATCAAATTTTGAGGGCAAAATTTTTAATAAGAAGGGGAGAAATGTAACATCCCAAAATTTATAACTAAGAATCTTAATTATCGATAGCAAAACCAAGAGAATGTGGACAAATGTTATGAAACACAACAAATAGACTACTTAAGTATGTCTAGAGAAAAATGCAAAGAATTACTTAAAATGCCATCACTTAGTGGAAATTACGAAAAATGCCCTTGCTATGTAAAGGAAATTACCAAACTACCCTTGCCTTATTAAATGACAAAGATACCCTTACTCTATGAATGGAATTACAAGAATATCCACTAACATCTTTGCACAAAACATGGAAACGTGTTTGCATAAAACATGGAAACATGTTTGCATAAAACATGGAGCATTTTCATCCAACATGTTTGCATAAAACATGGAAATGTGTTTGCATAAAACATGGAAACGTGTTTGCACAAAACATGGAAACGTGTTTGCACAAAACATGGAAACGTGTTTGCACAAAACAAGGAGCATTTTCATCCCAAAATTCAGCCAACATGTTTCCATAAATCATGCTCCAAGTGCTTTCCATCTTCCTGCTTTTTTTTCTCTAATCTTTCCACTATAAATACTCCTCAAACTCTCTTCAATTCAAAAACTCCCTAAGTGTTCTTTCTTTCTTATTCTATCATTCTTCTTATGTTCTTCAAAAACTTCTCTTGATCCTCTAAACTTCATCCAAACACTTCAATCCTAAGTCCAAACTTTCACTAGCCCACACAAGAGTTACAATCTTTAACTCTAGTGAGAAATATTTTCTTAAGCATTCAAGTTCTAGAGCCAAGATTCAAGGAGGGTCATCCACTCCAAAGACTCTTGTTCGAAGCTTAAGGAAGAAGAGATGGACCCTTTTAGACCCTACACAAGAGGTAGGAGCTTCATCTTTAATTGTTCAAGCATTGTTGGCTTCTAACCTTGATAGAATGCCTCAAGTTTGAGTTATTGTCAAAAGTTTTAAATGATTATTTGAAAAATATATTTTTAGAAATATGACATGTTCTATTTTGTTATGAGTACCTTTATGATGTTATCAAACTCAAATATAACTTGAAAAGATTGTATGTGAAACTTTGATTTAATAAAGGTAACTTGAGACATGAAAATGGTAGGTGCTGGAAATTCTAGTTGTTTCTGGCAGCAGGTACTTCAAAGCTACTGTTCATAAAATATTAAGTATCTCGAAATTAATATAATTTTACTATAAACTAGACTCATTATAGAACACTCTCCTAAAAGAATCACCTAAAGCGGAGTTTTCTAGCTCAAGATATAAATTTTTAAAGTAGAGCCTAAGACTGAAACTTTAAATCTGACCTTGTAGTAGTAAAATAGATGTAACTCACTCTAGAAAAATGTAAATGGACTGATTTTAACTTTGTTGGAGAGCTAACACATATAGGAATACACCCATGTATGTTATGTATAAAGCTTTGTACCACGTAAATACAGAATGAGAAATAAATTTCCGGATAGTGTACTGTGAAAGTGCAGTTTGGAAAGGTTGGCTAAGGAAAGACTTGGTATTTAAGCATGTCCGTTGTGACCCACCTCTCTTTCCTGGGAACCCTCCTATGCATGGTTTACAGTTGATTTACACTATTCCAAAGATGTAAATGCTAAAATTTGATGAGTTAGGAATTTGGAACTACCTTTACTAACAAGTATACAGAGAATTATAAACTTTCTTCTAAAAGATGTCAAAACTATAAATAAAAGAATCAAGTCTTGTAAAGAGAGAATTTTAAGAATTTAAGTAGAATAATAATCTTCAAGAGTTATATGAAAGTCATAATAAAAATATATAAGGAACCTATAATAATATTTTGAAGTGCATTAATGTATTAATGGAATGCTAAGAGTACAAAGAACACTAAGAGAAAAAGATAATACTAAGACATCCATTACCTCTTCACGAACACTAGGAACTCAACTTGATAACTTTAGTTAGTTAATATGAATTATCTATGAAAGTGTTTACTATGAGATTTACATGATATTGTCCATGTTTTATGAAGTGATTTATAGTAATGTGAATGTATGGTGATGAATTATGAAATGATGAGGATGAATGATTGATTGCCCAAGGTTTATTGTGATTACATGATAATATGCATACATTCATTTTCCAAAAGAAATAATAAAAGTAAAGTTTGAAAAAGTAGCAATGAAAGTCTGGAAAAGTGGACTTGAGCTAAACTCACCCCTAAACCGTTGAGATCACGAACGGAATGAAAACCAAAAGGTTATGGCGGCGGCTGATGGTATGAGCTCATTACCCTTTTAGGGTGGTCTAAGGCATTGATGCATTCATCCCGTGAATAATTAAGAAATATGTTGATGAAATAAATGAAAGATGATGATCACTAAACAAGTGAATGTTGAGGATGAGTAATCATGAAATGCATGTAGCTCCTAAATGATTCTTTGCTTATTAGTGGTTTTACATGATATGCTTATATGTATGCTTGATGAAATCAATGAATATTTACGCTAATGTTCAAGATTAGTTTAAAAGTAACTGCACTTGACTAATCACGCTTTGTGAAAGTTTGATAATTGAATCTCCCAATTGCTCACCTTTTTATAATAAACCCAAGTATTTGGGGCGACAACGATGACACTTTTAGTACAAGTAGGAACTCCTCTTGAGAAATCATGTATTTCTCACTCCTATGTTTATTTTCCGTTGTCGTTACCAGAGGCAGGCGTGTCCACCTAAAGCAACGGAGCCGTAGGCGAAGGAGGTAGCACGTGAAGATTTCAAACCGTTCAAATAGGAGCATTCCGAGCTTTAGTTACATTATAGTTTGTGAGAAACAATTAGTAATAGTAGAACTTATATTGTTATTTGTAATAACTTATCAGTATGATATATGCCCTGTTGTGACTTATGTATTAAGTGATTATATTCCAGTTTATGTGATAATTATTCTACACTTAGTCTTTTATTCCGCTTATTTAATTAAGTGCGCAATGTAATTTGATTATTATCTATAAAAGCGCTATGTATTTCACTTCTCGTTACAGGCTTAAGTTTTCAAAAAAAATTAATTTATTTTAAAAAAAAAAAAAAACTTCCATTATTTTTCTAAGTTAATTTCAAAAGAAAATTAATACAAGGCATAAGTAACAACTAATAGAATCCAAATGTGAACTTAAGCACAGTGGGGTTCTATTAGGGTGTTACAGATAACCTAGCCCACCCATGACCTAGAACTAGCAGTCATCGTGTTCGCTCTAAAGATGTGGAGACACCATTTGTATGGTGTAAGGTTTGAAGTCTTCTCCGATCATAAGAGTCTTAAGCATCTCTTTGATCAAAAGGAGTTGAATATGAGGCAAAGAAAATGGATGGAATTCCTCAAGGACTATGATTTTGGCTTAAGTTACCACCCCGGCAAGGCTAATGTAGTAGCCGATGCCTTGAGCCGAAACTCGTTACGTTTGTCAAGTATGATGGTTAATGAAGTTGGGTTAATAGAGCAGTTTAGGGATATGAATCTTGGGATGTCTATAACGGAGAATGGCATCGTGATGAGTCATCTCACGGTGACCAGTGGGTTTAAGCAAAGGATTATGCTTGCCCAAAGAGAAAATGAGGACTTTATGGAGACAATCGAGGCAGTTAAGGCCGGAAAGTTGAAAGGTTTTGTACAAGGCCTAGACTGGTTGTGGAGGTTCAAGGGGCGAATTTGTGTGCCACAAGATGGCGACCTCCGAGAGAAGGTCTTGGAGGAGGCTCACAAGAGCCATTTTGCCATACATCCTAGTACTACCAAGATGTACCAAGATTTGAAGAAGATGTTTTGGTGGCCCGGATTAAAGAAGGATGTGGTCGCCTGGGTGAGTAAGTGTTTGATCTGTCAAAAGGTTAAGATCGAACACCAAAAACCTTCTGGCATGTTGCAACCCCTGTCAATCCCCGAGTGGAAGTGGGAAAGTATATCAATGGATTTTGTGACAGGATTGCCAAAGACCCAAGCTGGCCATGATGCCGTATGGGTGATCGTGGACCGACTGACTAAGTCAGCTCACTTTGTACCTATTCGAGCCACATACTCGTTTGACTAGTTGGCCCAGCTTTACATCCAAGAAATAGTAAGGTTGCATGGAGTACCATCGATGATAATCTCGGATCGAGATCCGCGGTTTACGTCACGTTTTTGGGGAGCCTTTCAAAGGGCGTTTGGTTCAAAGTTGTGCTTGAGCACTACTTACCACCCACAAACGGATGGTCAGTCCGAGAGGATAATCTAAACCCTGGAAGATATGCTGAGAGCTTGTGTCTTAGACTAGAAAGGAAGTTGGGATAAGTACATGCCTTTGATCGAGTTCGCGTATAACAACAGTTATCACGCGAGCATCGGTATGGCACCGTACGAGGCGTTATATGGAAGGAAGTGCCAATCACCTTTGTGTTGGTACGAGCCCGGAGAACAAAGTATCTTAGGACCTGATGTAGTGAGGGAAACGACGGAGCAAATCAAGAAAATCAAGGATAGAATCTTAACCACTCAGAGTCGGCAGAAAAGCTACGCGGACAAAAGGCGCAAGCCCTTGGAGTTCCAAGAAGGAGAACATGTATTTCTAAGAATCACCCCCACTGCAGGAATAGGGAGAGCCATGAAAGTTAAAAAGTTGAGTCCCCGATTTCTCGGCCCTTTTGAAATTCTTCAGAGAATCGGATCTGTAGCTTATAAAATAGCCTTACCACCCAATCTTTCACGTCTCCCAGTTACGTAAATATGAGTCCGACACTAGCCATGTCCTAGAACCAGAGCATGTATAGTTAAGGGAGGACCTCACTTTCAATGTACCGCCTACGAGAATAGTGGATCACGGAGTCAAGCAGTTAAGGAACAAGTCTGTACCTTTGGTGAAAGTGGCGTGGGGACGAGACAAGTTGGAAGAATACACGTGGGAACTAGAATCAGAGATGAAGTCCAAATATCCAGAGCTTTTCTAAGGTATGAATTTCGAGGGCGAAATTCTTTTAAGGAGGGGCGTAATGTAACGCTCCGATTTTTTCTGTTAGAGTGAAAATGACCAAAATGCCCCTGAGGTCATTTTTAGCCCAGAATTCGAGGAAAGCCGGTTCGGTAGTACTCGAAGGGCAAACTCAATGTTGGAAGGGGATTAGATAACTTGTGTACCTTCCCGGGATTGAAAATCTCGTTTTTCGAGTTTTCGGGTTAAAATGACCAAAACACCCCTGCGGTGTTTTACCCGTTTGCAAGTGCCGGATGAACCCCGAAACTTCTCCAGATGGTTTTAAAAGGCATTTTTATGTATTCTATGACCTCAATTTTAATTTTAGAAGTCCCGGGCAAAATTAGTGTAAAATTACGGTTTTGCCCCTAGTTTCGTATTTTTACGCTTAATCGCGTGATTAAGCAAACCTAAGCGATATTAGGCTCTAATCGAAGGTTAATTAATTCCCTTAATTAATCTTGAGTCAAAATAATTTATTCAAGTTGATTAGAACCAAAAAATACTTAATTACAACCTAAAATCATATTTTAATTTCAAGACACCTAGTCATAGAATCTTGAATAGTGTTTTCTCTTTCCAATTCCTTAAATCATGGAATTGTGTTACACATTGTTTATTCAAAAATGAGTTTAAAATTCTCTAATGATGTATGAGCACTCCTAAACTTGTCATAAACTCCCTAAATCACATTCTTAATTACCTAAACTTAAGCTTAATCATTCCTAACCTTGTACCTAAGCTAATACACATCTAAACCTACCATTAACACACAATTAAATGGTCAAAACTCACCTCCTCCCGGCTGTACCAGACCTGGCCGTGAGCTTCCTCCCCCATTATGCATCACATGTTCAATTTTTGAACACTCCAAGGCCATACCTCAAGTCACATACACTATACCTTGTCATAACTTTCAATCAAGCTTGAATTTCCACATGAATAAATAATTAAAACAACCCATTTTCCCCATTTATTTGTGGCTGGAAAAGTTCCAGCCATGTCAAGTTTCTAGAAGCCTAATTTCATAAAAATTTGATAGGAAATTAACTCACATCAAGCCATACTTTGTAGCATAGCTTCCATACTTCAAACCATGCTTGAATGACCTTGTGTAAGAGATATTTTCCTCTCCCTTTTCCCTCCAAGACCACACGGCCACTCCCTCCCTTTGTGAGCTCCATGGCTTTGTTTTTCTATAAATAGGATGCTTGTGATAGCCTTGTTGCACCTTGAAGCATTTGCTAAGTTTAGAGTTTTAGAGTTGTCTTGCTAGTTCTTTCTTTTTCTCTCAAGTTTCAAGAGAGCTCTTCCTTTCTTTTCATCTTCATCTTCTTCATCCCTTCATCTCATCATCATCTCTTAACCATCAAACACCACCCCAAAGCCTTGAACCATCATCAAACCTCTCAAACACCACACCTCAAACACAACCTCACTTGAAACACATTTCCTCCCTTTTTCTTTCATCAAGGCCGAATCATCATCACCATCCTAGGAGGTGTTGCTCATCTCATTTCCATCTTCAAGTCCAAGCTTTTACCTTCATCACAAGGTAGGGATTTGTTTTCAAACTTTGTTTTGCTCAAGAAAGTGTTTTTCTCTAGTTTCCTCTTGGATTCTTTTTGAACTTTCCTTTGTTTTTCCTTTCCTTTTCATTTCGGCCTCTAGGCCCTATTATGAGCATGATAGCTTGATCATGAGAGTTTCTAGATGATGACATTGTGTTCATCTCAAAGAAACCTCTAAAGCTTGAGTTTTCCTTTTCTTGTAATTTCATCTATATGATATCTAGCTCACATGGTTTTTCAACTTAAGAAAATTAATCTAAGGATTTCTAAAAGCCCAAGCCTACCCTTGTCAACCTTAAAGTTGGCCGGCACATTCTAGAGATTTTTCTCTAGATAGGGGTTTTGGGTATTTAATAAAGAACTTGATGTAGTTTCACTTTCTTTCTCTTTTATATGACTTTCGGTTTTTGTGTTGTGATCTTTGAGACATTATATTGGGTTGTTATCTTGTTAAAGTCTTGAGTGAGCTCTAGTTAATCATAAAATAAACCTTGCATCATGTTTACTTTATGCTTTGCATATCATGTTTACTTCCTTGCTATCACTAAATACCAAGATAATGAACAAACTTGCATTATCATGTTTATATTTCAAGCTATGCATTATCATGTTTATATTTCAAGTTCTCACTTAATACCAAGATAATAATGAGTTGCATTCATATTTACTTTGTGCTATCACTTTACTTTCTAATGGAACCTAAAATAAGTGCATAAGCATGTTTATTTTTATGTCATCACCTAAATGAACCTAGAGCTCAAAGACTTGCCCATTGTTGTCTCAACAAAGGTCTAACAATATGTGTTTTCTTGGGTTCATATTTCGGCCCTAAGAGGTCTTGAGGTTTCCAAGTATTTGAGACTATGTCTTATAATTTTTCCACGCTTAAGTGAGTTTAAGGAATGCATAGAACCAAGTTTTGAGAATTTAGAACCTCTTGAGACAAAGATGAATTGGTCACTGCCCTCTTAATTATTCTTATGATTTTAGATGTTAAAATTGTTTATAAATGAGGTTTGAGAGTTTTAAAAGAATGCCAAGAGAAACTAGTATTTTATGTGCTTTAGAAATTGTGTTTTATGCCTTTTATGGAGAAGTATATTTTCGGTTCTTCCTAGCTCTTTGCTGCCACTGTATGTGCTGTTTTGATGATGATAATGTGCCTATGTTTGAGTAAAAATAATGTTAAAACTCATATGTGAAAGATAGGATAAGTTAGGAACTAGAAAAGAATTAATTTGAGAATTCTAGATCCTTTAATTATGTAATTTTCTAGATTCTGTCCAGCAAGGTTTAGATTTAATAATCATGGTTTTAAATTAGTTTAAATATGTAGGAATGACTCATAATTGGTTTAGGACTTAATCTTGAAGCCTTAGGAGCAAACTAAACTTAGAAAGGGTCATTGTTGTGACTTCTAGGTACCCGTAAAGTTAGGATTTCAAATCCTGCATCCTTGAGGTTTAGAGATGTTCTTGACCATAGTGTGAGGTAAGAAATACTTAGTTATAACCTCATAGGTTCCCAAGAGATTAGGTTTTTGACGATCGATAACTTAGAATGTGAGTTAAGGACTTTAAGGGTCTAAACCGTAATTTCTAGAACCCCGTAATCACACAAATATAAAGTTGTCTAAAATCTGCATAGTGGTGTTTAGATAGGTCCTTGAGCATAAAAAAATTAGTAAAAACTTATTGGTTGTGAACCTATAGGTGTGTAAGAGGTTAAGAATAATACTAGGACAATTAGTTTACAAGTTTAAGACTCAAAAGAACCAAAGCATAACATACTATAGGTTTATAACATAATGAGCTTGGAAGTTTGTATGAATGATTGTCTAAGGTGTGATTATGTGATAATGTATATGCTATGGTTTTATGTATACACTATGAAGAAGTTTCTTGTGATGATGTGTATGCTATGAAAAAGATTTATGTAATGAATAATGATGTATCTATGAATTAACACTTTATGAGAACTTAAATGTGACACAACACTGAGACGCCTTCTTGGGTGACACCAGTTTAGCCGAGCACCCCCAAGAAAACAAATCCGTGAGGGTATTGACATAGAGCTTGCCAAAGCGGACAATACTACGATGTACTAGTTGCTAGTAGAGCATTTCAAAGAGGAAATAACCCTAAGAGAGGTGATCCTTAATTTCCCCCTAGCCCGTACTTTAAGTCGGGAATTATGTATATGTTACGGTTATCATAGGATAAGTAAGAACTAGTGACGACTAGTTAAGGTATGAGCTCATAACCTAGAGATGTTTTAGGGCGGCCCCATGAGATGAAAGTTAAAGTTAACAATGTCACATATACTATACTTATGCCAAATGTTATAATGTTTCTTAGCTATTCTATTGTTTGGTTTACATTTATGATGCATTCATATCATTAGTATATTTTCTGCTTAATTTATAAGACGCAGTATAAAATATGACGGACCTTGGATAAATAACACTTTAGAAAACTAACTTAAAAGGAATTTATATGCATGCACACCTTTTTAGAAATAAACCCAAGGTTCCTGAGGATATGATGATGTCACCTAGGAAGGAATAACCCTACTGAGAATTCTTTTAGAAAGATTCTCATTCCCTCTCTCTTTTCTTCCGTCATATCTTCAGATGGCGATATTCGTACTCTTCATCGACACCCTGATATGGGAGCTGCACCATGACCCAGCACTCGGGTCATACCATTTTGAAGGTCACTGCACAGTTAGAGTGTTCATGTTTATGGGACGACCCTTCGTGCACCCAGTCCCGAGTTACCGTTTTACCCCGATTGCTCCTTACTGTCATAACCGGATTTTTGAGCAAGCTAGACCACGCGATGAGCAGATTCTCTGCATGCAGCCCGAGACATCAGCGGCACGCGACTACCCAGAGTATGTGTCTGCACTCCGACTTTCTGGAGACGGACCCATCCGAGGACCCGCCATCACACATGTACAGTTGGAGCTCCAGTCCCGCTCCCCCACCGATGAGGGCTGGGAGTGAGGAGACGGTGGTCCAGCCGAGGTTGGCTCGTCGGCCATCTATGCGCCCTCGCCGCGGTGGACATGCCCTGATGATGCGCTCGACCACTCCCGCCGAGATTCGTCAGTGGATTGACTCGACCGTACAGTACTCGGACCAGCAGGAGTAGACTTAGGAGGGGTAGTAGTTAGTGCACACACGCCACATAGTTGAGGACAAACCTTCTTTTGTATATGAGGTTGTCTACTCTAGGTGCACATGGGTATGGGTATTGTTTCTCTTGTATTTGCTTTTTATGATTTCCTTGTATGCATTTCAGTTGTATTCCGCTTCCCGATATATTGAATAGTCCTGCCCTTTGGGTAGGCACAAGTATATATATATATGTATCTATGTTTCAGTTGATGTCTCCATGATATGATGTGCTTCTTTATGCTTTGCTTATATGTTTCACTATGCTTCCCCTTAAAGATTCATGCGTGGCTCTCACTTTGATTTCAATTCCAAAAAGAAAAATTTTACCCATATTTCCGCTAAGTATTTTCTAAGTAAAAGATGAGGCGAAGAGGTAATATTCTAAAGATTAACCTAAGTACATACTAGTAGTCTTGGGTTAAGATTTAGGGTGTTACACCAGAGGTCCCGGGCGAAATTAGTGCAAAATTACGGTTTTGCCCCTAGTTTCGTGTTTTTACGCTTAATCGCATGATTAAGCAAACCTAAGCAATATTAGGCTCTAATCGAAGGTTAATTAATTTCCTTAATTAATCTTGAGTCAAAATAATTTATTAAAGTTGATTAGAACCTAAAAGTACTTAATTACAACTTAAAATCATATTTTAATTTCAAGACTCCTTGTCATGGAATCTTGAATAGTGTTTTCTCTTTCCAATTCCTTAAATCATGGAATTGTGTTACACATTGTTTATTCATAAATGAGTTTAAAATTCTTTAATGATGTATGAGCACTTCTAACCTTGTCATAAAATTCCTAATACACATGCTTAGTTGTCTAAACTTAAGCTTAATTACTCTTAACCTTGTACCTAAGCTAATACACACTTAAACCTACCATTAACACCCAATTAGATGATCAAAACCTCACTCCCCCCATGCTGCCAGGTCTGGCCGTGAGCCCTCCCTCCCCATATGCATCACATGTTCAATTTTTCAACACTCCAAGGCCATACCTCAAGTCACATACACTATACCTTGTCATAACTTTCAATCAAGCTTGATTTTCCAAGTAAATAACTAATTAAATTAGCCCATTTTCTCCATTTATTTGTGGCTGGAAAAGTTCCAGCCATGCATTGTTTCTAGAAGCCTAATTTCATCAAAAATTGATAGGAAATTAACTCACATTAAGCCATACTTTGTAGCATAGCTTCCATACTTCAAACCATGCTTCTATGACACAATCAAAGAGATATTTTCCTCTCCCTTTCCCTCCAATAGCTACGGCCAGCACCCCCCCCTTGGTGAGCTTCATTGTTTTGTTTTTCTATAAATAGGATGCTTGTGATAGCTTAGTTGCACTTTGAAGCATTTGCTAAGTTTAGAATTCTAGAGTTGTCTTGCTAGTTCTTTCTTTTTCTCTCAAGTTTCAAGAGAGTTCTTCCTTTCTTTTCATCTTCATCTTAATCCTCTCTTCATCTCATCATCATCTCTCAACCTTGAAACACCACCCCTTAGCCTGGAACCATCATCAAACCTCTCAAACACCACACCTCAAACACAACCTGTAACGCCCCAATTTTTCTGCTAGAGTAAAAATGACCAAAATGCCCCTGAGGTCATTTTCAGCCCGAAATTCGAGGAAAGCTAATCCGGCAGTACTCAAAAGGCAAACTCAATGTTGGAAGGGTATTAGATGATTTGTGTATCTTTCCGGGATCGAAAATCTCGTTTTTCGAGTTTTTGGGTCAAAGTGACCAAAACGCCCCTGCAGTGTTTTACCCATTTGTAAGTGCCGGATGAACCCGAAACTTCTCCAGATGGTTTTAAAAGGTGTTTTTATGTAGACTATGACTTTAGTTTTGGTCCCGGAGGTCCCAGGCGAAATTAGTGTGAAATTATGGTTTTGCCCCTAGTTTCGTGTTTTTACGCTTAATCGCGTGATTAAGCAAACCTAAGCAATATTAGGCTCTAATCGAAGGTTAATTAATTTCCATAATTAATCTTGGGTCAAAATAATTTATTAAAGTTGATTAGAACCTAAAAGTGCTTAATTACAACTTAAAATCCTATTTTAAATTCAAGACTCCTAGTCATGGAATCTTGAATAGTGTTTTCTCTCTCCAATTCCTTAAATCATGGAATTTTGTCTACATTGTTTTATTCATAAAATGAATTTAAAATCTCCTACATATGTATGAGTACTCCTTAATCATGTCATAAAGGTTCCTAATCACATTCTTAGTCACCTAAACTTATGCTTAATGACTCCTAACCTTGCACCTAAGCTAATACACCCCTAAACACATCACTAACACACAATTACATGACCAAAACTCCCTCCTCCCTTGCTGCATCAGACTTGGCCGAAATTCATACCCCATTTTATCACAATTTAATTTTATTCCACACTCCAAAGATCATGCTTGAAGCCACACTCACCACCATACTTCACCATGCCATCAAAATGCAATTCTCTCACCTCATGTTCCATGAGGATTCATTCTCCTCCACACATGCATTACCACATGTTCCATGAGGATTCATTCTCCTCCATACACTCACCCTTATCCTTCTCTATAAATACCATGCCAAGATAAACTTTGCTACACTTTTGTTCATTTGCTAAGTTTTGATTTCTAAGCATTCTTGTTAGTTCTCTCATTTTCTCTCAAGTTTCAAGAGCATTATTCTTCTTCATCTTCTTCTTTTTCCTTTTGAATCATCATCTCTCAACCTTCAAACACCACCCCAAAGCCTTGAACCATCATCAAACCTCTCAAACACCACACCTCAAACACAACCTCACTTGAAACACAACTCCAACCTTCTTGTTTCCTCTTGGCCGAAACCTTCAAGCCCCAAGGAGGAGCTCATCATCTTGTTTTTCTTTTCAAAAGTTCAAGCTTTGTGTCTTCACTCTAGGTAGGAGTGTTTTTCTAAACTTTGTTTCTTGAAAAATGAGTTTCTCTAGCTTTCTCTTGGATTTCTTTTGAAACTTTTCTTTGGTACTTTTCTTTCTTGAGATTTCGGCCATGAGGCCTTGATGAGCACATGATAGCTCAATGATGAGGACTCCTAGATGATGACTATGTGTTCATCTTAAAGGAACCTCTAGAGCTTGAGGTTTTACTTTCTTTGAGTTTCAACTTCACTTTCTAACTCAAACATGATTTTTACTCAAGAACACCTTTTCTTTTCTTGCTATTTTGATTTCGGTTCCTTGTTTCCTTTTCTTTAATATTTCGGTTTTCCATTTCCTTTTTGATCTTTGAGGTTTTGTTTGTTTAAAAAAGTTTATTTTCTTTGAGCTTGATGATGATGTTCAAGAACCTCATAGTTCCTTGAGAACTTGGTTCAAGAACTCTAGAGCTCTCTTTGTAATGAGATATATGTTGGGTTGTTACTTTGTTAAAGTTTTGAAGGAGCTCTAGATAAACATAAAATGAACCTTGCATCATGTTTATTTTATGCTTTGCATATCATGTTTACTTCCTTGCTATCACTAAATACCAAGATAATGAATGAACTTGCATTATCATGTTTATATTTCAAGCTATGCATTATCATGTTTATATTTCAAGTTCTCACTAAATATCAAAGATAATAATATGTTGCACCTCATATTTATTTTATGTTATCACTTTACTTTCTAATGGAACCTAAAATGAGTGCATGAGCATGTTTACTTTTATGTCATCACTTAAATGAACCTAGAGCTCAAAGACTTGCCCATTGTTGTCTCAAACAAAGGTCTAAAAATATTTATTTCCTTTGGTTCATATTTCGGCCCTAAGGGGTCTTGGTGTTTCTAAGTATTGAAAACTATGTTTTATAATTTTTCCAAGCTTTTATGAGTTTAAGGAATGCATAGAACTAAATTTTATGAATTTAGAACCTCTTGAGACAAGTTTGATCTAGCTACTGCCCTCATAAATATTTTGATGATTTTAGATGTTAAAAATATTTATAAATGAGTTTTGAAAGTTTTAAAAAGGTTCCAAGAGAAACTAGTATGTTATGTGCTTTAGAAAATGTGTTTGATGCCTTTAAATGGAGATGTCTGTTTCGGTTCTGCCTTGCCATATTTAGCCACTGTATGAGCTGTGTTAATGATGACAATATGCTTATGTTTAAGTATAATTAATGTTAAGACTCATATGTGAAAGATAAGAGAAGTTAGAAACTAGAAAAGAATTAATTTGAGAGTTCTAGATCCTTTAATGTTAGAATTTTCTGGATTCTGTCCAGCAAGGTTTAGTAATGCTAATCATGGATTTAAATTAGTTTAAATGTGTAGGAATGACTCATAAATGGTTTAGGACTTGATCTTGATGCCTTATGAGCAAACCAGACTTAGAAAGGGTCATTGTTGTGACTCCTAGGTACCCGTAAAGTTAGGAATATGAATTCTGCACTCTTGAGGTTTAGAGATGTTCTTGATCATAGTGTGAGGTGAGAAATACTTAGCTAAGACCTTATAAGTTCCCGAGAGATTAGGTTTGATGATTTATAACTTAGAATGTGAGTTAGGGACCTTAAGGGTCAATGCATAAGACACTAAAAAGTTGTTAATGCTATGATGTGTTGTTTGATGCAATGATATGATGAGATGTGCTTAATGCATGAGAAAATGATTGATGAAATTTTAAAGTTTATCATAGCATGAGATTTCATGAGAACATGATGTGTGGATTAGCTTGTGGCAGTTTGAAGGAAATTCAGTTTAACAGCTGTTATGCTGCCGAATTTCCGTCAAACCTTAAATGGTTGAAAGAAATGATTTATGAGTACCATATGAGTTGAAAACCCTGGGTGACACCGGTTCAGCCGAGCACCCCCAGGAGATTTTTATGTGACAAAGCACTGAGGCCCGCTTCCCCCGAGGAGGTGCCGGTTCAGCCGAGTACCCCCGGGAGGAGACAAATCCGTGAGGGTATGAGTAGATGCAACCTACCAAAGCGGACAAATTGCGAGGCCATGCGTGGCTAGCAAAGTGTTTCAAAGAGGGTATATCCTAAAGAGAGGTGATCCCTGCCCCCTACCCGTACTTGCGAGTCGGGATTATTATTTATGTTTCGCTTATTCAAGATAATAAGCAAGAGTTAGTGACGACTAGCTAAGGTATGAGCTCATAACCTAGTTATTATTATTTTTTTAGGGTGGCTTATATGCTAAAGTACCATGATTGATGTCATGAAGTTGAGGAATGATTCACTTGAAAGTATATGCCCTTATGCCACATGATTTATGTTTATGTGCTTTGATGTGTTGTTTTATGTGCTCAAGTATTAACATGCATCCATGATTAACATGTTGCATTCATAACATCAAGAAGCATGCTAAAAGGAATGGTCCTTGGATAATTAGTTTGGAAAACCTTAATTAAACCTTATATGCATGATCATTATTTTATAAATAAGCCCAAGGTTCCTGAGGATGTGTACGATGTAACCCTAGGATAGGAGACTCCTACTGAGATTTCTTTAGCAAGATTTCTCACTCCTCTCTCTCTTTCCTTCCGTCACATCTTCAGAGAGCGATGGCGACGTTCATGCTTTTCATTGACACGCCAGTATGGGAGATACACTTCGACCTGGACCACCGTTCATATCACTTTGAAGGTCGATGTGCCGTTCGTGTTTTTGTGTACATGGGACGACCTTTCGCTTATCCAGTTTCGAGCTACCAGTTCACTCCTACTACATCTTTTGGTAGTGACGACATGATCTTCGAGCGCACCCGCCCGCGTGAGGAGCAGTTGCAATGTGCCCGTACCTCTGCCTCCGCCTTCCGAGATTTCCCGGAGTACGTACCTCATTCGAGGAGATCCGAGACTAACCCATTCGAGGATTGGCCGACGCATGTTCCTTCGAAAGGTTTAGCCCCTTTTCCCCGATCCCGACGTATGGGGAGTGAGGAGACTGTGGTGCAGCCGCGCCTGGCAAGGAGAGCCGAGATGCGTCCTCAGCAAGGAGCCCACGTTCAGCCACCTCGTGTGCCTTTCACGTTGCATTGGGCCACTCAGGAGGAGTTAGAGCATTTCCCCGGCTACCTGCCTCCATCACTCGTGGATTCCCATAGCCACTAGACTCCATTGGAGAGCTTTTGAGTACCCGAGCTTCATAGGGATCTTTCCTTCAGCCGTACCTTTTGGGAGGGGATGTAGTTTAGTGCTCGTAGCATAGTAGGAGGGTAGTATTTTGGGTTTTTATCCTTACATTGTACTATGTACTTTGCTATCTGTTGTATTTCCTTTTTCTGTTGTATTCCAAGCTCTGCCCGTTTCTGTAAGGGTATGACTAGTTATGTACTTTAGCTACTTTATTATTAATGAAATGTTTCTGTCATCTTCATGATCTATGTTCTTCTGATGTATGATTTATTTTGCATGGTTGTTTATGATCGTTACATGTGCTTTACGTTTCTGTCATTCGATTAGTTAAGCTCGCGGCTCTCACTTTGTTTTATGTTTTCAAAAAGAAAAATTTTCCCGTAATTTCTGCTAAGTATTTTAATGAAAGAATGAGACTATGAAGTAATAGCCTAATGTTTAACCTAATGTGTTCTAGAAAGTTGGGTTAAAAATTAGGGTGTTACACAACCTCACTTGAAACACAACTCCAACCTTCTTGCTTCCTCTTGGCCGAAACCATCAAGCACAAAGGAGGAGCTCATCATCTTGTTTTTCTTTCCAAAAGTTCAAGCTTTGTGTCTTCACTCTAGGTAGATGTTTGCCTTTCAAACTTGTTTTGCTCAAGAACATATTTTTCTCTAGTTTCCTCTTGGATTCTTTTGAACTTTCCTTTGCTTTCCTTTTCTCTTGCATTTCGGCCATGAGGCCTTGAGGAGCACATGATAGCTCAATGATGAGGACTCCTAGAGAATGACTATCTGTTCATCTCAAAGGAATCTCTAGAGCTTGAGTTTTTCTTTTCCTTTAACTTCATCTATACTATACTTAGCTCACATGGTTTTTCAACTTAAGAAAATTAATCTAAGGATTTCTAAAAGCCCAAGCCTACCCTTGTCAACCTTAAAGTTGGCCGGCACGTTCTAGAGATTCTCTCTAGATAGGGGTTTTGGGTATTTAATAAAAAACTTGGCTAAGTTTCACTTTCTTGTTCTTTTGTAAGGTTTTCATTTTTGGTATTTTGATCCTTGAGATTTTGTTTGGTTTTGTTTAGAAAGTTTGTTTTCTTTGAGCTTGATGATGATGTTCAAGAACCTCATAGTTCCTATGAGAACTTGGTTCAAGAACTCTAGAGCTCTCTTTGTAATGAGATATATGTTGGGTTGTTACTTTGTTAAAGTCTTGAATGAGCTCTAGCTAACCATAAAATGAACCTTGCATCATGTTTACTTTTATGCTATGCACATCATGTCTACTTTCCTTGCTATCACTAAGTATCAAGATAATAAGTGAACCTTGGATTATCATGTTTATATTTCAAGCTATGCATTATCATGTTTATATTTCAAGTTCTCACTTAATACCAAGATAATGATGAGTTGCATTCATATTTACTTTGTGCTATCACTTTACTTTCTAATGGAACCTAAAATAAGTGCATGAGCATGTTTATTTTTATGTCATCACCTAAATGAACCTAGAGCTCAAAGACTTGCCCATTGTTGTCCCAAACAAAGGTCTAAAAATATTTATTTCCTTTGGTTCATATTTCGGCCCTAAGGGGTCTTGATGTTTCTAAGTATTGAAGACTATGTTTTATAATTTTTCCAAGCTTTTATCAGTTTAAGGAATGCATAGAACTAAGTTTTAAGAATTTAGGTCCTTTTGAGACAAAGATGAATTTGTCACTGCCCTCTTAAATATTCTTATGATTTTAGATGTTAAAATTGTTTATAAATGAGTTTTGAAAGTTTTAAAAAGGTTCCAAGAGAAACTAGTATTTTATGTGCTTTAGAAATTGTGTTTGATGCCTTTAAATGGAGATGTTTGTTTCGGTTCTGCCTTGCCATGATTAGCCGCTGTATGAGCTGTGTTAATGAGGATAATATGCTTATGTTTAAGTATAATTAATGTTAAGACTCATATGTGAAAGATAAGAGAAGTTAGAAACTAGAAAAGAATTAATTTGAGAGTTCTAGATCCTTTAATGTTAGAATTTTCTGGATTCTGTCCAGCAAGGTTTAGTAATGCTAATCATGGATTTAAATTAGTCTAAATGTGTAGGAATGACTCATAAATGGTGTAGGACCTGATCTTGATGCCTTAGGAGCAAACCGGACTTAGAAAGGGTCATTGTTGTGACTCCTAGGTACCCATAAAGTTAGGAATATGAATTCTGCACTCTTGAGGTTTATAGATGTTCTTGACCTTAGTGTGAGGTGAGAAAGACTTAGTTATAACCTTATAAGTTCCCGAGAGATTAGGCTTGATGATTTATAACTTATAATGTGAGTTGAGGACCGTAAGGTTCAATGCATAAGACACTAAAAAGTTGTTAATGCTACGATGTGTTGTATGAGGCAATGGTATGATAAGATATGCTTGATGCACGAGAAAATGATTGATGAAAATGTTAAAGTTTATCATAGCATGAGTTTTCATGAGAACGTGTTGTGTGAATTAGCTTGTGGCAGTTTGAAGGAAATTCGGTTTAACAACTGCTATGCTGCCAAATTTCCGTCAAACCTTAAAGGGTTGAAAGAAATGTTTATGAGTACCATATGATTTGAAAACCCTGGGTGACACTGGTTCGGCCAAGCACCCCCAGGAGATTTTTATGTGACAAAGCACTGAGACGCGCTTCCCCCGAGGAGGTGCCGGTTCGGCCGAGTACCCCCGGGAGGAGACAAATCCGTGAGGGTATGAGTAGATGTAGCCTACCAAAGCGGACAAATTGTGAGGCCATGCGTGGCTAGCAAAGCATTTCAAAGAAGGTATATCCTAAAGAGAGGTGATCCCTACCCCCTACCCATACTTGCGAGTCGGGAATATTATTTATGTTTCGCTTATTCAAGATAATAAGTAAGAGCTAGTGACGACTAGCTAAGGTATGAGCTCATAACCTAGTTATTATTATTTTTTTAGGGTGGCTTATATGCTAAAGTACCATGATTGATGTCATGAAGTTGAGAAATGATTCACTTGAAAGTTATATGCCCTTATGCCACATGATTTATGTTTATGTGCTTTGATGTGTTGTTTTATGTGCTCAAGTATTAACATGCATCCATGATTAACATGTTGCATTCATAACATCAAGAAACATGCTAAAAGGAATGGACCTTGGATAATTAGTTTGAAAAACCCTAAATTGAACCTTATATGCATGATCACTATTTTATAATTAAACCCAAGGTTCCTGAGGATGTGTACGATGTAACCCTAGGATAAGAGACTCCTACTGAGATTCTTTAGTAAGAATTCTCACTCTTCTCTCTTCTTTTCTTCCGTCACATCTTCAGAGACCGATGGCGACGTTCGTGCTTTTCATTGACACGCCTACTTGGGAGGTCCACTATGACCTGAACCACGGGTCATATCATTTTGAGGGGCAGTGTACCATGCGAGTCTTCATGTTCATTGGACGCCCCTTTGCACATCCTGTACAGAGCTACCATTTCTTCCCAACGTCACCTTACGATGATGCAATGGGTTTTGAGTGCGCCCAGATGTGAGACAAGAGGATTCTACGGACGTATACTGGTGGTTCGATGCCTCGAGACTTCAAGGACTACGTGCCTCGATCCCCGAGTTTGGAGGACGACCCATCCGAGGACCCACCGACAAGCACGACGAGTCTACTTGTTGTGGGGGTGGGTGCGCTCGAAGATCAGGTCATCATCGCCATAAGGAGCAGTAGAAGTGAAGCGGTAGCTGGACACTAGGTAGGCAAAAGGTCATCCCATGTACACAAAAGCACATACAGCGCATCGACCCTTGAAGTGGTAAGAGCGGTGATCCGAGTCATAATGCACCTCCCAGATCGCGCGTGTCAACGAATAGGACAAAGGTTGCTATCAAGCTCTGAAGATGTGACGGGAGAGAAAAAAAGAAGAGAAGGAGTGAGAATCTTGCTAAAGAATCTCAGTAAGGACATCCTATCTAGGGTTACATCGTTCATATCCTCAGGAACCTTGGGTTTATTATTAAAAGGTGAGCATGCATATAGTATTCCTTATTTGGGGTTATAAAACTAGATTATCCAAGGTTCATTCCTTTTAGGATGCATCTTAATGTCATGAATGCAATATATCAAAGCATAAATGCATGGTAATACGTTAAACAGATAACTCAACAAATCATAACATCCAGAAGCATACAAGTGGCATATAACTTTCAAGTGGAACTTTCCTCAACTTTGTGACTTAGAACATCATACTTTAGCATTATGGGGCCACCCTAAAACATCATCTAGGTTATGAGCTCATACCTTAACTAGTCGTCACTAGTTCTTACTTATCATCTAGATAAGCGAAAAACACAATAAAATCCCGACTCCTTGAGTATGGGTTAGGGGGCTAAAGATCACCTCTCTTAGGATATACCTTCTTTGAAATGCTTTACTTGTATCTAGTGCATAGCAATTTGTCTGCTTTGGTAGGCTGCATCTACTCATACCCTTACGGATTTGTCTTTCCTAGGGGTGCTCAGCCGAATCGATGTCACCTAGGAAAGCACATCTCAGTGCTTTGTCACATAAAAATGTCCTGGGGGTACTTGGCCGAACTGGTGTCACCCAGGGTTTTAATCTCATATGATACTTCAAAAACATTCTCAAGTCCATTAGGTTTGACGGAAATTCGGTAGCATAATGGCTGTCCACCGAATTTCCTTCAAACTAACTTTATGCCACGAAACTCATAACACATATGCATTTCTCATTCAACTTAATAATGCTTGACTTGAAATCATATTAATACACTCATCACATCACATATATTATCACATCATACTTGAACAAATAAACTTATCTCATCCACGAATCTAAGGTATCTTATGCTTGACCCTTAAGGTCTTAAAGTTGAAGCTTAAGTTCTCTCATCATCAAATCTTAATATTTTATGCACCTATAGGCTCAAACTGATTATTCTTACTATTTACTATGATCATAACTCATTCTAAAGTCCATTAGTGCAGAATCTATAATTCACACTTTACGAGTACCTAGGAGTCATAACTTTGACCCTTTCTAAGTTTGGTTTGAAAAGGATGTTTTGGTGGCCCGGATTAAAGAAGGATGTGGTCGCCTGGGTGAGTAAGTGTTTGGTCTATCAAAAGGTCAAGATTGAACACCAAAAACCTTCTGGCATGTTGCAACCCCTGTCAATCCCCGAGTGGAAGTGGGAGAGTATATTAATGGATTTCGTGACAGGATTGCCAAGGACCCAAGCTGGCCACAATGCCGTATGGGTAATCGCGGATTGACTGACTAAGTCGGCTCACTTTCTACCTATTCGAGTCACATACTCATTGGATAAGTTGGCTCAACTTTACATCCAAGAAATAGTAAGGTTGCATGGAGTACCATCGACGATAATCTCAGATCGAGATCTGCGGTTTACGTCACGTTTTTGGGGAGCCTTTCAAAAGGCGTTTGGTTCCAAGTTATGCTTGAGCACTGCTTACCACCCACAAACGGATGGTCAATCCGAGAGGACAATCCAAACCCTGGAAGATATGCTAAGATCCTGTGTCTTGGACCAAAAAGGGAGTTGGGATAAGTACATGCCTTTGATCGAGTTTGCGTATAACAACAGTTATCACGCGAGCATCGGTATGGCACCGTACGAGGCGTTATATTGAAGAAAGTGCCAATCACCTTTGTGTTGGTATGAGCCCGGAGAACAAAGTGTCTTAGGACCTGATGTAGTGAGGGAAACGACGGAGCAGATCAAGAAGATCAATGATAAAATCTTAACCGCTCAAAGTCAACAGAAAAGCTACCGGACAAAAGGCGTAAGCCCTTGGAGTTCCTAGAAGGAGAACATGTATTTCTAAGAATCACCCCCACTACAGGAATAGGAAGAGCCATGAAAGTTAAAAAGTTGAGTCCCCGATTTCTCGGTCCTTTTGAAATTCTTCAGAGAATCAGATCTGTAGCTTACAAAATAGCCTTACCACCCAATCTGTCAAACCTTCATGATGTCTTTCACATCTCCCAGTTACGTAAATATGAGTCCGACCCTAGCCATGTCCTAGAACCAGAGCATGTACAGTTGAGGGAGGACCTCTTTCAATCTACCGCCTACGAGAATAGTGGATCACGGAGTCCTGATACATCTTGGTAGTACTAGGATGAATGGCAAAGTGACTCTTATGAGCCTCCTCCAAGATCTTCTCTCGGAGGTCGCCATCTTGTGGCACACAGATTCACCCCTCAGACCTCCACAACCAGTCGGGACCTTGCTCAAAACCCTTCAATTTACCGGCCTTAATTGCCTCTACTGTCTCCATAAAGTCCTCATTTTCTCTTTGGGCAAGCATGATCCTTTGCTTAAACCCACTGGTCACCGTAAGATAACTCATCACGATGCCATTCTCCGTTATTGACATCCCCAGATTCATATCCCTAAACTGCTCTATTAACCCAACTTCATTAACCATCATACTTGATAGACGTAACGAGTTTCGGCTCAAGGCATCGGCAACTACATTAGCCTTGCCGGGGTGGTAACTTAGGCCGAAATCGAAATCCTTGAGGAATTCCATCCATCTCCTCTGCCTCATATTTAACTCCTTTTAATCAAAGAGATGCTTGAGACTCTTATGATCGGAGAAAACTTCAAACCTTACACCATACAAATGGTGTCTCCACATCTTGAGGGCGAACACGATGGCTGCTAATTCTAGGTCGTGGGTGGGGTAGGTTACCTCGTGAGGCTTGAGTTGTCTGGACACATAGGCTACCACTTGCCTATTCTGTATCAACACACAACCTAAACCCTTGCCAGAAGCATCGCAATACACCTCGAAGGGTACAGTAGGGTCAGGTAAAACCAAAATCGGGGTTGAGGTGAGCTTTTCCTTAAGCTCTAGGAAACTCTTTTCACATTCGAGGATCCACTTACACGGGGCATTCTTCCTAGTGAGCTTGGTTAAGGGTAGGGCTAACTGGGAGAATCCTAACCTACGGTAATATCCAGCTAAACCCAAAAAGCTTCTAATCTCAGTTATAGAGGTTGGTCTATCCCAATTCATTACGGCTTCTATCTTACTTAGGTCGACAGCTATGCCACCTTTTGACACAACATGTCCTAAGAACTTTACCTCCTCTAACCAAAATTCACACTTAGAAAGCTTTGCGTATAACTTCTTCTCTTTTAGTACCTCTAAAACTAGCCTCAAATGACACTCATGCTCCTCGTGGGTCTTCGAATAGATGAGAATATCATCTATGAACACAACCACAAATTGATCTAAATAGGGTCAAAAGATCCTATTCATGTACTCCATGAAAACTGCGGGAGCATTCGTCAATCCGAACGACATAACCTTGAACTCAAAGTGTCCATACTGAGTTCAAAAGGCGGTTTTAGGAATGTCCGACTCTCGAACCCTAATCTGATGATAACCAGACCTCAAATCGATCTTAGAAAATACTACAGCTCCTTTCAACTGGTCCATAAGATCATCAATCCTAGGTAATGGGTACTTATTCTTTATGGTTACTTGGTTTAACTGCCTATAGTCTATACACATTCTCATACTTCCGTCCTTCTTTTTCACAAATAAAACTGGAGCGCCCAAGGTGAAGCACTCGGCCTTATAAAACTTTTCTCCAACAGCTCCTCCAACTGAGTTTTTAGTTATGCTAGCTCCAAAGGTGACATCCTATACGGGGCTATAGAGATTGGTCTTGTTCCAGGAACTAATTCTATGGAGAATTTAACTTCTCTCTCGGGAGGGAACTCGGGTATTTCGTCCGGAAATACCTCAGGATAGTCTCTTACCACAAGTATCTCACCTAGGTTCTGCTCAAAGTCTACATCGCAGGCGGCTAGGAGAACATATCCCTTAGCTTTCTCCCCACTACAGAAGACCTCTATGGAGTTTAGGTACAACTTAATGGGTTGAGTGATGTTTTTGGGAGGAGAAGGGAAAACTACGGTTTGGGTTCCACAATCTAACAACACACGGTTGGCGTGAAGCCAATTCATGCCTAAGATAATGCCTATGTCTTTCAAGGGTAAACAAATTAAATCTATGATAAAAAACCTATTTTCTACAATAAGATGACAGTTTAAACAACAACGGCAAGTATTAACAGGGCGATTTGTAGGAGTAGAAACAATAAGATCAAAGGGAAGTTTAGAGACTCTTAGATTTAAGGACTCGACACTAGCAAGTGAAATAAAAGAATGAGTAGCACCAGAGTCATATAGCACAGTTAAGGGTTTACCATTCACTTTGCACATACCTTCAATGAGATCATTGGACTTCTTGGCGTCTTCTGCATTAAGGGTAAAGACTCTTCCTTGGTATTGTGGTCGAGGGTTCTGGTTCGGTGTCCCTTTGCTGGCGTAGTCCTTTGCATAGTGGCCAGGCTTGCCACACTTGAAGCACACGTTCTGACCAGCTAAGCATGGGCGATTCCCATGATTCTTCCCACATTGGGGATAGACATCAGCAGATGCTGCTCCGGGGTAAGCAGCAGGGGTTTGTGGTGCCTTGTTCTTGGCCCCACTTGGTCCTCCATTATGGTTTCGGGGTCCACCTGGTCCACGGGGTTGATTGTTGTTGAAGTTCCTCGGGCCTTGATGTTGAAATGGCGGCCTTTGGTGTTGCTTGGATTGTTGGTACGCAGGAGCTCTTGGTGGTTATGGTTGTTGTTGTTGTGGTCAGAACTGGTTGGTTTGGTAGGGATTGTAGTGATTCCTTAAAGGGTACTACGGTTTGAACCTCGGGGCTTGAGGCCCAAGTCCCTTAGCTCGTTCCGTCCTTGTGGCTTGCATCTTTCTCTATCCTTCCTCAAGGATCCGGCACTTGTTTACCAGAGTTGGGAAGTCTCTGATTTCCATGTGGGCCACGGCGTAGTTCATCTCCACCTTCAAACCGGCCTCATACTTGACGTATTTCCAAACCTCATCGGGGTTCCCTTGAAACACCCGAGAGAACTTGATTAGCTCCTCGAATTTAGCAGTGTATTGGGCAACAGTAGACTCTCCCTGGGTCAACTGCATGAACTCAATGTCCTTTGCGTTTCTTATGGACTCGAGGAAGTACTTCTCGTAGAAGTAAGTCTTGAACAACTCCCAGTCGATGAGGGTTCCAGCAGCTTCCAGCAGGCGCTTCATGCCGTTCCACCAAAACTCGGCATCTGACTTCATCATGAAGGCAGCAAAGGTGACCTTCTACTCCTCCGAGCAGGCAACCATAGAGTAGATCTTCTCCATGTCCTTGATCCATTCATCAACTTTGTCAGGGTCCATTACCCCTCGAAATACCAGCGGGTTCGCCTTGTAACACCCTAAATCTTAACCCAAGACTACTAGTATGTACTTAGGTTAATCTTTAGAATATTACCTCTTGGTCTCATCTTTTACTTAGAAAATACTTAGCGGAAATATGGGTAAAATTTTTCTTTTTGGAATTTAAAATCAAAGTGAGAGCTACGCACGAATCTTTAAGAGGAAGCATAGCAAAACATATAAGCAAAGCATAAGAAAACACATCATATCATGGAGACATCAACTGAAACATATATATATATATACTGTGCCTACCCAAAAGGGCAGGACTATTCAATACATCGGGAAGCAGAATACAACTGAAATGCAATACAAGGAAATCATAAAAAGCAAGTACAGGAGAAACAACACCCATACCCATGTGCACCTAGAGTAGACAACCTCATATACAAAAGAAGGTTTGTCCTCAACTATGTGGCGTGTGTGCACTAACTGCTACCCCTCCTATGTCTACTCCTGCTGGTCCGAGTACTGTGGGGTTGAGTCGATCCACTGACAAATCTCGGCGGGAGTGGTCGAGCGCATCATCGGGGCATGTCCACCGCGGCGAGGGCGCATAGATGGCCGACGAGCCAACCTCGGCTGGACCACCGTCTCCTCACTCCCAGCTCTCATCGGTGGGGGAGCGGGACTGGACCTCCAACTGTACATGTGTGATGGCGGGTCCTCAGATGGGTCCGTCTTTGAGTACTGGGTACGAGGCACATAGTCTGGGTAGTCGCGTACCGCTGATGTCTCGGGCTCCATGCGGAGAATCTGCTCATCGCGTGGTCTAGCTCGCTCAAAAATCCCGTTATGACGGTAAGGAGCAATTGGGGTAAAATGGTAACTCGGGACTGGGTGCGTGAAGGGCCGTCCTATAAACATGAACACTCTAACTGTGCAGCGACCCTCAAAATGGTATGACCCGAGTGCCGGGTCATGGTGCAGCTCCCATACCGGGGTGTCGATGAAGAGTACGAATGTCGCCATCTGAAGATATGACGGAAGAAAAGAGAGAGGGAATGAGAATCTTTCTAAAAAAATTCTCAGTAGGGTTTTCCCTACCTAGGTGACATCGTCACATCCTCAGGAACCTTGGGTTTATTTCTAAAAAGGTGTGCATGCATATAAATTCCTTTTAAGTTAGTTTTCTAAAATGTTATTTATCCAAGGTCCGTCATATTTTACAATGCGTCTTATAACTAAGCATGAAATATACTAATGATATGAATGCATCATAAAGGTAAACCAAACAATAGAATAACTAAGAAACATTATAACATTGGCATAAGTATAGTATATGTGACATTGTTAACTTTAACTTTCATCTCATGGGGCCACCCTAAAACATCTCTAGGTTATGAGCTCATACCTTAACTAGTCGTCACTAGTTCTTACTTATCCTATGATAAGCATAACATATAGATAATCCCGACTTAATAGTGCGGGCTAAGGGGCAAATTAAGGATCACCTCTCTTAGGGTCATTTCCTCTTTGAAACCCTCTACTAGCAACTAGTGCATCGTAGTATTGTCCATTTTGGCAAGCTCTATGTCAATACCCTCACGGATTTGTTTTCTTGGGGGTGCTCGGCTAAACCGGTGTCACCTAAGAAGGCGTCTCAGTGTTATGTCACATTTAAGTTCTCATAAAGTGTTAATTCATAGATACATCATTATTCATTACATAAATCTTTTTCATAGCATATATATCATCACAAGAAACCTCTTCATAGTGTATACATAAAACTATAGCGTATACATTATCACATAATCACACCTTAGACAATCATACATACAAACTCCCAAGCTTATTATGTTATAAACCTATAGTATGTTATGCTTTGGTTCTTTTGAGTCTTAAACTTGTAAACTAATTGTTCTAGTATTATTCTTAACCTCTCACACACCTATAGGTTCACAACTAATACTTTTTACTAATTTTTATGCTCAAGGACCTATCCAAACAACACTATGCAAGTTTAGACAAATTTATATTTGTGTGATTACGGGGTTCTAGAAATTATGGTTTAGACCCTTAAAGTCTTTAACTCATATTCTAAGTTATTGGTCATCAAAACCTAGTCTCTTGGGAACCTATGAGGTTATAACTAAGTATTTCTCACCTCACACTATGGTCAAGAACATCTCTAAACCTCAATGATGCAGGATTTGAAATCCTAAATTTACGGGTACCTAGAAGTCACAACAATGACCCTTTCTAAGTTTAGTTTGCTCCTAAGGCTTCAAGATTAAGTCCTAAACCAATTACGAGTCATTCCTACATATTTAAACAAATTTAAAACCATGATTATTAAATCTAAACCTTGCTAGACAGAATCCAGAAAATTACACAATTAAAGGATCTAGAACTCTCAAATTAATTCTTTTCTAGTTCCTAACTTATCCTATCTTTCACATATGAGTCTTAACATTATTTTTACTCAAACATAGGCACACTATCATCATTAAAACAGCACATATAGTGGCAGTAATGAGCAAGGAAGAACTGAAAATATACTTCTCCATAAAAGGCATAAAACATAATTTCTAAAGCACATAAAATACTAGTTTCTCTTGGAACTCTTTTTAAACTTTCAAAACTCATTTATAAACAATTTTTAACATCTAAAGTCATAAGAATATTTAAGAGGGCAGTGACCACTTTATTTTTATCTCAAGAGGCCCTCAATTCATAAAACTTAGTTCTATGCATTCCTTAAACTTATATAAGCTTGGAAAAATTATAAAACATAGTCTCAAATACTTAGAAAGTTCAAGACCCCTTGGGGCCGAAATATGAACCATGGAAAAATACATATTGTTAGACCTTTGTTGAGACAACAATGGGCAAGTCTTTGAGCTCTAGGTTCATTTAGGTGATGACATAAAAATAAAAATGCTTATGCACTTATTTTAGGTTCCATTAGAAAGTAAAGTGATAGCACAAAGTAAATATGAATGCAACTCCTTATTATCTTGGTATTAAGTGAGAACTTGAAATATAAACATGATAATGCATAGCTTGAAATATAAACATGATAATGCAAGTTCATTTATTATCTTGGTATTAAGTGATATCAAGGAAGTAAACATGATATGCAAAGCATAAAGTAAACTTGATGCAAGGTTCATTTTATAATTAACTAGAGCTCACTCAAGACTTTAACAAGATAACAATCCAATACAATATCTCAAAGATCACAACACAAAAACCGAAAGTCATATAAAAGAGAAAGAAAGTGAAACTACGTCAAGTTCTTTATTAAATACCCAAAAACCCCTATCTAGAGAAAAATCTCTAGAACGTGCCGGCCAACTTTAAGGTTGACAAGGGTAGGCTTGGGCTTTTAGAAATCCTTAGATTAATTTTCTTAAGTTGAAAAACCATGTGAGTTAGATATCATATAGATGAAGTCATAAGAAAAGGAAAACTCAAGCTTTAGAGGTTTCTTTGAGATGAACACAATGTCATCATCTAGAAACTCTCATCATCAAGCTATCATGCTCATAATCAAGGCCTCATGGCCGAAATGAAAAGAAAGGAAAAACAAAGGAAAGTTCAAAAAGAATCCAAGAGGAAACTAGAGAAAAACACTTTCTTGAGCAAAACAAAGTTTGAAAACAAATCCCTACCTTGTGATGAAGGTAAAAGCTTGGACTTGAAGATGGAAATGAGATGAGCGACACCTCCTAGGATGGTGGTGATGATTCGGCCAAAGAGGAAGGAAAATAAAGGAAATGTGTTTTGGGTGAAGTTGTGTTTGAGGTATGGTGTTTGAGAGGTTTGATGATGGTTCAAGGTTTTGGGGTGGTGTTTGATGGTTGAGAGATGATGATGAGATGAAGAGATGAAGAAGATAAAGATGAAAAGAAAGGAAGAACACTCTTGAAACTTTAAGAGAAAAAGAAAGAACTAGCAAGACAACTCTAAAACTCTAAACTTAGCAAATGCTTCAAGGTGCAACAAGGCTATCACAAGCATCCTATTTATAGAAAAACAAAACCATGGGCTCATCAAGGGGAGGGAGTAGCCGTGTGGTATTGGAGGGAAAAGGGAGAGGAAAATATCTCTTACACAAGGTCATTCAAGCATGGTTGAAGTATGGAAGCTATGCTACAAAGTATGGCTTGATGTGAGTTAATTTCCTTTCAAATTTTTATGAAATTAGGCTTCTAGAAACAATGCATGGCTGGAACTTTTCCAGCCACAAATAAATGGAGAAAATGAGCTATTTTAATTAGTTATTTACTTGGAAAATCAAGCTTGATTGAAGGTTATGACAAGGTATAGTGTATGTGACTTGAGGTATGGCCTTGGTGTGTTGAAAAATTGAACATGTGATGCATAATGGGGAGGGAGGTGCTGCGGCCAGATTTCAGACAGCATGGGGGAGGAAGATTTGACCATCTAATTGTGTGTTAATGGTAGGTTTAAGTGTGTATTAGCTTAGGTACAAGGTTAGGAATAATTAAGCTTAAGTTTAGGTAACTAAGAATGTGATTTAGGGAGTTTATGACAAGTTTAGGAGTGCTCATACATCATTAAAGAATTTAAAACTCATTTGTGAATAAACAATGTGTAACACAATTCCATGATTTAAGGAATTGGAAAGAGAAAACACTATTCAAGATTCTATGACTAGGTGTCTTGAAATTAAAATATGATTTTAGGTTGTAATTAAGCACTTTTTGGTTCTAATCAACTTTAATAAATTATTTTGACTCAAGATTAATTAAGGTAATTAATTAACCTTCGATTAGAGCCTAATATTGCTTAGGTTTGCTTAATCACGCGATTAAGCGTAAAAACACGAAACTAGGGGCAAAACCGTAATTTTGCACTAATTTTGCCTGGGACTTCTAAAATTAAAACTGAGGTCATAGAATACATAAAAACGCCTTTGAGAACTATCTGGAGAAGTTTCGGGTTCATCCGGCACTTGCAAACGGGTAAAACACCACAGGGGCGTTTTGGTCATTTTGACCCGAAAACTCGAAAAATGAGATTTTCGATCCCGGGAAGGTACACAAGTTATCTAATCCCCTTCCAACATTGAGTTTGCCCTTCGAGTACTGCCGAACCGGCTTTCCTCGGTCGGTGAAAATGACCTCAGGGGCATTTTGGTCATTTTCACTCTAACAGAAAAATCGGGGCGTTACACACCTTGCGGAACTCGCCGAAGTGGGCTTGTTCCACCATCTCAGCAGCAGGGGGAGGAGGGGCAGCAAGCTCTTGTTGATTCATACGGTCAAACGTTCGCTCCATGGCTTGCGCCATACGACGGATAGCAGCAGCAGTCGCATTGTCTTGGTCAGCATCGGGCATAGTCCTAGGCTGTCGTCGCGGTGCCATTGGTTCCTAAACACATGAAACAATGAACATCAAGTTGATCAGGCTCAATATCCATGCAAAATGAGCTAGTTACCATGGCACTTGCAAGCAACAGAAGTCATGCATTTATAGTCCTACAGCTTATCTCTATCAAGCACTACACATGACATAACTATCGCATCATGCTTATAAAGCATGGTCAGTCCAATCCTCAGGCTCCATGAGAATCGAACTGCTCTGATACCATTATGTAACACCCTAAATCTTAACCTAATACTACTAGTATGTATTTAGGTTAATCCTTAGAATATTACCTCTTGGTCTCATTCTTTATTTGAAAATACTTAGTGGAAATATGGGTAAAATTTTTCTTTTTGGAATTAAAACCAAAGTGAGAGCCACGCATGATTCTTTGAACGGAAATTCATACAAGTCATATGAGCAAATCATAATAAAACACATAGATAACATGGATACATCAACTGATTATATATATATATATATATATAATGTGCCTACCAAAAGGCATGACTATTCGATACATAGAAGAACGAAATACAACTGAAAAGCAAATACAAGGAAATCATAAAAGCAAGTACAAGGAAACCATGAAAGAAACACCCATACCCGTGTACACCTAGAGTAGACAACCTCATATACAAAAGAAGGTTTGTCCTCAACTATGTGGCGTGTGTGCACTAGCTACTACCCATCCTATGCACCTACTCCTGCTGGTCTGAGTACTAGGGGTGGAATCGATCCACTGGCGGATCTCGGCGGGAGTGGTCATGCGGATCATCGAAGCGTGTCCACCGCGGCGAGGGCTCATGGATGGCCTACGAGCCAACCTCGGCTGAACCACCGTCTCCTCACTCCCAGCTCTCATTGGTGGGGGAGTGGGGCTGGAGCTCCAACTATACATGTGTGAGGGCGGGTCCTTTGATGGATCCGCCTCCAAATACTGAGTCCGGGGCACGTACTCCGGGTAGTCACATGTGGCTGACGCCTCGGGCTGTGTAACGCCCCGATTTTTCTGTTAGAGTGAAAATGACCAAAATGCCCCTGAGGTCATTTTCGGCCCGAAATTTGAGGAAAGCCGGTTCGGCAATACTCGAAGGGCAAACTCAATGTGGGAAGGGGATTAGATAACTTGTGTACCTTCCCGGAATCGAAAATTTCGTTTTTTGAGTTTTCGGGTCAAAATGACCAAAACGCCCCTGCGATGTTTTACCCGTTTACAAGTGCCGGATGAACCCAAAACTTCTCCAGATGGTTTTAAAAGGCGTTTTTATGTGTTCTATGACCTCAGTTTTAATTTTAGAAGTCCCGGGCAAAATTAGTGCAAAATTACGGTTTTGCCCCTAGTTTCGTATTTTTACGCTTAATCACGTGATTAAGCAAACCTAAGCAATATTAGGCTCTAATCGGAGGTTAATTAATTTCCTTAATTAATCTTGAGTCAAAATAATTTATTAAAGTTGATTAGAACCAAAAAGTACTTAATTACAACCTAAAATCATATTTTAATTTTAAGACACCTAGTCATAGAATCTTGAATAGTGTTTTCTCTTTCCAATTCCTTAAATCAAGGAATTGTGTTACACATTGTTTATTCACAAATGAGTTTTAAATTCTTTAATGATGTATGAGCACTCCTAAACTTGTCATAAACTTCCTAAATCACATTCTTAGTTACCTAAACTTAAGCTTAATCATTCCTAACCTTGTACCTAAGCTAATACACAACTAAACCTACCATTAACACACAATTAATTGGTCAAACTCACCTCCTCCCTTGCTGAATCAGACCAGGCCGTGAACCTTCTCCCTCCATATACATCACATGTTCAATTTTTCAACACTCCAAGGCCATACCTCAAGTCACATACACTATACCTTGTCATAACTTTCAATCAAGCTTGAATTTCCGCATGAATAAATAATTAAAACAACCCATTTTTCCCATTTATTTGTGGCTGGAAAAGTTCCAGCCATGCATTGTTTCTAGAAGCCTAATTTCATAAAAATTTGATAGGAAATTAACTCACATCAAGCCATACTTTGTAGCATAGCTTCCATACTTCAAACCATGCTTGAATGACCTTGTGTAAGAGATATTTTCTCTTCCTTCCTCCCTCAAACTACACGGCCACTCCCTTCCCATTGTGAGCTCCATGGTTTTGTTTTTCTATAAATAGGATGCTTGTGATAGCCTTGTTGCACTTTGAAGCATTTGCTATTTTTAGAATTTTAGAGTTGTCTTGCTACTCTTTCTTTTTCTCTCAAAATTTCAAGAGTGTTCTTCCTTTCTTTTCATCTTCATCTTCTTCATCTCATCATCACCTCTCAACCATCAAACACCACCCCAAGCCTTGAACTATCATCAAGCCTCTCAAACACCACACCTCAAACACAACTTCACTTGAAACACATTTCCTTCCTTTTTCTTTCATCAAGGCCGAATCATCATCACCATCCTAGGAGGTGTTGCTCATCTCATTTCCATCTTCAAGTTCAAGCTTTTACCTTCATCACTAGGTAGGGATTTGTTTTCAAACTTTATTTTGCTCAAGAAAGTGTTTTTCTCTAGTTTCCTCTTGGATTCTTTTTGAACTTTACTTTGTCTTTCTTTTCTTTTCATTTTTGGCCATGAGGCCTTGATTTGAGCATGATAGCTTGATGATAAGAGTTTCTAGATGATGACATTGTGTTCATCTCAAAGAAACCTCTAAAGCTTGAGTTTTCTTTTCCTTATGACTTTATCTATATGAATATCTATCTCACATGGTTTTTCAACTTAAGAAAATTAATCTAAGGATTTCTAAAAGCCCAAGCCTACCCTTGTCAACCTTAAAGTTGGCCGGCACGTTCTAGAGATTTTTCTCTAGATAGAGGTTTTGGGTATTTAATAAAGAACTTGATATAGTTTCACTTTCTTTCTCTTTTATATGACTTTCGGTTTTTGTGTTGTGATCTTTGAGATATTGTATTGGGTTGCTATCTTGTTAAAGTCTTGAATGAGCTCTAGTTAACCATAAAATGAATCTTGCATCATGTTTATTTTATGCTATGCATATCATGTTTACTTCCTTGCTATCACTAAATATCAAGATAATGAATGAACTTGCATTATCATGTTTATATTTCAAGCTATGCATTATCATGTCTATATTTCAAGTTCTCACTTAATACCAAGATAATAATGAGTTGCATTCATATTTACTTTGTGCTATCACTTTACTTTCTAATGGAACCTAAAATGAGTGCATGAGCATGTTTATTTTTATGTCATCACCTAAATGAATCTAGAGCTCAAAGACTTGCCCATTGTGGTCTCAACAAAGGTCTAAAAATATGTATTTTCTTTGGTTCATATTTCGGCCCTAAGAGGTCTTGAGGTTTCCAAGTATTTGAGACTATGTCTTATAATTTTTCCAAGCTTAAGTGAGTTTAAGAAATGCATAGAACCAAGTTTTGAGAATTTAGAACCTCTTGAGACAAAGGTGAATTGGTCACTGCCCTCTTAAATATCCTTGTGATTTTATATGTTAAAATTGTTTATAAATGAGTTTTGAGAGTTTAAAAAGAGTTCCAAGAGAAACTAGTATTTTATGTGCTTTAGAAACTATGTTCAATGCCTTTAAATGGAGTTTCTGTTTCGGTTCTGCCTTGCTATGTTTGGCCACTGTATGAGCTGTGTTAATGATGTTAATATGTTCATGTTTGAGTAATAATTATGTTAAGACTCATATGTGAAAGATAGGATAAGTTAGGAACTAGAAAAGAATTAATTTGAGAGTTCTAGATCCCTTAAAGAATTATTTTTCTGGATTCTGTCCAGCAAGATTTAGATTCAATAATCATGGTTTTAAATTAGTTTATATGTGTAGAAATGACTCATAATTGGTTTAGGACTTAATCTTGAAACCTTAGGAGCAAACCGAACTTAGAAAGGGTCATTATTGTGACTTCTAGGTACCCGTAAAGTAGGATTTTGATTTCTGCACTCTTGAGGTTTAGAGATGTTCTTGACCATAGTGTGAGGTGATAAATACTTAGTTATAACCTTATAGGTTCCCAAGAGACTAGGTGTTGATGATCAATAACTTAGAATGTGAGATAAATATCTAAACCGTAATTTCTAGAACTCTGTATAACTCATTAGTTGTGAAACTATAGGTGTATAAGAAGTTAAGGATAATGTTAGAACAATTAATTTGCAAGTTTAAGACTCATAAGAATCAAAGTTTAAAACACTATGGGTTATAACATATCAAGTCTATGAGCTTATGGGGATACTTGTTAGATATGACTATGTGATGATGTTTATGTTATGTGGAAGTTTCATGTGATGATATATATATGAGTATGCATGCTAAAAATGAATATGATAAATGATGAGGTATTTATGATTTAATACTTATGAGAACTTAAATGTGACACAACACTGAGACGCGCTTCTCCTGGGTGACACCGGTTCGGCCGGGCACCCCCAGGAGGAGACAAATCCATGAGGGTATGTGTAGATGCAGCCTGCCAAAGCAGATAAATTGCGAGGCCCGCGTGGCTAGCAAAGCGTTTCAAAGAGGAAATGATCCTAGAGAGGAGATCCTTAGTTTGCCCCCTAGCCCGTACTTTAAAGTCGGGATTATGTTTATATTTCGCTTATCATAGGATAAGTAAGAACTAGTGACAACTAGTTAAGGTATGAGCTCATAACCTAGAGATGTTTTAGGGTGGCCCCATGAGATGAAAGTTAAAGTTAACAATGTCACATATACTATACTTATGCCAATGTTATAATGTTTCTTAGTTATTCTATTGTTTGGTTTACCTTTATGATGTATTCATATCATTAGCATATTTCTGCTTAAGTTATAAGACGCATTATAAAATATGGCGGACCTTGGATAAAATACCACTTTAGAAAACTAACTTAAAAGGAATTTATATGCATGCACACCTTTTCAGAAATAAACCCAAGGTTCCTGAGGATGTGACGATGTCACCTAGGTAGGGATAACCCTACTGAGAATTCTTTTAGAAAGATTCTCATTCCCTCTCTCTTTTCTTCCGTCATATCTTTAGATGGCGACATTCGTACTCTTCATCGACACCCCGGTATGGGAGCTGCACCATGACCCAGCACTCGGGTCATACCATTTTGAGCGTCGCCAGACCGGCCGTGAGTGTTTATGTTCATGGGACGACCCTTCGCGCACCCCGTCCTGAGCTACCGCTTCACCCCGACTGCTCCTTACCGTCATAACGGGATTTTTGAGCGAGCGAGACCACGCGATGAGCAGATCCTTCGCATGGAGCCCGAGACATCAGCAGTACGCAAGTACCCCGAGTATGTGCCGCGCCCCCAGTACTCAGAGACGGACCCATCCGAGGACCCGCCATCCCACATGTACAGTTGGAGCTCCAGTCCCGCTCCCCCACCGATGAGGGCTGGGAGTGAGGAGATAGTAGTCCAGCCGAGGTTGGCTCGTCGGCCATCTATGCGCCCTCGCCGCGGTGGACATGCCCCGATGATGCGCTCGACCACTCCCGTCGAGATTCGTCAATGGATCGACTCGACCCCACAGTACTCGAACCAGCAGGAGTAGACATAGGATGGGTAGTAGCTAGTGCACACACGCCACATAGTTGAGGACAAACCTTCTTTTGTACATGAGGTTGTCTACTCTAGGTGCACATGGGTATGGGTGTAGTTCCTCTTGTATTTGCTTTTTATGATTTCCTTGTATTGCATTTAAGTTGTATTATGTTCCATGATGTACCAAATAGTCCTGCCCCTTTGGGTAGGCACGTTATATATATATATCTATGATTCAGTTGATGTTCCCATGATATGATGTGTTTCTGATGCTTTGCTTATATGTTTCGCTATGCTTCCTTTTAAAGATTCGTTCGTGGCTCTTACTTTGATTTTAAATTCCAAAAAGAAAAATTTTACCCATATTTCTGCTAAGTATTTTCTAAGTAAAAGATGAGACCAAGAGGTAATATTCTAAAGATTAACCTAATTACAAACTAGTAGTCTTGGGTTAAGATTTAGGGTGTTACAGGCTGCATGCGGAGGATCTGCTCGTCGCGTGGTCTAGGTCGCTCGAAAATCGTGTTATGATGGTAGGGGGCAGTCGGGGTGAAGCGGTAGCTCTGTCTTTGGAGTCTTGTGAAGGGTCATCCCATAAACATAAATACTCTGACAGTGCAGCGACCCTCAAAATGGTAGGACCCGAGTGTTGGGTTATGGTGCAGCTCCCATGTCGCGGTGTCGATGAAGAGTACGAAAGTCGCCATATGAAGATGTGACGGAAGAAAAGAGAGAGGGAATGAGAATCTTCTAAAAGAATTCTCAGTAGGGTAATCCCTAACTAAGTGACATCATCACATCCTCAGGAACCTTGGGTTTTATTTCTAAAAAGGTGTGCATGCAGGTAAACTTCTTTTAAGTTAGTTTTCTAAAGTATTAATTATCCAAGGTCCGTCATATTTTACAATGCGTCTTATGACTAAGTAGGGAATACACTAATGACATAAATGCATCATAAAGGTAAGCCAATCAATGGAATAACTAAGAAACATTATAACATTGGCATAAGGTGACAGGTATAGCACATGTGACATTTTAAACTTTAACTTTTATCTCATAGGGCCACCCTAAAACATCTCTAGGTTATGAGCTCATACCTTAACTAGTCGTCACTAGTTCTTACTTATCCTATGATAAGCGTAACATACATAATCCCGACTTAAAGTACGGGCTAGGGGGAAAATTAAGGATCACCTCTTAGGGTCATTTCCTCTTTGAAACGCTCTACTAGCAACTAGTGCATAGTAGTATTGTCCGCTTTGGCGAGCTCTATGTCAATACCCTCACGGATTTGTTTTCTTGGGGGTGCTCGGCTAAACCGGTGTCACCCAAGAAGGCGTCTCAGTGTTGTGTCACATTTAAGTTCTCATGATTTTCAAAAAGACCTTTTTCCAATTTCCTCAAATTTGATGGAAATTCAACAGCATGACGGCTGTAGACCGAATTTCCTCAAATTTGCTTATGCCATGAAAACATATAGGACATACAAACATTTCTAGCATCTCATCATATAAAACTTCTTCATAGCACATATCAAACTTATCATAGATAAAGCTCATGTATCATATATCATATTTACATAAATTAAGCATCATAAAACTCAAGACTTTTTAATGTCTTATGCATTGACCCTTATGGTCCTTAACTCATGTATCATATATCATATATCATCGGACTTCATATCTCTTTTCCATTTCCGAATCACACATAGTTCTATCTCCTAGCCGATATGTAACACCCTAAATCTTAACCTAATACTACTAGTATGTATTTAGGTTAATCTTTAGAATATTATCTCTTGGTCTCATTCTTTACTTGAAAATACTTAGCGGAAATATGGGTAAAATTTTTCTTTTTGGAATTAAAACCAAAGTGAGAGCCACACATGATTCTTCGAATGGAAATTCATACAAGTCATATGAGCAAATCATAATAAAACGCACAAATAACAAATCATAGTAAAACACGTAAATAACATGGACACATCAACTGATTATATATAGATAATGTGCCTACCAAAAGGCAGGACTATTTGGTACAAAGGAAAACAAAATACAACTGAAATGCATATACAAGGAAATCATAAAAGCAAGTACAAGGAAACCATGAAAGCAACACCCATACCCATGTGCACCTAGAGTAGACAACCTCATATACAAAAAATGGTTTATCCTCAACTATGTGGCGTGTGTGCACTAGCTACTACCCATCCTATGCACCTGCTCCTGCTGGTCCGAGTACTGAGGGGTGGAATCGATCCACTGACGGATCTCGGCGGGAGTGGTTGTGCGGATCATCGGAGCGTATCCACCGCGGCGAGGGCGCATGGATGGCCGACGAGCCAACCTCGGCTGAACTACTGTCTCCTCACTCCCGGCTCTCATCGGTGGGGGAGTGGGGCTGGAGCTCCAACTGTACATGTGCGAGAGCGGGTCCTCTAATGGATCCGTCTCCGAGTACTGAGTCCAGGGCACGTACTCTGGGTAGTCGCGTACGGCTGACGCCTCGGGTTGCATGTGGAGGATCTGCTCGTCGCGTGGTCTGGCTCGCTCAAAAATCGTGTTATGATGATAAGGAGCAGTCGGGGTGAAGCGGTAGCTCCGTACTGGGTGCGCAAAGGGTCGTCCCATAAACATAAATACTCTAACAGTGCAATGACCCTCAAAATGATATGACCCGAGTGTTGGGTCATGGTGCAGCTCCCACATCGGGGTGTCGATGAAGAGGACGAAAGTCGCCATCTGAAGATGTGACGGAAGAAAAGAGAGAGGGAATGAGAATCTTCTTAAAAGAATTCTCAGTAGGGCAATCCCTAACTAAGCGACATCATCACATCCTCAGGAACCTTGGGTTTTATTTCTAAAAAGTGTGCATGCATGTAAACTTCTTTTAATTTTCTAAAGTATTAATTATCCAAGGTCCATTATATTTTACAATGCGTCTTATGACTAAGCATGGATCATACTAATGACATGAATGCATTATAAAGGTAAGCCAATCAATAGAATAACTAAGAAACATTATAACATTGGCATAAGGTGATAGGTATAGCACATGTGACATCTAAACTTTAACTTTCATCTCATGGGGCCACCCTAAAACATGTCTAGGTTATGAGGTCATACCTTAACTAGTCGTCACTAGCTCTTACTTATCCTATGATAAGCGTAACATAATCCCGACTTAAAGTACGGGCTAGGGGGCAATTTAAGGATCACCTCTTAGGGTCATTTCCTCTTTGAAACGCTCTATTAGTAACTAGTGCATTGTAGTATTGTCCGCTTTGGCAAGCTCTATGTCAATACCCTCACGGATTTATTTTCTTCGGGGTGCTCGGCTAAATCGGTGTCACCCAAGAAGACGTCTTAGTGTTATGTCACATTTAAGTTCTCATGATTTTCAAAAAGACCTTTTTCTAAGTTCCTCAAATTTGATGGAAATTCGGCAGCATGATGACTGTAGACTGAATTTCTTCAAATTTGCTTATGCCATGAAAACATATAGGACATACACAAACATTTCTTATGGGGTATAGCATATCATCACGTAAAACTTCGTTATAGCACATATCAACTTATCATAGACAAAGCTCATGCATCACAAATCATAAATTAAGCATCACAAAACGCTCAAGATGTTTTAATGTCTTATGCATTGACCCTTAAGGTCCTTAGCTCACGTTCTAAGTTATAAATCATCAAACCTAATCTCTTGGATACCTATGAGGTTATAACTAAGTATTTCTCACCTCACACTATGATCAAGAACATCTCTAAAACTCAAGGATGCCGAATTTATAATCCTAACTTTACAGGTCCTTAGGAGTCACAACAGTGACCCTTTCTAAGTCCGGTTTGTTCCTAAGGCTTTAAGATCAAGTCCTAAACCATTTATGAGTCATTCCTACATATTTAAACTAATTTAAATCCATGATTACCATTACTAAACCTTGCTGGACAGAATCCAGAAAATTCAAACATTAAAGGATCTAGAACTCTCAAATTAATTCTTTTCTAATCTCTAACTTATCTTATCTTCCACATAAGAGTTTTAACATTATTTTTACTCAAACATAAGCATATTATCATCATCAAAACAGCACATACAGTGGCAAATAAGTAGCAAGGCAGAACCGAAACATACACTCTCCATAAAGGCATAAAACACAATTTCTAGACCACATAAAATACTAGTTTCTCTTGGAACCTTTTTAAAACTTTCAAAACTCATTTATAAACAATTTTAACATCTAAAATCATAAGAATATTTAAAAGGGCAGTGACCAATTCATCTTTGTCTCAGGAGGTCCTAAATTCTTAAAACTTAGTTCTATGCATTTCTTGAACTCATAAAAGCTTGGAAAAATTATAAAACATGGTATTCAATACTTAGAAACATCAAGACCCCCTTAGGGCCGAAATATGAACCAAAAGAAATAGATATTTTTAGACCTTTGTTTGAGACAACAATGGGCAAGTCTTTGAGCTCTAGGATTATTTAAGTGATGACATAAAAGTAAACATGCTCATGCACTCATTTTAGGTTCCATTAGAAAGTAAAGTGATAGCACAAAATAAATATGAATGCAACTCATTATTATCTTGGTATTAAGTGAGAACTTGAAATATAAACATGATAATGCATAGCTTGAAATATAAACATGATAATGCAAGGTTCACTTATTATCTTGATACTTAGTGATAGCAAGGAAAGTAGACATGATGTGCATAGCATAAAAGTAAACATGATGCAAGGTTCATTTTATGGTTAACTAGAGCTCATTCAAGACTTTAACAAGATAACAACCCAATACAATATCTCAAAGATCAAAATACCAAAACCGAAAGTCTTTACAAAGAAAAAGAAAGTGAAACTAAGTCAAGTTCTTTATTAAATACCCAAAACCCCTATCTAGAGAAAAATCTCTAGAACGTGTCGGCTAACTTTAAGGTTGACAAGGGTAGGCTTGGGCTTTTAGAAATCCTTAGATTAAATTTTCTTAAGTTGAAAAACCATGTGAGCTAGATATCATATATGTAACGCCCCGATTTTCTGTTAGAGTGAAAATGACCAAAATGCCCCTGAGGTCATTTTCAGCCCGGAATTCGAGGAAAGCCAGTCTTGGCAAAGATCAAGGGCAAACTCAATGTTGGAAGGGGATTAGAAAACTTATGTACCTTCCGGGATCGAAAATCTGCTTTTGAAGTTCCAGTCAAAATGACCAAAACGCCCCTGTGGTGTTTTACCCGCTTGCAAGTGCCGGATGAACCCGAAACTTCTCCAGATGGTTTTAAAAGGCGTTTTTATGTATTCTATGACCTCAGTTTTAATTTTTGAAGTCCCGGGAAAAATTAGTGCAAAATTACGGTTTTGCCCCTAGTTTCGTACTTTTACGCTTAATCACACGATTAAGCAAACCTAAGCAATATTAGGCTCTAATCGAAGGTTAATTAATTTTCTTAATTAATCTAGAGTCAAAATAATTTATTAAAGTTGATTAGAACCAAAAGTACTTAATTACAACCTAAAATCATATTTTAATTTTATGACACCTAGTCATAGAATCTTGAATAGTGTTTTCTTTCCAATTCCTTAAATCATGGAATTGTGTTACACATTGTTTATTCATAAATGAGTTTTAAATTCTTTAATGATGTATGAGCACTCCTAAACTTGTCATAAACTCCCTAAATCACATTCTTAGTTACCTAAACTTAAGTTTAATCATTCCTAACCTTGTACCTAAGCTAATACACATCTAAACCTACCATTAACACACAATTAAATGGTCAAATCATCCTCCCATTCTGCTGCCCAAGCTGGCCGAAGCCTCACTCCCTCCATTATGCATCACATGTTCAATTTTTCAACACACCAAGGCCATACCTCAAGTCACATACACTATACCTTGTCATAACTTTCAATCAAGCTTGAATTTCCACATGAATAAATAATTAAAACAACCCATTTTCCTATTTATTTGTGGCTGGAAAAGTTCCAGCCATGTTAAGGTTCTAGAAGCCTAATTTCATAAAAATGTGATAGGAAATTAACTCACATCAAGCCATACTTTGTAGCATAGCTTCCATACTTCAAACCATGCTTGAATGACCTTGTGTAAGAGATATTTTTCTCTCCTTTGCCCTTCAAAGCTACGGCCAGCACCCTCCCAATGTGAGCTCCATGGTTTTGTTTTTCTATAAATAGGATACTTGTGTTAGCTTTGTTGCACCTTGAAGCATTTGCAAAGTTTAGAGTTTTAGAGTTGTCTTACTAAGCTTTTTCCTTCTCTCAAAGTTCTAAGAGCTCTTTCTCTTCATCTTCATCCTCTTCATTCTTCCATCACATAATCACCTCATAACCTTAATCCATCACCTCATAACCTTAAACCACTCTCAAAGCTTTCAAACGCTCAACCTCAAACACAACTTCACTCAAAACACATCTCCTTTCCTTTTCCTTTCCTTGGCCGAAATCATCACCACCATCCTAGGAGGTGTTGCTCATCTCATTTCCATCTTCAAGATCAAGCTTTTATCTTCATCAAAAGGTAGGGATTTGTTTTCAAACTTTATTTTGCTCAAGAAAGTGTTTTTCTCTAGTTTTCTCTTGGATTCTTTTTGAACTTTCCTTTGTCTTTCCTTTCCTTTTCATTTTCGGCCATGAGGCCTTGATTTGAGCATGATAGCTTGATGATGAGAGTTTCTAGATGATGACATAGTGTTCATCTCAAAGAAACCTCTAAAGCTTGAGTTTTCCTTTTCTTACAACTTCATCTATATGTTATCTAGCTCACATGGTTTTCCAACTTAAGAAAATTAATCTAAGGATTTCTAAAAGCCCAAGCCTACCCTTGTCAACCTTAAAGTTGGCACGCTCTAGAGATTTGTCTCTAGATAGGGTTTTGGGTACTTAATAAAGAACTTGATGTAGCTTCACTTTCTTTCTCTTTTATATGATTTTCGATTCTTGTGTTGTGATCTTTGAGATGTTGTATGGGGTTATTATCTTGTTAAAGTCTTAAATGAGCTCTAGTTAAACATAAAAATGAAACTTGCATCATGTTTACTTTAAGCTTTGCATATCATGTTTATTTCCTTGCTATCACTAAATCCCAAGATAATGAATAAACTTGCATTATCATGTTTATGTTTCAAGCTTTGCATTATCATATTTATATTTCAAGTCCTCACCTAAATATCAAAGATAATAATATATTGCACCACATATTTATTTTATGCTCTCACTTTACTTTCTAGCAATAACTAAAATAAGTGCATGAGCATGTTTATTTTTATGTCATCACTTTAATGATTCTAGAGCTCAAAGACTTGCCCAAGGATATCTCAAACAAAGGTCTAAAACATTTATCTCCTATGGCTCATATTTCGGCCCTATGAGGCCTTAATGTCTTCAAGTATTGAAAACTATGTTTTATAATTTTTCTAAACTTATATGAGTATAAGGAATGTGTAGAATTAAGTATTATGAATTTAGGACCTCTTGAGATGAAAATAACATAGCCACTGCCCTATTAAGTATTTCCATGAGTTTAGATGATAAAAGTGTTCATAAAAGAGTTTTGAAGGTTTTAATAAGGTTCCAAGAGAAACTAGTATTTTATGTGCTTTAGAAACTATGATTCAATGCCTTAAAATGGAGATGTTGTTTCGGTTCTGCCTTGCTATGTTTGGCCACTGTATGAGCTGTATTAATGATGTTAATATGCTTATGTTTGGGTAATAATTATGTTAAGACTCATATGTGAAAGATAGGATAAGTTAGGAACTAGAAAAGAATTAATTTGAGAGTTCTAGATCCCTTAAAGATTTATTTTTCTGGATTCTGTCCAGCAAGGTTTAGATTCAATAATCATGGTTTTAAATTAGTTTATATGTGTAGGAATGACTCATAATTGGTTTAGGACTTAATCTTGAAACCTTAGGAGCAAACCTAACTTAGAAAGGGTCATTATTGTGACTTCTAGGTACCGTAAAGTTAGTATTTTGATTTCTGCACTCTTGAGGTTTAGAGATGTTCTTGACCATAGGGTAAGGTGAGAAATACTTAGTTATAACCTTGTAGTTTCCCAAGAGACTAGGTGTTGATGATCAATAACTTAGAAAGTGAGATAAAGATCTAAACCGTAATTTCTAGAACTCCGTAATCACTTAAACATAAAGCTGTCCAAATTCTGCTTAGTGCTATTTGGATTAGTTCTTAAGCATAAGATTTGTATAACTCATTAATTTTCAAACTATAGGTGTATAAAGAAGTTAAGAATAATTAATTTGCAAGTTTAAGACTCATAATAATCGAAGTTTAAAGCACTATGAGATATAACATAACATGTCTATGAGCCTATGGGGATGATTGTTAAATATGACTATGTGATGATGTTTGTGTGAAAGTTTTATGTGACGAATGTTATGAGAAAGTTTCATGTGATGATATATATATGTTATGAAAAAGCTACATGAGAATGCATGATAAAAATGAATATGATAAATGATGAGGTAATTGTGATGTAATACTTATGAAAATATAAATGTGACACAACACTGAGACGCGCTTCTCTGGGTGACACCGGTTCGCCGAGCACCCCCAGGAGGAGACAAATCCGTGAGGGTATGTGTAGATGCAGCCTGCCAAAGCGGACAAATTGCGAGGCCCACGTGGCTAGGAAAGCGTTTCAAAGAGTAAATGATCCTAGAAAGGAGATCCTTAAATTGCCCCCTAGCCCGTACTTTAAGTCGGGATTATGTTACGCTTATCATAGGATAAGTAAGAGCTAGTAACGACTAGTTAAGGTATGAGCTCATAACCTAGAGAAGTTTTAGGGCGGCCCCATGAGATGAAAGTTAAAGTTAACAATGTCACATAAACTATACTTATGCCAATGTTACAATGTTTCCTAGTTATTCTATTGTTTGGTTTACCTTATGATGCATTCATATCATTAGTATATTTCTGCTTAAGTTATAAAGACGCATTATAAAATATGATGGACCTTGGATAAAATACCTCTTTGGGAAACCCACTTAAAAGGAACTTATATGCATGCACACCTTTTAGAAATAAACCCAAGGTTCCTGAGGATGTGACGATGACACCTAGGTAGGGATAACCCTACTGAGAATTCTTTTAGAAAGATTCTCATTCCCTCTCTCTTTTCTTCCGTCATATCTTCAGATGGCGACGTTTGTACTCTTCATCGACACCCGGTATGGGAGTTGCACCATGACCCAAGACTCTGGTCATACCATTTTGAGGGTCGCCGACCGCCGTGAGTATTCATGTTCATGGGACCACCCTTCACAAGACCCCGTCCCGAGCTACCGCTTCACCCCGATCGCCCCTTACCGCCATAACGGGATTTTTGAGCGAAGAGACCACGCGATGAGCAGATCCTCCGTGATGGAGCCCGAGACGTCACCTGACGCAGTACCCCGAGTATGTGCCGCCCTCAAGATTTCTGAGACGGACCCATCCGAGGACCCGCCATCCCACATGTACAGTTGGAGTTCCAGTCCCACTTCTCCACCGATGAGGGCTGGGAGTGAGGAGACGGTGGTCCAGCCGAGGTTGGCTCGACGGCCATCTATGCGCCGCGGTGGACATGCCCGATGATGCACTCGACCACTCCCACGAGATTCGCCAAGTGGATCGACTCGACCTCGCAACTCGGACCAGGAGTAGTCATAGGAGGGGTAATAGTTAGTGCACACACACGCCACATAGTAGAGGACAAACCTTCTTTTGTATATGAGGTTGTCTCCTTTAGGTGCACATGGGTATGGGGGTAGTTTCTTTTGTATTTGCTTTTTATGATTTCCTTGTATTGCATTTCAGTTGTATTTCGCTTCATGATGTATCAAATAGTCCTGCCTCTTTGGGTAGGCACGTTATATATATATATATATCTATGATTCAGTTGATGCTTCCATGACATGATGTGTTTCTTATGCTTTGCTTATATGTTTCGCTATGTTGCCCCTTAAAGTTTCGCGCGTGGCTCTCACTTTGATTTTAAAAAGAAAAATTTTACCCGTATTTCCGCTAAGTATTTTCCAAAGGATGAGACCAAGAGGTAATATTCTAAAAATTAACCTAAGGACATACTAGTAGTCTTGGGTTAAGATTTAGGGTGTTACAATATAGATGAAGTCATAAGGAAAGGAAAACTCAAGCTTTAGAGGTTTCTTTGAGATGAACACAAGGTCATCATCTAGAAACTCTCATCATCAAGCTATCATGTTTGAGAAGAAAAGGCCAAGAGGCCGAAATGGAAAAAGAAAAGGAATACAATGGAAAGCTCAAAAAGAAACCAAGAGAAAACTAGAGGAAACACATCTTTTGAGTAAAACAAAGTTTGAAAAGAAACTCCCTACCTAGAGTGAAGGCACAAAGCTTGAACTTTTGAACAGAAAACAAGATGATGAGCTCGTCCTTGGGGCTTGATGGTTTCGGCCAAGAGGAAGCAAGAAGGTTGGAGTTGTGTTTCAAGTGAGGTTGTGTTTGAAGTGTGATGTTTGAGAGGTTTGATGATGGTTCAAGGCTATGGGGTGGTGTTTCAAGGTTGAGAGATGATGATGAGGTGAAGAGAGGATGAAGATGAAGATGAAAAGAAAAGAAGAACTCTCTTGAAACTTGAGAGAAAAAGAAAGAACTAGCAAGACAACTCTAAAATTCTAAACTTAGCAAATGCTTCAAAGTGCAACTAAGCTATCACAAGCATCCTATTTATAGAAAAACAAAACCATGGGCTCACTAAGGAGGAGGAGTGGCCGTGTGGTATTGGAGGGAAAGGAAGAGAAAATATCTCTTACACAAAGTCATTCAAGCATGGTTTGAAGTATGAAAGTTATGCTACAAAATATGGCTTGATGTGAGTTAATTTCCTATAAATTTTTGATGAAATTAGGCTTCTAGAAACAATGCATGACTGGAACTTTTCCAGCCACAAATAAATGGAGAAAATGGGCTATTTTAATTAGTTATTTACTTGGAAAATCAAGCTTGATTGAAAGTTATGACAAGGTATAGTGTATGTGACTTGAGGTATGGCCTTAGAGTGTTGAAAAATTGAACATGTGATGCATATGGAGGGAGGGAGTGCACGGCCAGACCAGGGGCAGCATGGGGGAGGCGAGTTTTGATCATCTAATTGGATGTTAATGGTAGGTTTAAATGTGTATTAGCTTAGGTACAAGCTTAGGAATAATTAAGCTTAAGTTTAGGTAACTAAGAATGTGTTTTAAGGATTTTATGACAAGGTTAGGAGTGCTCATACATCATTAAAGAATTTTAAACTCATTTATGAATAAACAATGTGTAACACAATTCCATGATTTAAGGAATTGGAGAGAGGAAACACTATTCAAGATTCCATGACTAGGAGTCTTGAAATTAAAATATGATTTTAAGTTATAATTAAGCACTTTTAGGTTCTAATCAACTTTAATAAATTATTTTGACTTAAGATTAATTAAGGAAATTAATTAACCTTCGATTAGAGCCTAATATTGCTTAGGTTTGCTTAATCATGCGATTAAGCGTAAAAACACGAAACTAGGGGCAAAACCGTAATTTTGCACTAATTCGCCCGGGACCTCCGAGACCAAAACTAAAGTCACAGTCTACATAAAAACGCCTTTTAAAATCATCTGGAGAAGTTTCGGGTTCATCCGGCACTTGCAAACTGGTAAAACACCGCAGGGGGATTTTGGTCATTTTGACCTAAAAACTCGAAAAATGAGATTTTCGATCCCGGGAAGGTATACAAGCCATCTAATCCCCTTCCAACATTGAGTTTGCCCTTCGAGTACTGCCGAACCGGCTTTCCTCGAATTTCGGGCTGAAAATGACCTCAAGGGCATTTTGGTCATTTCCACTCTTAATAGAAAATCGGGGCGTTACACGATACGTCTACCGACTCATAACATTTCATGGGAAGTTCTTATTTTTGCCTTCCCTCTTTATCCCATATAAGCCTTGTTTCTATTTTCCCCGTATGTTAAAATATGCACCATCACATTTCTCATATTCTTTTTTTGTCATATAACAGCCGCATGTACTTTTCTTTTTGACAAATCATGTTTACATCACACATAGGCAATTTAGTTACATCTAGAGTCTCATTATGCTTTAGAAGTAACTCTCTAAAACCATTAGCATGCATTCATATATCATATATGTGGACTAAATGCCATTCCATTATCAATTTAAGACATTTCCACCATTTCAGCAACTTGGTAGATTTATCATTCCAGTAGAAACATTTTACTTTCCATATCAAATGGCTAATTTAAGAGTCACAAAAATTCTCTATGACATGTCAATATGTCTAGTAGTCCCTGTAAAAATTTCATAGGAAACAAAGCTCTCTAACCATTTAAATAAATTTTACAAGTTTAGTGGTCAGAGACCACTGATTCACAGCCCAGACCAGAGTTTTCTTAATTTTTAGCACAAACAAACGATGAAATGAACTCACAACAAATATCACAATTACACTTCAAGAAGTTGTCAACACCCTGTAAAAATTTCAGATGATAATTTAATTATTTCCTATGGTAGTAAAATCATATAAAATCGGAGCTTCAGTTCCCACAATCCAGACAGCAAGATAACCTTTCCGGTTTCTGATTTTTTTTGAAGCAGTAAAACTTAAAATTAGTGCTCAAGAATTTTCGTGTAAGTGGTGCAAGATGTTAGGTCCAACATATAATTTTTCTAGACCATGATCATATCCACAAATATGTCTAAAAATTCATGATATTTTACTGTTTTCAGCAAAACCGAAAATCCAGCACACCATCTAAAACTTCACTTGAGAAAATGATTACTCTAACCTCATCCAAACGCTCCCTCAAAATTTATACTTCAACAAACATATATCACTAACCAATATAATGACAAATTTTGTGCGGCACAGGCCAGAAATAAAAAAAATAAATTTGGTAAAAGACTCCATAGAACCCTACTTTGAAAGCCTTTGAGCTTTATACTTCAAAGGATGCTCTAAGTAATCTCCCTTCACTTCAAGACACCAATTTTAGTCCCAAATCTTCCTTAGGCAGTGGGGAAATGAAGTATCAAGGTGAGGATTTTGAGATTTCAATCGGCTAGATTTGTAGGGTTTGAGGTGTAAAACAAGTTTTGTGAAGGAACTTTGAAGTTTCAATAACTCTAGACTAGGGTTTATGGACTTGGAAAGTAAGCTTGAGCTCTCAAGTGAAAGAAAATGGAGTTTTCCATTTCAGTTTCCTTGATTGCTGAGAAGAAATGTGTAACTTGTTGGAGAAAATTAGCTTTTAAGCTAATCTTGTAATAAATGCTAGGAATTTTATATATTGAACTTGGATACTTCTTAGCCTAGTAAGATAAATGGATGGCTAGGATCAATCTTGTAATTCAAGATTGAATCTTAGCCATTCCTTTAATATAAAGAGATAAGGGTCTTTATTTTGTAAAGATTAAAATAGTTTTTGGTGTTAGAAATCGCACACCGAAATTTCACTGAACGGTTAAAATAGTATACCCGGGTAATCAAGCATCGCTCAAAAATTAATTCTAAGTATAAAATCTTTATTCCTAACCATTTCTAATCTCAATCCTATAAGTTTTCACTTTCGGGCATCTCCGGATTCCAATTCTAGGGTTTCGGCTGTCCCGGCTGGCCTACGGGGCCCGTAAAACACTATTTACATTTTTTTTTTTTTACGTTCGTTACATTGTTCTCATCATTTCTATGTACATTAGAATTTTGATATTCTTATTACTAAAGCCTCAATTATTTTCTGAATAAAATTAGGGTGTTACATCAGACACAAGTACCATTGGCCAAGGCCACCGCTTTTAGTGCCCTCCCCGATGTGTCCCATTCTCATACAATGAAGAGGTCAAGACAGTAGCTAGTTATTGCCATTATCCCATAGAAAGTTACAAGTTAGAGGAAAGAGAAAGTTAATGCCTTAGAGGAAGAGAATCAACATAAGAGTGACATAAAGTTAGTGGATAGAATCCCAATGAGAGCACGAATCATGCATATAGGCATACTGTAAGGTTAATGCTTTGCCTTTGAGGTGTGAAATTATTTGAGGCAATATGGTATGTTGTGAACATTTTGCATGTTGTTTTCTAAAACAAAATATGTGTATTATTGCATAATTTATGTTAGAGCTTATGCCTTGCGTGAGGATTGCACCAATATGTTTTTAATAATCTTTTGTTTACTTTTCTTGTTTATATGCATGACGTAAGATTGTTTTTGAAAATTTTAGAGATCTCCTTGCTTATAATTAGAGCTATTAGGACACTAGTGGTTGAATTGTTGTATGGGCAGTAACTTAAAGGATAAAGAAGTAAAATTGCAAGGTTATATGTGCATGTATAAGTATATTAAGGAATATGATGGTTAAGAAATGTTTTAATTGCAAATGATAGATTTCTCATGCTTAGTGGTTGCTAGGGCAACTACTATTAAATTAAAGTAGGCTTGTAAATTGATAACATTGAATATTGTGGCCAAGCATTGAATTAAAGGATATGTATATGTTGATGCTTACTATGTATGTGGTTTGATATATGAGCATGCCTAATGTTTTGCCTTTTTGGAACAATGAATTGGATAATTTCCTAGGTAACCCTTTGCAATTAAAGATCATGCTTATTGACATCAAGTTTGTTAAAATGCTTTTCGATTCTTATGTTTTGTGAACTCGAACTGTGATTTAAGGATTGTTGCACCCTTGAAAAAAAAATTGTTGTATGAATACTGTAACACCCTAATTCTTAACCCAACTTTCTAGAACACATTAGGTTAATCATTAGGTTATTACCTCTTAGTCTCATCATTTTATTAAAATACTTAGCGAAAATTACGGGTAAATTCTTTTTTGAAACATAACCCAAAGTGAGAGCCGCAAACTTAACTAGTTGAACGACAGAAATATAAAGCACGCATAACAATCATTAGAAATCATAAAGTAAAGCATAAAGAACAACAATCATGATAACAAAGGAAACATTCTCTTAATAGCATAATTAAAGTACATAAGTAGTCATACCCTCATAAGGACGTGCAATGTAACACCCTAATAGAACCCCATCGTGCTTAAGTTCTCATTTGGATTCTATTAGTTGTCACTTATGCCTTGCATTTATTTTCTTTTGAAATTAACTTAGAAAAATAGTAGAAGTTTTTTTTTTTCTTTAAATAAATTAATTTTTTGAAAACTTAAGTCTGTAACGAGAAGTGAAATACATAGCGCTTATATAGATAATAATCAAGTTACATTGCGCACTTAATTAAATAAGCGGAATAAGAGACTAAGTGTAGAACTATTATCACATAAACTGGAATATAATCACTTAATACATAAGTAACAACAGGGCATATATCATACTAATAAGTTATTACAAATAACAATATAAGTTCTACTATTACTAATTGTTTCTCACAAACTATAATGTAACTAAAGCTCGGAATGCTCCTACTTCAAAGGTTTGAAATCTTTACGCGCTACCTCCTTCCTCAGCTACAGCTTCGTTGCTTTAGGTGGACACGTCTGTCTCTGGTAACGACAACGGAAAATAAACATAGGAGTGAGAAATACATGATTTCTCAGTAGGAGCTCCTACTTGTAGTAAAAGTGTCATCGTTGTCGTCCCAGTCACTTCGGGTTTATTATAAAAAGGAGAACAGGTAAGGATTCAATTATCAAACTTTCACAAACGTGATTAGTCAAGTGCGATTACTTTTAAACTAATCTTGAACATTAGCAGAAATATTCATTCAGTATTTCATCAAGCATACATATAAGCATATCATGTAAAACCACTAATAAGCAATAATCATTTAGGAGCTGCATGCATTTCATGATTACTCATCCTCAACATTCACTTGTTTAGTGATCATCATCTTTCATTTATTTCATCAACATATTTCTTAATTACTCACGGGATGAATGCATCAATGCCTTAGACCACCCTAAAGGGTAATGAGCTCATACCGTGGCCGTCGCCACAACTTTTTGGTTTTCTTTCCGTTGCCGTGATCTCAACGGTTTAGGGGGGTTAAGCCGTGAGTTTAGCTCAAGTCTACTTTTCCAGACTATCATTGCTACTTTTTCAGGTTTTACTTTTATTTTCACTGAGTGAAATCATCAATACCTTAATCCTCAAAGAGGATTAAACAGTGAGTTGGTCTATTTATTATTTCATTTGAAACATGAATGTATGCACATTAATAAATCATGGCATAGTCAATCATTTTATCATTATCATTTCATATCTCATCAATACATTCACATTTCTGTATATCACTTCATGTAACATAGACAAGATCATGTAAATCTCATAGTAAACATTCTCCTAAATGATTCATATTAAGCAACCAAAGTTATCAAGTTGAGTTCCTAGTGTTCCTAAGAGGTCACGGATGTCTTAGTATTATCTTTTTCTCTTAGTGTTCTTTGTACTCTTAGCATTCCATTAATACATTAATGCACTTCAAAATATTATTATAGGTTCTTTATATATTTTTATTATGGTTTTCATATAACTCTTGAAGATTATTATTCTACTTAAATTCTTAAAATTCTCTCTTTACAAGACTTGATTCTTTTATTTATAGTTTTGACATCTTTTAGAAGAAAGTTTATAATGCTCTGTATACTTGTTACCTCAGCTTAATAAAGGTAGTTCCAAATTCCTAACTCATCAAATTTTAACATTTACATCTTTGGAATAGTGTAAATCAACTGTAAACCATGCATAGGAGGGTTCCCAGGAAAGAGAGGTGGGTCACAATGGACACGCTTAAATACCAAGTCTTTCCTTAGCCAGAACCTTTCCAAACTGCACTTTCACAGTACACTATCCCGAAATTTATTTCTCATTCTGTATTTACGTGGTACAAAGCTTTATACATAACATATATGGGTGTATTCCTATATGTGTTAGCTCTCAACAAAGTTGAAATCAGTCCATTTGCATTTTGCTAGAGTGAGTTACACCTATTTTACTACTACAAGGTCAGATTTAAAGTTTCAGTCTTAGGCTCTACTTTAAAAATTTATATCTTGAGCTAGAAAACTCCGTTTTGGGTGATTCTTTTTGGAGAGTGTTTTATGATGCATCTAGTTTATGGTAAAAATATTTTTATTTCAAGATACTTCATATTTTATGAGTATTAAATTTCAGAACACCTACTGCAAGAAATAGCCAAAAATCCAGCACTTATCATTTTCATGTTTTATGTCACTTATTTTAACACAAGGATCAGACAACATATTTTAAGCATCATTTAAGCATGAAAGCAACATAATATCACTTTGGAAGCAGAATGGAACAAGGGGTTTCACAAATTATTTATACAATATCCCCTTGAAACTTTTTTATCAACAAACATAAGCTTGATGGCATCCTAACCATGAGCAAGGTTAGATGTCATCATGGCTTACACAACCAAAGTGAGGGCTCCTACCTCTTGTGTAGGGTCTAAAAAAGGGTCATTCTCTTCTTCCTTAAGCTTGAACAAGAGTCCTTGGAGTGGATGACCCTCCTTGAATCTTGGCTCTAGAATTTGAGTGCTTAAGAAAATATTTCTCACTAGAGTTAAAGATTGTAACTCTTGTGAGGGCTAGTGAAAGTTTGAACTTAGGATTTAAGTGTTTGGATGAAGTTTAGAGGATCAAGAGAAGTCTTTGAAGAACATAAGAAGAATGATAGAATAAGAAAGAAAGAACACTTAGGGAGTTTCTGAATTGAAGAGAGTTTGAGGAGTATTTATAGTGGAAAGATTAGAGAAAAAAAATAGAAGAAGGAAAGCACTTGGAGCATGATTTATGGAAACATGTTGGCTGAATTTTGGGATGAAATGCTCCATGTTTTGTGCGAACATGTTTCCATGTTTTGTGCAAACATGTTGGATGAAAATGCTCCATGTTTTGTGCAAAGATGTTAGTGGAGATTTTCTAACCTTTAGTGCATGTATGTGATTCAGAAATGTGTATGATGTATGTGGTTAAATTATGTGTTATCATCTTAATCCAATGGCTTAGATTCATTCTTGTTTAAAGATAAGTCTAGGGATTTGTACAAATGGCATTGTAGTAATTTCTTTAACTAAGACAAGGATATTTTTTGTAATTAGACAATGATAGTGGTATTCTTGTAATTCCATTCATAGAGTAAGGGTATCTTTGTCATTTAATAAGGCAAGGGTAGTTTGGTAATTTCCTTTACATAGCAAGGGCATTTTCATAATTTCCACTAAGTGATGGCATTTTCGTAATTCTTTGCATTTTTCTCTAGACATACTTAAGTAGTCTATTTGTTGTGTTTCATAACATTTGTCCAGATTCTCTTGGTTTTTGCTATCGCTAATTAATATTTATCTTAGTTATAAATTTGGGGATGTTAAACGCAGAGCTTGTAATATAGCGGAAGAAAGATACAACATAAAACAAGAAAGCAGAAATAAACCATAACTACCTGAGTGCACCTATGGTGGATAACCTCAAAACAAAAGAAGGTTTATCCATTCTATATGTGGGTGTGTGCACCAAGCCTCCCCTACGACGTTAACTACGGAAAATCGGGAAACGGTGGAGTGGAACCAATCCATGGACGCAGAGCAGCAGGAGTTGGTACACGTGAAGACTGAGCATGAGCTCCTCGATAGGGACGCCTCTTGGCTCGCCTAGCCAGCCTTGGCTGTGTAACGATATCCTCGCTCACGTCTCGCACGAACTGAGGTGTAGGAGCAGAACTCTCGCTATACATGTGCGTCGGCGGGTCCTCAGATGGGTCGTCCTCCGAACTCGGGGATCGAGGTACGTAGTCCTGGAAGTCTCGAGGCATCGAACCACCAGTATACGTCAGCAGAATCCTCTCGTCTCGCATCCGGGCGCGCTCAAAGACCATCGCATCGTCGTAAGGTGACATCGGGGAGAAACAGTAGCTCTGTACAGGATGTGCAAAGGGGTGTCCAATGAACATAAATACTCGCACGGTGCACTGCCCCTCAAAATGATATGACCCGTGGTCCGGGTCATAGTGAACCTCCCAAGTAGGTGTGTCAATGAAGACCACGAACATCGCCATCGCTCTTTGAAGATGTGACAAAAGAGAGAAGAGAGAGGAGTGAGAATTCTTGCTAAAGAATCTCAGTAGGAGTCTCCTATCCTAGGGTTACATCGTTCACATCCTCAGGAACCTTGGGTTTAATTATAAAATAGTAATCATGTATATAAGATTCAATTTAGGGTTTTCCAAAACTACTTATCCAAGGTCCATTCCTTTTAGCATGCATCTTAATGTTATGAATGCAACATATTATATCATGGATGCATGTCAATACTTGAGCATATAAAACAACACATCAAAGCACATAAACATAAACCATGTGGCATAAGGGCATATAACTTTCAAGTGAATCATTCCTCAACCTCGTGACATCAATCATGGTACTTTAGCATAATAAGCCACCCTAAAATAACTAGGTTATGAGCTCATACCTTAGCTAGTCGTCACTAGCTCTTACTTATTACCTGAATAAGCGAAACATAATAAAATAATCCTGACTCGCAAGTACGGGTAAGGGGCAGGGATCACCTCTCTTAGGATATACCCTCTTTGAAACGCTTTGTGGGCATGAAGCCACAACAATTTGTTCGCTTTGGTAGGCTGCATATACTCATACCCTCATGATTTGTCACCCAGGAAAGCGCATCTCAGTGCTTTGTCATATAAAAATCTTCGGGGGGTGCTCGGCTGAATCGATGTCACCCAGGGTTTTCAACTCATACGGTACTCTTAAACATTTCTTTTAACCCTTTACGGTTTGACAGAAATTCGGCAAAGATAACAAATTGCTAAAATGTAATTTCCTTCAAACTGCCACAAGCTAAATCACACATCATGTTCTCATGAAATCTCATGCTATGATAAACTTTATCATTTTCATCAATCATTTTCTCATGCATCAAGCACATCTCATCATATCATTGCATCATATAACACATCATAGCATTAACAACTTTCTTAGTGTTTTATGCATTGACCCTTAAGGTCCTTAACTCACATTCTAAGTTATAAATCATCAAACCTAATCTCTTGGGAACTTATAAGGTTATAGCTAAGTAACTCTCCTCACACTATGGTCAAGAACATCTCTAAACCTGAAGGATGCAGAATTCATAATCCTAACTTTACAGGTACCTAGAAGTCACAACAATGACCCTTTCTAAGTCCAGTTTGTTCCTAAGGCATCAAGATTAAGACCTAAACCAATTATGAGTCATTCCTACACATTTAAACTAATTTAAATCCATGATTAGCATTACTAAACCTTGCTGGACAGAATCTAGAAAATTCAAACATTAAGGGATCTAGAACTCTCAAATTAATTCTTTTCTAGTTTCTAACTTTTCTTATCTTTCACATATGAGTTTTAACATTAATTATATTCAAACATAAGCATATGACCATCATTAAAACAGCTCATACAGTGGTCATACAAGGCAAGGCAGAACCGAAACAAACATCTCCATTTAAAGGCATCAAACACAATTTCTAAAGCACATAAAATACTAGTTTCTCTTGGAACCTTTTTAAAACTTTCAAAACTCATTTATAAACATGTTTATCATCTAAAATCTTAAAAATATTTATGAGGGCAGTAGCTAAATCAAACTTGTCTCAAGAAGTCCTAAATTCATAAAACTTGGTTCTATATATTCCTTTAACTCGTATAAGCTTAGAAAAATTATAAAACATAGTTTTCAATACTTGTAAACAATAAATCTCATTGAGGCCGAAAACATGAAGACCAAAAACATAGATTTTCAAGCCTTTGCTTGAGACAACAATGGGCAAGTCTTTGAGCTCTAGGTTCATTTAAGTGATGACATAAAGATAAATATGCTTATGCACTTATTTTAGGTTCCATTAGAAAGTAAAGTGATAGCATAAAATAAACATGAGATGTAACTCATTATTATCTTGATATTAAGTGAGAACTTGAAACATAAACATGATAATGCATAGCTTGAAATATAAACATGATAAACATGATAATGCAAGTTCATTCATTATCTTGATACTTAGTGATAGCAAGGAAAGTAAATATGATGTGCAAGGCATAAAAGTAAACATGATGCAAGGTTCATTTTAAGGTTGGCTAGAGCTCATACAAGACTTTAACATATAACAACCCAACACTCATCTCATCACAAAGAGAGCTTTAGAGTTCTTGAACCAAGTTCTCAAAGGAACTATGGGGTTCTTGAACATCATCATCAAGCTCAAAGTAAATAAACTTTCAAAACAAAATAAAACCTCAAAGATCAAGGAATCAAAACCGAAATATTTAAAGGAAAAGGAACAAGGAACCGAAATCAAAATAGCAAGGAAAGTAAAGGTGTTCTTGAACAAAAATCATCTTGAGTTGGTAAATAAAGTTGAAACTCAAAGAAAGCAAAAACTCAAGCTCTAGAGGTTCCTTTGAGATGAACACAAAGTCATTATTAGGAGCTCTCATCATTGAGCTATCATGTAGTCCAAAGGGACCAAGAGGTCGAAAATGCAAGAAGAAGAAACAAAGAAAGTTTCAAAAAGAAAATCCAATAGAAAGCTAGAGAAACCCATTTTTCAAGAACAAAGTTTAGAAAAACACTCCTACCTAGAGTGAAGAGAAAACCTTGAACTTTTGAAAAGGAAAACAAGATGATGAGCTCCTCCTTGGGGCTAGATGGTTTCGGCCAAGGAAGAACAAGAAGGTTGGAGTTGTGTTTCAAGTGAGGTTGTGTTTGAGGTGTGGTGTTTGAGAGGTTTGATGATGGTTCAAGGCTATGGGGTGGTGTTTGAAGGTTGAGAGATGATTATGAGATGAAGAGAGGATGAAGATGAAGATGAAGATGAAAAGAAAGGAAGAACTCTCTTGAAACTTAGAGAGAAAAAGAAAGGAAACTCAAGAAAGCTTAGAAACTTGAAACTTACCAAAAGACTAAAAGTGACACAAGTTCATCTAAGGCACCTATTTATAGAAAAACAAAACATTAAGGCCCTCCAAGAGGAAGCCTTGGCCGTAGCGTTGAGGGGGAGGAAGGAAGAGAAAATATCTCTTACACAAGGTCATTCAAGCATGATTTGAAAGTATGGAGTGTATGATACAAAGTATGGCTTGATGTGAGCGAATTTCCTATCAATTTTTGAATGAAATTAGGCTTCCAGAAACAAAGCATGGCTGGAAGTTTTTCAGCCACAAATAAATGAGGAAAATGGGTTATTTTAATTAGTTATTCATTTGGAAAATCAAGCTTGATTGAAAATATGACAAGGCATGGTGTATAGGACTTGAAGTATGGCCCAGACCTGGACAGCAGAGAGGAGGTGAGATTTGATCATCTAATTGGGTGCTAATGGTAGGTTTAAGTGTGTATTAGTTTAGGTACAAGCTTAGGAATAATTAAGCTTAAGTTTAGGTGACTAAGAATGTGATTTAAGGATTTTATGACAAGATTAGGAGTGCTCATACATCATTAAAGAATTAAAAACTCATTTGTGGATAAACAATGTGTAACACAATTCCATGATTTAAGGAATTGGAAAGAGAAAATACTATTCAAGATTCCATGACTAGGAGTCTTGAATTTAAAATAAGATTTTAAGTTGTAATTAAGCACTTTTAGGTTCTAATCAACTTTAATAAATTATTTTGACTCAAGATTAATTATGGAAATTAATTAACCTTCGATTAGAGCCTAATATTGCTTATGTTTGCTTAATCACGCGATTAAGCGTAAAAACACGAAACTAGGGGCAAAACCGTAATTTTGCACTAATTTCGCCCGGGACCTCCGGGACCAAAAATAAAGTCATAGAATACATAAAAATGCCTTTTAAAACCATCTGGAGAAGTTTCGGGTTCATTCGGCACTTGCAAACGGGTAAAACACCGCAGGGGCATTTTGGTCATTTTGACCCGAAAACTCGAAAAACAAGATTTTCAATCTCGGAAAGATACACAAGTCATCTAATCCCCTTCCAACATTGAGTTTTCCTTTCGAGTACTGTCGGACTAGCTTTCCTCGAATTCTGGGCTGAAAATGACCTCAGGGGCATTTTGGTCATTTTCACTCTAACAAAAAATTGGGATGTTACAAATACTTGAGATTCTTAGTGAATATTTTGCAAGATTCTAGATGGAAAGATTTTCTTAAAGAGGTTTTGTCAAGGTATGATTAATTTTCAAAAAGCGTATGTGTGTGTGTGTGTGTGTGTATATATATATATATATAAGGGGGAGTGTTTTTAGATATGTGATATGAATCATAACAGTAGATGCTTGTATTATGGTTAAGGATTAGAAAATCTTAAGGCAAGAAGAGTGGCTCATGGAGAATCGAGAATGCATGGTATCAAAATAAGGTGTTTTCAAATATCTTAGAACAAGCCATGTCGTTCTTAGGTGAATTGTGTTATGCATGTGATGTATAGTATTTGTGTACACTAGAGGTATGGATAATTGATGGCATAACAACCTTTGATTATGGAAATGTCATAATCAAGGATTAAGGATATGAATACCATGTTTGTTTTGCATTTTCTACATGAACACATAAAGCAATTTGATTTTCATGCATTAAATGTGCTAGAGAGTGAGAAAGTTCAAGAACTGAGGACTGGAAATCCTTGTAGTATCAGTTGACGTTTGACATAAGAGAAAGAGAACTAGAACAAGGATACAAGTGACATTTAACCCTTATCCTCAAGAGCTCTTGCTTGCACAAGGCAGCGGAGCATAGTTTTTCCCCTAGGACTGGCACTGTGGAAAAGGGCTACCCTTAGAGGTGGAGCCACTCGGTGCAAGTGTTATGATAAGAGCCTTTGTTACCTTGATGGCAAAGGGCTGCCCTTGGAGGCGGAGCCGCCCCTGGTGTGACAATTGGTATCCTCAGCTAGAATGGTGGAGTAATGGCCTATAGGACGGCATTGCGTCCAAGAGTATCAACTAATATAGCTAGAGTATCATGTCAAAGTGTTTCGGGTATTGAAGCCTACTCTTGAAACCCCATGAGGGTCAAGCACCCCATCTCCTTGATCTTCCAGTTACACAAGTTTAGATTTAGGGACCAAATCTTTTAAGGGGGAAAGTGTAACACCCTAATAGAACCCCACTGTGCTTAAGTTCACATTTGGATTCTATTAGTTGTCACTTTTGCCTTGTATTTATTTTCTTTTGAAATTAACTTTGAAAAATAGCGGAAGTTTTTTTTTTCCTTAAATAAATAAATTTTTTGAAAACTTAAGCCTGTAACGAGAAGTGAAATACATAGCGCTTTTATGGATAATAATCAAGTTACATTGTGCACTTAATTAAATAAGCAGAATAAGAGACTAAGTGTAGAACTATTATCACATAAACTGGAATATAATCACTTAATACATAAGTCACAACAGGGCATATATCATACTGATAAGTTATTACAAATAACAATATAAGTTATACTATTACTAATTGTTTCTCACAAACTATAATGTAACTAAAGCTCGGAATGCTCCTACTTGAATGGTTTGAAATCTTCACGTGCTACCTCCTTCCTCGCCTGACCGTTGCTTTAGGTGGACACGTCTGTCTCAGTAGCGACAACGGAAAATAAACATAGGAGTGAGAAATACATAATTTCTCAGTAGGAGTTCCTACTTGTACTAAAAGTGTCATCGTTGTCGTCCCAGTCACTTCGGGTTTATTATAAAAAGGTGAACAGGTAAGGATTCAATTATCAAACTTTCACAAACATGAATAGTCGAAGTGCAGTTACTTTTAAACTAATCTTGAACATTAGCAGAAATATCCATTCAATATTTCATCAAGCATACATATAAGCATATCATGTAAAACCACTAATAAGCAATAATCATTTAGGAGCTGCATGCATTTCATGATTACTCATCCTCAACATTCACTTGTTTAGTGATCATCATCTTTCATTTATTTCATCAACATATTTCTTAATTACTCACGGGATGAATGCATCAATGCCTTAGACCACCCTAAAGGGTAATGAGCTCATACCGTGGCCGGCGCCACAACCTTTTGGTTTTCTTTCTGTTGCCGTGATCTCAATGGTTTTGGGGGGTTAAGCCGTGAGTTTAGCTCAAGTCCACTTTTCCAGACTTTCATTGCTACTTTTTCAGGTTTTACTTTTATTCTCACTAAGTGAAATCATCAATACCTTAATCTTCAAAGAGGATTAAGCAGTGAGTTAGTCTATTTATTATTTCATTTGAAACATGAATGTATGCACATTAATAAATCATGGCACAGTCAATTATTTTATCATTATCATTTCATATCTCATCAATACATTCACATTTTTGTATATCACTTCATGTAACATAGACAATATCATGTAAATCTCATAGTAAACATTCTCATAGATAATTCATATTAAGCAACCTAAGTTATCAAGTTAGGTCTCTAGTGTTCCTAATAGGTTATGAATATCTTAGTATTATCTTTTTTTTTTAGTCTTCTTTGTACTCTTAGTATTTCCATTAATATATTAATACCCTTTAAGATATTTTTAGAGGTTCTTTATATATTTTTATTATGACTTTTACATATATCTCCTAAAGATTATTATTCTACTTAAATTCTTAAAATTCTCTCTTTACAAGACTTGATTCTTTTATTTATAGTTTTGACATCTTTTAGAAGAAAGTTTATAATTCTCTATATACTTGTTAGCTCAGCTTAGTAAAGGTAGTTCCAAATTCCTAACTCACCAAATTTTAGCATTTACATCTTTGGAATAGTATAAATCAACTGTAAACCATGCATAGGAGGGTTCCCAGGAAAGAGAGGTGGGTCACAATGGACATGCTTAAATACCAAGTCTTTCCTTAGCCAAAACCTTTCCAAACTGCACTTTCACAGTACACTATCCCGAAATTTATTTTTCATTATGTATTTACATGGTACAAAACTTTATACATAACATACATGGGTGTATTCCGATATATGTTAGCTCTCCAACAAAGTTGAAATCAGTCTATTTGCATTTTTCTAGAGTGAGTTACACTTATTTTTACTACTACAAGGTCAAATTTAAAGTTTCAGTCTTAGGCTCTACTTTAAAAATTTATATCTTGAGCTAGAAAACTCCATTTTGGATGATTCTTTTTGGAGAGTGTTCTATAATGAGTCTAGTTTATATTAAAATTATTTTAATTTCGAGATACTTGATATTTTATGAACAGTAGCTTTCGAAGTACTTACTACCAGAAACAACTAGAAATTCCAGCACCTACCATTTTCATGTCTTAAGTTACCTTTATTAAATCAGGTTTCACATACAATCTTTTCAAGTTATATTTGAGTTTGATAACATCATAAGGGTACTCATAACAGAATAGAACATGTCATATTTCTAAAAATATATTTTTCAAATAATCATTTAAAACTTTTGACAATAACTCAAACTTGAGGCATTCTATCAAGGTTAGAAGACAACAATGCTTGAACAATTAAAGATGAAGCTCCTACCTCTTGTGTAGGGTCTAAAAAGGGTCCTTCTCTTCTTCCTTAAGCTTTGAACAAGAGTCTTTGGAGTGGATGACCCTCCTTGAATCTTGGCTCTAGAACTTGAATGCTTAAGAAAATATTTCTCACTAGAGTTAAAGATTGTAACTCTTGTGAGGGCTAGTGAAAGTTTGGACTTAGGATTGAAGTGTTTGGATGAAGTTTAGAGGATCAAGAGAAGTCTTTGAAGAACATAAGATGTAACATCCTAATTTTTTTTCAGAAAATAATTGAGGCTTTAGTAGTAAGAATATCAAAATTTTGGTGTACACAAAAATGATGAGAACAATGTAACGAACGTAAAAAAAAAAAAAAAAAAAAACGTGAATAGTGTTTTGCAGACCCCGTAGACCCACCGGAACAGCTGAAACCTTAGATTCAAGACCTGAAGGTGCCCAAAATTTGGAAATTATAGGATTAAGGTTAGAAATAGGTAGGAATAAGTATTTTATACTTAGAATTAATTTTCAGGCAATAGTTGATTACCCGAGTATACTGCTTTTACCAGCTGATAAAATTTCGGTGTGCGATTTTTACACCGAAAGAAAGCTTAATCCATAAGATTTGGATAGTGTCTATCCATTTAAACCAAGTGGATGGCCAAGATTCAATCTAGCTTTCCAAGATCAAATCCTAGCCATCCATCTTATATTTTTTTTGAAAGAACTTGATTTTATATTAAATAACTAGTACAACTTAATTAAATATCATTAACAAGCCAACCTTATCACTCCATTTTCTTCATCATTCTCGGCCATTCTCTGACCACACACAGCCTCCATTTTTCTTCCATTGAAACATCCATGAGCAAGCTTTAAACCTCCAAATACCTAGCTTAAAATTTCCAAAATCACAAACTCCCTTCACTAAACTTATTCCACTCATCAAGATCTTTCAATCTAACCGATTAGAATTTGAATCCATCAACTTTTCCTACTTTGAGAGCTTATTATCAGCTGTGTAAGGAAGGGTTTGGTGTGGGTTATAAGGCTTGAAAGTAAAGGAAATCAATCTTGGAGCCAAGAGCTTGAAAGCTTCAAAGTGTAGGGTTTTCTTTGGCCTTTTTCTTTCCAAATTATTCTGTAAATTTTTTTGGGTTTTATTCCGAAATTTATGGTTATATTTGATGATAATATGTTGATATTGATGTGTTAATTTTGGTGGAGTGTTTGGATGAGGTTAAATAATGATTTTTGTCAAAATAAGTTTTGGCTAGGCTGCTGAATTTTCGGATTTCAGCAGGACAGGATTTGTTCATGAATTTTCTGGTTCAATTTTAGTCATTTTTATGAGCTATAAAAATTATATGTTGAAGCTAACATCATAACGAAACTCTGATAATTTTCGTGGTGCATAATAAAGAGTTTTACTGCCTGAGAAAAATCAAGAACCAAGAATATATCTATGCTGGCTGAAATCTTGGTACTGAAGCTGTGAATTTGTATAAATTTTTATTCATAGAAAATGATGGAGTTATCCTTTGAAATTTTTACATAGTTTTGTAGACATCTTTAAGTATAACTGTGATTTTTATTTTGATTTGTTTCTATCATTTGCTAAAGTTAAAAATTGTGTGAATCCTATTCTGAGCTGTGAAAAAGTGGCCTCTGACCACTAAAATTGTAGAATTTATTTGACATGGTTCTAGTATTCTATTTGCTATGAAATTTTTACAGGGACTTTTAGGCACATTGAGGTGTCATAGAGAAATTTTATGGCCAGTGAATTGCCCATTGGATATGTGAATTAAATGTTGTCACCATAATGGTAAATCTGTTAAGAAGCTGGAATGGTGAAGATGTATTAAGTTAATGATAGAAATCTATTTAATCCAAGTATATATCATATGAATGCATGTTAATTGTTTGAAAGGCTTGTTTATAAAGTATGAATGAGACTCCAAGGATACTGAATGCCTATATCTGGGATACAAACCTGACTTTGAAATAGAAAGGTCCATGACATGGTTGTATGACAAAAGAGAATATGTGAAATTTAATGGTGCATGTTTTAACATATGGGGAAAATAGAAACAAGGCTTATGTGTGATAGAGAGGGAAGGCAAAAATAAGAACTTCCCAAGAAATTTTATGAGTCGGTAGACTTATCGACTAGGAAATAGAAGCGTGTGTGATTCTAAATGGAAAAAATGAAGTCGATGATCACGAATAGGAATGAACTCATGTCCTAGCAGCCTATGGTCCCTGGAGGAGTTATCCACTACATATGTTACCTGATGTGAATCTAAGCCTTCCCTATGTTAATAAAAAGAACTACTACACTAAGTTGAATTCCATGTGATATAAGAGAAACACTTATGATTAATACCATTTTGCATATAATTTTCTTTGACTCATGTATGCTAATATTGGTATATGTGATCTAACATGATGTTTTTCTTTATTATTATAAATGCATTTACTGTTTATATTCTGTCTGTATGTAAGGGAAAATCATAACGTAGTTGCCTATGCTTCTCGACAGTTGAAACCTCATGAAGTAAACTATCCAACCCATGACCTTGAACTTGCTTGTGGTTTTTGCCTAAAGATCCAGGCGACATCATTTGTATGGTGTGCGCTTAATGTTTTCTCTGATCATAAAAGTTTAAAGTATCTTTTTGATCAAAAAGAGTTGAATATGCGGCAAAGAAGGTGGATGGAATTCCTCAAGGACTATGAGTTTAGTCTGAATTACCATGCAGGCAAGGCAAATGTTGTTGCCGATGCTCTGAGTAGAAAATCCCTAAGTGTAGCATGCTTGATGATTAAAGAGACGGAGCTAGTTGAAAGTTTCAAGGAACTTAGTTTAGACATGTCTGTGAACCCTCAAGGTGTGGTGCTAGGGCAAATAAAGGTAACAAGTGAGTTCAAAGGACAAATTTTAGCTGCACAACATGAAAACCCAGAATTTCAGGAGATATTAAGATCAATTCATGCAAAGAAGTTGCCAGGATTCACTCAAGACCAACAAGGTATATGGAGATACAAGGATAGGGTATGTGTACCCACAAGTGGCGATCTTAGAAAGAAGATCTTAGAGGAAGCTCATAGGGGCGAACTTACTATACATCCAGGCATTAGTAAAATGTATGCGGATCTCAAGAAAATGTTCTGGTGGTCAGGAATGAAAAAGGATATAGAAGCGTGTGTCAGGAAGTGTTTAACTTGCCAAAAAGTTAAAATAGAACGTCAAAAACCAGCTGGGACCTTACAACCCTTAGACATCCCAGAATGGAAGTGGGAAAGTATTTCTATGGACTTTGTAATGGGTTTGCCAAGGACATCATCAGGTCATGATGCTATATGGGTTATAGTAGATAGATTGACCAAGTCTGCTCATTTCTTACCTATTAAGGCTAATTTTCCTTTAGATAAGTTAGCTTCCTTGTACATCCAAGAAATAGTAAGACTACATGGTGTTCCTTCCTCGATAGTTTCTGATAGATACCCAAGGTTTACTTCGAGATTTTGGGGAGCGTTCCAAAAAGCCTTTGGTACCAAACTTTGTTTGAGCACTGCCTATCACCCCTAAACTGACGGGCAAACAGAACGAACCATACAAACTCTGGAAGATATGCTAAGGGCATGCGTGATTGAGCAGAAGGGAAGTTGGGACAAGTTACTTCCATTGGTTGAGTTTGCTTATAATAACAGCCATCACGCTAGTATTGGCATGGCCCCGTATGAAGCTCTATATGGAAGAAAATGTCAATCCCCATTGTGTTGGTATGATTCGAGAGAAGCGAGACTATTGGGACCCGATCTTGTTAATCAAACAACGGAGAAAATCCAGAAGATCAGGAGCAAGATTCTCACCGCACAGAGTCGTCAAAAGAGCTATGCTGATACTCGAAGGAAACCTTTAGAATTTCAAAAAGGAGAACATGTATTCTTGTAGGTCACGCCCACTACTGGAGTAGGTAGGGCCCTTAGAGTTAAAAAGTTGTCACCTAGGTTTATAGGTCCTTTTCAAATTCTTCAACGAATTGGGTCAGCTGCTTACAGGATAGCCTTACCCCACATTTATCCAACCTTCATAATGTCTTCCATGTATCTCAACTTCGAATGTACCACCCAGATCAAAACCATATCATTGAGCCCGAGTCTATACAGTTAAGGGATGACTTGACGTTTCAAGCCCCTCCTATTCATATCGTTGATAGAGAAGTCAGGCAACTTAGAAATAAATCTGTGCAACTTGTAAAAGTGGCTTGGGGTGGACCTGGAAATGAAGAGTATACATGGGAACTAGAATCAAGTATGAAGTCAGATCATCCGGAATTATTTCCAGGTATGAAATTTTGAGGGCAAAATTTTTTTTTAAGGTAGGGAGTAATGTAACATCCTAATTTTTTTCAGAAAATAATTGAGGCTTTAGTAGTAAGAATATCAAAATTTTGGTGTACACAAAAATGATGAGAACAATGTAACGAACGTAAAAAAAAAAAAAAAAAAAAACGTGAATAGTGTTTTGCACTCGTAGACCCAAGACAATTTGAAACCTTAGATTCAAGACCTGAAGGTGCCCAAAATTTGGAAATTATAGGATTAAGATTAGAAATAGGTAGGAATAAGTATTTTATACTTAGAATTAATTTTCAGGCAATAGTTGATTACCCGAGTATACTGTTTTACCAGTTCGATAAAATTTCGGTGTGCGATTTTTACACCAAAAGAAAGCTTAATCCATAAGATTTGGATAGTGTATATCCATTTAAACCAAGTGGATGGCCAAGATTCAATCTAGCTTTCCAAGATCAAATCCTAGCCATCCATCTTATATTTTTTTTGAAAGAACTTGATTTTATATTGAATAACTAGTACAACTTAATTAAATATCATTAAAAAGCCAACCTTATCACTCCATTTTCTTCATCATTGGCCATTCTCTGACCACACACAGCCTCCATTTTTCTTCCATTGAAACATCCATGAGCAAGCTTTAAACCTCCAAATACCTAGCTTAAAATTTCCAAAATCATAAACTCCCTTCACTAAACTTATTCCACTCATCAAGATCTTTCAATCTAACCGATTAGAATTTGAATTCATCAACATTTCCTACTTTGAGAGCTTATTATCAGCTGTGTAAGGAAGGGTTTGGTGTGGGTTAGAAGGCTTGGAAGTAAAGGAAATCAATCTTGGAGCCAAGAGCTTGAAAGCTTCAAAGTGTAGGGTTTTCTTTGGCCTTTTTCTTTCCAAATTATTCTGTAAATTTTTTTTGGGTTTTATTCCGAAATTTATGGTTATATTTGATGATAATATGTTGATATTGATGTGTTAATTTTGGTGGAGTGTTTGGATGAGGTTAATAATGATTTTTGTCAAAATAAGTTTTGGCTAGGCTGCTGAATTTTCGGATTTCAGCAGGACAGGATTTGTTCATGAATTTTCTGGTTCAATTTTAGTCATTTTTATGAGCTATAAAAATTATATGTTGAAGCTAACATCATAATGAAACTCTGATAATTTTCGTGGTGCATAATAAAGAGTTTTACTGCCTGAGAAAAATCAAGAACCAAGAATATATCTATGCTGGCTGAAATCTTGGTACTGAAGCTGTGAATTTGTATAAATTTTTATTCATAGAAAATGATGGATTTATCCTTTGAAATTTTTACAGAGTTTTGTAGACATCTTTAAGTATAACTGTGATTTTTATTTTGATTTGTTTCTATCATTTGCTAAAGTTAAAAATTGTGTGAATCCTATTCTGAGCTGTGAAAAAGTGGCCTCTGACCACTAAAATTGTAGAATTTATTTGACATGGTTCTAGTATTCTGTTTGCTATGAAATTTTTACAGGGACTTTTAGGCACATTGAGGTGTCATAGAGAAATTTTATGGCCAGTGAATTGCCCATTGGATATGTGAATTAAATGTTGTCACCATAATGGTAAATCTGTTAAGAAGCTGGAATGGTGAAGATGTATTAAGTTAATGATAGAAATCTATTTAATCCAAGTATATATCATATGAATGCATGTTAATTGTTTGAAAGGCTTGTTTATAAAGTATGAATGAGACTCCAAGGATACTGAATGCCTATATCTGGGATACAAACCTGACTTTGAAATAGAAAGGTCCATGACATGGTTGTATGACAAAAGAGAATATGTGAAATTTAATGGTGCATGTTTTAACATATGGGGAAAATAGAAACAAGGCTTATGTGTGATAGAGAGGGAAGGCAAAAATAAGAACTTCCCAAGAAATTTTATAAGTCGGTAGACTTATCGACTAGGAAATAGAACTGTGTGTGATTCAGAAATGGAAAAAAATGAAGTCTGATGATCACGAATAGGAATGAGCTCATGTCCTAGCAGTCTATGGTCCTCGGAGGAGTTATCCACTACATATGTTACCTGATGTGAATCTAAGCCTTCCCTATGTTAATAAAAAGAACTACTACACTAAGTTGAATTCCATGTGATATAAGAGAAACACTTATGATTAATACCATTTTGCATATAATTTTCTTTGACTCATGTATGCTAATATTGGTATATGTGATCTAACATGATGTTTTTCTTTATTATTATAAATGCATTTACTGTTTATATTCTGTCTGTATGTAAGGGAAAATCATAACGTAGTTGCCTATGCTTCTCGACAGTTGAAACCTCATGAAGTAAACTATCCAACCCATGACCTTGAACTTGCAGCTGTGGTTTTTGCCCTAAAGATCTGGCGACATCATTTGTATGGTGTGCAGTTTAATGTTTTCTCTGATCATAAAAGTTTAAAGTATCTTTTTGATCAAAAAGAGTTGAATATGCGGCAAAGAAGGTGGATGGAATTCCTCAAGGACTATGAGTTTAGTCTGAATTACCATCCAGGCAAGGCAAATGTTGTTGCCGATGCTCTGAGTAGAAAATCCCTAAGTGTAGCATGCTTGATGATTAAAGAGACGGAGCTAGTTGAAAGTTTCAAGGAACTTAGTTTAGACATGTCTGTGAACCCTCAAGGTGTGGTGCTAGGGCAAATAAAGGTAACAAGTGAGTTCAAAGGACAAATTTTAGCTGCACAACATGAAAACCCAGAATTTCAAGAGATATTAAGATCAATTCATGCAAAGAAGTTGCCAGGATTCACTCAAGACCAACAAGGTATATGGAGATACAAGGATAGGGTATGTGTACCCACAAGTGGCGATCTTAGAAAGAAGATCTTAGAGGAAGCTCATAAGGGCGAACTTACTATACATCCAGGCATTAGTAAAATGTATGCGGATCTCAAGAAAATGTTACGTGGTCGAATGAAAAAGGATATAGAAGCGTGTGTCGAAGTGTTTAACTTGCCAAAAAGTTAAAATAGAACATCAAAAACCAGCTGGGTCCTCGCAACCCTTAGAAATCCCGGAATGGAAGTGGGAAAGTATTTCTATGGACTTTGTAATGGGTTTGCCAAGGACATCATCAGGTCATGATGCTATATGGGTTATAGTAGATAGATTGACCAAGTCTGCTCATTTCTTACCTATTAAGGCTAATTTTCCTTTAGATAAGTTAGCTTCCTTGTACATCCAAGAAATAGTAAGACTACACGGTGTTCCTTCCTCGATAGTTTCTGACAGAGATCCAAGGTTTACTTCGAGATTTTGGGGAACGTTCCAAAAAGCCTTTGGTACCAAACTTTGTTTGAGCACTGCCTATCACCCCCAACCGACGGCAAACAGAACGAACCATACAAACTCTGGAAGATATGCTAAGGGCATGCGTGATTGAGCAGAAGGGAAGTTGGGACAAGTTACTTCCATTGGTTGAGTTTGCTTATAATAACAGCCATCACGCTAGTATTGGCATGGCCCCGTATGAAGCTCTATATGGAAGAAAATGTCAATCCCCATTGTGTTGGTATGATTCGAGAGAAGCGAGACTATTGGGACCCGATCTTGTTAATCAAACAACGGAGAAAATCCAGAAGATCAGGAGCAAGATTCTCACCGCACAGAGTCGTCAAAAGAGCTATGCTGATACTCGAAGGAAACCTTTAGAATTTCAAAAAGGAGAACATGTATTCTTGTAGGTCACGCCCACTACTGGAGTAGGTAGGGCCCTTAGAGTTAAAAAGTTGTCACCTAGGTTTATAGGTCCTTTTCAAATTCTTCAACGAATTGGGTCACCGCTTACTGATAGCCTTACCCCACATTTATCCAACCTTCATAATGTCTTCCATGTATCTCAACTTCGAATGTACCACCCAGATCAAAACCATATCATTGAGCCCGAGTCTATACAGTTAAGGGATGACTTGACGTTTCAAGCCCCTCCTATTCAGATCGTTGATAGAGAAGTCAGGCAACTTAGAAATAAATCAGGCAACTTGTAAAAGTGGCTTGGGGTGGACCTGGAAATGAAGAGTATACATGGGAACTAGAATCAAGTATGAAGACAGATCATCCGGAATTATTTCCAGGTATGAAATTTTGAGGGCAAAATTTTTTTTAAGGTAGGGAGTAATGTAACATCCTAATTTTTTTTCAGAAAATAATTGAGGCTTTAGTAGTAAGAATATCAAAATTTTGGTGTACACAAAAATGATGAGAACAATGTAACGAACGTAAAAAAAAAAAAAAAAAAAAACGTGAATAGTGTTTTGCAGACCCCGTAGACCCACCGGAACAGCTGAAACCTTAGATTCAAGACCTGAAGGTGCCCAAAATTTGGAAATTATAGGATTAAGGTTAGAAATAGGTAGGAATAAGTATTTTATACTTAGAATTAATTTTCAGGCAATAGTTGATTACCCGAGTATACTGTTTTACCAGTTCGATAAAATTTCGGTGTCTGATTTTACACCAAAAGAAAGCTTAATCCATAAGATTTGGATAGTGTATATCCATTTAAACCAAGTGGATGGCCAAGATTCAATCTAGCTTTCCAAGATCAAATCCTAGCCATCCATCTTATATTTTTTTTGAAAGAACTTGATTTTATATTAAATAACTAGTACAACTTAATTAAATATCATTAAAAAGCCAACCTTATCACTCCATTTTCTTCATCATTGACCATTCTCTGACCACACACAGCCTCCATTTTTCTTCCATTGAAACATCCATGAGCAAGCTTTAAACCTCCAAATACCTAGCTTAAAATTTCCAAAATCATAAACTCCCTTCACTAAACTTATTCCACTCATCAAGATCTTTCAATCTAACCGATTAGAATTTGAATCCATCAACATTTCCTACTTTGAGAGCTTATTATCAGCTGTGTAAGGAAGGGTTTGGTGTGGGTTAGAAGGCTTGGAAGTAAAGGAAATCAATCTTGGAGCCAAGAGCTTGAAAGCTTCAAAGTGTAGGGTTTTCTTTGGCCTTTTTCTTTCCAAATTATTCTGTAAATTTTTTTGGGTTTTATTCCGAAATTTATGGTTATATTTGATGATAATATGTTGATATTGATGTGTTAATTTTGGTGGAGTGTTTAGATGAGGTTAATAATGATTTTTGTCAAAATAAGTTTTGGCTAGGCTGCTGAATTTTCGGATTTCAGCAGGACAGGATTTGTTCATGAATTTTCTGGTTCAATTTTAGTCATTTTTATGAGCTATAAAAATTATATGTTGAAGCTAACATCATAATGAAACTCTGATAATTTTCGTGGTGCATAATAAAGAGTTTTACTGCCTGAGAAAAATCAAGAACCAAGAATATATCTATGCTGGCTGAAATCTTGGTACTGAAGCTGTGAATTTGTATAAATTTTTATTCATAGAAAATGATGGAGTTATCCTTTGAAATTTTTACAGAGTTTTGTAGACATCTTTAAGTATAACTGTGATTTTTATTTTGATTTGTTTCTATCATTTGCTAAAGTTAAAAATTGTGTGAATCCTATTCTGAGCTGTGAAAAAGTGGCCTCTGACCACTAAAATTGTAGAATTTATTTGACATGGTTATAGTATTCTGTTTGCTATGAAATTTTTACAGGGACTTTTACGTACATTGAGGTGTCATAGAGGAATTTTATGGCCAGTGAATTGCCCATTGGATATGTGAATTAAATGTTGTCACCATAATGGTAAATCTGTTAAGAAGCTGGAATGGTGAAGATGTATTAAGTTAATGATAGAAATCTATTTAATCCAAGTATATATCATATGAATGCATGTTAATTGTTTGAAAGGCTTGTTTATAAAGTATGAATGAGACTCCAAGGATACTGAATGCCTATATCTGGGATACAAACCTGACTTTGAAATAGAAAGGTCCATGACATGGTTGTATGACAAAAGAGAATATGTGAAATTTAATGGTGCATGTTTTAACATATGGGGAAAATAGAAACAAGGCTTATGTGTGATAGAGAGGGAAGGCAAAAATAAGAACTTCCCAAGAAATTTTATGAGTCGGTAGACTTATCGACTAGAAATAGAAGCGTGTGTGATTGAAATGGAAAAAATGAAGTCGATGATCACGAATAGGAATGAGCTCATGTCCTAGCAGCCTATGGTCCTCGGAGGAGTTATCCACTACATATGTTACGATGTGAATCTAAGCCTTCCCTATGTTAATAAAAAGAACTACTACACTAAGTTGAATTCCATGTGATATAAGAGAAACACTTATGATTAATACCATTTTGCATATAATTTTCTTTGACTCATGTATGCTAATATTGGTATATGTGATCTAACATGATGTTTTTCTTTATTATTATAAATGCATTTACTGTTTATATTACATGGTCTGTATGTAAGGGTTACCCTCTGAGAATTTTATAATATTCTCACCCCTATTTGTGTATATGCTGTATTGTGCTCAGACTCTGCAGATGCCTCTGGTTGAGGAGAGGCCATCATACCGATGGCCAATGGTTTCGTAGGAGGACATGAGACTTACATGGGCTATTGACTTGTATGTAGTGTAGTATAGTGCCAGGAACTTACCAGCTTGTAGACTAATTGGTGTTAGATGTCTTAGGTCCATTTCTGTGTGTTTAGTATTTTGTTGGACCTTGATATTTGAGCAAGCTTGGTAGATCTTTTGAAAGTAGTTCCTGTGTTGTATTATAAGTGAAGTGATTTAATTTCAAATATGGTATGTATTATAGAAAACGGTATGTAAAGTAATAATATATGTACATTTTATAGTAGTTTTCTTTATAACTCTAGAGTTTGATTTATCTTATTTCATTTCATTTGACTAGTGGATATTATAGAAAGGAAGTGATACTCTTCTAATTACAATGTTAATGCTCGAGTAATACATGGTAGTTAGGAGGGTGTTACATAAGAAGAATGATAGAATAAGAAAGAAAGAACACTTAGGGAGTTTCTGAATTGAAGAGAGTTTGAGGAGTATTTATAGTGGAAAGATTAGAGAAAAAAACAGAAGAAGAAAAGCACTTGGAGCATGATTTATGGAAACATGTTGGCTGAATTTTGGGATGAAAATGCTCCTTGTTTTGTGCAAACATGTTTCCATGTTTTGTACAGACATGTTTCCATGTTTTGTGCAGACATGTTTCCATGTTTTGTGCAAACATGTTGGATGAAAATGCTCCATGTTTTGTGCAAACATGTTTCCATGTTTTGTGCAAACATGTTGGATGAAAATACTCCATGTTTTGTGCAAAGATGTTAGTGGAGATTTTCTAACCTTTAGTGCATATATGTGATTCAGAAATGTGTATGATGTATGTGATTAAATTATTGTGTTATCATCTTAATCCAATGGCTTAGATCCATTCTTGTTTAAAGACAAGTGTAGGGATTTGTGCAAATGGCATTGTAGTAATTTCTTTAACTAAGACAAGGATATTTTTGTAATTAGACAATGATAGTGGTATTCTTGTAATTCCATTCATAGAGTAAGGGTATCTTTGTCATTTAATAAGGCAAGGGTAGTTTGGTAATTTCCTTTACATAGTAAGGGCATTTTCGTAATTTCCACTAAGTGATGGCATTTTCGTAATTCTTTGCATTTTTCTCTAGACATACTTAAGTAGTCTATTTGTTGTGTTTCATAACATTTGTCCAGATTCTCTTGGTTTTGCTATCAATAATTAAGATTAATATTTATCTTAGTTATAAATTTGGGGATGTTACAGAAAGATTGTAATACCTGGTGTACACGTATTAGTAGGCGAGTTTCGTATGGCCTCAAGGTCCCCCGGGACCTACTGCTGTTGCCGAGTCCAGGTTTCCACTAATTCTGGAGCCCTACACCTCCTTGGAGGGCTATATATTATAGCCACTTTCTTGGGATCAAAAGTCCTGGTAATTGCCCTCTAGAGGGATATGAATTGAAGTGTGATTTTTAATAAATTTTAGGAAACCTCTCGATGTTCCTTTTCTAGCCCCCAAGTTTAGAAAATCGCCGGAATTCCAAAATTTGAACTAAAACTAAAAAATAAGATTTTGATTGGTTGGGGTTTTGATTTTTTTTATATTTTATTTGAATTCAAATGGGGGGTATTTCCTTATTTACATTTATGTTTTAAAGTTAATAGGAAATAAAATAACCATGACAGTAATATGTCTGGTGATATATCAGTATCAGACATATCAGTAAAATGTTACTGATATGAGCTGAAGCCACGACAACAACGTGTTCAACGTGTTGCTGTCCACGACTGGAGTTTCATAGAGGCAGAGCTATTGGCTTTGCTGTCCACAGCTGGAGTTTCATAAAGGTAGTGCTGTTGGACCTTGTTGTCCATGGCTGGGTTGTCCATAGCTATTAGGCTTTGCTATCCATGGCTTGGAATTTTAGAGGAGTAGTGAAAGTGTTTGATGACAGCAAAAATGTTGCTATCATAGAGGTTCCCACAGCTGGGAATACGTTCCCACAACTGAGAATGTGTTCCCACAACTGAGAATGAGTGCCCACAGCTAGGAATGAGTCCCCACAGCTGGGATTGAGTTCCCATGGCTGGGAATGAGCTTCCACAGCTGGGAATGAGCTCCCACAGCTGGGAATGAGTTCCCACGGCTGGGAATGAGCTTCCACAGTTGGGTATAAGTTTGCCATGGCTGGGGATGAGTTTCCACAGCTTGGAATGAATCCCACAGCTGAGAATAGGTTTCCACGGCTGGGAATATAATTCCACTGCTATGATAAGTTTGTCACAGCTGAGGCCTTAAGTGCACAGTGCCCCCACCCTAAAAACGTGAACGAAGGGATAAAAACCCTTCCCCTTCATTTTCCTTCCATTTTCTTCGAACCAAAAACCCTCCCCTCTCTATTTTCTCTTTGTTTTTCTTCAACCCCATTCCAACCTAACTCCCATAAATCATCAAGGTAAGTATGTGCAAGATCTTGTCTCCATTCTTGTCATTTTTTCACATTCTTGACATGGGCACTATCATTCCTCTCCTTTTGTCAAGTGGGGGTACTCCCCCAATATTGTTAGAGCTAGATTAGAATTATTTTAAAGGGTGATAGAGTTTGATATTGAGTTTTATGATTTTTGTAGTTGACGTAGGTGCCCTCCCAGCTCCCCGGAGCCCAGTTAGAGTTGACGTCACCTCTCCCTTCCCTCCAGGTGAGTGGGTTTGATCTCATAGCTTTAGTTTCATCATTATAATTATGTTTTATGCATGATAATTATTAAATATGGTATTAGAGATGAAAATATGTATATATATGATTTTGTAAAGTTATGACTTGAATATATAGCATGAAAATGAAATTTAGAAAACCATAGGACCATGATTGATAGATTCTATGTCAAAAAATGTTTTATGTTCAACTCTGGAGATTTATGGAAGAGTATATGATTTAATAGTTATTAGTTTATCAAATATGTTTTAAGAGTTTATGATATGTTATTGATTCAAGACTTGAGATTTATAAATATGATTTTAGAGTATTCAGTTACGTATATATATATATATATATATTGGAAGAATGTGAGCAAAAATATGATTTAGCTTTTAATTAAATATGTGGTTATAACTTTAGAGTTATTATGATGATAAACCACAATAATTGAGTTATGATTTTAGAATTTTCAAGTGTATAAGGATATGTTAGCTTGATATGAATTCAGAACTTCAATTTCATGGTACCAAGAGGTACGAAATTCAATATGATTCTTAGCAACTGCCAAATACATAGTATGCGGGCTTGAAATCGGAACGCTTACAAGTGGTGAACCCTTGGGCTGGATTTTCATAGTCACCGTTATGCTAAGTCAGATTGTTAGAGTTATATGAGTCAAGAACTCTCAGAGTACTAAGACTTAAGGGCTCGCATTCATAAGTGACGAAGTACCCACCTTTTTCATATTTAAAAGATTTTATATATAGTCAAGGATTTTATGATTTTTTTAAGAATAGAATGATTATATAGAGTTTTAAACTCTAGAGTAGAACCTAACACAGAGTTTTAGAGAAATGATATATTGTTATGTTTAGAGACTAAATGATAGCTATAGAGAAATAGCCAGTGAGTTAACGGCTGAATCTTGATCGTTAACCTTGGTACCAAGTTGTCTTGAGAGGACAATCTCACATAGCAAAGAATGGAACCTAGTTAGGTGTCCGATTTGGATCCGTGAGGGATCCCAGAGATGAGAAATTGTTATGTCATGGTTGACATGCATAACTAGAGAAATTATATTTTTGTTATGCGAGGCATAACCAGAGATTTCTGTTTCTCTAAGAGGTTACTGTAATTATGTTTTACTAGAGATTACCAGAGTTATAGCATTATGCTAATAAATAAAAGGGCTTTCATAGAATAATTGATCTAAGAGTTATTACATATAGGTATGGAAAATGATTTCTCATTAGAGTAAGGATTTGGAGATGTTTTTCTATGAAATTATAAATAAAGAAACACTTTTCTATATATACCTATGGATATGAATATCAAAAGGGTTGTGATTGCTACATGTATTTTATTTATTATATTTCTTGGTTGTCCCATGTTGTTGATGGGTGAAAGCTCACTTACTGAGTCCGTTGATTCACCCCTCTCCCTTCCTCTCATAGTTGCAGGTACAGCCTTAGTCTTAGCCCAGATTGTTAGATGCAATTATTCCACTGGTGAGTCTTACTTGTAGTAAGACCTAGAGTAGGACTATGTTTGAGTAGGGTGCTTCAGTAGATGTGCAGGCATGATCCAAGCATGCATTTATTTTCATACTATGTATTTAATTTCAGAGATTGGAATATGTATGTATTCTCATAGTTCAAGTATGCAAATTGAAACGAAAACTGTAGATAAAGATTTATGTGATGAACTAGAGATGTATTTGTAACTCAATTTTCCAGCGATTAAAATTATTGAATACTTTTAGTTTATGAAATCAATCATTATGTTTTCTTCAAAGAAAAATGCTAGAGATTTCGAAGAGATTACATTTTAATAATTATATTTGTAACGCCCCGATTTTCTGTTAAAGTGAAAATTACCAAAATGTCCCTAAGGTCATTTTCGGCCCAGAATTCCTTCGGCAGTACTCGAAGGGTAAACTCAATGTTGGAAGGGGATTAGATGACTTGTGTACCTTCCTGGGATTGAAAATCTCGTTTTTCGAGTTTTCGGGTCAAAATGACCAAAACGCCCCCACCGTGTTTTACCTGTTTGCAAGTGCCGGATAAACCCGAAACTTCTCCAGATGATTTTAAAAGGCTTTTTATGTAGACTATGTCTTTAGTTTTGGTCCCAGAGGTCCCGAGCGAAATTAGTGCAAAATTACGGTTTTGCCCTTAGTTTCGTGTTTTTACGCTTAATCGCGTGATTAAGCAAACCTAAGCAATATTAGGCTCTAATCAAAGGTTAATTAATTTTCTTAATTAATCTTGAGTCAAAATAATTTATTAAAGTTGATTAGAACCTAAAAGTGCTTAATTACAACTTAAAATCATATTTTAATTTCAAGACTCCTAGTCATGGAATCTTGAATAGTGTTTTCTCTTTCCAATTCCTTAAATCATGGAATTGTGTTACACATTGTTTATTCATAAATGAGTTTAAAATTCTTTAATGATGTATGAGCACTCCTAATCTTGTCATAAAACCCCTAAACCTCATTCTTAGCTACCTAAACTTAAGCTTAATTACTCCTAACCTTGTACCTAAGCTAATACACATCTAAACCTACCATTAACACCCAATTAAATGATCAAACCTCACATCCCCCTTGCTGTACCAGACCTAGCCTGTACCCTTCTCCCCCATATGCATCACATGTTCAATTTTTTAACACTCCAAGGCCATACCTCAAGTCACATACACTATACCTTGTCATAACTTTCAATCAAGCTTGATTTTCCAAGTAAATAACTAATTAAAATAGCCCATTTTCTCCATTTATTTGTGGCTAGAAAAGTTCCAGCCATGCATTGTTTCTAGAAGCTTAATTTCATCAAAAATTGATAGGAAATTAACTCACATCAAGCCATACTTTGTAGCATAGCTTCCATACTTCAAACCATGCTTGAATGACCTTGTGTAAGAGATATTTTTCTGTCCCTTTTCCCCCCTCAAAAGCCATGGCCACTTCCCCCTTGGTGAGCCTCATTGTTTTGTTTTTCTATAAATAGGATGCTTGTGTTAGCTTAGTTGCACCTTGAAGCATTTGCTAAGTTTAGAATTCTAGAGTTATCTTGCTAGTTCTTTTCTTTCTCTCAAAATTCCAAGAGTTCTTTCTCTTCATCTTCATCCTCTCTTCACATTATCACCTCACCACTTCAATCCACCATATCATCATCAAATCCCTTAAACACTAAACCTCAAACACAAGCTTCCTCAAAATACATCTCCTTTCCTTTTCTTTCTCTTTGGCTGAAGCCATCACACCACCTTAGGAGAAGTTGCTATTCTCATTTCCCTTTTCAAGTTCAAGCCTTCACCTTCATCACTTGGTAGGGATTTACTTTTCAAACTTGTTTTACTCAAGAATGTGTTTTTCTCTAGTTTCCTCTTGGATTCTTTTTTAACTTTCTTTTGTCTTCCTTTTCTTTTTCATTTTGGCCTCTTGGCCTTGATTATGAGTATGATAGCTTGATGATGAGAGTTTCTAGATGATGACCTTGTGTTCATCTCAAGGAAACCTCTAAAGCTTGAGTTTTCCTTTTTTTTATAACTTCATCTATATGATATCTAGCTCACATGGTTTTTCAACTTAAGAAAATTAATCTAAGGATTTCTAAAAGCCCAAGCCTACCCTTCTCAACCTTAAAGTTGACCGGCACGTTCTAGAGATCTTTCTCTAGATAGGGGTTTTGAGTATTCAATAAAGAACTTGACTTAGTTCCACTTTCTTTTTCTTTTGTAAGGTTTTCGGTTTTGGTATTTTGATCCTTGAGATTTTGTTTAGTTTTGTTTTGGAAATTGTTTACTTGAGCTTGATGATGTTATTCAAGAACCTCATAGTTCCTTTGAGAACTTGGTTCAAGAACTCTAAAGCTCTCTTTGTAATGAGATATGTGTTGGGTTCTTATCTTGTTAAAGTCTTGAATGAGCTCTAGCTAACCATAAAATGAACCTTGCATCATGTTTACTTTTATGCCTTGCACATCATGTTTATTTTCCTTGCTATCACTAAGTACCAAGATAATAAAGGAACTTGCATTATCATGTTTATATTTCAAGCTATGCATTATCATGTTTACATTTCAAGTTCTCACCTAAATATCAAAGATAATAATATGATGCATCTCATATTTATTTTATACTCTCACTTTACTTTCTAATAATTTTATGCATCTCATATTTATCTTTATGCCATCACTTTAATGAACCTAGAGCTCAAAGACTTGCCCTTGGTTGTCTCAAACAAAGGTTTAAAAATATTTATTTCCTTTGGTTCATATTTCGGCCCTAAGAGGTTTTGATGTTTCTAAATATTGAAAACTATGTTTCATACTTTTTCTAAGCTTTTATGAGTACAAGGAATATGTAGAACTAAGTTTTATGAATTTAGGACCTCTTGAGACAAAGTTGAATTGGTCACTGCCCTCTTGAATATTCTTATGATTTTAGATGTTAAAAATGTTTATAAATGAGTTTTGAAAATTTTAAAAAGGTTCCAAGAGAAACTAGTATTTTATGTGCTTTAGAAATTGTGTTTTATGCCTTTATGGAGAGTGTTTGTTTTGGTTCTGCCTTGCCATTATTTTGCCACTGTATGAGCTGTGTTAATGATGATAATATGCTTGAGTTTGAGTATAATTAACGGTAAAACTCATATGTGAAAGATAAGAGAAGTTAGAAACTAGAAAAGAATTAATTTGAGAGTTCTAGATTGTAACGCCCCGATTTTCTGTTAGAGTGAAAATGACCAAAATGCCCCTGAGGTCATTTTTCAAATAATTCGAGGAAAGCCAAGGGCAAAGACTCGAAGGGCAAACTCAATGTTGGAAGGGATTAGAAAACTTATGTACCTTTCCTGGATCGAAAATCTCGTTTTTCGAAGTTTTAGTCAAAATGACCAAAACGCCTCGTGGTGTTTTACCCGCTTGCAAGTGCCGGATGAACCCAAACTTCTCCAGATGGTTTTAAAAGGCGCTTTTTATGTATTCTATGACCTCGCTTTTAATTTTTGAAGTCCCGGCAAAATTAGTGCAAAATTACGGCTTTGCCCCTAGTTTCAGATTTTTACGCTTAATCACACGATTAAGCAAACCTAAGCAATATTAGGCTCTAATCGAAGGTTAATTAATTTTCTTAATTAATCTAGAGTCAAAATAATTTATTAAAGTTGATTAGAACCAAAAAGTACTTAATTACAACCTAAAATCATATTTTAATTTTATGACACCTAGTCATAGAATCTTGAATAGTGTTTTCTTTCCAATTCCTTAAATCATGGAATTGTGTTACACATTGTTTATTCATAAATGAGTTTTAAATTCTTTAATGATGTATGAGCACTCCTAAACTTGTCATAAACTCCCTAAATCACATTCTTAGTTACCTAAACTTAAGCTTAATCATTCCTAACCTTGTACCTAAGCTAATACACATCTAAACCTACCATTAACACACAATTAAATGGTCAAATCATCCTCCCATTCTGCTGCCCCAAGCTGGTCAAGCCTCACTCCCTCCATTATGCATCACATGTTCAATTTTTCAACACACCAAGGCCATACCTCAAGTCACATACACTATACCTTGTCATAACTTTCAATCAAGCTTGAATTTCCACATGAATAAATAATTAAAACAACCCATTTTCCTATTTATTTGTGGCTGGAAAAGTTCCAGCCATGTTAAGGTTCTAGAAGCCTAATTTCATAAAAATGTGATAGGAAATTAACTCACATCAAGCCATACTTTGTAGCATAGCTTCCATACTTCAAACCATGCTTGAATGACCTTGTGTAAGAGATATTTTTCTCTCCCTTTGCCCTTCAAAGCTACGGCCAGCACCCTCCCAATGTGAGCTCCATGGTTTTGTTTTTCTATAAATAGGATACTTGTGTTAGCTTTGTTGCACCTTGAAGCATTTGCAAAGTTTAGAGTTTTAGAGTTGTCTTACTAGTTCTTTCTTTTTCTCTCAAAGTTCTAAGAGCTCTTTCTCTTCATCTTCATCCTCTTCATTCTTCCATCACATAATCACCTCATAACCTTAATCCATCACCTCATAACCTTAAACCACTCTCAAAGCTTTCAAACACTCAACCTCAAACACAACTTCACTCAAAACACATCTCCTTTCCTTTTCCTTTCCTTGGTCAAATCATCACCACCATCCTAGGAGGTGTTGCTCATCTCATTTCCATCTTCAAGATCAAGCTTTTATCTTCATCAAAAGGTAGGGATATGTTTTCAAACTTTATTTTGTTCAAGAAAGTGTTTTTCTCTAGTTTTCTCTTGGATTCTTTTTGAACTTTCCTTTGTCTTTCCTTTCCTTTTTCATTTTCGGCCATGAGGCCTTGATTTGAGCATGATAGCTTGATGATGAGAGTTTCTAGATGATGACATAGTGTTCATCTCAAAGAAACCTCTAAAGCTTGAGTTTTCCTTTTCTTACAACTTCATCTATATGTTATCTAGCTCACATGGTTTTCCAACTTAAGAAAATTAATCTAAGGATTTCTAAAAGCCCAAGCCTACCCTTGTCAACCTTAAAGTTGGTCGGCACGGTCTAGAGATTTGTCTCTAGATAGGGTTTTGGGTACTTAATAAAGAACTTGATGTAGCTTCACTTTCTTTCTCTTTTATATGATTTTCGATTCTTGTGTTGTGATCTTTGAGATGTTGTATGGGGTTATTATCTTGTTAAAGTCTTAAATGAGCTCTAGTTAAACATAAAAATGAAACTTGCATCATGTTTACTTTAAGCTTTGCATATCATGTTTATTTCCTTGCTATCACTAAATCCCAAGATAATGAATAAACTTGCATTATCATGTTTATGTTTCAAGCTTTGCATTATCATATTTATATTTCAAGTCCTCACCTAAATATCAAAGATAATAATATATTGCACCACATATTTATTTTATGCTCTCACTTTACTTTCTAGCAATAACTAAAATAAGTGCATGAGCATGTTTATTTTTATGTCATCACTTTAATGATTCTAGAGCTCAAAGACTTGCCCAAGGATATCTCAAACAAAGGTCTAAAACATTTATCTCCTATGGCTCATATTTCGGCCCTATGAGGCCTTAATGTCCTCAAGTATTGAAAACTATGTTTTATAATTTTTCTAAACTTATATGAGTATAAGGAATGTGTAGAACTAAGTATTATGAATTTAGGACCTCTTGAGATGAAAATAACATAGCCACTGCCCTATTAAGTATTTCCATGAGTTTAGATGATAAAAGTGTTCATAAAAGAGTTTTGAAGGTTTTTATAAGGTTCCAAGAGAAACTAGTATTTTATGTGCTTTAGAAACTATGATTCAATGCCTTTCAATGGAGTTGTTGTTTCGGTTCTGCCTTGCTATGTTTGGCCACTGCATGAGCTGTGTTAATGATGTTAATATGCTTATGTTTGGGTAATAATTATGTTAAGACTCATATGTGAAAGATAGGATAAGTTAGGAACTAGAAAAGAATTAATTTGAGAGTTCTAGATCCCTTAAAGATTTATTTTTCTGGATTCTGTCCAGCAAGGTTTAGATTCAATAATCATGGTTTTAAATTAGTTTATATGTGTAGGAATGACTCATAATTGGTTTAGGACTTAATCTTGAAACCTTAGGAGCAAACCGAACCTAGAAAGGGTCATTATTGTGACTTCTAGGTACCCGTAGTTAGTGTTTTGATTTCTGCACTCTTGAGGTTTAGAGATGTTCTTGACCATAGGGTAAGGTGAGAAATACTTAGTTATAACCTTGTAGGTTCCCAAGAGACTAGGTGTTGATGATCAATAACTTAGAATGTGAGATAAAGATCTAAACCGTAATTTCTAGAACTCCGTAATCACATAAACATAAAGCTGTCCAAATTCTACTTAGTGCTATTTGGATTAGTTCTTGAGCATAAAACTTGTATAAATCATTAATTGTCAAACTATAGGTGTATAAAGAAGTTAAGGATAATTAATTTGCAAGTTTAAGACTCATAAGAATCGAAGTTTAAAACACTATGAGTTATAACATAACATGTCTATGAGCTTATGGGGATGATTGTTAAATATGACTATGTGATGATGTTTGTGTGAAAGTTTTATGTGACGAATGTTATGAGAAAGTTTCATGTGATGATATATATGTTATGAAAAAGCTACATGAGAATGCATGATAAAAATGAATATGATAAATGATGAGGTAATTGTGATTTAATACTTATGAGAATATAAATGTGACACAACACGAGACGCGCTTCTCCGGGTGACACCGGTTCGGCCGAGCACCCCAGTGAGGAGACAAATCCGTGAGGGTATGTGTAGATGCAGCCTGCCAAAGCGGACAAATTGCGAGGCCCACGTGGCTAGCAAAGCGCTTTCAAAGAGGAAATGATCCTAGAAAGGAGATCCTTAATTTGCCCCCTAGCCCGCACTTTAAGTCGGGATTATGTTACGCTTATCATAGGATAAGTAAGAGCTAGTGACGACTAGTTAAGGTATGAGCTCATAACCTAGAGAAGTTTTAGGGCGCCCCATGAGATGAAAGTTAAAGTTAACAATGTCACATAAACTATACTTATGCCAATGTTATAATGTTTCCTAGTTATTCTATTGTTTGGTTTACCTTATGATGCATTCATATCATTAGTATATTTCGCTAAGTTATAAAGACGCATTATAAAATATGATGGACCTTGGATAAAATACCTCTTTGGGAAACCCACTTAAAAGGAACTTATATGCATGCACACCTTTTAGAAATAAACCCAAGGTTCCCGAGGATGTGACGATGACACCTAGGTAGGGATAACCCTACCGAGAATTCTTTTAGAAAGATTCTCATTCCTCTCTCTTTTCTTCCGTCATATCTTCAGATGGCGACGCTTGTACTCTTCATCGACACCTGGTATGGGAGTCGCACCATGACCCTAAGACTGGTCATATCATTTTGAGGGTCGCTGCACCGCCGAGTATTCATGTTCATGGGACGACCCTTCGCACTTCGCCCCGAGCTACCGCTTCACCCCGATCGCTTCCTACCGGCCATAACGGGATTTTTGTGTGAGCGAGACCACGCGACGAGCTGATCCTCCGCATGGTGCCCGAGACATCAGCAGTACGCGTGTACCCCGAGTATGTGCCGCTGGCCCCAAGATTTCTGAGACTGACCCATCCGAGGACCCGCCATCCCACATGTACAGCTTGAGCTCCACCCACTCCTCCACCGATGAGGGCTGGGAGTGAGGAGACTGGTGGTCCAGCCGAGGTTGGCTCGACGGCCATCTATGCGCCGCCATGTGGACATGCCCCGATGATGCACTCGACCACTCCCACGAGATTCGCCAAGGATCGACTCGTCCCCACAGTACTCTGACCCGCAGGAGTAGTCATAGGAGGGGTAGTAGCTAGTGCACACACACGCCACATAGTAGAGATCAAACCTTCTTTTGTATATGAGGTTGTCTCCTTTAGGTGCACATGGGTATGGGGGTAGTTTCTTTTGTATTTGCTTTTTATGATTTCCTTGTATTGCATTTCGCTTGTATTTTGCTTCATGATGTATCAAATAGTCCTCGCCTCTTTGGGTAGGCACGTTATATATATATATATCTATGTTTCAGTTGATGTTTCCATGACATGATGTGTTTCTTATGCTTTGCTTATATGTTTCGCTATGTTGCCCCTTAAAGTTTAGCAAGGCTCTCACTTTGATTTTAAAAAGAAAAATTTTACCCATATTTCCGCTAAGTATTTTCTAAGTAAAGGATGAGACCAAGAGGTAATATTCTAAAGATTAACCTAAGTACATACTAGTAGTGTTGGGTTAAGATTTAGGTGTTACATTATGGTATCGTGAGCGATTCGATTCTCATGGAGCCCGAGGATTGACTGACTATGCTTTATAAGCATAATACGATAGTTATGTCATGTATAGTGCTTGATAGAGATAAGTCAGAGGACTAGAGATGCATGACTTGCTGGTTGCAAGTGCCATGGTAACTAGCTCATTTTGCATGGATATTGAGCCCGATCAACTTAATGTTCATTGTTTCATGTGTATAGGGACCAATGGCACCGCTGACGACGGCCTAGGACTACACCCGATGTTGAACAAGATGATACAATCGCCGCCGCTGTCCGTCGCATGGCGCAAGCCATGGAACGGATGTTCGACCGAATGGATCAACAAGCGAATGCTGCTCCCTGCCCCCTCCTCCCCGCCGGAGATGGTGGAACAAGTCCGCTTCGGGCGAAGTTCCGCAAGGCGAACCCGCCAGTTGTTCCGAGGGGTAATGGACCCCGACAAGGCCGATGAATGGATCAAAGACATGGAGAAGATCTACTGCCGTTACCGCCGAGGAGCGTAAGGTCACATTTGCCGCTTTCATGTCAAGTCCGACGCCGAAGTTCTAGTGGAACGGCACGAGGCATCCGCTAGAAGCCTCGAACTCCCATTGATCGAGTCGCTTCAAGACTTACTTCTATGAGAAGTACTTTCCGAGTCCGTGAGGAACGCCAAGGACGTTGAGTTCATGCGCTTGACCCAAGGAGGGTCATCAGAGCTCAATACACCGCAAAGTTTGAGGAGCTAATCGTTCTCTCGAGTGTTCCAAGGGAACCCCGATGAAGTTTGGAAGTGTGTGAAGTATGAGGCCGGCCTGAAGGCGTAGATGAACTACGCCATGGCCCATATGGAGATCAGAGACTTCCCGACTCTGGTCAACAAGTGCCAGATCCTTGAAGAAGGACAGAGAAAGATTCAAATCACAAGGGCGGAGCGAGCTAAGGGGCTCTGACCTCAAGCCCCGGTTCAAACCGCAGCATCTGGCCGAGGAATCACTACAACCCCTACCACCCAACCAGCCCGACAACAACAACAACAACCGCCAAGAGCTCCCGCCACCAACAACCCAAACAACACCAAAGGCCGCCATTTCCACATCAAGGCCCGAGGAATTTCAATAATCAACCCCGTGGACCGGTGGACCTCAAACCACAATGGAGGACCAAGTGGAGCCAAGAACAAGGCACCACAAACCCTGGCCGCTACTCCCGAGCAACATCTCGCCGACGCCCGCCACAATGCGGGAAGAACCACGGAATCGCCATGCTTAGCCGGCCGTAATGTGTGTTTCAAGTGTGGCAAGCCTGGCCACTATGCAAAGGATCGCACCTGACAAGGGACATCGAACCAAAACCCCGACCACAATACCGAGGAAGGGTCTTTACCCTTAACGCGAAGACGCCAAGAAGTCCAAAGATCTCATCAAGGTATGTGCTAAGTAAATGGTAAAGCCTTAACTGTACTATATGACTCGTGCTACTCATTCTTTCATTTCACTTGCTAGTGTCGAGTCCTTAAATCTAAAAGTCTCTAAACTTCCTTCGATCTTATTGTTTCTACTCCTACAAATCGCCTCGTTAATATTTGCCGTTGTTGTTTAAACTGTCATCTTGTTGTAGAAAATAGGTCTTTTATCATAGATTTAATTTGTTTACCCTTGAAAGACATAGGCATTATCTTAGGCATGAACTGGCTTCACCCCAATCGTGTGATGTTAGATTGTGGAACCCAAACCGTAGTTTTCCCTTCTCCTCCCGAAAACATCACTCAACCCATTAGGTCAGTACTCTAAATTCCGTGAGAGGTCTTCTCAGAGGGAAGAAAACTAAGGGATATGTTCTCCTAGTCACTGTGATGTAGACTTGGAGCAAAACCTAGGTGAGATAATTGTGGTGAGAGACTATCCCGAGGTGTTTCCAGATGAAATACCCGAGTTCCCTCCCGAAAGAGAAGTGGAGTTCTCCATAGAGTTGGTTCCTGGGACAGACCAATCTCTATAGCCCCGTATAGGATGTCACCTCTGAGTTAGCAAGAGTTGAAAACCCGCTAGAGGAGTTGTTAGAAAAGAGTTTTATAAGGCCGAGTGCTTCACCTTGGGGCGCCCGGTCTTATTTGTGAAGAAAAAGGACTAAGCATGAGGATGTGTGTAGACTATAGGCGCTTGAACCAAGTAACCATAAAGAATAAATACCCATTGCCTAGGATTGATGATCTTATGGACCAATTGAAAGGAGCAAAGAGTGTTTTCTAAGATTGATTTAAGGTCCGGTTACCATCGATTAGGGTGAGAGATTCGGATATTCCTAAACCGCCTTTCAACTCGGTGATGGACACTTTGAGTTCAATGTAATGTCGCTTGGTTTGACGAATGCTCCCGCAGCTTTTATGGATTACATGAATAGGATCTTTAGACCCTATTTAGATCAATTGTGGTTGGGTTCATAGATGATATTCTCATCTATTCGAAAACCCACGAGGAGCATGAGCGCCATTTAAGGTTGGTTTTAGAGGTATTAAAGGAGAAGAAGTTATACGCTAAGTTGTCTAAGTGTGAATTTTGGTTAGAGGAGGTAAAATTCTTAGGACATGTTGTGTCAAAAGGTGGCATAGTCTGACTCCAAGTAAGATAGAGGCTGTGATGAATTGGGATAGACCAACCTCTCAGAATCGAGATTAGAAGCTTTTTGGGTTTAGCTGGATATTATCGTAGGTTCATTAAAGGATTTTCCCAGCTTAGCCCTACCCTTAACCAAGCTCACTAGGAAGAATGCCCCGTTTGAGTGGAGCCCCGAGTGTGAAAAGAGTTTCCTAGAGCTTAAGGAAAAGCTCACCTCAACCCCAGCTTTTAGTTTTACTCGACCCCAATGTACCCTTTGAGGTATATTGCGATGCTTCCGCAAGGGTTTAGGTTGTGTGTTGATGCAAAACAGGCAAGTGGTAGCCTATGCGCCTGCACAACTCAAGCCTCATGAGGTAACCTACCCCACCCATGACCTAGAACTAGCAGCCATCGTGTTCGCCTAAAGATGTGGAGAAACAATTTGTATGGTGTGAGGTTTGAAGTTTTGTCCGATCATAAGAGTCTCAAGCATCTCTTTGATCAAAAGGAGTTGAATATGAGGCAAAGGAGATGGATGGAATTCCTCAAGGACTACGATTTTGGTTTAAGTTACCACCCCAAGCAAGGCTAATGTAGTAGCCGACGCCTTGAGCCGAAACTCGTTACGCCTGTCAAGTATGATGGTTAATGAAGTTGGGTTAATAGAGCAATTTAGGGATATGAATCTTGGAATGTCTATAACGGAGAATGGCATCGTGATGAGTCATCTCACGGTGACTGGGTTTAAGCAAAGGATTATGCTTGCCCAAAGAGAAAATGAGGACTTTATGGAGACAATCGAGGCAAGGCCGGAAAGTTGAAAGGTTTTGAACGAGGCCCCGATTGGTTATGGAGGTTCGAGGGGCGAATCTGTGTGCCACAAGATGGTGACCTCCGAGAGAAGATCTTGGAGGAGGCTCACAAGAGCTATTTTGCCATCCATCCCGGTACTACCAAGATGTATCAGACTTGAAGAGGATGTTTTGGTGGCCCTGATTAAAGAAGGATGTGGTCGCCTGGGTGAGTAAGTGTTTGGTCTGCCAAAAGGTCAAGATCGAACACCAAAACCTTCTGGCATGTTGCAACCCCGCCGATCCCCGAGTGGAAGTGGGAAGGTATATCAATGGACTTCGTGGACAGATTGCCAAAGACCCAAGTCGGCCACGATGCCGTATGGGTAATCGTGGATCGACCGACTAAGTCGGCTCACTTTCTACCTATTCGAGTCACGCACTCGCTGGATAAGTTGGCCCACTTTACATCCAAGAAATAGTAAGGTTGCATGGAGTACCATCGACGATAATCTCGGATCGAGATCCGCGGTTTACGCCACGCTTTTGGGGAGCCTTTCAAAAGGCGCTTGGTTCCAAGTTGTGCCTAAGCACCGCTACCACCCACAAACGGATGGTCATCCGAGAGGACAATCCAAACCCTAGAAGATATGCCGAGAGCTTGTGTCTTAGACCAAAAAGGAAGTTGGGATAAGTACATGCCTTTGATCGAGTTTGGCGATAACAACAAGCTTATCACGCAAGCATCCAGATGGCACCGCACGAGGCATTATACTAAGGAAGTGCCAATCACCCTTGTGTTGGTACGAGCCCGAGAGCAAAGTGTCTTAGGACCCGAGGTAGTGAGGGAAACGACGAACAAATCAAGAAGATCAAGGATAGAATCTTAACCGCCAAAGTCGATGCAAAAGCTACGCTGACAAAGGCGCAAGCCCTTGGAGTTCCAAGAGGGAGAACATGTATTTCTAAGAATCACCCCACTACAGGAATAGGGAGAGCCATGAAAGTTAAAAAGTTGAGTCCCCGATTTCTCGGCCCTTTGAAATTCTTCAAAGAGTCGGATCCGTAGCTTACAAAATAGCCTTACCACCCAACTGTCAAACCTTCATGATGTCTTTCACGCCTCCCGCCACGTAAATATGAGTCCGACCCTAGCCATGTCCTAGAACCAGAGCATGTACAAGCTAAGGGAGGACCTCACTTTCAATGTACCGCCTACGGAATAGTGGATCACTGAGTCAAGCAGCTTAAGGAGCAAGTCCGCTCCTTTGGTAAAAGTGGCGTGGGGACAAGGCAAGCTCAAGAATACACGTGGGAACTAGAGTCGAGATGAAGTCCAAATATCCGTAGCTTTTCTAAGGTACGAATTTCGAGGGCGAAATTCTTTTAAGGAGGGAGTAATGTAACGCCCGATTTTCTCGTTAGAGTGAAATGACCAAAATGCCCCCGAGGTCATTTTCACCTGACCGAGGAAAGCCAAGGCGGCAAGACTGAAGGGCAAACTCAATGTTGGAAGGGATTAGAAAACTTATGTACCTTTCCCGGATCGAAAATCTGCTGAAGTTTTCAGTCAAAATGACCAAAACGCCTCGTGGTGTTTTACCCGCTTGCAAGTGCCTGATGAACCCTAAACTCTCCAGATGGTTTTAAAAGGCGCTTTTATGTATTCTATGACCTCGCTTTTAATTTTTGAAGTCCCGGCAAAATTAGTGCAAAATTACTGCTTTGCCCCTAGTTTCAGATTTCTTACGCTTTTTAATCACACGATTAAGCAAACCTAAGCAATATTAGGCTCTAATCGAAGGTTAATTAATTTTCTTAATTAATCTAGAGTCAAAATAATTTATTAAAGTTGATTAGAACCAAAAAGTACTTAATTACAACCTAAAATCATATTTTAATTTTATGACACCTAGTCATAGAATCTTGAATAGTGTTTTCTCTTTCCAATTCCTTAAATCATGGAATTGTGTTACACATTGTTTATTCATAAATGAGTTTTAAATTCTTTAATGATGTATGAGCACTCCTAAACTTGTCATAAACTCCCTAAATCACATTCTTAGTTACCTAAACTTAAGCTTAATCATTCCTAACCTTGTACCTAAGCTAATACACATCTAAACCTACCATTAACACACAATTAAATGGTCAAATCATCCTCCCATTCTGCTGCCCCAAGCTGGCCAAGCCTCACTCCCTCCATTATGCATCACATGTTCAATTTTTCAACACACCAAGGCCATACCTCAAGTCACATACACTATACCTTGTCATAACTTTCAATCAAGCTTGAATTTCCACATGAATAAATAATTAAAACAACCCATTTTCCCTATTTATTTGTGGCTGGAAAAGTTCCAGCCATGTTAAGGTTCTAGAAGCCTAATTTCATAAAAATGTGATAGGAAATTAACTCACATCAAGCCATACTTTGTAGCATAGCTTCCATACTTCAAACCATGCTTGAATGACCTTGTGTAAGAGATATTTTTCTCTCCCTTTGCCCTTCAAAGCTACGGCCAGCACCCTCCCAATGTGAGCTCCATGGTTTTGTTTTTCTATAAATAGGATACTTGTGTTAGCTTTGTTGCACCTTGAAGCATTTGCAAAGTTTAGAGTTTTAGAGTTGTCTTACTAAGCTTTTTCCTTTTTCTCTCAAAGTTCCAAGAGTGTTCTCTTTCTCTTCATCTTCATCCTCTTCATCTCTTCCATCACATAATCACCTCATAACCTTAATCCATCACCCCATAGCCTTGAACCATCATCAAACCTCTCAAACACTCAACCTCAAACACAACTTCACTCAAAACACATCTCCTTTCCTTTTCCTTTCCTTGGCCGAAATCATCACCACCATCCTAGGAGGTGTTGCTCATCTCATTTCCATCTTCAAGATCAAGCTTTTATCTTCATCAAAAGGTAGGGATTTGTTTTCAAACTTTATTTTGTTCAAGAAAGTGTTTTTCTCTAGTTTTCTCTTGGATTCTTTTTGAACTTTCCTTTGTCTTTCCTTTCCTTTTCATTTTCGGCCATGAGGCCTTGATTTGAGCATGATAGCTTGATGATGAGAGTTTCTAGATGATGACATAGTGTTCATCTCAAAGAAACCTCTAAAGCTTGAGTTTTCCTTTTCTTACAACTTCATCTATATGTTATCTAGCTCACATGGTTTTCCAACTTAAGAAAATTAATCTAAGGATTTCTAAAAGCCCAAGCCTACCCTTGTCAACCTTAAAGTTGGTCGGCACGCTCTAGAGATTTGTCTCTAGATAGGGTTTTGGGTACTTAATAAAGAACTTGATGTAGCTTCACTTTCTTTCTCTTTTATATGATTTTCGATTCTTGTGTTGTGATCTTTGAGATGTTGTATGGGGTTATTATCTTGTTAAAGTCTTAAATGAGCTCTAGTTAAACATAAAAATGAAACTTGCATCATGTTTACTTTAAGCTTTGCATATCATGTTTATTTCCTTGCTATCACTAAATCCCAAGATAATGAATAAACTTGCATTATCATGTTTATGTTTCAAGCTTTGCATTATCATATTTATATTTCAAGTCCTCACCTAAATATCAAAGATAATAATATATTGCACCACATATTTATTTTATGCTCTCACTTTACTTTCTAGCAATAACTAAAATAAGTGCATGAGCATGTTTATTTTTATGTCATCACTTTAATGATTCTAGAGCTCAAAGACTTGCCCAAGGATATCTCAAACAAAGGTCTAAAACATTTATCTCCTATGGCTCATATTTCGGCCCTATGAGGCCTTAATGTCCTCAAGTATTGAAAACTATGTTTTATAATTTTTCTAAACTTATATGAGTATAAGGAATGTGTAGAACTAAGTATTATGAATTTAGGACCTCTTGAGATGAAAATAACATAGCCACTGCCCTATTAAGTATTTCCATGAGTTTAGATGATAAAAGTGTTCATAAAAGAGTTTTGAAGGTTTTAATAAGGTTCCAAGAGAAACTAGTATTTTATGTGCTTTAGAAACTATGATTCAATGCCTTTCAATGGAGTTGTTGTTTCGGTTCTGCCTTGCTATGTTTGGCCACTGCATGAGCTGTGTTAATGATGTTAATATGCTTATGTTTGGGTAATAATTATGTTAAGACTCATATGTGAAAGATAGGATAAGTTAGGAACTAGAAAAGAATTAATTTGAGAGTTCTAGATCCCTTAAAGATTTATTTTTCTGGATTCTGTCCAGCAAGGTTTAGATTCAATAATCATGGTTTTAAATTAGTTTATATGTGTAGGAATGACTCATAATTGGTTTAGGACTTAATCTTGAAACCTTAGGAGCAAACCGAACTTAGAAAGGGTCATTATTGTGACTTCTAGGTACCCGTAAAGTTAGTATTTTGATTTCTGCACTCTTGAGGTTTAGAGATGTTCTTGACCATAGGGTAAGGTGAGAAATACTTAGTTATAACCTTGTAGTTTCCCAAGAGACTAGGTGTTGATGATCAATAACTTAGAATGTGAGATAAAGATCTAAACCGTAATTTCTAGAACTCCGTAATCACATAAACATAAAGCTGTCCAAATTCCGCTTAGTGCTATTTGGATTAGTTCTTGAGCATAAAACTTGTATAACTCATTAATTGTCAAACTATAGGTGTATAAAGAAGTTAAGGATAATTAATTTGCAAGTTTAAGACTCATAAGAATCAAGTTTAAAACACTATGAGTTATAACATAACATGTCTATGAGCTTATGGGGATGATTGTTAAATATGACTATGTGATGATGTTTGTGTGAAAGTTTTATGTGACGAATGTTATGAGAAAGTTTCATGTGATGATATATATGTTATGAAAAAGCTACATGAGAATGCATGATAAAAATGAATATGATAAATGATGAGGTAATTGTGATTTAATACTTATGAGAATATAAATGTGACACAACACCGAGACGCGCTTCTCCTGGGTGACACCGGTTCGCCGAGCACCCTGTGGAGGAGACAAATCCGTGAGGGTATGTGTAGATGCAGCCTGCCAAAGCGGACAAATTGCGAGGCCCACGTGGCTAGCAAAGCGCTTTCAAAGAGGAAATGATCCTAGAAAGGAGATCCTTAATTTGCCCCCTAGCCCGCACTTTAAGTCGGGATTATGTTACGCTTATCATAGGATAAGTAAGAGCTAGTGACGACTAGTTAAGGTATGAGCTCATAACCTAGAGAAGTTTTAGGCGGCCCCATGAGATGAAAGTTAAAGTTAACAATGTCACATAAACTATACTTATGCCAATGTTATAATGTTTCCTAGTTATTCTATTGTTTGGTTTACCTTATGATGCATTCATATCATTAGTATATTTCGCTTAAGTTATAAAGACGCATTATAAAATATGATGGACCTTGGATAAAATACCTCTTTGGGAAACCCACTTAAAAGGAACTTATATGCATGCACACCTTTAGAAATAAACCCAAGGTTCCCGAGGATGTGACGATGACACCTAGGTAGGGATAACCCTACCGAGAATTCTTTTAGAAAGATTCTCATTCCCTCTCTTTTTCTTCCGTCATATCTTCAGATGGCGACGCTTGTACTCTTCATCGACACCCGGTATGGGAGTTGCACCATGACCCAAGACTCGGGTCATATCATTTTGAGGGTCGCCAGACCGCCGAGTATTCATGTTCATGGGACGACCCTTCGCATTCCCATCCCGAGCTACCGCTTCACCCCGATCGCTTCCTACCGTCCATAACGGGATTTTTGAGCGAGCGAGACCACGCTGACGAGCAGATCCTCCGCATGGAGCCCGAGACATCAGCAAGACGCGAGTACCCCGAGTATGTGCCAAGGCCCTCAAGATTTCTGAGACGGACCCATCCGAGGACCCGCCATCCCACATGTACAGTTGGAGCTCCAGCCCCACTCCTCCACCGATGAGGGCTGGGAGTGAGGAGACGGTGGTCCAGCCGAGGTTGGCTCGACGGCCATCTATGCGCCTCGCCATGTGGACATGCCCCGATGATGCACTCGACCACTCCCGCCGAGATTCGCCAAAGGATCGACTGACCCCACAAGACTGAACCCGCAGGAGTAGTCATAGGAGGGGTAGTAGCTAGTGCACACACACGCCACATAGTAGAGATCAAACCTTCTTTTGTATATGAGGTTGTCTCCTTTAGGTGCACATGGGTATGGGGGTAGTTTCTTTTGTATTTGCTTTTTATGATTTCCTTGTATTGCATTTCAGCTTGTATTTTGCTTCATGATGTATCAAATAGTCCCGCCTCTTTGGGTAGGCACGTTATATATATATATATCTATGATTCAGTTGATGTTTCCATGACATGATGTGTTTCTTATGCTTTGCTTATATGTTTCGCTATGTTGCCCCTTAAAGTTTCGCGCGTGGCTCTCACTTTGATTTTAAAAAAGAAAAATTTTACCCATATTTCCGCTAAGTATTTTCTAAGTAAAAGATGAGACCAAGAGGTAATATTCTAAAGATTAACCTAAGTACATACTAGTAGTCTTGGGTTAAGATTTAGGTGTTACATTATGGTATCGTGAGCAGTTCGATTCTCATGGAGCCAGAGGATTGGACTGACTATGCTTTATAAGCATAATACGATAGTTATGTCATGTATAGTGCTTGATAGAGATAAGTCAGAGGACTAGAGATGCATGACTTCTGTTGGTTGCAAGTGCCATGGTAACTAGCTCATTTTGCATGGATATTGAGCCTGATCAACTTAATGTTCATTGTTTCATGTGTATAGGGACCAATGGCACCGCGACGACGGCCTAGGACTACACCCGATGTTGAACAAGATGATACAACTATCGCCGCCGTCCGTCGCATGGCGCAAGCCATGGAACGGATGTTCGACCGAATGGATCAACAAGTTTAATGCTGCCCCTGCTCCCTCCTCCCCTCGCCGCAGATGGTGGAACAAGTCCGCTTCGGCGAGTTCCGCAAGGCGAACCCGCCAGTGTTCCGAGGGGTAATGGACCCCGACAAGGCTGATGAATGGATCAAAGACATGGAAAAGATCTACTCTGTCGTTACCTGCTCAGAGGAGCAGAAGGTCACATTTGCTGCTTTCATGTCAAGTCCGACGCCGAAGTTCGTGGAACGGCACGAGGCATCCGCTAGAAGCCTCTGGAACTCCCATTGATCGAGTCGTTTCAAGACTTACTTCTATGAGAAGTACTTTCCGAGTCCGTGAGGAACGCCAAGGACGTTGAGTTCATGCGCTTGACCTAAGGGGGCTCATCAGAGCCCAATACACTGCAAAGTTTGAGGAGCTAATCAAGTTCTCTCGAGTGTTCCAAGGGAACCCCGATGAAGTTTGGAAGTGCGTGAAGTATGAGGCCGGTCTGAAGGCAGAGATGAACTACGCCAGGCCCATATGGAGATCAGAGACTTCCCGACTCTGGTCAACAAGTGCCGAATACTTGAAGAAGGACAGAGAAAGATTCAAATCACAAGGGCGGAGCGAGCCAAGGGGCTCTGACCTCAAGCCCCGGTTCAAACCGCAGCATCTGCCGAGGAATCACTACAACCCCTACCACCCAACCGGCCCGACAACAACAACAACAACCGCCAAGAGCTCTCGCCACCAACAACCCAAACAACACCAAAGGCCGCCATTTCCACATCAAGGCCCGAGGAATTTCAATAATCAACCTCGTGGACCGGTGGACCTCAAACCACAATGGAGGACCAAGTGGAGCCAAGAACAAGGCACCACAAACCCCTGCCGCTACTCCCGAGCAACATCTCGCCGACGTCGCCACACAATGCGGGAAGAACCACGGAATCGCCCATGCTTAGCCTGGCCGAATGTGTGTTTCAAGTGTGGCAAGCCTGGCCACTATGCAAAGGACTGCACCGACAAGGGACATCGAACCAAAACCCCGACCACAATACCGAGGAAGGGTCTTTACCCTTAACGCTGAAGACGCCAAGAAGTCCAAAGATCTCATCAAGGTATGTGCGAAGTAAATGGTAAAGCCTTAATCGTACTATATGACTCGGTGCTACTCATTCTTTCATTTCACTTGCTAGTGTCGAGTCCTTAAATCTAAAAGTCTCTAAACTTCCCTTCGATCTTATTGTTTCTACTCCTACAAATCGCCCTGTTAATATTTACCGTTGTTGTTTAAACTGTCATCTTGTTGTAGAAAATAGGTCTTTTATCATAGATTTAATTTGTTTACCCTTGAAAGACATAGGCATTATCTTAGGCATGAACTGGCTTCACCCCAATCGTGTGATGTTAGATTGTGGAACCCAAACCGTAGTGTTTCCTTCTCCTCCCGAAAACATCACTCAACCCATTAGGCTGTACCTAAATTCCGTAGAGGTCTTCTGTAGTGGGAAGAAAACTAAGGGATATGTTCTCCAAGTCGCCTGTGGTGTAGCCTTGGAGCAGAACCTAGGTGAGATACCTGTGGTGAGAGACTATCCCGAGGTGTTTCCAGATGAAATACCCGAGTTCCCTCCCGAAAGAGAAGTGGAGTTCTCCATAGAGTTGGTTCCTGGGACAGGACCAATCTCTATAGCCCCGTATAGGATGTCACCCTGAGTTAGCAAGAGTTGAAAACCCGCTAGAGGAGTTGTTAGAAAAGAGTTTTATAAGGCCGAGTGCTTCACCTTGGGGCGCCCGGTCTTATTTGTGAAGAAAAAGGACGGAAGCATGAGGATGTGTGTAGACTATAGGCGCTTGAACCAAGTAACCATAAAGAATAAATACCCATTGCCTAGGATTGATGATCTTATGGACCAATTGAAAGGAGCAAGAGTGTTTTCTAAGATTGATTTAAGGTCCTGTTACCATCGATTAGGGTGAGAGATTCGGATATTCCTAAACCGCCTTTTCGAACTCGGTATGGACACTTTGAGTTCAATGTAATGCCGTTTGGTTTGACGAATGCTCCCGCAGTTTTTATGGATTACATGAATAGGATCTTTAGACCCTATTTAGATCAATTCGTGGTTGTGTTCATAGATGATATTCTCATCTATTCGAAAACCCACGAGGAGCATGAGCGTCATTTAAGGTTGGTTTTAGAGGTATTAAAGGAGAAGAAGTTATACGCTAAGTTGTCTAAGTGTGAATTTTGGTTAGAGGAGGTAAAATTCTTAGGACATGTTGTGTCAAAAGGTGGCATAGTGCACGACCCAAGTAAGATAGAGGTCGTGATGAATTGGGATAGACCAACCTCTCAGAATCGAGATTAGAAGCTTGTTGGGTTTAGCTGGATATTATCGTAGGTTCATTAAAGGATTTTCCCAGTTAGCCCTACCCTTAACCAAGCTCACTAGGAAGAATGCCCCATTTGAGTGGAGCCCCGAGTGTGAAAAGAGTTTCCTAGAGCTTAAGGAAAAGCTCACCTCAACCCCAGTTTTAGTTTTACTTGACCCCAATGTACCCTTTGAGGTATATTGCGATGCTTCTGGCAAGGGTTTAGGTTGTGTGTTGATGCAAAACAGGCAAGTGGTAGCCTATGCGTCCAGACAACTCAAGCCTCATGAGGTAACCTACCCCACCCATGACCTAGAACTAGCAGCCATCGTGTTCGCTCTAAAGATGTGGAGACACCATTTGTATGGTGTGAGGTTTGAAGTTTTCTCCGATCATAAGAGTCTCAAGCATCTCTTTGATCAAAAGGAGTTGAATATGAGGCAAAGGAGATGGATGGAATTCCTCAAGGACTACGATTTTGGTTTAAGTTACCACCTAAGCAAGGCTAATGTAGTAGCCGACGCCTTGAGCCGAAACTCGTTACGTGCATCAAGTATGATGGTTAATGAAGTTGGGTTAATAGAGCAATTTAGGGATATGAATCTTGGAATGTCTATAACGGAGAATGGCATCGTGATGAGTCATCTCACGGTGACCAAAGTGGGTTTAAGCAAAGGATTATGCTTGCCCAAAGAGAAAATGAGGACTTTATGGAGACAATCGAGGCAGTTAAGGCTGGAAAGTTGAAAGATTTTGAACGAGGCCCCGACCAAGTTATGGAGGTTCGAGGGGCGAATCTGTGTGCCACAAGATGGTGACCTCCGAGAGAAGATCTTGGAGGAGGCTCACAAGAGCCATTTACCATCCATCCCGGTACTACCAAGATGTATCAGGACTTGAAGAGGATGTTTTGGTGGCCCGGATTAAAGGAGGATGTGGTCGCCTGGGTGAGTAAGTGTTTGGTCTGCCAAAAGGTCAAGATCGAACACCAAAACCTTCTCGCATGTTGCAACCCCGCCGATCCCCGAGTGGAAGTGGGAAGGTATATCAATGGACTTCGTGACAGATTGCCAAAGACCCAAGCCGCCACGATGCCGTATGGGTAATCGTGGATCGACCGACTAAGTCGGCTCACTTTCTACCTATTCGAGTCAATGCACTCGCTGGATAAGTTGGCCCACTTTACATCCAAGAAATAGTAAGGTTGCATGGAGTACCATCGACGATAATCTCGGATCGAGATCCGCGGTTTACATCACGCTTTTGGGGAGCCTTTCAAAGGCGTTTGGTTCCAAGTTGTGCCTAAGCACCGCTACCACCCACAAACGGATGGTCATCCGAGAGGACAATCCAAACCCTAGAAGATATGCCGAGAGCTTGTGTCTTAGACCAAAAAGGAAGTTGGGATAAGTACATGCCTTTGATCGAAGTTTGCATGATAACAACGCTTATCACGCAAGCATCGATATGGCACCGCATTTGAGGCATTATACGGAAGGAAGTGCCAATCACCCTTGTGTTGGTACGAGCCCGAGAGCAAAGTGTCTTAGGACCCGAGGTAGTGAGGGAAACGACGGAACAAATCAAGAAGATCAAGGATAGAATCTTAACCGCCAAAGTCGATGCAAAAGCTACGCGGACAAAGGCGCAAGCCCTTGGAGTTCCAAGAGGGAGAACATGTATTTCTAAGAATCACCCCACTACAGAATAGGGAGAGCCATGAAAGTTAAAAAGTTGAGTCCCCGATTTCTCGGTCCTTTGAAATTCTTCAAAGAGTCGGATCCGTAGCTTACAAAATAGCCTTACCACCCAACTGGCCAAACCTTCATGATGTCTTTCACGCCTCCCGCCACGTAAATATGAGTCCGACTCCTAGCCATGTCCTAGAACCAGAGCATGTACAGTTAAGGGAGGACCTCACTTTCAATGTACCGCCTACGGGAATAGTGGATCACGGAGTCAAGCAGTTAAGGAGCAAGTCTGTTCCTTTGGTAAAAGTGGCGTGGGGACAAGGCAAGTCGGAAGAATACACGTGGGAGCTAGAGTCAGAGATGAAGTCCAAATATCCAGAGCTTTTCTAAGGTACGAATTTCGAGGGCGAAATTCTTTAAGGAGGGAGTAATGTAATGCGCCCGATTTTCTCGTTAGAGTGAAAATGACCAAAATGCCCCTGAGGTCATTTTCACTGGACCGAGGAAAGCCGGCAAGGCAAGACTCGAAGGGCAAACTCAATGTTGGAAGGGGATTAGAAAACTTATGTACCTTCCCGGATCGAAAATCTCGTTGAAGTTTTCAGTCAAAATGACCAAAACCCCCTGTGGTGTTTTACCCGCTTGCAAGTGCCTGATGAACCCGAAACTTCTCCAGATGGTTTTAAAAGGCGCTTTTATGTATTCTATGACCTCGCTTTAATTTTTTGAAGTCCCGGCAAAATTAGTGCAAAATTACCGCTTTTGCCCCTAGTTTCAGATTTTTACGCTTTAATCACACGATTAAGCAAACCTAAGCAATATTAGGCTCTAATCGAAGGTTAATTAATTTTCTTAATTAATCTAGAGTCAAAATAATTTATTAAAGTTGATTAGAACCAAAAAGTACTTAATTACAACCTAAAATCATATTTTAATTTTATGACACCTAGTCATAGAATCTTGAATAGTGTTTTCTCTTTCCAATTCCTTAAATCATGGAATTGTGTTACACATTGTTTATTCATAAATGAGTTTTAAATTCTTTAATGATGTATGAGCACTCCTAAACTTGTCATAAACTCCTAAATCACATTCTTAGTTACCTAAACTTAAGCTTAATCATTCCTAACCTTGTACCTAAGCTAATACACATCTAAACCTACCATTAACACACAATTAAATGGTCAAATCATCCTCCCATTCTGCTGCCCCAAGCTGGCGAAGCCTCACTCCCTCCATTATGCATCACATGTTCAATTTTTCAACACACCAAGGCCATACCTCAAGTCACATACACTATACCTTGTCATAACTTTCAATCAAGCTTGAATTTCCACATGAATAAATAATTAAAACAACCCATTTTCCCCATTTATTTGTGGCTGGAAAAGTTCCAGCCATGTTAAGGTTCTAGAAGCCTAATTTCATAAAAATGTGATAGGAAATTAACTCACATCAAGCCATACTTTGTAGCATAGCTTCCATACTTCAAACCATGCTTGAATGACCTTGTGTAAGAGATATTTTTCTCTCCCTTTGCTCCTTCAAAGCTACGGCCAGCACCCTCCCAATGTGAGCTCCATGGTTTTGTTTTTCTATAAATAGGATACTTGTGTTAGCTTTGTTGCACCTTGAAGCATTTGCAAAGTTTAGAGTTTTAGAGTTGTCTTACTAAGCTTTTTCCTTCTCTCAAAGTTCTAAGAGCTCTTTCTCTTCATCTTCATCCTCTTCATTCTTCCATCACATAATCACCTCATAACCTTAATCCATCACCTCATAACCTTAAACCACTCTCAAAGCTTTCAAACACTCAACCTCAAACACAACTTCACTCAAAACACATCTCCTTTCCTTTTCCTTTCCTTGGCCGAAATCATCACCACCATCCTAGGAGGTGTTGCTCATCTCATTTCCATCTTCAAGATCAAGCTTTTATCTTCATCAAAAGGTAGGGATATGTTTTCAAACTTTATTTTGTTCAAGAAAGTGTTTTTCTCTAGTTTTCTCTTGGATTCTTTTTGAACTTTCCTTTGTCTTTCCTTTCCTTTTCATTTTCGGCCATGAGGCCTTGATTTGAGCATGATAGCTTGATGATGAGAGTTTCTAGATGATGACATAGTGTTCATCTCAAAGAAACCTCTAAAGCTTGAGTTTTCCTTTTCTTACAACTTCATCTATATGTTATCTAGCTCACATGGTTTTCCAACTTAAGAAAATTAATCTAAGGATTTCTAAAAGCCCAAGCCTACCCTTGTCAACCTTAAAGTTGGTGGCACGTTCTAGAGATTTGTCTCTAGATAGGGTTTTGGGTACTTAATAAAGAACTTGATGTAGCTTCACTTTCTTTCTCTTTTATATGATTTTCGATTCTTGTGTTGTGATCTTTGAGATGTTGTATGGGGTTATTATCTTGTTAAAGTCTTAAATGAGCTCTAGTTAAACATAAAAATGAAACTTGCATCATGTTTACTTTAAGCTTTGCATATCATGTTTATTTCCTTGCTATCACTAAATCCCAAGATAATGAATAAACTTGCATTATCATGTTTATGTTTCAAGCTTTGCATTATCATATTTATATTTCAAGTCCTCACCTAAATATCAAAGATAATAATATATTGCACCACATATTTATTTTATGCTCTCACTTTACTTTCTAGCGATAACTAAAATAAGTGCATGAGCATGTTTATTTTTATGTCATCACTTTAATGATTCTAGAGCTCAAAGACTTGCCCAAGGATATCTCAAACAAAGGTCTAAAACATTTATCTCCTATGGCTCATATTTCGGCCCTATGAGGCCTTAATGTCCTCAAGTATTGAAAACTATGTTTTATAATTTTTCTAAACTTATATGAGTATAAGGAATGTGTAGAACTAAGTATTATGAATTTAGGACCTCTTGAGATGAAAATAACATAGCCACTGCCCTATTAAGTATTTCCATGAGTTTAGATGATAAAAGTGTTCATAAAAGAGTTTTGAAGGTTTTTATAAGGTTCCAAGAGAAACTAGTATTTTATGTGCTTTAGAAACTATGATTCAATGCCTTTCAATGGAGTTTCTGTTTCGGTTCTACCTTGCTATGTTTGGCCACTGCATGAGCTGTGTTAATGATGTTAATATGCTTATGTTTGGGTAATAATTATGTTAAGACTCATATGTGAAAGATAGGATAAGTTAGGAACTAGAAAAGAATTAATTTGAGAGTTCTAGATCCCTTAAAGATTTATTTTTCTGGATTCTGTCCAGCAAGGTTTAGATTCAATAATCATGGTTTTAAATTAGTTTATATGTGTAGGAATGACTCATAATTGGTTTAGGACTTAATCTTGAAACCTTAGGAGCAAACCGAACCTAGAAAGGGTCATTATTGTGACTTCTAGGTACCCGTAGTTAGTGTTTTGATTTCTGCACTCTTGAGGTTTAGAGATGTTCTTGACCATAGGGTAAGGTGAGAAATACTTAGTTATAACCTTGTAGTTTCCCAAGAGACTAGGTGTTGATGATCAATAACTTAGAATGTGAGATAAAGATCTAGACCGTAATTTCTAGAACTCCGTAATCACATAAACATAAAGCTGTCCAAATTCGCTTAGTGCTATTTGGATTAGTTCTTGAGCATAAAACTTGTATAAATCATTAATTGTCAAACTATAGGTGTATAAAGAAGTTAAGGATAATTAATTTGCAAGTTTAAGACTCATAAGAATCGAAGTTTAAAACACTATGAGTTATAACATAACATGTCTATGAGCTTATGGGGATGATTGTTAAATATGACTATGTGATGATGTTTGTGTGAAAGTTTTATGTGACGAATGTTATGAGAAAGTTTCATGTGATGATATATATGTTATGAAAAAGCTACATGAGAATGCATGATAAAAATGAATATGATAAATGATGAGGTAATTGTGATTTAATACTTATGAGAATATAAATGTGACACAACACTGAGACGCGCTTCTCCTGGGTGACACCGGTTCGGCCGAGCACCCCCAGGGGGAGACAAATCCGTGAGGGTATGTGTAGATGCAGCCTGCCAAAGCGGACAAATTGCGAGGCCCACGTGGCTAGCAAAGCGTGTCAAAGAGGAAATGATCCTAGAAAGGAGATCCTTAATTTGCCCCCTAGCCCGTACTTTAAGTCGGGATTATGTTACGCTTATCATAGGATAAGTAAGAGCTAGTGACGACTAGTTAAGGTATGAGCTCATAACCTAGAGAAGTTTTAGGGCGGCCCCATGAGATGAAAGTTAAAGTTAACAATGTCACATAAACTATACTTATGCCAATGTTATAATGTTTCCTAGTTATTCTATTGTTTGGTTTACCTTATGATGCATTCATATCATTAGTATATTTCTGCTTAAGTTATAAAGACGCATTATAAAATATGATGGACCTTGGATAAAATACCTCTTTGGGAAACCCACTTAAAAGGAACTTATATGCATGCACACCTTTTAGAAATAAACCCAAGGTTCCTGAGGATGTGACGATGACACCTAGGTAGGGATAACCCTACTGAGAATTCTTTTAGAAAGATTCTCATTCCCTCTCTCTTTTCTTCCGTCATATCTTCAGATGGCGACGTTTGTACTCTTCATCGACACCCCGGTATGGGAGCTGCACCATGACCCGGCACTCGGGTCATATCATTTTGAGGGTCGCTGCACTGTCAGAGTATTCATGTTCATGGGACGACCCTTCGCGTACCCCGTCCCGAGCTACCGCTTCACCCCGACTGCTTCTTACCGTCATAACGGGATTTTTGAGCGAGCGAGACCACGCGACGAGCAGATCCTCCGCATGGAGCCCGAGACATCAGCAGTACGCGAGTACCCCGAGTATGTGCCGCGTCCCCAGTACACGGAGACGGACCCATCCGAGGACCCGCCATCCCACATGTACAGTTGGAGCTCCAATCCCACTCCTCCACCGATGAGGGCTGGGAGTGAGGAGACGGTGGTCCAGCCGAGGTTGGCTCGACGGCCATCTATGCGCCCTCGCCGCGGTGGACATGCCCCGATGATGCACTCGACCACTCCCGCCGAGATTCGCCAGTGGATCGACTCGACCCCACATGATTTCGAACCCGGCAGAGTAGTCATAGGAGGGGTAGTAGCTAGTGCACACACACGCCACATAGTAGAGATCAAACCTTCTTTTGTATATGAGGTTGTCTCCTTTAGGTGCACACGGGTATGGGGGTAGTTTCTTTTGTATTTGCTTTTATGATTTCCTTGTATTGCATTTCAGTTGTATTTTGCTTCATGATGTATCAAATAGTCACGCCTCTTTGGGTAGGCACGTTATATATATATATATCTATGATTCAGTTGATGTTTCCATGACATGATGTGTTTCTTATGCTTTGCTTATATGTTTCGCTATGTTGCCCCTTAAAGTTTAGTAGCGTGGCTCTCACTTTGATTTTAAAAAAGAAAAATTTTACCCATATTTCCGCTAAGTATTTTCTAAGTAAAAGATGAGACCAAGAGGTAATATTCTAAAGATTAACCTAAGTACATACTAGTAGTCTTGGGTTAAGATTTAGGTGTTACATTATGGTATCGAGCAGATTCGATTCTCATGGAGCACGAGGATTGGACTGACTATGCTTTATAAGCATAATACGATAGTTATGTCATGTATAGTGCTTGATAGAGATAAGTCAGAGGACTAGAGATGCATGACTTGTTGGTTGCAAGTGCCATGGTAACTAGCTCATTTTGCATGGATATTGAGCCTGATCAACTTAATGTTCATTGTTTCATGTGTATAGGGACCAATGGCACCGCGACGACGGCCTAGGACTACACCCGATGTTGAACAAGATGATACAGCCGCCGCTGTCCATCGCATGGCGCAAGCCATGGAACGGATGTTCGACCGAATGGATCAACAAGCGAATGCTGCTCCTGTTCCCCCTCCTCCCCTTGCTGCAGAGATGGTGGAACAAGTCCGCTTCGGCGAGTTCCGCAAGGCGAACCCGCCAGTGTTCCGAGGGGTAATGGACCCGACAAAGGCGATGAATGGATCAAAGACATGGAAAAGATCTACTGTCGTTAGCTCGCTCAGAGGAGCGTAAGGTCACATTCTTCGCTTTCATCTTTGAAGTCCGACGCCGAGTTACGGTGGAGCAATACGAGGCATCTGCTAGAAGCCTCTGGAACTCCCATTGACTGGGAGCTGTTCAAGACTTACTTCTATGAGAAGTACTTTCCGGAGTCCGTGAGGAACGCGAAGGACGTTGAGTTCATGTAGTTGACCCAAGGGGGGTCTACTGTAGCCCAATACACTGCAAAGTTTGAGGAGCTAATCAAGTTCTCTTGAGTGTTCCAAGGGAACCCCGATGAAGTTTGGAAGTGCGTGAAGTATGAGGCCGGTCAAGGCGTAGATGAACTACGCTGTGGGCCCATATGGAGATCGAGACTTCCGACTGGGTCAACAAGTGCCGAATACTTGAAGAAGGACAGAGAAAGATTCAAATCACAAGGGCGGAGCGAGCCAAGGGGCTCGGACCTCAAGCCCGGTTCAAACCGCAGCATCCGCCGAGGAATCACTACAACCCCTACCACCCAACCGGCCCGACAACAACAACAACAACCGCCAAGAGCTCCTGCTCACCAACAACCCAAACAACACCAAAGGCCGCCATTTCCACATCAAGGCCCGAGGAATTTCAATAATCAACCCCGTGGACCGGGTGGACCTTAAACCACAATGGAGGACCAAGTGGAGCCAAGAACAAGGCACCACAAACCCCTCGGCCGCTACTCCCCCGGAGCAACATCTGGCCGACGTCGCCCCACAATGCGGGAAGAACCACGGGAATCGCCCATGCTTAGCCGGTCAGAATGTGTGTTTCAAGTGTGGCAAGCCTGGCCACTATGCAAAGGACTGCACCGGACAAGGGACATCGAACCAAAACCCCCGACCACAATACCGAGGAAGGGTCTTTACCCTTAACGCGGAAGACGCCAAGAAGTCCAAAGATCTCATCGAAGGTATGTGCGAAGTAAATGGTAAAGCCTTAACTGTACTATATGACTCTGGTGCTACTCATTCTTTCATTTCACTTGCTAGTGTCGAGTCCTTAAATCTAAAAGTCTCTAAACTTCCCTTCGATCTTATTGTTTCTACTCCTACAAATCGCCTACATTAATATTTGCCGTTGTTGTTTAAACTGTCATCTTGTTGTAGAAAATAGGTCTTTTATCATAGATTTAATTTGTTTACCCTTGAAAGACATAGGCATTATCTTAGGCATGAACGGCTTCACCCCAATCGTGTGATGTTAGATTGTGGAACCCAAACCGTAGTTTTCCCTTCTCCTCCCGAAAACATCACTCAACCCATTAGGCTGTACCTAAATTCCGTGAGAGGTCTTACAGAGGGAAGAAAACTAAGGGATATGTTCTCCCAGTCACTGTGATGTAGACTTGGAGCAGAACCTAGGTGAGATACCTGTGGTGAGAGTATCCCGAGGTGTTTCCAGATGAAATACCCGAGTTCCCTCCCGAAAGAGAAGTGGAGTTCTCCATAGAGTTGGTTCCTGGGACAGGACCAATCTCTATAGCCCCGTATAGGATGTCACCCTCGGAGTTAGCGAGTTGAAAACCCGCTTAGAGGAGCTGTTAGGAAAGAGTTTTATAAGGCCGAGTGCTTCACCTTGGGGCGCTCCGGTCTTATTTGTGAAGAAAAAGGACGGAAGCATGAGGATGTGTGTAGACTATAGGCAGTTGAACCAAGTAACCATAAAGAATAAATACCCATTGCCTAGGATTGATGATCTTATGGACCAATTGAAAGGAGCGATGAGTGTTTTCTAAGATTGATTTAAGGTCAGGTTACCATCGATTAGGGTGAGAGATTCGGATATTCCTAAATCCGCCTTTCGAACTCGGTATGGACACTTTGAGTTCAATGTAATGCCGTTTGGTTTGACGAATGCTCCGCAGTTTTTATGGATTACATGAATAGGATCTTTAGACCCTATTTAGATCAATTCGTGGTTGTGTTCATAGATGATATTCTCATCTATTCGAAAACCCACGAGGAGCATGAGCGTCATTTAAGGTTGGTTTTAGAGGTATTAAAGGAGAAGAAGTTATACGCTAAGTTGTCTAAGTGTGAATTTTGGTTAGAGGAGGTAAAATTCTTAGGACATGTTGTGTCAAAAGGTGGCATAGTGTCGACCCAAGTAAGATAGAGGTGTGATGAATTGGGATAGACCAACCTCAGAATCGAGATTAGAAGCTTTTTGGGTTTAGCCGATATTATCGTAGGTTCATTAAAGGATTTTCCCAGTTAGCCCTACCCTTAACCAAGCTCACTAGGAAGAATGCCCCGTTTGAGTGGAGCCCGAGTGTGAAAAGAGTTTCCTAGAGCTTAAGGAAAAGCTCACCTCAACCCCAGCTTTTAGTTTTACGACCCCAATGTACCCTTTGAGGTATATTGCGATGCTTCCGCAAGGGTTTAGGTTGTGTGTTGATGCAAAGCAGGCAAGTGGTAGCCTATGCGTCCAGGACAACTCAAGCCTCATGAGGTAACCTACCCCACCCATGACCTAGAACTACTTTGACCATCGTGTTCGCTCTGAAGATGTGGAGACACCATTTGTATGGTGTGAGGTTTGAAGTTTTCTCCGATCATAAGAGTCTCAAGCATCTCTTTGATCAAAAGGAGTTGAATATGAGGCAAAGGAGATGGATGGAATTCCTCAAGGACTACGATTTTGGTTTAAGTTACCACCAAGCAAGGCTAATGTAGTAGCCGACGCTTTGAGCCGAAACTTCGTTACGTCCTCACAAGTATGATGGTTAATGAAGTTGGGTTAATAGAGCAATTTAGGGATATGAATCTTGGAATGTCTATAACGGAGAATGGCATCGTGGTGAGTCATCTCACGGTGACCAGTGGGTTTAAGCAAAGGATTATGCTTGCCCAAAGAGAAAATGAGGACTTTATGGAGACAATCGAGGCAGTTAAGGCTGGGAACATGAGTTAGAGATGTTCTTGAACATAGTTTGAGGTGAGAAATACTTAGTTATAACCTCATAGGTACCCAAGAGATTAGGTTTGATTATTAATAACTTAGAACGTGAGTTAAGGACCTTAAGGGTCAATGCATAAGACATTAAAAAAGTCTTGAGTTTTATGATGCTTAATTTATGTAAATATGATATATGATGCATGAGCTTTGTCTATGATCAGTTTGATATGTGCTATGAAGAAGTTTTATATGATGATATGCTATACCTCATAAGATATGTTTGTATGACCTATATGTTTTCATGGCATAAGCAAATTTGAGGAAATTCGGTCTACAGCCGTCATGCTACCGAATTTCCATCAAATTTGAGGAACTTAGAAAAAGATCTTTTTGAAAATCATGAGAACTTAAATGTGATACAACACTGAGACGCCTTCTTGGGTGACACCGGTTTAGCCGAGCACCCCCAAGAAAACAAATCTGTGAGGGTATTGACATAGAGCTTGCCAAAGCGGACAATACTACTATGCACTGGTTGCTAGTAGAGCGTTTCAAAGAGGAAATGACCCTAAGAGGTGATCGTTAATTTGCCCCCTAGCCCGTGCTTTAAGTCGGGACTATGTATGTTACGCTTATCATAGGATAAGTAAAAGCTAGTGATGACTAGTTAAAGTATGAGCTCATAACCTAGAGATGTTTTAGGGTGGCCCCATGAGATAAAAAGTTAAAGTTTAAAATGTCACATATCCTATGAAAAACCAAGAAAAAGTTATTATGAGATTTACACCTGTCACCTTATGCCACTATTATAATGATCCTTAGTTATTCTATTGATTGGTTTACCTTTATGATGCATTCATTAGTGTATTCCCTGCTTAGTCATAAGACGCATTGTAAAATATGACGGACCTTGGATAATTAACACTTTAGAAAACTAACTTAAAAGAAGTTTACCTGCATACGCACCTTTTTAGAAATAAAACCCAAGGTTCCTAAGGATGTGATGATGTCACTTAGTTAGGGATTGCCCTACTGAGAATTCTTTTAGAAGATTCTCATTCCCTCTCTCTTTTTTTCCGTCACATCTTCAGATGGCGACTTTCGTACTCTTCATCGATACCCCGACGTGGGAGCTGCACCATGACCCGGCACTCGGGTCATATCATTTTGAGGGTTGCTGCACTGTCAGAGTATTTATGTTTATAGAATGACCCTTCGCACACCCAGTATGGAGCTACCGCTTCACCCCGACTGCCCCCTACCATCATAACACGATTTTTGAGCGAGCCAGACCACGTGACGAGTAGATCCTCCGCATGCAGCCCGAGGCGTCAGCCGTACGTGACTACCCAGAGTAATGCACTGACTCAAGATCTCGCAGAGACGGGTCCATCAGAGGACCCGCCCTCGCACATGTATAGTTGGAGCTCTAGCCCCACTCCCCCACCGATGAGAGCTGGGAGTGAGGAGACGGTGGTTCAGCCGAGGTTGGCTCGTAGGCCATCCATGCGCCCTCGCCGCGGTGGACACGCTTCGATGATCTGCACGACCACTCCCACCGAGATCCGCTAGTGGATCGATTCCACCCCTCAGTACTCGGACCAGCAGGAGTAGGTGCATAGGATGAGTAGTAGCTAGTGCACACACACCACATAGTTGAGGACAAACCTTCTTTTGTATATGAGGTTGTCTACTCTAGGTGCACACGGGTATGGGTGTTGCTTTCATGGTTTCCTTGTACTTGCTTCTATGATTTCCTTGTATTTGCTTTTCAGTTGTATTTTGTTCTTCTATGTACCAAGTAGTCTTGCCTTTTGGTAGGCACATTATCTATATATATAATCAGTTGATGTATCCATGTTATTTATGTGTTTCATTATGATTTGCTCATATGACTTGTATGAATTCCCGTTCAAAGAATCATGCGTGGCTCTCACTTTGGTTTTAATTCCAAAAAGAAAAATTTTACTCATATTTCCGCTAAGTATTTTCAAGTAAAGAATGAGACCAAGAGGTAATATTCTAAGGATTAACCTAAATACATACTAGTAGTATTAGGTTAAGATTTAGGGTGTTATAATATTTGTTGATGAATTAAGCATATATAGAGATTCAGTGATGACGAGGCTTACGTGGGGATGGGATTTCTCATGTACCGTTCACGTTCCTAAGTCGGGTCATGACAGCTCAAAAACCTTACAAGATTAATTTCTTGCTCCTAGTGGATCTTAAACATGAGTGAGCTTTAGAGTCCATCCTCACCATGGTTCCAAGAATCTTATCTCTTGGACTCACCATCAAGCTCAAAATAAAGAACAAAGAGAAGAAAATAACCAACAACATTTCATTTCTATGTTCCTCCTTAAAACCGAAAATAAAGGAAAATAAAAGATGGAAACTGAAAAAGACTATGGACCAAGGAAATCAAAACTTTAGGCTTTAGAGATCTTAAAGTTGGTGATGTCAAGCCACCATCAAAGATACTCATCATCAAGCTATGATTTTTACTCATCCAAGAAACTAACAAGCATTTAACCTTTATATTTCCTTGAGACCCAAAAACCGAACCCTAAGCTCTAGAGGTCCAAGACATGGTGGTTTCACAACCACTATTCAAGATCCATCATCATCAAGCCATGGTTCTAAACTCATACCAACAACAAAACAGAAATCTAAGAGGAAAAGGGAGGTAAAACCAAAATGAAATGAAACTAAGGAACCAAGCCTTTGGCTTTAGAGGCCTCAAACATGGTGATGTCAAGATCACCACCAAGATCTCTCATCATGAAGCCATGGTTCCTTCACTTTGTTTACAACCAAGAACCGAAAACATAGAAAAAGGAGGACCAAAAACCAAAAATATACATTAAGAAAAGGAGATCCAAACTGAAACATAAAAAAAGGAAAAACCAAGAGAACTTGTTCATCCATCCAACAATAAATCCGAAAATAAAGCAAAGAAAGTAAAGGAACTCAAAACAAAACCCTACCAAAGATGTTATCTTGATGGAAAGAAGAAAACTTGGTCTTGTGAGCTAGAATGAGAAGACAAAAATCTTCTCTTGAAACCCTTAAGGATTCGGCCAAGACAAGGTGGAGGGGGTGGGGAGTTTTGCTTGAGATTTTGTCTCTTGGAATGAAAAGGTTGTGTATCTTGGAGTTGGTTTAGGGTGGTGGTGTGGTGGTTCAAGGTTGTTTGTGGTGGTGGTGGAAGAAGTTTCTTGAAGTTGGAGGAGCAGAAAAAAAGCTTGGAATTGAAAAAATTCTAAGACAACTTTTTTGACAAAAAATTTTGCCAAAAAAAATGAGTGCTCAAGAATGGCATTTTAGAATTGAAAAATGAATAAATATGGTGGCTTTTTGGGGGGAAAAGAAAATTTAATTCAAGTGAGTTATGAGGTGTATTAGAGGTAAGTTTGGTTAAGCACAAGTTTAAGAGTTGGTAGCCAAGTGTTTGAGTTAGTGATCAAGTGTTTAGCAATGCAAGACATGATTATAGTGTTGTCATTCTTACTTAGTTTGAATTAACCTTGTTTAGTTTGAAATTCAAAATCCAACAAAGTTCCTAATTTTAAGGAACATGAGAGAGAAAACACTATTTGAGCATGACATGACATGATGTCTTGGATGCTTTATGACTAAGAATGAAATTTGAAATTTCTTAAGTACTTTTAGGCCCTAATTAACCTTAATTATTTTGATTGAAGATTAATAATTAAAATTAAATTACCTTTAATTAGAGTATAATATTGCTTAGGTTTCCCTAATCGTTTAATTAAGCTAGTTATGCACTAATTTAGGGGTAAAAAGGTCATTTCACATCAAAACTCTCTGGGACCCCCCGAACTCATCCAAACATCATACATTACATAAAAACAACATTTCAAATTCCCAAGAAATCTTTCTAGGCTTAGTCGGCACTAAATCTCGTGTAAAAATGCCACAGGGGTATTTTCGTCTTTTTGTGCCGAAAGTTCAAAGAGTGAGATTTTCACTCCCTATCATGACCCGACTTGGGAACGTGACTGGCACGTGAGGAATCCCATCCCCACGTAAGCCTCGTGACCTTTGAGTCTCTCTATATGCATATAATAAATTCCATTTATAAAATATTGTTTCATCTCTACCAATTAATTAGCTCATTTGCAATCATGCTCTTCATCAATAACATATTATATTTAAAGCTCTAAATATATTTTGGTATCACAAAATGAATGAGTTGCTCTCTATACAATAAATCCATGAACCATAATCATGTGAATTTCAAAAATAATAATAATGATGAATCAATGCAAATATCTCTATGGTCCGAGACCCTGCCCGCAATATACACTGGAGCACTCTATCACTATACAAAATACAAAAAGTACTTCATTTCGAGTGAAGCTCACCAACTGAACAACTCTACTGCTAGGGAGGAGGTGGCTGAGAGGAACCCGCAACAGCTAACGTATCTGTAGTGGAAAAGGGAGAGGGGTGAGTTTCATCTAAAACTCAGTGAGTAGGTCCTCACCCATAACCCCCTCATAGGACAACAACAAGGATACATATATAAGTATATATAAAAAACATCCAGTTGATTGATACATTAACTCTGATCATCATTGAATATATAACATCATAAAGGAAAATAAAATTACAAATTCTCTGGTAACGCATAAATAACAGAAATCTAGTAGAGAAACAAGAAACTTTTGGTTATGCCTCGTATAACAAAATATAATTTCTCAGGTTATGCATATCAACCATGACATAACAATTTCTCTAATCTCTAGGATCCCTCTGGGATCCAAATTGGACACCTAACTAGGTTCCATTCTTTACTTTGTGAGATTGTCCTTTTGGACAACTTGGTACCAAGGTTAACGATCGGCTTCAGTCGTTAAGTCACTGTTTGTTTCTCTATAGTTATCACCTAGTCTCTAATTTATAAAATGTGTTATTTTCTCTAAATCTCTACTCTGGGCTTTTTTTAGTAATTAAACTCCATAATACATAATTACATTTATTTTAGAATCATTGGAGAAAATTTAGAAAGTCTCTAAATCAAGTCACAATCATATTCTAGCTCTTTGATAAAATCATTTTTATCAATAATGGTCCCATGAGTTTATATTAAAATAAATGTTTCATGCTCATGTTGAAAATAATCTCTTCCAATAATTTTGATAACCAATTATAAACTCAAATCTCTTAAGTTATTATCTAAAATCAAGAAAAGCATGTTATGATTTAAAGAAATTAACTTTAATGACCAATATAAGATCCATAGGGTTTGAACCCACTCACCTGGAAGGGAGAGAAGGATGACGTCAACTCTAATTGAGCTCCGGGGAGCAGGGGGAGGCACCACATCGACTAAAATAACCAATAAACTCAGTATTAAAATTTATCAACACTTAAATAACTCTAATCTTGTCCTAACAATATTGGGGGAGCACCCCCACTTGACAAAAAGAGAGAAATAAAAATGCCCATTTCAAGAATGTGCAAGAATGGGAAAAATGGAGATAAGATCTTATAACATATACTTACCTTGATGATTTATGGGAACTAGGTTGGAATGGGGTTGAAGAAAAATGAGAGAAAAAGGAGAGGGGAGGGTTCTGGTTCAAAGGAAATGGAAGGAAAATGAGAAGGAAAGGTTTTAACCCCTCCATTTGCATTTTTAGGATGGGGTACTGTGCACTTAAGGCCTCAGCTATGACAAACTTAGGCCTCAGCTGTGGCAAACTTAACACAGCTGGGAAATTACATTCCCAGCCATGGAAAGCCATTCCTAGTTGTGGAAACTCATCCTCAGCTATGGGAAACTCAAGCTCAGCTGTGGAAACTCATTCCCAGCTGTGACAACTCATTCTCAATTGTGGGAACTCATTCCCAACTGTGAGAACTCATTCTCAATTGTGGGAACTCATTCTCAACTGTGACAACTCATCCTCAGCTGTGGGAACTCATTCCCAGCTATGAGGACTGTAACGCCCTGATTTTCTACTAGAGTGAAAATGACCAAATTGCCCCTAAGGTCATTTTCAGCCTGGAATTCGAGGAAAGCCGATCCGACAGTACTTGAAGGGTAAACTCAATGTTGGAAGGGGATTAGATGGCTTGTGTACCTTTCCGGGATCGAAAATCTCATTTTTCGAGTTTTCAGGTCAAAATGACCAAAATACCCCTGTGGTGTTTTACCCGTTTGCAAGTGCCGGATGAACCCGAAACCTCTCCAGATGGTTTTAAAAGGCAATATTATGTAGTCTGTGACTTTAGTTTTGGTCCCGGAGGTCCCAGGCGAAATTAGTGCAAAATTACAATTTTGCCCTTAGTTCGTGTTTTTACGCTTAATCGCGTGATTAAGCAAACCTAAGTAATATTAGGCTCTAATCGAAGGTTAATTAATTTCCATAATTAATCTTGAGTCAAAATAATTTATTAAAGTTGATTAGAACCTAAAAGTGCTTAATTACAACTTGAAATCCTATTTTAAATTCAAGATTCCTAGTCATGGAATCTTGAATAGTGTTTTCTCTTTCCAATTCCTTAAATCATGGAATTGTGTTTTCAATTGTTTATTCCTAAATGAGTTTTAAACTCTCTAATGATGTATGAGCACTCCTAATCTTGTCATAAAATCCCTAAACCTCATTCTTAGTCATCTAAACTTAAGCTTAATTATTCCTAACCTTGTACCTAAGCTAATACATACTTAAACCTATCATTAGCACACAATTAAATGATCAAATTTCTCTCCCTCTCTGCTGCCTCTAGTCTGGCCGAAGCCACTCCTCCTCCATATGCATCACATGCTTAAATTTTTGACACTCTAAAGCCATACCTCAAGTCATACTCACCATACCTTGTCATATTTTCAATCAAGCTTGATTTTCCAAGTGAATAACTAAAAGAATTAAGCTATTTTCCTTATTTATTTGTGGCTCAAAAACTTCCAGCCATGCTTAGCTTCTAGAAGACTTATTTCATTCAAAATTAAAAGAAAAACTCGCTCAAATCACCTTACTTGAAGCCATACTTTGTATCATAACCTCCATACCTCAAACCATGCTTGTATGACACCTTGTAAGAGATATTTTTCTCTTCTTTTCCCTCCCATTGCTACGGCCAGCCTTCCCCCTCAATGAGACTTCATTTGTTTTCATTTTCTATAAATACCTTGCTTACTTGAGCTTGCAAACACTTTATATCATTTGCTAAGTTTCAAGTTTTCTAAGCTTTCTTGAGTTTCCTTTCTTTTTCTCTCAAGTTTCAAGAGAGTTCTTCTTCTCTCTTCATTTTCATCCTCTTCATCCTCTCATCACATAATCATCTCATAACCTCTAAACACCACCTCACAGCCTTGAATCATCGTCAAACCTCTCAAACACTTGACCTCAAACACTAAACCACCAAGAACATATCTCCTTTCTTTTCTTTCTCTCAAGGCCGAAGCTACCTCACCTCTCTAGGAGGAGTTGATCTTCTCATTTCCATCCTCAAGATCAAGCCTTTGTCTTCACATTTGGTAGGGAGTTGCTTTCATGTTTTGTTTTTACTCAAAAATATGATTTCCTCAAAGTTTCTCTTGGTTTCTTTCTAAGCTTTCTCTTGTTTCTTCTTTTCCTTCTATTTCGAACTCAAGGCTTTGTTTATGACTTTGAAGGCTTGATGACGAGTGTTCATAGATGATGACCTTGTGTTCATCTCAAAGGAACCTCTAAAGCTTGAGTCTTGTTCTTGATCTAGTGAAGTTTTGGTTTTTCTTTCTTTTTCCTTTTCCTATACATTTCGGCCTTCATAGTTCTCCCTCAAAGGTTTTGGTTAAAATTTTTAAAGCATCTTTATTCCTATTTTATGTCATGAAAGAATGTTGTTTTGGTTCTTACTCTCTTAAAGTTTTACTTTTCTTTAAAAGCTTGTTTCTTTGAGCTTGATGATGATGTTCAAGAACCACATAGCTCCTTTGAGAACTTAGTTCAAGAACTCTAAAGCTCTCTTTGTGATGAGATAAGTGTTGGGTTGAGGCTTGTAGTTCTCTTTAAAAGTCTCATATGAGCTCTAAGTTAAGATAAAAGACTTTGCATCCATGTTTACTTTTATGCCATCACTAAATGCTCAAGATTAAAGAATGAACTTGCATCTCCATATTTATGTTTACGCTTTCGCTAAATCTCTAAGATAATAATGAGTTGCATAGCATATTTATTTTATGTCCTCACCTCTAAATAAAGACTAAAATAAAGTGCATTGCATGTTTACTTTTATGTTACAACTTAAGAGATTTAGAGCTCATAGACTTACCCTTTATTATCTCAAACAAAGGTTTGAAAGTTTTATGTTTCTTAGTTCCTTGATTTCGGCCTTAGAAGGTTTGGTTTGTTACAAGTATCAAAATCTATGTTCCATAATTTTTCTACGCTTATATGAGTACAAGAAATGTCTAGAACAAAGTTTTATGAATTTAGGACCTCTTGAGATAAATTTAATTTAGTTACTGCCCTTGAGATTATTTTGAGGATTTTAAATGATTAAAATGTTTATAAATGAGTTTTGATAGTTTTAAAAAGGTTCCAAGAGAAACTAGTGTTTTATGTGCTTTAGAAACCAAGTTTTATGCCTTTGTATGGAGATGTATTTTCGGTTCTACCTTGGCATGCTATGCCCCCTGTTTGTGCTGTTTGATGATGATAACATGAGTATGTTTGAGTATATTTAATGTTAAAACTCATGTGAAAGATAAGAGAAGTTAATAACTAGAAAAGAATTAATTTGAGAGTTTTAGATCCCTCAGTAATTGATTTTTCTGGATTCTGTCCAGCATGGTTTAGAATTGATAATCATAGTTTATAATTAGTCTAAATGTGTAGAAATGACTCATAATTGGTTTAGGACTTGATCTTGATGCCTTAGGAGCAAACCAAACTTAAAAAGGGTCATTATTGTGACTTCTAGGTACCCGTAAAGTTAGAATTTTAGATTCTGCACTCTTGAGGTTTAGAATTGTTTATGATCAGAGAATTGAGTGAGAAATACTTAAATATGAGCCTATAGGTACCCGAGAGCTTAGGTTGTGATGATAGACAACTTAGATTTCAAGATAAAGGACCTTAAGGGTCAAAGCATAAGACATTAAGAGATCTTTTATTGCTTTGTGTTTGATAATGCAAGTATGATATGTTGACATGCATGAAGTGATGATATATGAGTTATGATGATGTGATCTTTTTATATGATGATGTATGAATGCATGTGCTAGGATGAAACCGTTTATATGACTTTAGAAATTAATTATGAAATGTGAAATTGAATGTGTAAGTACATGCATTATGAGTTGATGTGGCATACTATGATGAAGTGCATAAATTTATGAGCATGATATACATATTGCATGAGGTTCCATGATGATAGATAAGGGTATGTGTTTATGATGCATTCTTGCATAACACACTGAGACGCATTTCTCCTACCTCGATAAGGAGATAACAAAACCGTGAGGGTATGGTAGATGCAGCCTGCCAGAGCGGATAAATTTACTGTGCACTAGATGCCGTAGATGCATTTCGAAGAAGGAAATAAACCTAACCCATACTCTGGGAGTCGGTGTATTAGGTGATCCTTAAGTCCCTAACCCATACTCTGGGAGTCGATGTATTAAGTGACCCTTAAGCCCCTAGCCCGTACTCTAGTAGTCGGGATATCATTTTTATGATCCGCTTATTCAGATAATAAGTTGGAAACTAGTGATGTGTTACCCCCTCTATTCATCCCCATGTTACATTTAGTGACGACTAGTTAGGATTGAGCTCATTCCTAGGCGATTAGGTGAGACGGAGTTTGGGGACCATGATAAAAATCGCCAGGGTAGTATGTCGGTTGGATTTAGGTGACCATGTTTAAGAGGGTGGTCTTTGAGAAAAAGAACTTAAGAGTTCAAGCATGAGAAAGAGATATGATGTTTTTAAAGTCACACAGTTATGAGAAAAGAAGGAGTTTTATATGAAAAGTCATATGCAACTTATATATTTACCTGATGTTATGTTTCATTGAATTGCTTGCGTAATGTATTGTCATGCATACATCCAATATCTGTTGCATTCATATCATTAAGACCCATATTAAAAGACACCCACTTTGGATAAATAGATTTGAGAAGTTAAAAACTAAACCTTATGCATGACCACCTTTTTATAATTAAAACTGAAGTGGCTGGGGATGATGACGATGACACGTGTGTTAGAGTCGGAAATCCCTACTGAGAATCTTGAATGAGTTTCTCATCCCTTTCTCTCTTTTTCTTCCGTGTCGTCTCTAGACGAAGATGCTGATGTATCTCATGACGCGGTTCGTGACTTCTACTAAAGCATGGGCATGAGGCATGCACTATGAGTCGAACTAGTGGGACGTAACGGACGCGCGTAGATGCCGCTTTAGTTTTATGATTATAGAAATGTATTTCTTTTGATGTGATAATAGGACTATGATAGTTATAGATTATGTATCTATGATAATATGATTATGTTATGATGTAATGAACAATGTTTGTGTTTTGTGACCATGAATGATATGATATCCCGTTTCTGTATGTTAGCCTTCGTTACGTCATACGCGACTCTCACTTTGGTTTTATATTTCAAAAAAAAAATTTACCCGTATTTCCGCTAAGTATTATCATAAAAGAATGAGACTAAGAAGTAATAACCTAATGATTAACCTAATGTGCTCTAGAGTATTGGATTAAAATTTAGGATGTTACAAGGACTCATTCTTAGCTGTGGGAACTCATTCCCAGCTGTGGGTACTCATTCCCAGCTGTGAGAACTCATTCTCAGCTGTAGGAACTCATTCTTAGCTGTGGGAACTCATTCCAAGCTATAAGAATTAATTCCTAGCTGTGGAAACTTTTTATGACAGCAACACTTGCTGTCATTGAACATTTTGCTATCATTTTTGCTTCACCAACACTTATACTACTTCTATGGAATTTCCTAGCAGTGGACAGCAAACTCTCTAGCTGTGGACAGCACAATAGCCAGCCGTGGATAGCAAATTAGCTAGCCATGGATAGCAAAACTAGCTGTGGCCAGTAACACCAGTTGTGGATAGCAACCCAGCTGTGGACAACAAGACCAGCTGTGGGCAGCAAAGCCTAACAGCCATGGACAACTTAGCCGTGGACAACAAGGTCCAACAACACAACCTCTATGAAGCTCCAGCCGAGGACCACAAAACCAATAGCTTTGCTTGCATGAAACCCCAGCCATGGACAGTAACACATTGCTGTCATGGCTTCAACTCATATCAGTAAACATTTTACTGATATGTCTGATACTGATATATCACCAGACATATTACTGTCATGGTTATTTACATTTCTTTATTTTAAGTTAAATCTTAACTTTAAAACATAAATGTAAATAAGAAAATACCCCTCATTTGAATTCAAATAAAATATAAAAAAAAATCAAAACCCCAACCAATCAAAATCTCATTTTTGAATTTTAGTTCAAATTCCAGAATTCCAGCGATTTTCTAAACTTAGGGGCTAGAAATGAAATATGTAGAGGTTTTCTAAAATTCATTAAAAATCACTCTTCAATTCATATTCATCTAGAGAGCAATTACTGGGACTTTTGATCCCAAGAAAGTGGCTCTAACATATAGCCCTCCAAGGAGGTGTAGGGCTCTAGACTTAGTGAAAACTTGGACCCGGTAACATGGGTAGGTCCTGGGGGACCCTTGGTCCATACAAAACTTATCTAGTGACACGTGTACACCAGGTATTACACTCTCATTATTACTTCTAAGGCATCTAATCCCCTTCAATCATTGAACTAACCCCTCAAGGATGGCCCAGGTTGGTCGTCCTCAAATTTCGAGCAAAAATGACCTTAGAGGCATTTTGGTCATTTTTACATGGGAAAATCACGAATCCCGATTTTCACATTAATTGCTATCAAAGCCTAATATAACCTACTCCTAATATTAAAATATCCTTTTTGAGGGTGGTTGGGGTTGGCTGGCCTTTATTTTCACACAAAAGTGACCTAGGGGTATTTCAGTCATTTTTGCTAAGTAAAGAAACCGGGGCATTACAAGACATATGACAAGATCATGAGTGCTAAGAAAGACAAACTCATAATGAACCTACACATGACTGACTCATTTTTAAAGGCCTCAAATGACACAACATCAACACAAATGGGTGCGCTTCCTTTTACATAGATGCCATGTTATTTGTGGACACTTGCTCCAGTAATATATAGAGAAACCTACCGCTCTGATACCACTCTATGATGACCTGTCTAGGGAGCGTGACTGACACATGAGGGATTGGGTTCCCACAGAAGCCTCTAGTAATGTGACTGACTAATATACATAAATAAATCAAAATATATTCAAAATATCTCAAGTTTAACTAAAACTCCATAATCTGAAAATTGTTCCAAAACATAAATGATGAACATCAAACTGCGTAAAATCCATAATCTGGACCGAAGCACAAACATAATTAAATAAATAACCAAAATTCTGAAAATAACTAGAATACATGTCCAGGATCTTGCCTAAACAATTATTAGAGCACTATTAAACTGACATAACAAATAGTTAGCTCCACTCCAAAGCAAAGCTCACTAAAAAAAAGTTTTAGCATTACTGGGGAGGATCCTGTGGTACAACTGAGCCAGTAGATATATCTATAGGGGGCAGAAAAGAAAGGGGTGAGTTCATCAAAACTCAGTGAGTGAGCTTCCACTCACAACCCACCTAAGACAGCAACTGTAACACCCAAATTTTTAACCCAACTTTCTAGAACACATTAGGTTAAACATTAGGCTATTACCTCATAGTCTCATTCTTTCATTAAAATACTTAGCGGAAATTACGGGTAAATTTTTCTTTTTTGAAAACATAAAACAGAGTGAGAGCCACGAACTTAACTAGTCGAACGATAGAAACATAAAGCACACGTGACAATCATGAACAACCATGTAAAATAAAACATAGATCATGAAGATAACAGAAACATTTCATTAATAATGAAGTAGTTAAAATACATAACTAGTCATACCCTTATAGAAATGGGCAGAGCTTGAAATACAACGAAAAAGGAAATACAACAGATAGCAAAGTACATGGTTCAACATGAAGATAGAAAACCCAAAACGCTACCCTCCTACTAGGCTATGAGTACAAACTACACACCCCTCCCAAAAGGTACGAATGAAGGGGAAGATCCTCATAAAAGCTTAAGTACTCGCAAAGCTCTCCATCGGGAACTAGTGATGTCGGGGGTCCTCGGGTGATGGAGGCAGTAGAGGAAAACGCTCTATCTCCTCCTGTGTGGGCTAATGCAATGTGAAAGGCACACGAGGTGGCTGAACGTGAGCTCCTTGATGCGGACGCATCTCGGCTCTCCTCGCCAGGCGTGGCTGCACCACAGTCTCCTCACTCCCCATACGTCGGGATGGGGGAAAAAGGGCTGAACCCTCCGAAGGAACATGCGTCGGCTAATCCTCGGATGGGTCAGTCTCGGATCTCCTCGAACAAGGTACGTACTCTGGGAAATCTCGGATGGCGGAGGCAGAGGTATGGGCACGTCGCAACTGCTCCTCACGCGGACGGGTGCGCCCGAAGATCATGTCATCACTACCGAAGGGCGCAGTAGGAGTGAACTGGTAGCTCGAAACTAGATAAGAACGTCCCATGTACACAAAAACACGAACGGCACATCGACTCTCAAAGTGATATGAACGGTGGTCTGGGTCGAAGTATATCTCCCATACTGGCGTATCAATGAAGACCACAAACGTCGCCATCGCTTTCTGAAGATGTGACGGAAGAAAGAAGAGAGAGGAGTGAGAAATCTTGCTAAAGAAATCTCAGTAGGAGTCTACTACCCTAGGGTTACATCATACACATCCTTAGGAACCTTGGCTTTAATTATAAAATAGTGATCGTGCATATAAGGTTCAATTTAGGGTTTCTCAAACTAATTATCCAAGGTCCATTCCTTTTAGCATGCATCTTGATCTCAGAGAGGCAATACTTGAGCATATAAGATAACACATCAAAGCTCATAAACATAATCCATGTGGCATAAGGGCATATAACTTCCAAGTGAATCATTCCTCAACTTCGTGACATCAATCATGGTACTTTAGCATATAGGCCACCCTAAAAATAATAAGTAGGTTATGAGCTCATACCTCAGCTAGTCGTCACTAGCTCTTGCTTATTATCTTGAATAAGCGAAACATAAATAATAATCCCGACTCGCAAGTATGGGTAGGGGGCAGGGATCACCTCTCTTTAGGATATACCCTCTTTGAAACGCTTTGCTAGCCACGCATGGCCTCGCAATTTGTCCGCTTTGGTAGGCTGCATCTACTCATACCCTCACGAATTTGTCTCCTCCCGGGGGTACTCGGCCGAGCTGGCACCTCCTCGGGGGAAGCGCGTCTCAGTGCTTTGTCACATAAAAATCTCCTGGGGGTGCTCGGCCGAACCGGTGTCACCCAGGGTTTTCAACTCATATGGTACTCATAAATCATTTCTTTCACCCCTTTAAGGTTTGACGGAAATTCGGCAGCATAACAGCTGTTAAACCGAATTTTATTCAAACTGCCACAAGCTAATCTACACATCATGTTCTCATGAAATCTCATGCTATGATAAACTTTAACATTTAATCATTTTCTCATGCATCAAGCACATCTCATCATATCATTGCATCAAACAACACATCATAGCATTAACAACTTTTTAGTGTCTTATGCACTAGCCCTTAAGGTCCCTAACCACATTCTAAGTTATAAATCATCAAACCTAATCTCTCAGGAACTTATAAGGTCTTAACTATGTATTTCTCACCTCACACTATGATCAAGAACATCTCTAAACCTCAAGAATGCATAAGTCATAATCCTAACTTTACGGGTACCTAGGAGTCACAACAATGACCCTTTCTAAGTCCAGTTTGCTCCTAAGGTATCAAGATCAAGTCCTAAACCATTTATGAGTCATTCCTACACATTTACACTAATTTAAATCCATGATTAGCATTACTAAACCTTGCTGGACAGAATCCAGAAAATTCAAACATTAAAGGATCTAGAACTCTCAAATTAATTCTTTTCTAGTTTCTAACTTCTCTTATCTTTCACATATGAGTCTTAACGTTAATTATACTTAAACATAAGCAAATTATCATCATTAACACAGCTCATACAGTGGCTAAACATGACAAGGCAGAACCGAAACAAACATGTCCATTTAAAGGCATCAAACACATTTTCTAAAGCACATAAAATACTAGTTTCTCTTGGAACCTTTTTAAAACTTTCAAAACTCATTTATAAATATTTTTAACATCTAAAATCAACAAAATATTTATGAGGGCAGTAGCTAAATCAAACTTGTCTCAAGAGGTTCTAAATTGATAAGGCTTAGTTCTATCCATTCCTTAAACTCATAAAAGCTTGGAAAAATTATAAAACATAGTTTTCAATACTTAGAAATATCAAGGCCTCTTAGGGCCGAAATATGAACCCAAGGAAATAAATATTTTTAAACCTTTGTTTGAGACAACAATGGGCAAGTCTTTGAGCTCTAGGTTCATTAAAGTGATGACATAAAAATAAACATGCTTATGCACTTATTTTAGGTTCCATTAGAAAGTAAAGTGATAGCACAAAGTAAATATGAATGCAACTCATTTATTATCTTGGTATTAAGTGAGAACTTGAAATATAAACATGATAATGCATAGCTTGAGATATAAACATGACCATGCAAGGTTCACTTATTATCTTGAAACTTAGTGATAGCAAGGAAGTAAACATGATATGCAAAGCATAAAGTAAACATGATGCAAGGTTCATTTTATGGTTAACTAGAGCTCATTCAAGACTTTAACAAGATAACAACCCAATACAATATCTCAAAGATCACAACACAAAAACCGAAAGTCATACAAAGGAGAAAGAAAGTGAAACTACGTCAAGTTCTTTATTAAATACCCAAAACCCCTATCTAGAGAAAAATCTCTAGAACGTGCCGGCCAACTTTAAGGTTGACAAGGGTAGGCTTGGGCTTTTAGAAATCCTTAGATTAATTTTCTTAAGTTAGAAAATCATGTGAGCTAGATATCATATAGATAAAGTTATAAGAAAAGGAAAACTCAAGCTTTAGAGGTTTCTTTGAGATGAACACAATGTCATCATCTAGAAACTCTCATCATCAAGCTATCATGCTCATAATCAAGGCCTCATGGCCGAAATGAAAGGAAAACAAAGAACCAAGGAAAAGTTTCAAAAGAAATCCAAGAGAAAGCTAGAGAAACTCATTTTTCAAGAAACAAAGTTTAGAAAAACACTCCTACCTAGAGTGAAGATGAAAACTTGGACTCTTTGAAAAGGAAAATAAGATGATGAGCTCCTCCAAGAGGCAAGATAGCTTTGGCCAAGAGAGGATGAGAAGGTTGGAGTTGTGTTTCAAGTGAAGTTGTGTTTGAGGCGTGGTGTTTGAGAGGTTTGATGATGGTTCAAGGCTTTGGGGTGGTGTTTGATGGTTAAGAGATGATAATGGGATGAAGAGATGAAGAAGATGAAGATGAAAAGAAAGGAAGAACACTCTTGAAACTTTGAGAGAAAAGAAAAACTTAGCAAGACAACTCTAAAACTGTAAACTTAGAAAATGCTTCAAGGTGCAACTAAGCTATCACAAGCATCCTATTTATAGAAAAACAAAACCATGGGGCTTACCAAAGGAAGCCTTGGCCGTGACTTTGAGAGGGAAAAAGGAAGAGAAAAATATCTCTTACACAAGGTCATTCAAGCATGGTTTGAAGTATGGAAGCTATGCTACAAAGTATGGCTTGATGTGAGTTAATTTCCTATCAAATTTTTATGAAATTAGGCTTCTAGAAACAATGCATGGCTGGAACTTTTCCAGCCACAAATAAATGGAGAAAATGAGCTATTTTAATTAGTTATTTACTTGGAAAATCAAGCTTGATTGAGAGTTATGACAAGGTATAGTGTATGTGACTTGAGGTATGGCCTTGGAGAGTTGAAAAATTGAACATGTGATGCATATAGGGGAGAAGGGTACATGGCCAGGTTCAAGTCAGCAGAGAGGAGGTAAGGTTTGATCATCTAATTGGGTGTTAATGGTAGGTTTAAATGTGCATTAGCTTAGGTACAAGGTTAGGAACAATTAAGCTTAAGTTTAGGTAACTAAGAATGTGTTTTAAGGATTTTATGACAAGATTAGGAGTGCTCATACATCATTAAAGAATTTTAAACTCATTTATGAATAAACAATGTGTAACACAATTCCATGATTTAAGGAATTGAAAAGAGAAAACACTATTCAAGATTCCATGACTAGGAGTCTTGAAATTAAAATATGATTTTAAGTTGTAATTAAGCACTTTTAGGTTCTAATCAACTTTAATAAATTATTTTGACCCTAGATTAATTAAGGAAATTAATTAACCTTCGATTAGAGCCTAATATTGCTTAGGTTTGCTTAATCACGTGATTAAGCGTAAAAACACGAAATTAGGGGCAAAACCGTAATTTTGCACTAATTTTGCCCGGGACCTCCGGGATCAAAACTAAAGTCACAGTCTACATAAAAATGGCTTTTAAAATCATCTGGAGAAGTTTCGGGTTCATCCGGCACTTGCAAACGGGTAAAACACTGCAGGGGCATTTTGGTCATTTTGACCCGAAAACTCGAAAAACGAGATTTTCGATCCCGAGAAGGTATACAAGCCATCTAATCCCTTTCCAACATTGAGTTTGCCCTTCGAGTACTGCCGGATCAGCTTTCCTCGAATTCCGGGCTGAAAATGACCTCAGGGGCATTTTGATCATTTTCACTTTAGCAGAAAAATCGGGGCATTACAGCAACAAAAATACAAAACATATACATGCAACTGATGTAAAATATTTTATATATAATTACATATCACTATACTGAAAACAATAATTTAACTAAATCCAAGGCAATAATTAGTAAAAAAACAGGAATTATTCTGTACATAAATATTTGAGCTGAATTGCCAAATCTGAGCCAATAGCTAACTCATAAATGGACATCACGCTGGGTTCCTTCTGCAGTTGAGCTAATCCTCTAGTGGACCCTTAGTACCAAGGTTAATGATCAATTATGCGGCTACTAACTTGCTTATCTGTTCTCACTATTTATTGGCTAAAAACTAATAGCAACAAAATCCATTGCTCTTATTGTTCATACAAAACTGGGATTCATGAAATTTTCTAGTAGATAAAATAAATCTTAATCATACATACAACGAATATAGTCCCATGAGTTTTCTAAAATAATAATTTGTCATGATAACTACAAGACAATAATTTTCTAAAATTTCTATAATCCATAAAGGCATATTTTGTTAGCATAAATCATTTTGAAATTTCATAAATAATTTATATAATCTACAAAAAATAATAATAATGACCAAAAGTATAGTCATGAGCTTAAACCCACTCATCGTTTGTAGACGAGAATATGCTTTTCACTAACAACTTGACTCTAGGGGAGCAAGAATGCCATCGGTAATGAAAGAGATTAATCAGAGAAAATTGAGAGAAACCATATGTTCTTTCCAGTGAAATATCCTTAGGCGGCTAGGGTTTTTAAAAAAATATTTGGGAGTATTACGATGTGCCGAATATATACTAGTGGACAACATAAAAAACGAGAACGAAAAATCAATGTCTCGAGCACGTTGTGTCGCTCAACGGCTTTCATTTACACACACACACACACACACATATTATGATAAAATTAGCATTTAAAATGTCTATCATGCAACACGTATAATATTATTAAAACGATAATTGTAATGCCCCGATTTCTTTGTCTGAGTGAAAATGACCAAAATGTTCCTGAGGTCAGTTTCGGCCCGGAATCCGAGGAAAGCCGGCTTGGCAGTAGTTGGAGGGCTAACTCAATGTTTGAAAGGGATTAGATGGTGTGTAAATTGTCGTGGGAGCAAAAAGCTCGTTTTCTAAGGTTTCGGGTCAAAATGACCAAAATATCCCTGTTGTGTTGTACGCAGGTACGAGTGCCTGATGAGCCCGAAACTTCTCCAGATGGTTTTAAATGACGTTTTTATGTATTCTGTGACATCAGTTTTAGTCCCGATGGTCCCGGGCAGTTTTTGAGCAAAATTACGATTTTGCTCCTAGCATAGTGTTTTTAAGCTTAATCGCATAATTAAGCAAACCTAAGCAATATTAGGCTCTAATCGAAGGTAAATTAATTTCCATAATTAATCTAGAGTCAAAATAATTTATTAAAGTTAATTAAGACCTAAAATTGCTTAGATTAAACCTAAATCTCTTTTTGAATTCAAGATTCCTAGTCATGGAATCTTGAATAGTATTTTCTCTCTCCAATTCCTTAAATTAAGGAATTGTGTCTACATGGTTTATGCATAAAATGAGTTTTAATTCCTCTAATGATGTATGAGCATTCCCTAATCATGTCATGAAATTCTAATTGCATTCTTAGTTAGCTAAACACTTGATTAACAATCCCTAATCTCCAACCTAACCTAATACACACCTAAACAGATGCTTAGCACACAATTAAAAGAACAAAACCTCTCCTCCCTCCCTCTAAACCACACGGCCACTCCTCCCCCATTTTCCACATGTTGAAATTGTTTGCACACAATGGCCATACTTTGAGTCATGCTTGAGACCTGACCTTGAACCATGCTTACCATACTTTCTACCATGCTTCACCATGCTTCAAGAATTCAATCTCTCACCTCATGGAACATGAAGCAAGGCCACATGGTTAACCCTCCTCCTCCATGAGCCTCCATTGTCTTGTTTTTCTATAAATAGATTGCTTGGAAGAACTTGAATCACTTTTGTTCATTTGCTAAGTTTTAGTTTCAAGCTTTCTTGCAAGTTCTTTCCTTTTCTCTCTAAGTTTCCAAGAGCTTTTCTTCTTCTTCATCTTCTTCTTCCTCCACCTTGAGCCACCATACCACCACCTTGAATCATCTTCTAAACACTTAGACTTTCATCCTCAAACACAAGCTCACCCAAAACACATATCCTTTCCTTTTTTTACCTCAAGGCTGAATCATCACCATCACATCAGGAGGAGTTTTCCTTCTCATCTTCATCTCAAAGATCAAGTTTCCTTCCTTCCCTCAAGATTTCATTGGTAGAGAGTTGTTCTAAGGTTTTTATTTTGCTCAAAAATTCTTTGTTCTTAAAGGAAAAATGTTGTTTCTCTTAGTTTCTTTTCGGTTTTGCTTCCTTATTTCCTTTTTTTTTTCGGCCTCAATGGCCTTGTTTCATTATCATGATAGCTTGATGATGTGTGTCTCAAGATGATGACTTTGAGTTCATCTTAATGAGACCTCTAAAGCTTGAGTTTTCTTCCTTTAAAGTACTATCTATTCTACTTAGCTCACTAATGATTTTAGCTTAAGAAAATAACTATAAGGATTTCAATAAGCCCAAGGCCTACCCTTGTTAACCTTAAAGTTGGCCGAAACATTCTAGAGTTTGCTCTAGATAGGGGTGTTGGGTACTTAATAAAGAAGATGATGTATTTTCCTTCTCATTTCCTTGTTTGGGTTCGATTTCCTTATTTCCTTTTCTTTAAAGTGATGTTTTGAGTTTATTTCCTTGAGTTTGATGATGATGTTCAAGAGCCATGAATTTTCTTTGAAAACTTGGTTCAAGAACTCTAACGCTCACTTTGTTTGGTTGAGATAAGTGTTGGGTTGTGATTATGTTTCTCTAAAAGTCTTGTATGAGCTCTAAGTTAAGATAAAAAGAACTTGCATCCATATTTATCTTTGTGTCATCACTAAATACTCAAGATTAAAGAATGAATTTGTATCCTCATGTTTATGTTTTAGTTATCACTAAATCTCTAAGATAATAATGGACTTGAATAGAATATTTATTTTATGCTCTCACCTCATAATAAAGAGTAAAACAAAGTGCATTGCATATTTAAATTTATATCATCACTTAAGAGATTTAGAGCTCATAGACTTGCCCATTACTATCTCAAACAAAGTTTGGAAATGACTGTATTTTACTCCCTTGATTTTCAGCCATGTGATGATGTTGAACTTGGTGTGAGTTTCATCTAGTCACAAGTATCAAAACCTATGTTTTATAATTTTCTTGAGTTTAGATGATCTCAAGAAATGTTCCAAGCATGGTTTTATGATTTAAATCCCTCTTGAGATTTATTTGAAATAGCTACTGCCCTTGTGTGTTCTAGGGTGGTTTTAATGAAATAAATTGTTCTCAAAAGAGTTTTAGAAGCTTTAAAAAGGTTCCAAGAGAAACTAGTAATTTATATGTGCTTGAAATGAAAATTTTATGCTTTGTATGATGATGATGCCCATGGTTCTGCCTTGTCTACTTGCTCACTGTATGATGATGATTTAATCATGTTAGAATGTGTATATTCAAGTATATTTGATGTTGGAATTAATTTGAGAAAGCTAAGACAAGTTAGTAACTAGAAAAGAATTAAAATGAGAATTCTAGATCCCTTAGAAATGAAAATTCTGGATTCTGTTCCAGCAAGGATAATATTAGTAATAATGGTTTATAATTAGTGTAAATGTGTAGGAATCACTCATAATTGGTTTAGGAATTGATCTTGATGCTATAAGAGAAAATCGAACTTAGAAAGGGTCAAAGTTGTGACTCCTAGGTACCCGTGATTAGCAAATTATAGATTCTGTACTATTGAGGTTTAGAGTTAGTTATGGACATAGAAATGAGTGAGGTCTACTTAGCTATGAACCTATAGGTACCCGAAAGGTTAAGTTGTGATGATAGAGAACTTAAATTTCAAGTTTAAAGGCCCTAAGAGTCAAAGCATAAGACATTATAATCTTTGTTGACTTGAGTTTATTATTTCAAGTATATTTGCGATGACCATGATGAGTGTGCTTGTGTGAATTTAAGTCTATTATGATTATAGAAGTTGAATGAGGAAGTACATGTATTATGAGTTATCGTGGCATAAAGGAAATTTGAAAGAAATTTGGTATACAGCTGTTATGCTACCGAATTTCAGTCAAATTAAGGACTTGAGAATGTTTTTGAAAAGAATATGGGATAAAGTCCTAGGTGACACTGGTTTGGTCGAGCACCCTTAGGAACTGAGTCCTAATGTGACGTAGCACTGAGACGTACTTCTCCTATTCTGGTGGGGAGGAGGCAAATCCATGAGGGTATGAGTGGATGCAGCCTACCAAAGCGGACAATTCGCTGTGCACTAGATGCCAGTAGAGCGTTTCAAAGAAGGAAATATTCGTATGAGATGTGATCCTTAAGCCCCCTAGCCTATACTCTAGTAGTTGGGATTATTTTTATGATTTCGCTTATCAAGTGGATAAGTAAGAACTAGTGACGACTAGTTAAGGTCTGAGCTCATAACCTAGATGATGTTTTAGGGTGGCCCCATGATGCTTAAGTACGAAGTTCTTAAGTCTCGAGTTGAGAAAAGAGAAAAGTTTCACTTGAAAGTTTATATTGCCACTTATGTATTACTTGATGTTAAGTTGATTGCTTGTTGCATAAAGTATACCCATGCATTCATAATTTGCTATGTTGCATTCATGCATTAAGATCCATTCTAAAAGTAATGAACCTTGGATGATTATATTTACGAACTTAATAATGAACCTTATATGTATGCCCATTCCTTCATAATAAACCCAATGTTCTTGAGGATGTCGACAATGTAACCCTAGATAGGAGGTACCATATTGAGATTCTTTAGCAAGATTCTCACTTCTTTTTTTTCTCTCTTTCTCTCCCGTCACATCTTCAGATCATGGCGACGTTCATTGTAACACCCTAATTTTTAACCCAATACTCTAGAACACATTAGGTTAATCATTAGGTTATTACTTCTTAGTCTCATTCTTTTAATAAAATACTTAGCGAAAATTACAGTAAATTTTTTTTTTTTAAACATAAAACCAAAGTGAGAGCCACGTTCATTGTAAGGCAGGAATATAAAGCACAAATAACAAAGCATAAGGAACACAGTAAATAAAGCATGTAACAATGGAACAATGATTAACACAACAAAGGATACTTTTCATTAATATCATATCTAGGATACATATATAGTCACACCCTTATAGAATCGGGATGAGCTTGCGATACATAGAGAAAGAAATACAACAGAAATATACAAGCATGAAGAGCATAGAACTACTACCCGAGTGCACCTAAGGTGGATAACCTCAAGACAAAAGAAGGTTTATCCTATCTATGAGTGAGTGTGTGTACTGAACCTCCCCTAAGACGTCTACTACTGGAACCCGGGATATGGCGGAGTATAACCGATCCACCGGCGTATTGCGGTAGGAGTAGGCACACGCAGTTGCAGCATATGAGCTCCTTGGCTGGGGCGTATCTCAGCTCGTCTAGCTAACCTCGGCTGCATGACAATCTCCTCGTTCCCTCCTCTCACGAACTGAGGAGTGGGAGCGGAGCTCTCACTGTACATGTGCGTCGGTGGGTCCTTAGAAGGATCGTCCTCCAAACTAGAAGACCAAGGCACGTAGTCCTGGAAATCATAGGCATCAATCCACTGGTGTACATCTGGAGAAGCCTCTCAACCCGCGTCCGGGTATGCTCAAAAATCATAGCATCGTCATAGGGAGACATCGGGGAGAAGTGGTAACTCTGTACAGGGTAAGCGAAGGGACATCCGATGAACATGAAAACTCATACTGTGCACTGTCCCTCAAAATGATAAGATCCATGGTCCGGATCAAATTGCACCTCCCACGTCGGAGTGTCGATAAAGACCACAAACGTCGCCATCGAGCTCTGAAGATATTACGGAAGAAAGGGAAAGAAGAGAAAGGAGTGAGAATCTTACTAAAGAATCTCAGTAGGGACCTCCTATCTAGGGTTACATCGTTCACATCCTCAGGAACCTTGGGTTTATTATTTAAAAAGTGAGCATGCATATAAGGTTCATTATTAGGGTTTACAAAACTAATTATCCAAGGTTCATTCCTTTTAGTATGCATCTTAATGTCATGAATGCAACATATCGAGCATGAATGCATGGCAATACTTTAAGTAATTAACTCAACAAATCACAACATCAAGAAGCACACAAGTGGCATAAAGGGCATAAAACTTTTAAGTGGAACTTTCCTCAATTTTGTGACATCAATCATGGTACTTTAGCATAATAAGGCCACCCTAAAAACATCTAGGCTATGAGCTCATACCTCAGCTAGTCGTCACTATCTCTTACTTATTATCTGAATAAGCGAATCATAAAAACATAATCCCGACTACTAGAGTATGAGTTAGGGGGCTAAGGATTACCTCTCTTAGGATATATCCTCTTTAAAATGCTCTACTGGCATCTAGTGCACAGCGAATTGTCTGCTTTGGTAAGGCTGCATTGACACATACCCTCATGGATTTGCCTCCTCCTCACCGTAGCAGAAGAAGTATGTCTCAGTGCTTTGTCACATAAAAATCTCGTGGGGGTACTCGGCCGAACCGATGTCACCCAGCGTTTTCATCTCATATAGTACTTTAAAACATTTCTCAAATCCTTTAGGTTTGATGGAAATTCGGCAGCATTTCGGCTGTTGAACCGAATTTCCTTCAAACCATCTTTATGCCACAAGCTTACAACGCATGCATATTTCTCATAAACTTAATACCTCAATAAATTGTAACATCCCAATTTTTAACCCAATACTCTAGAACATATTAGGTTAATCATTAGGTTATTACTTCTTAGTCTCATTCTTTTATGAAAATACTTAGCAGAAATACGGGTAATTTTTTTTTTTTGAAATATAAAATCAAAGTGAGAGCCGCGTATGACGTAACAAAGACTAACATATAGGAAAGAGATCTCATATCATTCATGGTCACAAAACACAAAGGTTGTTCATTACATCACAATAGAATCATATTATCATAGGTACATAATTTACAACTATCATATCAAAAGAAACACACGTCCATATGCATATAAATCTAAGACGGCTTGCGCTTCCGTTGCGTCCCACTGATCCGACTTGTAACACATGCCCTTCGCCCACGCTTGAGTAAAGGTCACGAGATACACCATCATCTTCGTCTGGAGACGACACAGGAGAAAAGAGAGAAAGGGATGAGAAACTTATTCAAGATTCTCAGTAGGGATTTCTGACTCTAACACACGTGTCATCGTCATCGTCCCCAGCCACTTCGGTTTTAATTATAAAAAGGTGGTCATGCATAAGGTTTAATTTTAAACTTCTCAAATCTATTTAGCCGAAGTGGGTGTCTTTTAGTATGGGTCTTAATGTTATGAATGCAACAGATATTGGATGAATGCATGACAATACACTATGCAAACAGTCGATAGAACATAACATCGAGGAAAATATTGACATATAAGTGGCATATAACTTCTCACATACAACTCTTTCTTTTCTCATAACTATATGCCTTTAAAAACATCATATCTCATTCTCATGCTTGAACTCTTAAGTTCTCTTTCTCAAAGACCACTCTCTTAAGCATATCCTCCTAAATCCAACCAACATACCGCCCTGACGATTTTTATCATGACCCCTAAACTCCGTCTCACCTAATCACATAGGAATGAGCTCAATCCTAACTAGTCAGCACTAGATTTAACATAGGGAAAAATAGAGGGGGTAACACATCACTAGTTTCCAACTTATTATCTGAATAAGCGGAGCATAAAAATGATATCCCAACTACTAGAGTACGGGCTAGGGGCTTAAACGTCACCTAACACACCGACTCCTAGAGTATAGGTTAGGGACTTAAGGATCACCTAATACACTGACTCTCAGAGTATGTGTTAGGGATATTTCCTTCTTCAAAATGCATCTACGGCATCTAGTGCATAGTAAATTTGTCCACTCTGGCAGTCTGCATCTACCATACTCTCATGGTTTTGTTATCTCCTTACCGAGGTAGGAGAAATGCGTCTCGGTGTGTCATGTAAAAATGCATTATAAACACATGCCCTCAACTATCATTATGGAACTTCATGCAATATGCATATCATGCTCATCAATTCATGCAATTCATCATAGTATGCCACATAAACTCATAATGCATGAACTTACACATTCAATTTCACATTTCATAATCCATTTCTAAAGTCATATAAACAGTTTCATCCTAGCATATGCATTCACACACCATCATAGCATTAGCATAAAAAGAATTCACATCGTCATAACTCATATATCATCACATCATGCATATCAACATATCATACTTACATAAATAAACTCATAGCATTAAAAGATTTCTTGATGTCTTATGCATCGACCCTTAAGGTCCTTTAACTTAAAATCTAAGTTATATCAGATCAAAACTTAAGCTCTCGGGTACGTATAGGCTCATATATAAGTATTCCTCACTCAATTCTATGATCATAAATATTTCTAAACCTCAATAAGGTAGAATCCATAATTCTTACTTTACGGGTACCTAGGAGTCACAACATTGACCCTTTCTAAGTTCAGTTTGCTCCTAATGCATCAAGATCAAGTTCTAAACCAATTATGAGTAGTTCCTACACATTTAAACTAATTATAAACCATGATTATCAATTCTAAACCTTGCTGGACAGAATCTAGAAAAATACTTTTCTAAGGGAACTAAAAGTCTCAAATTAATTCTTTTCTAGTTACTAACTTGTCTTATCTTTCACATATGAATTTTTTGCATCAAATATACATGAACATACTCATATTATCATCATTAAAACAGCACAAAATAGTGAGTATTCATAGCAAGGCAGAACCGAATTCATCTTCAACAAACAAGGCATAAAACTTGATTTCTAAAATACATAAAATACTAGTTTCTCTTGGAACCTTTCTAAAACTTTCAAAACTCATTAGTAAACATTTTTGTCTCATTGAAATCATCAAAATGCTTCCCAAGGCAGTATCTATTTTTGAATGGTTCATAAAGGTTTTAAAATCATAAAACTTTGTTCAAAACATCTCTTAAGCTCATACAAACTTAGAAAAATTATAAAACATAAGTTTTAGCATTTGAAACAAAGCAGACCTCATAGGGCCGAATCTAAAGGAACAAGGAAACATATATTTTTCAAGCCTTTGTTTGAGATAATAATGAGCAAGTCTTTGACCTCTAGGTTCTCTTAGGTGATGACATAATCTTAAACATGCTCATGCACATATTTTATCTTTCCTTAGAAAATAAAGTGAGAGCATAAAATAAACATGAGATGCAACTGTTATTATCTTTAATATTTAGGTGAGGACTTGAAAATATAAACATGATGATGCAAAGCTTGAAATATAAATATGATAATGCAAGCTCATTTATTATTCTTGATATTTAGTGATAGCAAGGAAAATAAACATGATGTGCAAGGCATAAACATAAACATGAATGCAAGGTTCATTTTAATCTTAGCTAGAGCTCTTACAAGGCTTTAAAATACATCATAACCCAACACTTATCTCATCAACAAAGAGAGCTTTAGAGTTCTTGAACTAAGTTCTCAAAGGAACTACAGGGTTCTCAAACATCGTCATCAAGCTCAAAGAAGTAAACTTTAAAAGAAGGCAAAATCCCAAGGAAGTAAGAACCAAAACAATATTATTTCTAGAGATGAAATAAATATAAGAACACTTTAAAACCTTTGAAAGAAAGCACATGGAGGCCGAATCATGTAGGAAAAGGAAAAGAAAGAAAAACCAAAACTTTACTAGATTAAGAACAAAACTCAAGCTTTAGAGGTTTCTTTGAGATGAACATAAGGTCATCATCTAGAAACTCTCATCATCAAGCTATCATGCTCAAAATGAAGGCCTTGAGGCTGAAATTAAAAGAAAAGGAAAAACAAACAAAAGCTTAAAAAGAAACCAAGAGAAACCTTGAGAAATCATATTTTGAGTAAAAACAAAGTTTGAAAGCAACTCCCTACCAAGTGTGAAGACAAAGGCTTGATCTTTGAGGTTAGAATGGAAGGAAAAACTCCTCCTAAAGTGATGATGATGCTTCGGCCTTGATGAAAGAAAAAGGAAGGAAATGTGTTCTTGGTGAGCTTGTGTTTGAGGTTGAGTGTTTAGGTATTGATCTATGGTGGTGGTGTGGTGTTTTGAGGTGGTTTGTGGTAGTGGAAGGAGTTTGTAAGTGGTGGAGAAGAACTTGAGGTTGAGAGAGAGTAAGAAAGCTTTTTTGGTTACAAACTCAAACAAAAAAGCAAATGGTAAAAGTATGGGATTTCTTGACACTTTGCTATATATATTATGGGTTAAATTTTGAAATGTGGAGGTGAAACATGGGGGGAGATATACACGAAATTTTGGAGCTTTGAGGGAGAAAAATATCTCCTCAAAGTGGTCATTCAAGGCATGGAAGAAAGCATGGTAAGCATGGTCAAAAGCATGGGCTAAGTAAGGCTTGTCATGGACTTGAAATTGCATTTGAATTTCAAATATTAGAGGCATGGGAGGAGGAGTGGCCATGAGCTTCTAGAAGAGAGGATGTGAGGTTTCTTTTGTTTAATGATAGTTTAGAGGTATGTTTAGATGTGTATTAGTTTAGGTGCAAGATTAGGAATTGCTAAATATGTGTTTAGGTAACTACGGATGTGATTAGGAATTTTATGACATGATTAAGGAGTGCTCATACACTTTTAGAAAAATTCATTTTATGAATAAATAATGTAGACACAATTCCATGATTTAAGGAATTGGAGAGAGAAAATATTATTCAAGATTCCATAACTAGGAATCTTGAATTTAAAATGAGATTTAAGTTTAAATCAAGCAATCTTAGGTTCTAATTAGCTCTAATAAATTATTTTGGCTCTAGATTAATTATGGAAATTAATTAATCTTCTATTAGAGTCTAATATTGCTTAGGTTTGCTTAATCACATGATTAAGCTTTCAAAACACAAAGCTAGAGGCAAAATCATAATTTTGCACAAATTTTGCCCGGGACCACCGGGACTAAAACTAAGGTCACTAAATACATAAAACGCCTTTTAAGACCATCTGGAGAAGTTTCTGGTTCATCTGGCACTTGCAACCGGGTCAAACACCACAGGGGTATTTCGGTCATTTTGACCTGAAAACTCGAAAAGTGAGATTTTCGATCCCCGGAAAGGTACACAATTCAACTAATCCCCTTCAAACATTGAGTTGGCCCCTCGAGGATTGCCAGGTCAGCTATCCTTGAGTTCCGGGCCGAAAATGACCTTAGGGGCATTTTGGTCATCTTCACTCTATTAGAAAAATCGGGGCGTTACATAAATCATTTCATCATAGCTCATGTATCACCGAAACATATACGTCCAAACATCATACTTGCATAAATCAACTCATAGCATAAAAGGTCTCTTAATGTCTCATGCATTGATCCTTAAGGCCTTTAACTTGAAATCTAAGTTGTATATTATCACAACCTAAGCTCTCGGGTACCTACAGGCTCATGTCTAAGTATTCCTCACTCAATTCTATGATCATAGATAATTTTAAACCTCAAGAGTGCAGAATCTATAATTCATACTTTACGGGGTACCTAGGAGTCACAACATTGACCCTTTCTAAGTTCGGTTCGCTCCTAAGATATCAAGATCAAGTCCTAAATCAATTATGAATAGTTCCTACACATTTAGGCTAATTATAAACCATGATTTCTAATTATTAACCCTACTAGACAGAATCCAGAAAAATCCATTACTAAGGGATCTAGAAGTCTCAGTAATTCTTTTCTAGTTACTAACTTCTCTTATCTTTCACTTATGAATTTTAGCATTAAATATACATGAATATACTCATATTATCATCATCAAAACAGCATAAAACAATGAGCATGACAAGCAAGGCAGAACCGAAATTTTCTCCATCAAACAAAGCATAAAACTTGATTTTCAAGACACATAAATTGCTAGTTTCTCTTGGAACCTTTTTAAAACTTTCAAAACTCATTAGGACACATTTTATTTCATCAAAACCATTATAAAACATAAGGGGGCAGTAGCTAATTTAAAATAACCTCAAGAGGATTTAGAATCATAAAACTTTGTTCAAGACATCTCTTGAGCTTGTCTAAACTTAGAAGAATTATAGAAAATAAGTTTTAGTATTTGTAACTACTCAAACCTCATAGGGCCGAAATCAAAGAAGCTAGGAAGCATATATTTTCAAGTCCTTGTTTGAGATAATAATGGGTAAGTCTATGAGTTCTAAATCTCTTAAGTTATGACATAAAAATAAATATGCAATGCACTTTGTTTTAGTATTTATTTAGAGGTGAGAACATAAAATAAATATGCTATGCAAACTCATTATTATCTTGGAGATTTAGTGAGAGCATAAACATAAATATGAAGATACAAGTCCATTCTTTAATCTTGAGCATTTAGTGATAACATAATAGTAAATATGGATGCAAGTCTTTTATCTTAACTTAGAGCTCATGTGAGACTTTTAAAGAGAACTAAAAATCTCAACCCAACATCTATCTCAACAACAAAGTGAGCTGTAGAGTTCTTGAACCAAGTTCTCAAAGGAACCACATGGTTCTTGAACATCATCATCAAGCTAAAAAAGAAGCAAACTTTAAAAGAAAACAAAACTTTAAGGAAATAGAAACCAAACAACATTGTTTTCTTGATGCAAAGTAAACATAGAGATACTTTAAAATTTTTAACAAAACCTTGAGATGAGAACTAGGGAGGCCGAGACTATGAAGGAAAAGAAAAGGAAAGAAAAGCCAAAACTTTGCTAGATCATGAACAAAGCTCAAGCTTTAGAGGTTTCTTTGAGATGAACACAAGGTCATCATCTAGAAACACTCATCATCAAGCCATCATGGTAGCAACAAGGCCTCATGGCCAAAATGAAGAAAAGAGAAGGAGTACAGAAAAATTTAAAAAGAAACCAAGAGAAACCTTGAGAAAAACATATTTTTGAGTAAAAACAAAACTTTTAAAGCAACTTCTACCAAGAGATGAAGAGGAAAGCTTGAACTTGAGGATGAAAATGAGAAGAGCAATCCCTCCTAATGTGGAGATATGGCTTCGGCCTTGTTAAGGGAAAAGAAGAGAAAATGTATTTTGGGTGAGGTTGTGTTTGAGGTTGAGTGTTTGAGAGCTTAGAGGATGATCTAAGGTGGAGGTTTGAGTTGGTAAGGTGATGATGTAAAGAGAGGATGAAGAAGATGAAGAGGAAAAAGGAAAGCTCTTAGAACTTGAGAGGAAATGAAGAACTCACAAGAAATGCTAAAAGGCTCAAACTTGCCAAATGAAAAAAGTAGCACAAGTTCATCTAAGGCACCTATTTATAGAATATGAAACAACGAAGGCTCACTCAAAGGAGGTCTTGGCCATAGCAAATAAAGCAAGGGGGAAGAGAAAAACATCTCTTACATGTGGTCATTCAAGCAAGGTTTGAAGCATGGTAAGCATGAGCTAAGTTATGGCTCAAAGTATGGTGATTTTACCTTTGATTTGAATTGAGAAAATTTCCTTCTAGAAGGCAATGGAGTCTGACGGTTTTGGCAGTAGAAAAATGAAGGAAAATAGCTAATTCATCTAGTCATTGACTTTGTTATTCAAGTATGCGTGTAAGTATGACAAAGTATGGTGCATGTAAGGTGAAAGCATGGTCTTTTGAGTATAAGGATTTGAGCATGTGATGGATATTTGGGGGTATGGGTTTTGGCCAGGTCTGATGTAGCAAGGGAGGAGAGAGATTTGTTCATGTAATTGTGTGTTAATGATAGGTTTAGATGTGTGTTAATTTAGGTACAAGGCTAGGAATCATTAAACACAACTTTAGGTAACTAAGAATGAGGTTTAGGAATTTTATGACAAGATTAAGGAGTGTTCATACACATTTAGAGAGTTTAAAAATTCATTTTATGAGTAAACAAGGTAGACAAATTTCCATGATTTAAGGAATTAGAGAGAGAAAATACTATTCAAGATTCTATGACTAGGAATCTTGAATTTAAAACAAGATTTGAGTTTAAATTAAGCATTCTTAGGTTCTAATCAACTTTAATAAATTATTTTGACTCTAGATTAATTATGGAAATTAATTAATCTTCGATTAGAGCCTAATATTGCTTAGGTTTGCTTAATCACACGATTAAACTTAAAAATACAAAACTAGGGGCAAAATTATAATTTTGCACAAATTTCGCTCGGGACCACCGGGACTAAAATTGAGGTCGCAGAATACATAAAAACGCCTTTTAAAACCATCTGGAGAAGTTTCGGGTTCATCTGGCACTTGCAATCGAGTCAAACACCACAGGGGTATTTTGGTCATTTTGACCCGAAAACTCGAGAAACAAGATTTTCGATCCCGAAAAAGTACACAGGTCAACTAATCCCCTTCCAACATTGAGTTTGCCCTTCAAGGACTGGCGAATCGGCTTCCATCAAATTCCGGGCCGAAAATGACCTTGGGGGCATTTTGGTCATTTTCACTCTAATAAAAAATCGGGGCGTTACATTCGTGGTTTTTGTCAACACTCCGACCTGGGAGGTGCACTTTGATCTGGATCACGGATCATACCATTTGAGGGACAATGCACCGTTTGAGTCTTCATGTACGTAGGACGTCCCTTCGCATACCCTGTACAGAGCTATCGATTCTCCTCGACATCTTCCTTTGGCAACGACCTGATCTTTGAGCGCACATGCCCCCGTGATGAGCATATTTACTCGCCGACGACGGACCCATCCAAGGACTCGCCGACGCACATCTACTCGGAGAGTTCTGCCCCCATTCCCCCGTTCAAGCGATAGAGGAGTGAGGAGACAATGATGCAGCCAAGTTTAGCTAGGAGGGCCAAGATGTGCTCTCGTCACGGAACATACATCCAGCCACCCCGCATCCATTCCCCCATCCGCTTGTTCACATTCGAGGAGCTCGCGCAGTTCCCTGGTTACATACCTCTGTCACTCAAGGATCACCACCGCCAGCAGTAGAGCGTCTCGAGGGGAGTTAGTGCACACACACACATATAGATAGGATAAACCTTCTTTTGTTATGAGGTTATCCACTTTAGGTGCACTAGGGTAGAAGTGCTTTTATTTTACATTTTCCTTGTATTTCTACTTCTGTTGTATTCTCTTTTTTGTTGTATTTGCGTTATCATGAATCAAACTAAGTCCCGCCTTCGGGTGGGCATATTATGAATATTAATGAAGTATTATCTTGATGTTCTATTGATCATTGTTGTGAAGTTTTTGATGTTCATGATTGCGCTTCCATATTTGAGTTGTGCTTTATCATTGATGCTTGTTCTAGCTCTATGCGGCTCTCACTTTGCTTTATGTTTTTCAAAAAAAAATTTTACCCGTATTTTCCACTAAGTATTTTAAGGAAAGATTTTTAAAATGAGACTAAGAAGTAATAATGTAACATCCTAATTCTTAACCCAATACTCCTAGAACATATTTCGGTTAATCATAAGTTTATTACTTCTTAGTTTCATTCTTTCTTTAAAATACTTAGGGGAAAATACGAATAAATTTTTCTTTTTGAAACTTGAAAACAAAGCATGAGCCACGTGCTAAAATAAAATCTAACGTTCGCCGTAAACATAACATATAAGAAAGTGAAATTATATCATTCATAACCATAGAATACGATTATTATACATAACAACACAACATAGTCATATCATCATAGATACATCAATTACTACTTAACATAGTTTCATTGTCACATCAAAAGAAATACATACATACATATATATATATATATATATATATATATATAAGGTGGCATCTACATGCTTCCACTACATCCCTCTAATATGACTTGTAGCGAGTGCCTCATGCCCATGCCTTAGTAGAAATCACGAACTACATCATTACCTTCGTCTGGAGATGACACAAAAGAAAAGAGAGAGGGATGAGAAACTCATTCAAGGTTCTCAGTAGGGATTCCCGACTCTAACACAAGTGTTATCGTCATTATCCTAGCCACTTCGGTTTTAATTATGAAAGAGGTGTTCATGCATAAGGTTTGATTTTAAACTTTCCAAATCTATTTATCCGAAGTGGGTGTCTTATAGTATGAGTCTTAATGACATCAATGCAACAGATATTGGATGTATGCATGAAATACCATATGCACATTAACATGAAAATCATAGTATTTGAGTACTACATAAGGAAGCGTAAATCATAAAGGTGGCATAAAGGCACAGTACTTTCATATAACTTTTTTCTCATACTTAAACTCATAAGTTCTTTTTCTTAAAGATCACCCTCTTATCGTATTCACCAAAATCCAACCAACATGCCGGCCCGGTGATTTTATCCTGGTCACCAAACTCTATCTCACCTATCGCCTAGGAATGAGCTCAATCCTAACTAGTCGTCACTAGATTTAATATAGGCAAAAGAAGGGGTAACTTATCATTTCTAAGGATTACCTCTCATAGGATATTTCCTTCTTTGAAATGCTCTATTGGTAACTAGTACACAGTGATATTGTCCGCTTTGGCAAGCTCAATGTCAGTACCCTCATGGTTTTGTTTCCTAGGGGTGTTCGGCCGAACTGGTGTCACCCAGGAAATGTGTCCCAGTGCTTTGTCACATAAAAATCTCCTGGGAGTGCTAGGCCAAACCGGTGTCACCCATGGTTTTATCTCATATGATTCTTCAAAAACATTCTCAAGTCCTTTAGATTTGATGGAAATTCGGCAGCATAACGGCTGTATCTCGAATTTCCTTCAAATCTACTTTATGCCACGAAACTCATATCATATATACATTTCTCATTCAACTTCTATAATCATGATAGACTTAGAATCTCATTAGAACACTCATCATAGCACATATACCATCACATCATACTATCATAAACAAACTCATTTCATTAAGGAACCTAAGGTGTCTTATGCTTGACCCATAGGGTCTTAAACTTGAAACTTAAGTTCTCTAATCATCAAATCTTAACATTTTATGCACCTATAGGTCCAACCTAATTATTCTTACTATTTATTGTGATCATAACTTATCCTAAAACTCATTTGTGAAGAATCTATAATTTACACTTTACGGGTACCTAGGAGTCACATCTTTGACCCTTTCTAAGTTCGATTTTTCTCCTACAGTACTAAAATCAATTCTTAAACCAATTATGAGAGTTTCCTACACGTTTACACTAATTATAAACCATTATTACTAATTTTTATCGTTGCTGGAATAGAATCCAGAATTTCCAATTCTAAGGGTTCTAGAAATTACATTTTAATTCTTTTCTAGTTACTAACTTGTCTTAACTTTCACAAATTAATTCTAACATCAAATATACTTGACCACACACATTCCAACATAATAAAATCATCATCATACAGTGAATAACATAGCAAAGCCGAACCGTGAACATCATCATCATATCATGCATAGAATCACATAAAATTTCATCTCAAGCGCACATAAATTACTAGTTTTCTCTTGGAACCTTTTTAGAACCTCAAAACTCTTTTGTAAGCTATTTTACTTTATTAGAGTCATAAGAATATGAACAAGGGCAGTAGCCAATTTATTTTGCTCATAGTTGAGATTTAAAACACAAAAACATATTTATAACATATTCTAAGTTCATCTAAGCTTAAGAAATTTCTTAAAACATATTTTGTTAGTCCTTGTTACTAGATGAAACTCATGCTAAGCTTATTCTCATCACATGGCTGAAAATAACATGCATAAAATACTATCATTTTCCAAACTTTACTTGAGATAAAAAGGGCAAGTCTTTGAGCTCTAGGATCTTTAGGTGATGACATAAACATAAACATGATATGAACTTTGTTTTACTCTTTATTGGAAAGTAAAGTGAAAACATAAAATAAATATAAGATGCAAGCTTATTATTATCTTTAAGATTTAAGTGATGACTTGAAATATAAACATGGAAATGTAAGTTTATTTCTTTACTCTTGAGATTTAGTGATGACATAAAAATAAATATGAGTGCAAGTTCATTTTAAGCTATCTAGAGCTCATACAAGACTTTAAAGGAACAAATAACCTCAACCCAACACTTATCTAACAAAGTAAAGTGAGCTTTAGAGTTCTTTGTACCATGGTTCCAAAGAAACCTTATGGTTTGAACATCATCATCAAGCTCAAGGAAAATGAACCAAAAGATCAAAACAAGTAACATCATTTCTTAAGAACCAAAACCAAAGTAAGAACAAAGGAAAGGAAAAAGAAACCAAAACCATGTCCAAGGAAAAGAAAGAAGCCGAAACCATGAACAAGAAAAAGGAAAAGAAAATCGAAACTTGAAGGAAAGAAAAAATAAGGAAAAACTAAAATGATTCACGATCAAAATCAAGTTTCAAGCTTTAGAGGTTTCTCAAATAAAAATCTCAAGACCATTATCTTGAAACCTTATCATCAAGCTCAAGATTTTCCTTTCAAAAATCAAGTCTCATGACCAGAAACAAAAGAGAGGAAAAGAGTTGAACCAAGAGGAAACTAGCACTTTTTCACATCAAGTAAAAGAAAAGCTTTTGAAACAAAACCCCTACCTAGTGGTATTTCTCCTTGGAATGAAAAAGAAGCTTGCTCTTGAAAAGAAAATGAGAAGAAAACTCCTCTCCAAGTGATGGTGATGATTTCAGCCAAGCACAAAGGAAAAGGAAAGAGTTGTGTTTTATGTGAGCTTGTGTTTGAGAGAGAAAGCTTTGGTGTTTGGATGATGGTTTATGATGTTTGTGTGGTGGTTTGAGGATGTAAAGAGGGGCTCTTTGTTGAAGATGAAGAAGAGAAAATGAGACAACTTTTGAACTCTTGGAAGAAAAGAAACAAAACTCAAGACAACTCTTGAAGCTAAAATGGGCCAAGTTCTTCTAAGTGTGGTATTTATAAAGAAACAAAATGTGAAGGAATGTATGAAGGATGAGAGGCCATGGTTTTCAAGGCTTTGGAGGGAAGAAAATATCTCACTTTGATGTATCATGACAAGGCATGGTGTAGGAATGGCTAGGTATGGGTTTGGGTATGGCTAGGTGTGGGCACAAGCATGGCTCCTTGAGTGCTACAATTTTCAACATGTGAAGAATATGGGGAGGGAGTGTTCAGCCATGTGCAGCCAAGGGGAAGAGATTTGTGTCCTTTAATTATGGTTTAATGATGTGTTTAGGCGTATCTTTGATTAAGCTTAAGATTAGGAATTGTAAGAAAGTGTTTAGGTAAGCTAATTATGTAATCATGAATACTAGAGCATAATTAGGAGTGGTTTTGCTTCATTAGCTAATTTAAAATTCATTTTATGATATGATTGTGCAAAAACACCATTCCTTAATTTAAGAAATTGGAAAAAGAAAACACTATTCAAAATTTCTTGAAAAAGAATCATGATTTATAAAAAGAGATTTAAGTTAAATCTAAGCAATTTTAGGTTCTAATTAAATTTAAGAAATTATTTTGACTCTAGATTAATTATGGAAATTAATTAATCTTCGATTAAAGCCTAATATTGCCTAGGTTTGCTTAATTACATCATTAAGCTTAAAAACACTATGCCAGGGGCAAAATCATAATTTTGCACAAAAACTGCCCAGGACCACCGGGACTTAAATAGATATCCCTAAACACATAAAAACATCATTAAACACTTATAATTAGCATTTCAAACTCTCAGGAGAGATTCCAGGCTCAAACTGTACTTATACTCGCGTAAAAATGCTATATAAGGGTATTTTGGTCATTTTGACCCGAAACCTCAGAAAATGAAATTTTCATTTTCAAAACCATTCAAAAGCCATCTAGTCCCCTTCAAACATTGATTTGACCCTTCAAGGGCTGCCAGGTCGGCTATCCTCGAATTCCGGGTGGAAAATGACCTTAGGGGTATTTTGGTCATTTCCACTCAGACAGAAAATTTGGGGTGTTACAAATAACCTAATGATTAACCTAAATATGTTCTAGGAATATTGGATTAAAATTAGGATGTTACAATAATACGTTATAATATTATTAAAATGAAAACGTCATGCACCACTTGATAATATTATAAAGATAATACGTTATAATATTACTAAAACAATAACTAGTTAATAATAATAATAATAGTAATAATGTAATACCTTAGGCCAAAAAAAAAAAAAAATCCTCTCTATTGCAGCACTCATCAGAAAATAAGTCAGTGGCTGACAACAAATTTTTGTGTTCTCGGGTGAGCGCTGCAATGCTCAACAGAAAGTAAGTCGGTGCAAATTATGCTCTCTGGTGAGCGCTGCAGCGCTCTTTAGCGCTACAGCGCTCTTTAGCGCTACAGCGCTCTTTAGCGCTACAGCGGTCAGCAGAGCATTAAAAACCCCCATTTCGGGGTCCAGAACCTTCACTCACCAAAATATACTCTCTCCACCAAAGAAACACGAAAACTTTGCTCTCCTCCCAAAAATTTACTCCTAAACTCCATTTCTTCCATTTTCTCTTGAAATCAACTCCAATACTTCACTTCTAAGGTTTTAAGTTATGTTATTCTAATGATTTCTCCTTTATTCTCTCCTTTTCTCTTCGTTTTTGGGGGGTTAGCATAAGATTTTCCTACTTCCTAAGGAGGTAGAATTCTTTCAATGTGTTAGGAGTATATTTGAGTGATATAGAGGTTTTAGCTGTTAATCTAGGGTTTTGTTGCCTAATTGATAGATACTGGTGCTGTCTCACCTCCCACAATTCTGTTGGTGCTATTCCTGTGTCTACTGCCACTCCAGGTGAGTGGGTTCATATCTGTAGCTCCTATTTTAAACCTTACATATATTTTGATCTAAAATGTGAATATATATATATATATATATATATATATATATATATATATTTGATTTTAGAGTCTATTTGGTGATTTGTTGAGATTTCTGGGAATTATTGTGTTTTGAACTGTTTGTTGAACAAGAGAATATGCTTTCTTGAAACCCATGGGACATCTATCTTTCAGAATGAGATTTTGTATACTGGTATTGCAAATTTGATTAAGTAGAGCTGGTTTTATGATTATATGATTTTGATACTGCATGCTGTCTTATAAAAGAAATTTTGAACCCTAGGATAGAAGACTTTGAAATTGATAGAGAACAGAATGAGGTTTTAGCTGAGCTGGCAGTAACTATAGAGAAACAGGCTGTATGTTAACGGCAGTTAATCCGTTAAGCTTGGTACCAAGTAGCCCAAGCCAGAGATTTTAGAGCCTTATTGTCACACTGGGGACGGTGGTATGTAACGCCCAGATGTGACTGTAGATATTTAGAGACTTATTGGCACACTGGGGACGGCGATACGTAATGCCCATATGTGACCACAGATACTCAGAGACTTATTGTCATACTAAGGACGGCGATACGTAACGCCCAGATATGACCAAACATTTGTATTCAGAGATTACTGTTTCTCTATTAGACTACTGTTAGGTTGGATTGTAAAGGACTAAGATTTGAGATCTTGATTATAACTATGAACTACTTGATGTTAGTACTGTTATTATTATTATTATTATTTTTGGTTTTGTGTATCTTCTTTGGTGTCCCATGAAGAGGGGTTCCAAATGAGGGCTCACTCACTGAGTTTTGGATTCAAAACTCACCCCTCTGTTTCCTTCATATTTTACAGATACCGTAGCTACTGAGGGTACTTCTACACCATCCTCTTCCCAGCAGCATTAGATTCAGTTACTGAGCCCGTTAGGTGAGGTGTCTGATATTTTGCTCTAGACGTGCTCCAGTGTGATGCAGGCAGGACCCCAGATCGTAGAGCATGATTACATTGTGCATAGTTTTATTGTTTCATATACTTTTTGGGATTGTATAACTATTACTTTTATAAACATCTTGCAGGTAAAGGACTGTATGCATATTTAGTGACTTTGCATATTTGCTTTTTGAAAGGAATGGAAATATGTTTTGGTTTTTCTAAACTTGGTTTTCAACAACAGGTGATTTCATGTGAAATTAAGGATTTGTTTTATGGATTTTCTTAATTGAAATGCATACGTAGAGACGGTACAGGTCACCAAGCTTATGTGGGAATGAGATTTCTCACGTGCCGGTCACGTGCCTAAGGAGGGTCATGACAAATAATAATAACAGTAATCATGAATATGTGATAATAACAATTATAATAATAATAATAATAATAATAGCAATAATAATTTAGATACTAATAAATTTCATATTTGGGAGATTACAAAAAACTACCTTGAACTCCTCCTAGGAGGGCAGCTCTGAGTCGCCATGCCCCTGTAGGAACTCCCCATACTAGTCTGATTTCATCTATGAGTGCCTTGAAGCTTATGGATAAAGGGGTTTATGGGTTTTTAGCTTTAGTACAGGATGCGGAGGTGCCAGTGCCAACCATAGAGTCGGTCCCTGTAGTTTGTGAGTTTCCTGATGTGTTTCTAGAGGACTTGCCAAGGTTACCACCAGAGAGGGAAATAGAGTTTGGAATAGAACTGGAGCCAGGAACCAGGCCTATTTCGATACCCCTATATCCTATGGCCTCGACAGAGCTATAGGAGTTGAAGAAAACAGTTACAAGAGTTGCTGGATAAAGGTTTTATTCGACCAAGTACCTCATCTTGGGGTGCTCCAGTCTTATTTGTAAAGAAGAAAGATGGATCTATGAGAATGTGTATAGATTATCGGCAGCTGAATAAGGTGACCATTAAAAGTAAATATCCTTTGCCTCGTATAGATGATTTGTTTGATCAGCTTCAAGGGGCCCAGTGTTTCTCCAAGGTTGATCTTCGATATGGGTATCATCAATTGAAAATCAAGGATGAGGATATACCCAAGACAGCTTTTAGGACACGCTATGGACATTATGAATTCCTAGTGATGTCCTTCAGGTTGACTAATGCCTTACAGCTTTTATAGATCTAATGAATAGAGTTTTCAGACCGTTCCTGGATCATTTTGTAATTGTCTTCATTGATGATATTTTAGTATATTCCAAAAGCAGAGAGGAGCATGAGCATCATTTCAGGATTGTGTTACAGACATTGAGGGAGCATTAACTATATGCTAAGTTCTCTAACTGTGAATTCTAGTTGGAGCAGATGGCATTCCTTAGACACATAGTATCCAAGGATGGCATTAAGGTAGATCCTAAGAAGGTTGAGGCAATTCAGCAGTGGCCAAGGCCTGCCACCGTATCAGAAGTTCGCAGCTTTTTGGGGATGGCAGGTTATTATAGGCAGTTTGTCAAGGATTTTTCCAAGATTGCAGCACCGTTGACTAGATTGACCCAGAAGGATGTTAAGTTTTAGTGGTCAGATGCCTGTAAGTAAAGCTTCCAAAAGCTGAAGACCTGCTTGGCTGTGTCCTTATGCAGCATGGCCGGGTTATAGCCTATGCTTCCAGGCAACTCAAGAAGCATGAACAGAATTATCCTACTCATGATTTGGAAATGGCAGCAGTAGTTTTTGCCTTGAAAATCTAGAGACATTATCTGTATGGAGCAACTTGTGAGATTTTTACAGATCATAAGAGTTTAAAATATATCTTCCAATAGAAAGATATGAATCTCAGACAACGCAGATGGATGGAATTGTTAAAAGACTATGATTGTACGATCTCTTATCACCTAGGTAAGGCTAATATAGTAGCTGATGCTTTGAGTAGGAAGTCAGCAGGCAGTTTGGCTCATGTAGTGCCTTTAAGACAACCTTTGATAGAAGATATTCATAAGTTAAAGGCAGAGGGAATCCGGTTTGGTATAGTAGATTCAGGAGCCTTTCTAGTTCATGTTAGAGCTCAGTCAACCCTAGTGGAGCAGATTAAGGCAAAGCAAAAAGAGGACTCCAAATTGGTTAAGATCATAGAAGATGTACACAAAGGAGGGGGCCAGGAGTTTTCTCTGGATAAGGAAGGTGTGTTACGCCTTGGAAATAGGTTGTATGTGCCGGATGTGGATGAGTTGAAGAAGCAAATAATGGAAGAGTCCCATAGTATAGCATATTCTGTGCACCCTGGATCAGCTAAAATGTATCATGATCTACGGTAATTGTACTGGTGGGAAGGTATGAAAAGAGATATAGGTGAATTTGTGGCACGGTGTTTAGTGTGTCAACAAGTTAAGGCTGAACACCAGATGCCAGCAGGATTACTCCAGCAGATAGAGATTCCAGAATGGAAGTGGGAGATGATAACTATGGATTTTGTAATTGGGTTGCCTCGGACTACTAAAGGCTTTGATTCTATTTGGGTAATTGTAAATCAGATGACCAAGTCAGCTCATTTCTTGCCAGTAAAGACCAATTTCACTGCGGCCCAGTATGCTCACCTGTATATAAATGAGATTGTCAGACTTCACGGAGTGCCAGTATCTATTATATCAGATAGAGGGGCTCAGTTCACTTCGAGGTTCTAGAGGGCATTTCAGGAAGCTCTAGGAACCCGAGTGGATTTATCTACAACCTTCCACCCTCAAACTAATGGTCAAATAGAGAGAACTATTCAGACCTTAGAGGACATGCTCAGAGCCTGTGTGCTAGACTTTGGTGGGAGTTGGTGTGACCACTTACCACTCATAGAGTTTGCTTATAATAACAGTTACCAGGCAAGTATTTAGATGGCACCCTTTGAAGCTTTGTACGGTAGACGACGCAGATCTCCCATTGGGTGGTTTGAGCTTGGCGAAGCTAAAATCCTAGGCCCAGACCTAGTTCAAGAGACCCTAGAAAAAGTTCGGTTGATCAAAGAAAAGTTAGTAACAGCTCAATCCAGACAAAAAGCTTATGCTGATAACTAGTGATGAGAGTTGGAGTTTACTGTGGGTGATCATGTGTTTCTATGAGTATCTCCCATGAAGGGAGTGGTGAGGTTCGGTAAACGGGGAAAGCTAAGCCCTCATTATATCGGGCCATTTGAGATTCTAGAGAAAGTGGGAGCAGTAGCTTATAGATTAGCATTACCTCCCAGCTTATCAGCCATCCATCCTGTATTTTATATCAGCATGCTTAGGAAGTATATTTCGAACCAATCCCCTGTGCTCACCCTACAAGCAGTCCAGATTAATGAGAATTTGTCCTTTGAAGAGGAGCCAATTGCTATAGTAGACAGACAGATTAAAAAGCTTCGTTCAAAGGAGGTACCTTCTGTAAAAGTAATTTGGAAAAACCACTCCGGTCAGGAAGCCATGTGGGAAGCTGAAGATGCCATGAGAGTGAAATACCCATATCTCTTCCCTCCTTCAGGTATGTCTTTAGATTTGGGGACCAAATCTTTTAAAAAGGGGGGAAGTGTGTAATACCTTAGGCAAAAAAAAAAAAAAAATCCTCTCTGTTGAGTAGCGCTCATCAGAAAATAAGTCGGTGGCTAAAAAATTTTTTTTATGTTCTCAGGTGAGTGCTGCAGCGCTCTTAGCACTGCAGCGCTCAATAGAAAGTAAGTCGGTGCAAATTATGCTCAGGTGAGTCTTTGCGGCGCTCTTTAGCTACTGCGGTCGTGAGCATTAAAAACCCCCTATTTCGGGGTCCAGAACCTTCACTCACCAAAATATACTCTCTCCACCAAAGAAACACGAAAACTTTGCTCTCCTCCCAAAAATTTACTCCTAAACTCCATTTCTTCCATTTTCTCTTGAAATCAACTCCAATACTTCACTTCTAAGGTTTTAAGGTATGTTATTCTAATAATTTCTCCTTTATTCTCTCCTTTTCTCTTGGTTTTGGGGGGGGGGGGTTAGCATAAGATTTTCCTACTTCCTAAGGAGGTAGAATTCTTTCAATGTGTTAGGATTATATTTGAGTGATATAGAGGTTTTATCCATTAATCTAGGGTTCTGTTGCCTTATTGATAGATACTGGTGTTGTTCTCACCTCCTAGAATTCTGTTGGTGCTATTCCTGTGTCTACTGCCACTCCAGGTGAGTGGGTTCATATCTGTAGCTCCTATTTTAAACCTTACATCTATTTTGATCTAAAATGTGAATATATATATGATTTTAGAGTCTATTTTGTGATTTGTTGAGATTTCTGGGAATTATTGTGTTTTGAACTGTTTGTTTAACAAGAGAATATGCTTTCTTGAAACCCATGGGACATCTATCTTTAAAAATGAGATTTTGTATACTGGTATTGCAAATTTGATTAAGTAGAGCTGGTTTTATGATTATATGATTTTGATACTGCATGCTGTCTTGTAAAAGAGATTTTGAACCCTAGGATAGAAGACTTTGAAATTGATAGAGAACAGAATGAGGTTTTAGCTGAGCTGGCAGTAACTATAGAGAAACAGGCTATATGTTAACGACAATTAATCCGTTAACCTTGGTACCAAGTAGCCCGGGCCAGAGATTTCAGAGCCTTATTGTCACACTGGGGACGGCGGTACGTAATGCCCAGATGTGACTGTAGATATTCAGAGACTTATTGGCACACTAGGGACGGTGATACGTAATGCCCAGATGTGACCATAGATATTCAGAGACTTAGTGTCATACTGGGGACGGCGATACGTAACGCCCAGATATGACCAAACATTTATATTCAGAGATTACTGTTTCTCTATTAGACTACTGTTAGGTCAGATTGTAAAGGACTAAGATTTGAGATCTTGATTATAACTATGAACTACTTGATGTTAGTACTGTTATTATTATTATTATTATTTTTGGTGTTGTGTATCTTCTTTGGTGTCCCATGAAAAGGGGTTCCAGATGAGGGCTCACTCACTGAGTTTTGGATTCAAAACTCTCCCCTCTGTTTCCTTCATATTTTACAGATACCGTAGCTACTGAGGGTACTTCTACACCATCCTCTTCCCAGCAGCATTCGATTCAGTTGCTGAGCCCGTTAGGTGAGGTGTCTGATATTTTGCTCTAGACGTGATCCAGTGTGATGCAGGCAGGACCCGAAACCGTAGAGCATGATTACATTGTGCATAGTTTTGTTATTTCATATACTTTTTGGGATTGTATAACTATTACTTTTATAAACACCTTGCAGGTAAAAGACTGTATGCATATTTAGCGACTTTGCATATTTGCTTTTTGAAAGGAATGGAAATATGTTTTGGTTTTTCTAAACTTGGTTTTCAACAACAGGTGATTTCATGTGAATTAAGGATTTGTTTTATGGATTTTTTTAATTGAAATGCATACGTAGAGACAGTACAGGTCACCAGGCTTACGTGGGAATGGGATTTCTCATGTGCCGGTCACGTGCCCAAGGAGGGTCGTGACAAATAATAATAACAGTAATCATGAATATGTGATAATAACAATAATAATAATAATAATAATAATAATAATAATAATAATAATAATAGCAATAATAATTTAGATACTAATAAATTTCATATTTGGGAGATTACAAAAAATTACCCTGAACTCCTCCTAGGAGGGCAGCTCTGAGTCGCCATGCCCCTGTAGGAACTTCCCATACCAAATGTCTGCCTGGCCTCCCAGCTGAAAGCTAGCTAACTCTATGATCCTCTCAAATGAGCAATAGATTACTCTAGTAATCTTCTTTATCTCTCGGATGAATGCCTGAGGATTCTCCATCTTAAGGTGCCCCTAGAAGGTACGTGGATCCATCATCCAAACACTCCAAAGCTAAGTTGTCGAGGTCTCTAACTAGCTGCTGAACTGAGGGTGGCTACAACCGAGCCTCAGGCTGTCTAGCCAACATTCCAGAGAAGGTGGCCAAAGCCTACTCTAGGATTCTGAAGCAAGTGCTGGTGCTAGAAGAATAGCTGCTATAACAGCGGCATGAAGAAGAATGACATTGGGGAGGTATACTGAATCTTAAGGGGACACAAATATAGAGGATAAGATAATTATCATGAAAAGGAAGGCAAGACTTTCTCTCTCTCTCTCTCTCTGAGCCTAGACATGAGTAACCATTCCTAAAGGCATCAAGTAACACTTCTTTAATGCAAATGGGCATGCTTTCATTTACATAAATGTCATGCTACTTATGGACACTTGCTCCAGTGACATGCAGAGAAACATATGGCTTTGATACCACTTTGCCAGGATCCAATTTGGAAATATGACTAGAATGTGAGGAATCTCATTCCCACATAAGCCTCATGGTCATTTACTCATACTATATGTATATTTTAATCAAAAGTCCATCTCTAATGATAAATCAATTTGCAATTTCAAAGTCATAATAATAAAAAACAAGTCATTTCACAAATCAAATTTGGAACTCTATTTGTAATACAAAATATATCAAGTTGGTCTATACAAAAGAACCATGAAAGTTATATCATTTTAAAATCTATCTATATGGTTTAGGACCCTACTGTCACGACTAGACTTGGGAATATGACTGGCACGTGAGGAATCTCATCCCCACGTAAGCCTCGTGACCTCTGAATCTCTCTAAATGCTTAAATTTATGATGATATAATAATTAAAATATGATCTCTTTGAAATCTGTAGCATTTTACTCTAATTAAAACATAATGCTTAATTTCATAAACTGAATATATTCAATAATTTAATCTCTAAAAACTCTTAACCAAATCTACTGATCTAGAAATCATAACTGTCTTAGCATAAAGAATTAATCTTAAACATGAAAATCCTTGACATTTGAAAACTAAATTACAAATACATCTCTAGTTCATCACATAAATCTCTAACCACAGTTAAAAATTCAATTACATACTTAATCTCTAAAGATACTATATACATGCAATAATCATAAACCATTTGATATTTAACTGCATAACTATATAGAAAAGATATCTTTGTATTTATAAATTCATACAAAAGTATCTCTAATTTCTTACTCTAACAAGAAATCATTTTCCACACATTTATACAATAGTTCTTAAATCAAATATTAGCTGAAAACATATTTTAACAGTACTCTAATAGAGAAACATGAATCTCTAGTTATGCATTGCATAACATTATATTCTCTAGCTATGTATGTCAACCATGGTATAGCAAATTTTCTGATATCTAGGATCCCTCAAGAATTCGAATCAAACACCTAACTAGGTTCCATTTCTGCTCTATGAGATTGCCCCTAAGGACAACTTGGTAGCAAGGTTAACGACCCTTTTTTTCCCAGCCGTTAACTCACTATTTGTTTCTCTATAGCTACCGTCTAGTCTTTAAATCATAAAAACTAATTATTTCTCTAAAACTATGTTCTAGCTCTTCTCTGGGTTTAAAACTCTATATATTTATTCTACTCTTGAAATCATAAAATCTATGGATACAGATAAAATCATTTAAATCTGAAGGTTGGGTGCTTAGTCCCTCGCGAACAAGAGCCACTAAATTCTTAATACTCTAAGAGTTCTTGACTCATATAAATCTGACAACCTGACTTTACCATAATTATGACTGTGAAATCATGCCAAAAGGATCACCTGCTTGCAAGCATTCTGATTTCAAGCCCACATAATATGTATATTGCAGTTGCTATGAATTATATTGAATTTCATATTTCTGAGTATCATAAAAACTGGATTTCTAAAATCTTAATTCTCAAGCTAATATCTTTTCATAACTTAATAACTCTAATATCATATTTGAAACAGAGACCCTCGCAAAAAAGTGCCCTTAAATTCTTAGTACTCTAAAAGTTCCTGACTCATATAAATCTGACAACTTGACTTTACCATAACTATGACTGTGAACTCATGCCAAAAGGATCAACCGCTTGCAAGCATTCTGAGTTTGAGCTCGCAGAATATATATTTGGCAGTTGCTATGAATTATATTGAATTTCATATTTCTGAGTACCATAAAAACTGGCTTTCTAAAATCTCATTTCTCAAGCTAATTGTAACGCCCCGATTTTCTGTTAAAGTGAAAATAACCAAAATGCCCCTGAGGTCATTTTCAGCCTAGAATTCAAGGAAAGCCAACCCGGTAATACTCAAAGGGCAAACTCAATGTTGGAAGGGGATTAGTTGGCTTGTATACCTTCCCGGGATCAAAAATCTCGTTTTTTGAGTTTTCGGGTCAAAATGACCAAAACGCCCCCGTGGTGTTTTACCTGTTTACAAGTGCCGGATGAACCCGAAACTTCTCCAGATGGTTTTAAAAGGAATTTTTATGTATTCTGTGACTTTGGTTTTGGTCTCGGAAGTCTCGAGCGAAATTAGTGTAAAATTACGATTTTGCCCCTAGTTTTGTGTTTTCAAGCTTAATCGCGTGATTAAGCAAACCTAAGAAATATTAGGCTCTAATCGAAGATTAATTAATTTCCATAATTAATCTTGAGTCAAAACAATTTATTAAAATTGATTAGAACCTAAGAATGCTTAATTACAACTTGAAATCTTATTTTAAATTCAAGGTTCCTAGTCATGGAATCTTGAATAGTGTTTTCTCTTTCCAATTCCTTAAATCATGGAAATTTGTCTACCTTGTTTACTTATAAAATGAATTTTAAAATATCTAAATGTGTATGAGCACTCCTTAACCTTGTCATAAAACTCTTAAACCCCATTCTTAGTTACCTAAACTTATGCTTAATGACTCCTAACTTTGTTCCTAAACTAATACACACTTAAACCTATCATTAGCACCCACTAACATGATCAACACTTCCTCCCCCTTGCTGTACCTGGTCTGGCCGAAAGCTTCCTCCCCCATTTTCTATCACATGCTCAAATTTTTGACACTCCAAAGCCATACCTCAAGTCATACTCACCATACTTTGTCATACTTTCCACCATGCTTGATTTTTCAAGTAAATAACTAAATGAATTTAAGCTATTTTCCTCATTTATTTGTGGCCCAAAAATAGCCAACCATGCCTAGCTTCTAGAAGAATTATTTCATTCAAAATTGATAGGAAATTCACTCAAATCACCTTACTTGAAGCCATGCCTTGTATCATAACCTCCATACCTCAAACCATGCTTGAATGACACATTATAAGAGATATTTTTCTTCCTTTCCCTCCCTTTTTGCTACGGTTACTCTTCCTTCTCCATGAGCTCTCATTTGTTTTCATTTTCTATAAATACCTTGCTTAGAAGCACATGGAAACACTTTAGCTCATTTACAAACTTTTAGATTTCCTAAGCTTTCTTTGAGTTCTCCTTTTTCTCTCTAAGTTTCAAGAGAGTTTTCTCTTGTTCTTCATCTTCATCTTCATCATCATCTCATAACTTTCAAACACCACCCCATAGCCTTGAATCACCATTAAACCTCTCAAACACTTGATCTCAAACACAACCACACTCAAAACACAACCCCAACCTCCTTACCCTCCCTTGGCTGAATCATCATCCACCCTCAAGAAGGAGTTCTTCATCTTGTTTTCCTTTTCAAAGATCAAGTTTTTATCTCCACTCTAGGTAGGAGTGTTTTTCTAAACCTTGTTTTTCTTTAAAATGAGTTTTTCTAGCTTTCTCTTGGATTTCTTTTTGAAACTTTTCTTGTTCTTCTTTTCTTGTTTCCGGCCATGAGGCCTTGTTGGATATATGATAGCTCAATGATGAGAGCTCCTAAATGATGACCATGTGTTCATCTCAAAGGAACCTCTAGAGCTTGAGTTTTTACTTTATCTAAGTTTCATTTTTGTTTTCTAACTCAAAATGATTTTAGCTCAAGAAAACATCTTCATCCTTGCTTGTGTTTGGTTTCGGTTTCTTTGTCTCCTTACCTTGAGATTTTCGGTTTTGGTTTCCTTGTTTTTGAGGTTTTGTTTTGTTTTGGAAAGTTTGTTTCTTTTGAGCTTGATGATGATGTTCAAGAACCTCATAGTTCCTTTGAGAACTTGGTTCAAGAACTCTAAAGCTCTCTTTGTGATGAGATAAGTGTTGGGTTGTATCTCTAAAATCTTGTAAGAGCTCTAGACGAGATTAAAATGAATATTGCATCTCATATTTATTTTCCTTGCCATTACTAAATATCAAGAATAATAAGTGAACTTGCATTATCATGTTTATGTTTCAAGCTTTACATTATCATGTTTATATTTCAAGTCCTCACTTAAATATCAAACATAATAATAAGTTGCATCTCATGTTTATTTTATATCTTCACTTTATTTTCTAATGAAAGCTAAAACAAGTGCATGAGCATGTTTATTTTTATGTCATCACTTAAGAGAACCTAGAGCTCAAAGATTTGCCCATTATTGTCTCAAACAAAGGCTTGAAAATATTTATTTCTTTAGCTTGAGATTTCGGTCCCTAAGGGTTTTGTTGGTTACAAGTGTAGAAAACTATGTTTCATAATTTTTCTAAGCTGAGTTCAAGGAATGTATAGAACCAAGTTTTATGAATTTAGAACCTCTTGAGATGAATTTGATTTAGCTACTGCCCTTACAAACATTTTAATGATTTTAGATGATAAGAATGTTTATAAATGAGTTTTGAAATTCTTGAAAAGGTTCCAAGAGAAACTAGTATTTTATGTGCTTTGGAAATTATGTTTTTATGCCTTTATATGGAGACTTGGTTTCGGTTCTACCTTGCTATATTTGGTCACTGTATATGCTGTTTTGATGATGATAATTGTAACACCTTAAGTCTTAACCTAATACTACTAGTATGTAATTAGGTTAATCTTTAGAATATTACCTCTTGGTCTCATTCTTTACTTGAAAATACTTAGCGGAAATATGGGTAAAATTTTTCTTTTTGGAATTAAAACCAAAGTGAGAGCCACGCATGATTTTTGAACGGGAATTCATACAAGTCATATGAGCAAATCATAATAAAACGCATAAATAACAAATCATAATAAAACAAGTAAATAACATGGACACATCAACTGATTATATATAGACAGTGTGCCTACCAAAAGGCAGGACTAGTCGGTACAAAGGAAAACGAAATACAACTGAAATGCAAATACAAGGAAATCATAAAAACAAGTACAAGGAAACCATGAAAGCAACACCCATACCCGTGTGCACCTAGAGTAGACAACCTCATATACAAAAGAAAGTTTGTCCTCAACTATGTGGCATGTGTGCACTAGCTACTACCCATCCTATGCACCTACTCCTGTTGGTCCAAGTACTAAGGGGTGGAATCGATCCACTGGCAGATCTCGGCGGGAGTGGTCGTGCGGATCATCGGAGCATGTCCACCGTGGCGAGGGCGCGTGGATGGCCTACGAGCCAACCTCGGCTGAACCACTGTCTCCTCACTCCCGGCTCTCATAAGTGGAGGAGCGGGGCTGGAGCTCCAACTGTACATGTGCGAGGGCGGGTCCTCTGATGGATCCGTCTCCGAGTACTGAGTCCGGGGCACGTACTCCAGGTAGTCGCGTATGGCTGACGCCTCGGACTGCATGCGGAGGATCTGCTCATCACGTGGTCTGGCTTGCTCAAAAATCGTGTTATGATGATAGGGAGCAGTCGGGGTGAAGCGGTAACTCCGTACTGGGTGCGCGAAGGGTCGTCCCATAAACATAAATACTCTGACAGTGCAGCGACCTTCAAAATGGTATGACCCGGGTGCTAGGTCATGGTGCAGCTCCCATATCGGGGTGTCGATGAAGAGTACAAAGGTCACCATCTGAAGATGTGATGGAAGAAAATAGAGAAGGAATGAGAATCTTCTAAAAGAATTCTCAGTAGGGTAATCCCTACCTAAGTGACATCATCACATCCTCAGGAACCTTGGGTTTTATTTCTAAAAAGGTGTGCATGCATATAAACTCCTTTTAAGTTAGTTTTCTAAAGTATTATTTATCCAAGGTCCATCATATTTTATAATGCGTCTTATGACTAAGCATGGAATATACTAATGACATGAATGCATCATAAAGGTAAGCCAATCAATAGAATAACTAAGAAACATTATAACATTGGCATAAAGAGATAGGTATAACTTTTCTTGGTTTTTCATAGCTCATGTGACATTTTAAACTTTAACTTTTATCTCATGGGGCCACCCTAAAACATCTCTAGGTTATGAGCTCATACCTTAACTAATCGTCACTAGCTCTTACTTATCCTATGATAAGCGTAACATAATCCCGACATAAAGTACGGGCTAGGGGGCAAATTAAGGATCACCTTTTAGGGTCATTTCCTCTTTGAAACACTCTACTAGCAACTAGGGCATCGTAGTATTGTCCGCTTTGGCAAGCTCTATGTCAATACCCTCACGGATTTGTTTTGTGCTCGGCTAAACTGGTGTCACCAAGAAGGCGTCTCAGTGTTGTGTCACATTTAAGTTCTCATGATTTTCAAAAAGACCATTTTCTGAGTTCCTCAAATTTGATGGAAATTTGGTAGCATGACGGCTGTAGACCGAAATTCCTCAAATTTGCTTATGCCATGAAAACATATAGGACATACACAAACATTTCTTATGGGGTATAGCATATCATCATGTAAAACTTCTTTATAGCACATATCAACTTATCATAGACAAAACTCATGCATCATATATCATAAATTAAGCATCATAAAAACTCAAGACGTTTTAATGTCTTATGCATTAACCTTTAAGGTCCTTACTCACGTTCTAAGTTATTAATCATCAACCCTAATTTCTTGGGTACCTATGCGGTTATAACTAAGTATTTCTCTCCTCACACTATGACCACGAACATCTCTAAACCTCAAGGATGCAGAATTTATAATCCTAACTTTACGGGTGCCTAGGAGTCACAACAGTGACCCTTTCTAAGTCCGGTTTGTTCCTAAGGCTTCAAGATCAAGTCCTAAACCATTTATGAGTCATTCCTACACATTTAAAATAATTTAAATCCATGATTATCAAATCTAAACCTTGCTGGACATAATCCAGAAAATTCAATAATTAAGGGATCTAGAACTCTCAAATTAATTCTTTTCTAGTTTCTAACTTATCTTATCTTTCACATATGAGTCTTAACATTATTTTTACTCAAACATAAGCATATTATCATCATTAAAACAGCACATACAGTGGTAAACAAGTATCAAGGCAGAACCGAAACAAACACTCCCCATAAAGGCATAAAACACAATTTCTAAAGCACATAAAATACTAGTTTCTCTTGGAACCTTTTTAAAACTTTCAAAACTCATTTATAAACAATTTTAACATCTAAAATCGTAAGAATATTTAAGAGGGCAGTGACCAATTCATCTTTGTCTCAAGAGGTCCTAAATTCTTAAAACTTAGTTCTATGCATTCCTTAAACTCATAAAAGCTTGGAAAAATTACAAAACATAGTCTTCAATACTTAGAAACATCAAACCCCCTTAGGGCCGAAATATGAACCAAAGGAAATAAATATTTTTAGACCTTTGTTTGAGACAACAATGGGCAAGTCTTTGAGCTCTAGGTTCATTTAGGTGATGACATAAAACTAAACATGCTTATGCACTTATTTTAGGTTCCATTAGAAAGTAAAGTGATAGCACAAAGTAAATATGAATGCAACTCATTATTATCTTGGTATTAAGTGAGAACTTGAAATATAAACATGATAATGCATAGCTTGAAATATAAACATGATAATACAAGGATCACTTATTATCTTGATACTTAGTGATAACAAGGAAAGTAGACATGATGTGCATAGCATAAACGTAAACATGATGCAAGGTTCATTTTATGGTTAGCTAGAGCTCATTCAAGACTTTAACAAAGTAAAAACCCAACATATATCTCATTACAAAGAGAGCTCTAGAGTTCTTGAACCAAGTTCTCATAGGAACTATGAGGTTCTTGAACATCATCATCAAGCTCAAAGAAAACAAACTTTCTAAACAAAACCAAACAAAATCTCAAAGATCCAAAATACCAAAACCGAAAACCTTACAAAAGGACAAGAAAGTGAAACTAAGCCAAGTTCTTTATTAAATACCCAAAACCCCTATCTAGAGAAAAATCTCTAGAACGTGCCGGCCAACTTTAAGGTTGACAACGGTAGGCTTGGGCTTTTAGAAATCCTTAGATTAATTTTCTTAAGTTGAAAAACCATGTGAGCTAAGTATGGTATAGATGAAGTTAAAAAAAAGAAAAACTCAAGCTCTAGAGGTTCCTTTGAGATGAACACATAGTCATTCTCTATGAGTCCTCATCGTTGAGCTATCATGTGCTCCTCAAGGCCTCATGGCCGAAATCACAAGGAAAAAAAACAAGAAAGTTTCAAAAGAAAATCCAAGAGAAAGCTAGAAAGAACTCATTTTCAAGAAAACAAAGTTTAGCAAACACCCCTACCTAGAGTAAAGACACAAAGCTTGAAATTTTGAAAAGAAAAACAAGATGATGAGCTCCTCCTTGGTGCTTGATGGTTTTGGCCAAGAGGAAGCAAGAAGGTTGGAGTTGTATTTCAAGTGAGGTTGTGTTTGAGGTGTGGTGTTTGGGAGGTTTGATGATGGTTCAAGGCTAAGGGGTGGTGTTTCAAGGTTGAGAGATGATGATGAGATGAAGAGAGGATGAAGATGAAGATGAAAACAAAGGAGGAACTCTCTTGAAACTTGAGAGAAAAAGAAAGAACTAGCAAGACAACTCTAGAATTCTAAACTTAGCAAATGCTTCAAAGTGCAACTAAGCTATCACAAGCATCCTATTTATAGAAAAACAAAACAATGAAGCTCACAAAGGGGGGGTGCTGGCCGTAGCTATTGGAGGGAAAAGGAAGAGAAAATATCTCTTACACAAGGTCATTCAAGTATGGTTTGAAGTATGGAAGCTATGCTACAAAGTATGGCTTGATGTGAGTTAATTTCCTATCAATTTTTGATGAAATTAGGTTTCTAGAAACAATGCATGGCTGGAACTTTTCCAGCCACAAATAAATGGAGAAAACGGGCTATTTTAATTAGTTATTTACTTGGAAAATCAAGCTTGATTGAAAGTTATGACAAGGTATAGTGTATGTGACTTGAGGTATGGCCTTGGAGTGTTGAAAAATTGAACATGTGATGCATATGGGGAGGGAGGAGCTTGGCCGAATTGAGACTGACATGGGCGAGGATTTTTCTTCCATGTAATTGGGTGCTAATGATAGGATTAAGTGTAGGTTAGTTTAGGTACAAGGTTAAGAGTAATTAAGCTTAAGTTTAGGTAACTAAGAATGAGGTTTAGGGGTTTTATGACAAGATTAGGAGTGCTCATACATCATTAAAGAATTGTAAACTCATTTATGAATAAACAATGTGTAACACAATTCTATGATCTAAGGAATTGGAAAGAGAAAACACTATTCAAGATTCTATGACTAGGAGTCTTGAAATTAAAATATAATTTTAAGTTGTAATTAAGCACTTTTAGGTTCTAATCAACTTTAATAAATTATTTTGACTCAAGATTAATTAAGGAAATTAATTAACCTTCGATTAGAGCCTAATATTGCTTAGGTTTGCTTAATCACGCGATTAAGCGTAAAAACACAAAACTAGGGGCAAAACCATAATTTTGCACTAATTTCGCCTGGGACCTCCGGGACCAAAACTAAAGTCATAGTCTACATAAAAATGCCTTTTAAAATCATATAGAGAAGTTTCGGGTTCATCCGGTGTAACATCCCCTACTGCTTTATGGATTGACGACTGTCCCCACAAACTAACACGGATCTTTTCAGCATGCTTTGTCCTCACTCACATGCTTCCTGGGAAAACTTCCCAGGAGGTCACCCATCCCAAAATTACCCCAGGTCAAGCACGCTTAACTGTGGAGTTCTTTCAGTTTAGGCTACCGAAAAGAAGATGCATCTTGTTGGTATAGGTAGTGCGAATCAATTCATATAAGCCCTCCTCAACTATATAATCCCATACCTATACAGTCTCAGAATCCCTCTCATTCGGGTGTGTAATCGGTTCATTCATGTACCCCTCCGCTTAGAGGACCTTGCGAGGAACCGCACCTTGTCCGTGCCCTCTTTGCACCGGCGATCACTCCTCGTCCTCGTCCCCGGGCGTTACATGCCCACCAGCTTCCGCCTGGTTCGTCCCCAAACCACACCATACTGGGAGAGGTGCAGGCTCTGATACCATTTGTAACATCCCCTACTGCTTTATGGATTGATGACTGTCCCCACAAACCAACACGGATCTTTTCAGCATGCTTTGTCCTCACTCACATGCTTCCTAGGCAAACTTCCCAGGAGGTCACCCATCCCAAAATTACCCCAAGTCAAGCACGCTTAACTGTGGAGTTCTTTTAGTTTAGGCTACCGAAAAGAAGATGCATCTTGTTGGTATAGGTAGTGTGAATCAATTCATATAAGCCCTCCTCAACTGTATAGTCCCATACCTATACAGTCTCAGGATCCCTCTCATTCGGGTGTGTAATCGGTTCATTCATGTACCCCTCCGCTTAGAGGACCTTGTGAGGAGCCGCTCCTTGTCCGTGCCCTCTTTGCACCAGCGATCACTCCTCGTCCTCGTCCCCAGGCGTTACATGCTTTGTCCCCGGGAGTGATTGACGGTGCAAAAAGGGCACGGACAAGGAGCGGCTCCTCGCAAGGTCCTCTAAGCGGAGGGGTACATGAATGAACTGATTACATACCCGAATGAGAGGGATCCTGAGACTGTATAGGTATGGGACTATACAGTTAAGGAGGGCTTATATGAATTGATTCGTACTACCTATACCAACAAGATGCATCTTCTTTTCAGTAGCCTAAACTGAAAGAACTCCACAGTTAAGCGTACTTGACTTGGGGTAATTTTGGGATGGGTGACCTCCTGGGAAGTTTTCCTAGGAAGCATGTGAGTGAGGACAAAGCATCTTTGAAAAGACCGTGTTGGTTTGTGGGGACGATCATCAATCCATAAGCGGCGAATAGGATGTTACATCCGGCACTTGCAAACGGGTAAAACACCGCAGGGGCGTTTTGGTCATTTTGACCTGAAAACTCGAAAAATGAGATTTTTGATCCCGAGAAGGTACACAAGTCATCTAATCCCCTTCCAACATTGAGTTTGCCCTTCGAGTACTATCGAACCGGCTTTGCTCGAATTCCGGGCTGAAAATGACCTCAGGGGCATTTTGGTCATTTCCACTCTTAACACAAAAATCAGGGCGTTACAATAATATGATTATGTTTGAGTATAATTAACGTTAAAATTCATATGTGAAAGATAAGAGAAGTTAGTAACTAGAAAAGAATTAATTTGAGAGTTTGAGATCCCTTAATGTTTGATTTTTTTGGATTCTGTCCAGAAAGGTTTAGAAATGATAAGTATGGTTTTAAATTAGTTTAAATGTGTAGGAATGACTCATAAATGGTTTAGGACTTAATCTTGATGCCTTAGGAGCAAACCGGACTTAGAAAGGGTCATTGTAGTGACTCCTAGGTACCCGTAAAGTTAGTATTTTAGATTCTGCATTCTTGAGGTTTAGAGAAGTTTATGATCATAGTATGAAGTGAGGAATACTTAGATATGAGCCTATAGGTACACGAGAGATTAAGCTGTGATGATTTATAACTTAGATTGTGAGTTAAAGACCTTAAAGGTCAATGCATAAGAAATTAAGAAATTGTTAATGCTATGATGTTTATATGATGTAATAACATGTTGAGAAGTTTATGATGCATGAGGAAATGATTGTTTAAGATATGAGGTTTATCATGGCATGAGGTTTAATTGAGGAATATGTTGTGTGTAACACCCTAATTTTTAACCCAACTTTCTATAACACATTAGGTTAAACATTAGGCTATTACTTCATAGTCTCATTCTTTCATTAAAATACTTAGCGGAAATTACGGGAAAATTTTTCTTTTTGAAAACATAAAACAAAGTGAGAGCCACGAGCTTAACTAATCGAATGACAGAAACGTAAAGCACACGTAACGATTATAAACATCCATGCAAAATAAATCATACATCAGAAGAACATAGATCATGAAGATGACAGAAACATTTCATTAATAATAAAGTAGCTAAAGTACATAACTAGTCATACCCTTATAGAAACGGGCAGAGCTTGGAATACAACGGAAAAGGGAAATACAACAGATAGCAAAGTACATGGTATAACGTAAGGATAAAAAGCCAAAATACTACCCTCCTACTATGCTACGAGCACTAAACTACATCCCCTCCCAAAAGGTATGGCCGAAGGGAAGATCCCTACTAAGCTCGGGTACTCAAAAGCTCTCCAATGGAGTCTAGTGGCGACGGGAATCCACGGGTGATGAAGGCAAGTAGCCGGGGAAATGCTCTAACTCCTCCTGAGTGGCCCAATTCAATGTGAAAGGCACACGAGGTGGCTGAACGTGGGCTCCTTGCTACGGACGCATCTCGGCTCTCCTTGCCAAATGTGGCTGCACCACAGTCTCCTCACTTCCCATACGTCGGGATCGGGGAAAAGGGGCTGAACCCTCTGAAGGAACATGCGTCGGCCAATCCTCGAATGGGTCTGTCTCGGATCTCCTCGAACGAGGTACGTACTCCGGGAAATCTCGGACGACGAAGGCAGTGTAATACCCTAATTTTTAACCCAACTTTCTAGAACACATTAGGTTAAACATTAGGCTATTACTTCATAGTCTCATCCTTTTCTTAAAATACTAAAGGAAAATTACGAGTAAATTTTTTTTTTTTTTTAAAACACACAACAAAGTGAGAGCCACGTTCTTAGTCTAATCGAATAATAGGAATATAAAGCACGCTTAACACTCATAGAGAAACACATAAATGGAAACATATAATAGCTGAGCATAAATCATCACAACAAGAGAAACGTTTCATTAATAACATAACTTGGAATACATAAGTAGTCATACCCTCATTGGGACGGGCAGAGCTTGTAATATAGCAGAAAGGAAGTACAATAGAAACAGAGAAACGTAAAGTAACATAAAGTAAACCATCACTACCCGAGTGCACCTATAGTGAATAACCTCAAAACAAAAGCAGGTTTATCCAGTCTACATGTGAGTGTGTGCACTAAATATTTTATGCATCGACCCTTAAGGTCCTTAACTCACAATCTAAATTATAAATCATCAAAACCTAGTCTCTTGGGAACCTATGAGGTTATAACTAAGTATTTCTCACCTCACACTATGGTCAAGAACATCTCTAGACCTCAAGGATGCAGAATTTACAATCCCAACTTTACGGGTACCTAGGAGTCACAACAATGACTCTTTCTAAGTCCAGTTTGTTCCTAAAGCATCAAGATTAAGCCCTAAACCAATTATGAGTCATTCCTACACATTTAAAATAATTTAGAACCATGATTATCATTTCTAAACCTTTCTGGACAGAATCCAGAAAATTCCATCATTAAGGGATCTAAAACTCTCAAATTAATTTTTTTCTAGTTCCTAACTTATCCTATCTTTCACATATGAGTCTTAACATTATTTTTACTCAAACATAAGCATCTTATCATTATTAACACAGCTCATACAGTGGCCAAACATAGCAAGGCAGAACTGAAACAAACATCTCCATAAAAGACATGAAACACAATTTCTAAAGCACATACAATACTAGTTTCTCTTGGAACCTTTTTCAACTTTCAAAACTCATTTATGGACACTTTTATCACCTAAAATCATAAAAATACTTAAGAGGGTAATAGCTAAATCATTTTTATCTCAAGAGGTCCTAAATTCATAAAACTTAGTTCTACATATTTCTTATACTTACATAAGCTTAGAAAAATTATAAAACATAGTTTTCAATACTTGGAAACACCAAAGCCTCTTAGGGCCGAAATAGGGACCAAAAGCAATAAATATTTTTAGACCTTTGTTGAGACAACAATGGGCAAGTCTTTGAGCTCTAGGTTCATTAAAGTGATGACATAAAAATAAACATGCTCATGCACTTGTTTTAGTTTTTGCTAGAAAGTAAAGTGAGAGCATAAAATAAATATGTGATGCATTATATTATTATCTTTGATATTTAGGTGAGAACTTGAAACATAAACATGATAATGCATAGCTTGAAATATAAACATGATAATGCAAGCTCCTTTATTACCTTGGTACTTAGTGATAACAAAGAAAGTAAACATGATGTGCAAAGCATAAAATAAATATGTGATGCATTATATTATTATCTTTGATATTTAGGTGAGAACTTGAAATATAAACATGATAATGCAAGTTCCTTTATTACCTTGGTACTTAGTGATAGCAAAGAAAGTAAACATGATGTGCAAAGCATAAAATAAACATGATGCAAGGTTCATTTTAAGGTGATCTAAAGCTCATCCAAGACTTTAACAACATAATAACCCAACACATATCTCATTACAAAGAGAGCTTTAGAGTTCTTGAACCAAGTTCTCAAAGGAATTATGAGGTTCTTGAACATCATCATCAATCTCAAAGAAAGCAAAACTTTTTGAACAAATAAAACTTCAAAGATCAAAAAGGAAAATGGTAACCGAAATGTTAAAGAAAGGAACAAAGAAACCGAAATCATAATAGCAAGAAAAGTAAAGGTATTCTTGAGTAAAAATCATTTTTGAGTTAGAAAATAAAGTTGGAACTCAAAGAAAATAAAACCTCAAGCTCTAGAGTTTCCTTTGAGATGAACACATAGTCATTATCTAGGAGTCCTCATCATTGAGCTATCATGTACTCATCAAGGCCAAGAGGCCGAAAATACAAGAAAGGGAAACCAAAGAAAGTTTCAAAAAGAAAACCCAAGAGAAAGCTAGAAAGAACTCATTTTCAAGAAGACAAAGTTTAGAAAACACTCCTACCTAGAGTGAAGACAAAAAGCTTGGACTTGAAGATGAAAATGATCTGAGCAACACCTCCTAGGATGGTGATGATGATTTGGCCTTGATGAAAGAAAAGGGAAGGAAATGTGTTCTTGGTGAGCTTGTGTTTGAGAATGGAAGTTTAGGTGTTTGTATGATGATCCAAGGTGGTGGGGTGGTGTTTCAAGGTTGTGTGATGATGTTTCAAAAGGAAAAAGAAGAAGATGAAGAAGAAGAATGCTCTTGAGATTTGAGAGAAAAAGGAAGAACTTAGAGAAAAACTAAAAAACTAAACTTAGCAAATGAACAAAGTGTAGCAAAGGTTCATCTAGGCATGGTATTTATAGAGAAGAATAAGAGTGAATGAGTGGAGGAGAATGAATCCTCATGGAACATGAGGTGAGGCATGTGTGGAGGAGAATGAATCCTCATGGAACATGAGGTGAGAGAATTGCACTTTGATGACATGGCTTCAACCATAGTCTTTGGAGTGTGAAATAAAATTAAATTGTGATAAAATGGATGATGAATTTCGTGCAGGTCTGATGCAGCAAGGGAGGAGGGAGTTTTGGTCATGTAATAGTGTGTTAGTGATGTGCTTAGGGGTGTATTAGCTTAGGTGTAAGGTTAGGAGTCATTAAGCATAAGTTTAGGTGACTAAGAATGTGATTAGGAACCTTTATGACATGATTAAGGAGTACTCATACATATTTAGGAGATTTTAAATTCATTTTATGAATAAAACAATGTAGACAAAATTCCATAATTTAAGGAATTGGAGAGAAAACACTATTCAAGATTCCATGACTAGAAATCTTGAATTTAAAATAAGATTTTAAGTTGTAATTAAGCACTTTTAGGTTCTAATCAACTTTAATAAATTATTTTGACTTAAGATTAATTATGGAAATTAATTAATCTTCGATTAGAGCCTAATATTGCTTAGGTTTGCTTAATCACGCGATTAAGCGTAAAAACACGAAACTAGGGGTAAAATCGTAATTTTGCACTAATTTTGCCCGGGACCTCCATAATTAAAACTGAGGTCGTAGAATACATAAAAATGCCTTTTAAAACCATCTAGAGAAGTTTCGGGTTCATCCGGCACTTGCAAATAGGTAAAACACCGTAGGGGCGTTTTGGTCATTTTGACCCGAAAACTCGAAAAACGATATTTTCGATTCCGGAAAGGTACACAGGTCATCTAATCCGCTTCCAACATTGAGTTTGACCTTCGAGTACTGCCAGATCGGCTTTCCTCGAATTCTGGGCCGAAAATGACCTCAGGGGCATTTCGGTCATTTTCACTCTAGCAGAAAATCGGGGCGTTACATTACTCCCCTCCTTAAAAAGAATTTCGTCCTCGAAATTCGTTACCTTAGAAAAGCTCTGGATACTTCGTCCTCATTTCTGACTCCAGCTCCCATGTATACTCTCCTGTCTTGTCTCGTCCCCACGCCACTTTCACCAAAGGCAGGACTTGTTCCTTAAGCGCTGACCAGTGATCCACGATCCTCGTAGGATGTACATTGAAAGTGAGGTCCTCTCTTAACTGTACATGCTCTGGTTCTAGGACATGACTAGGGTCGGACTCATATTTACGCAACTGAGAGACGTGAAAGACATCATGAAGATTTAACAGATTGGGTGGCAGGGCTATTTTGTAGGCTACAGATCCGATTCTCTGAAGAATTTCAAAGGGGCCGAGAAATCGGGGACTCAACTTTTTGACTTTCATGGCTCTTCCTATTCCTGTAGTGGGAGTGATTCTTAGAAATACATGTTCTCCTTCTTGGAACTCCAAGGGCTTCGCCTTTTGTCCGCATAGCTCTTTTGCCGACTTTGAGCGGTTAGGATTCTATCCTTAATCCTTTTGATTTGCTCCGTCGTTTCCCTTACTATATCAGGTCCTAAGACACTTTGTTCTCCGGGTTCATACCAACACAAGGGTGATTGGCACTTTCTTCCATACAATGCTTAAATGCGGTGCCATACCAATACTTGCGTGATAAGCGTTGTTATCGCAAATTCGATTAATGGCATGTACTTATCCCAACTTCCTTTACGGTCTAAGACACAGGCTCTCGGCATATCCTCCAGGGTTTGGATGGTTCTTTCCGATTGGCCATCCGTCGAGGGTGGTAGCGATGCTCAAGCATAGCTTTGAACCAAATGCCTTTTGAAAGGCTCCCCAAAAGCATTAGCGTAAACCGCGGATCTCTATCCGAGATTATCGTCGGCGGCACTCCATGCAACCTTACTATCTCTTGGATGTAAAGCTGAGCCAATTTATCCAATGAGTACGTGACTCGAATAGGTAGAAAGTGAGCCGACTTGGTCAGTCGATCCACTATCACCCATCTGACATCATGGCGAGCTTGGGTCTTTGGCAATCCTGTCACGAAGTCCATCGATATACTCTCCCACTTCCACTCGGGATTGACAGGGGGTTGCAACATGCCAGAAGGTTTTTGGTGTTCGATCTTAACCTTTTGGCAAACCAAACACTTACTTACCCAGGCGACCACATCCTTCTTTAGTCCGGGCCACCAAAACATCCTCTTTAAGTCTGATACATCTTGGTAGCACCAGGTTGAATGGAAAAGTTTCTCTTAAGAGCCTCCTCCAAGATTTTCTCTCGGAGGTTGCCATCTTGAGGCACGCGGATTCGCCCCTCAAACCTCCACAACCAGTCAGGGCCTTGCTCAAAACCCTTCAATTTACCGGCCTTAACTGCCTCTATTGTCTCCATAAAGTCCTCATTTTCTCTTTGGGCAAGCATGATCCTTTGCTTAAACCCACTGGTCACCGTGAGATGACTCATCACGATGCCATTCTCAGTCACATACATCCCCAGATTCATATTCCTAAACTGTTCTATTAACCCAACTTTATTAACCATCATACTTGACAAACATAATGATTTTCGACTTAAGGCGTCGGCGACTACATTAGCCTTGCCGGGGTGGTAACTTAAGCCGAAATCATAGTCCTTGAGGAATTCCATCCATCTCCTCTGCCTCATGTTTAACTCCTTTTGATCAAAGAGATGCTTGAGACTCTTATGATCGGAGAACACTTCAAACCTTACACCATACAAATGGTGTCTCCACATCTTGAGGGCAAACACGATGGCTGCTAACTCTAGGTCATGGGTGGGGTAGGTTACCTCGTGGGGCTTGAGTTGTCTGGATGCATAGGCTACCACTTGCCTATTCTGCATCAACACACAACCTAAACCCTTGCCAGAAGCATCACAATATACCTCAAAGGGTACATTGGGGTCGGGTAAAACCAAAGGCGGGGTTGAGGTGAGCTTTTCCTTAAGCTCTAGGAAACTCTTTTCACATTCGGTGTTCCACTCAAACGGGGTATTCTTCCTAGTGAGCTTGGTTAAGGGTAGGGCTAACTGGGAAAATCCTTTGATAAACCTACGGTAATAACCCGCTAAACCCACAAAGCATCTAATCTCGATTCTGAGGTTGGTCTATCCCAATTCATCACGACTTCTATCTTACTTGGGTCGACGGCTATGCCACCTTTTGACACAACATCTCCTAAGAACTTTACTTCCTCTAACCAAAATCCACACTTAGAAAGCTTTGCGTACAACTTCTTCACTTTTAGTACCTCTAAATCCAGCCTCAAATAGCGTTCATGCTCCTCGTGGGTTTCGAATAGATGAGAATATCATCTATGAACACAACCACGAATTGATCTAAATAGAGTCGAAAGATCCTATTCATGTAATCCATAAAAACTGCGGGAGCATTCGTCAAACCGAAAGACATCACATTGAACTCAAAGTGTCCATACCAAGTTCGAAGGCGGTTTAGGAATGTCAGAATCTCTAACCCTAATCGATGGTAACAGGACCTCAAATCGATCTTAGAAAACACTCTGCTCCTTTCAAGCTGGTCCATAAGATCATCAATCCTAGGCAATGGGTACTTATTCTTTATGGTCACTTGGTTCAACTGCCTATAATCTATACACATCCTCATACTTCCATCCTTCTTCTTCACAAATAAGACCGGTGCGCCCCAAGGTGAAGCACTCGGCCTTATAAAACTTTTCTCCAGCAGTTCCTCCAAGCTGGGTTTTTAGTTACGCTAGCTCCATGGGTGACATCCTATATGGGGCAATAGAGATTGGTCTGTTCAGGAACCAATTCTATGGAGAACTCAACTTCTCTTTCGGGAGGGAATTGGGTATCTCATCAGAATACTTGGGATAGTCTCTCACCACAGGTATCTCACCTAGGTTTTGCTCAAAGTCTACATCGCGGCAAGGAGAACATATCCCATCGTTTTCTCCCCACTACAGAAGACCACTACAGAGTTTAGGTACAACCTAATGGGTCGAGTGATGTTTTCGGGAGGAGAAGGAAAAACTACGGTTTGGGTTCCACAATCTAGTAACACCTTTGTTGGCGTGAAGCCAATCCATGCCTAAGATAATTCCTATGTCTTTCAAGGGTAAACAAATTAAATCTATGTTAAAGGACCTATTTTCTACAACAAGATGACAGTTTAAACAACAATGACAAGTATTAATAGCACGATTGGTAGGAGTAGAAACAATAAGATCAAAAGGAAGTTTAGAGACTCTCAGATTTAAGGACTCGACACTAGCAAGTGATATAAAAGAATGAGTAGCAGGAGTCATATAGTACAGTTAAGGGTTTACCATTTACTTTGCACATACCTTGAATGAGATCGTTGGATTTCTGGGCGTCTTCCGCATTGAGGGTGAAGACTCTTCCTTGGTGTTGTGGTCGGGGGTTCTGGTTCGGTGTCCCTCTGCTAGTGCCTCCTTCGCATAGTGGCCAGGCTTGCCACACTTGAAACACGCGTTCTGACTGGCTAGGCATGGGCGGTTCCCGTGATTCTTCCCGCACTTGGGACAGACATCCATAGGTGCGGCTCCGGGGTAAGCAGCAGGGGTTCCTTGTGGCGCCTTGTTCTTGGCCCCGCTGGACCCTCCTTGGTTAAACCGAGGACCGCCCGGCCCTCGTTGTTGGTTGTTGTTGAAGTTCCTCTGACCGTTATGTTGAAAAGATGGTCGTGCTTGAGGTCTAGTCTGCTGAGGGAATGGTGGTCGTTGTTGTTGTTGATGTGTTGGTTGTTGCCTGAACCGGGTTGTTACGGTAGGGGTTGTAGTGGTTCCTTGATCGACGTGGCTTGAACCTTGGGGCTTGAGGTCCTAGCCCCTTGGCTCGCTCTCGCCCTTGAAGCATTGATCTTCTACGGCCTTCTTCCATGATGCGACACTTGTTGACTAGGGTTGGAAAGTCCCTAATCTCCATGTGTGCTACTGCGTAATTCAACTCCGCGATCAACCCCTCGTGCATTTGACGCACTTCCATACTTCATCTGGATTCCCTTGAAACACTCGTGAGAACTTGATTAGCTCTTCGAACTTTGCCGTGTACTGGGTGACAGAAGACCCACCCTGGGTCAGTTGCATGAATTTGATGTCCTTTGCATTCCTCACAAACTCCGGAAAATACTTCTCGTAGAAGTAGGTCTTGAAGCAGTTCGATCAATAGCGTTCCGCAACTTCTAGCGATCTTGGTGCCGGTCCACCAGAACTCGGCGTCAGATTTCAGCATGAAGGCAGCAAAAGTAACCTTTTGTTCCTCTGAGCAGGCAACCACGGAGTAGATCTTCTCCATATCCTTGATCCACTCGTCAGCCTTGTCGGGATCCAGGGCCTCTCAACAACTTGGTGGATTCGCGTTGCGGAACTCACCGAAGCGGGCTTGCTCGATTGCTTCAGTAGCAGGGGGAGCAAGAGCAGCAGGCGCTTGTTGATTCATCCTTTCGAATATACGTTCCATGGCTCGGGCCATGTCACGAACAGCAGCAGCAGTCGCATTGTCTTGATTATCTCCGGCCGTAGCCCTAGGCTGTTGTCGCGGTGGCATTGGTTCCTAAACACATCAAACAGCAAAACACTGAGTTGATCAGGCCCAACATTCCATGTGAAATGAGCTAGTTACCATGGCACACGCGACAGCTTGGTCATGTATGCCTATCCTATAGCTTATCCCTAGCAAGCTTTAACACATGACATAACTATCGTATTATGCTCATAAAGCATAGTCAGTCCAATCCTCAGGCTCCATGAGAATCGAACTGCTCTGATACCATAATGTAACACCCTAATTTTTAACCCAACTTTCTAGAACACATTAGGTTAAACATTAGGCTATTACTTCATAGTCTCATCCTTTTCTTAAAATACTAAAGGAAAATTACGAGTAAATTTTTTTTTTTTTTTTAAAACACACAACAAAGTGAGAGCCACGTTCTTAGTCTAATTGAATAATAGGAATATAAAGCACGCTTAACACTCATAGAGAAACACAGAATGGAAACATATAACAAATTTTGAGCATAAATCATCACAACAAGAGAAACATTTCATTAATAACATAACTTAGAATACATAAGTAGTCATACCCTCATTGGGACGGGCAGAGCTTGTATGTCTGGCGAAAGGAAGTACAATAGAAGCAGAGAAACGTAAAGTAACATAAAGTAAACCATCACTACCCGAGTGCACCTATAGTGAATAACCTCAAAACAAAAGCAGGTTTATCCAGTCTACATGTGAGTGTGTGCACTAAGCCTCCCCTAAAACATCTGCTACTAGAACCCGGGGAAATGGAGTGTAACTGATCCAAGAACGCAAGGCGGCGGAGTGGGCATACGTGTAGGCTGACGTGAGCTCCTCGTTAGGGGCGCCTCTCGGACGGATGTGTCAATGAAGACCACGAATGTCGCCATCAGTCTCTGAAGATGTGACGGAAGCGAGAAAAAGAAGAGAAAAGAGTGAGAATCTTACTAAAGAATCTCAGTAGGAATCTCCTATTCTAGGGTTACATCGTTCACATCCTCAGGAACCTTGGGTTTATTTATAAAAGGTGTTCATGCATATGAGATTCATTATTAGGGTTTATGAAACTATTTATCCAAGGTCCATTTCTTTTAGTATGCATCTTGATGTCATGAATGCAACATGTTTAAGCATGAATGTATGGCAATACTTGAGCACATAAATCAACAAATCACAACAATCTAGATTCATGCAAGTGGCATAAGGGCATATTACAACTCTTACTTTTCTCATACTTATGTGACTTAAAAGCATCATATCTCTTTTGTTCTTTTTCTCAAAAACCACCCTCTTAAAACATATCCACCTATTTCCAACCGATACACCGCCCCGGCGATTTTTATCATAACCTCCTATCTCCGTCTCACCTAATCGCCTAGGAATGAGCTCAATCCTAACTAGTCGTCACTAGATTTAATATGGGGTAAAATGAGGGGGTAACATAAACATATTTCATTCTCTGAAACGTTCTACTGGCCTCGAGTACACAGCGAATTGTCCGCTTTGGTAAGGCTGCATCTGCACATACCCTTACGGATTTGCCTCCTCCTCACCGTAGAGCAGAGAAATGCGTCTCAATGCTTGTCACATAAAAATATCCTGGGGGTGCTTGGCCGAACCAGTGTCACCCAGGGTTTTCAACTCATATGGTACTTTAAAACATTTTTCAACTCTTTTAGGTATGATAGAAATTCGGCAGCATAACGGCTGTTAATCTGAATTTCCTTCAAACCAAAATTCATGCCACAAGCTAATCACACAACTTAACATCTCAATAATCATTTCCTCACGTATCATCAATAAAACATTTTAGGGTTCATGCATCATCAAGCATATTCTTCTAATACATCATTCTCACATAGATAAACATCATAACATATATTTCAAACTCATCATTCTTACATAGATTATAGCATATATTCCAAACTCATCATAGCATATATTTTAAACACATCATACTCACATAGATAAAGCTCATGTATCATATATCATACTTGCATAAAATTAAGCATCATAAAAACTCAAGACTTCTTAATATCTTATGCATCGACCCTTAAGGTCCTTAACTCACAATCTAAGTTATAAATCATCAAAACCTAGTCTCTTGGGAACCTATGAGGTTATAACTAAGTATTTCTCACCTCACACTATGGTCAAGAACATCTCTAGACCTCAAGGATGCAGAATTTACAATCCCAACTTTGCAGTGCGTAGGAGTCACAACAATGACTCTTTCTAAGTCCAGTTTGTTCCTAAAGCATCAAGATTAAGCCCTAAACCAATTATGAGTCATTCCTACACATTTAAACTAATTTAGAACCATGATTATCATTTCTAAACCTTGCTGGACAGAATCCATAAAATTCCATCATTAAGGGATCTAAAACTCTCAAATTAATTTTTTTCTAGTTCCTAACTTAATTTTTGTTAAGTTTACATTAGGTAAATCATACTGAAAAAAAAAAAAAAAACTAATTATCCTTTAACTAGTCAAGAACTCAGTGTATAAAAGAACACCTCTGGTTTATAGTCTGGCCTGGTTAAAGTTGAGATCCAACAAAATTTTATACAAAAAGATAGAAAAAGAATCTCATCAACATCTAATATGGTCAAATCGCAGTTTGGAGGGTTCTATTGCTAGTCTACTACTATACATACATCAAGAGTCCCTGAGCTGCCCTACACTCCTTTAAAGAAAACCATTCACCATTGGTGCAATGGCATTACCCCCAGCAGGAGCATTAGGGTCAGAAGGCGGATCAGAGTTTGAGGAAGATGAGGAAGGATCATCTCTAGGAGAGGGCACAGGTGGTGCAGGTGGAGCCACAAATTTGTTAGGGTGTGCCATTTCAAGAGGCACATCAGCATACAGAAAGCCTGGGTCAAATTATGCAAAGAAAACGGAAGCACTAACTGAACTGCTAAAGAACATATATACTCTAATCCGGGAGTATGCTACAACATACAGGTAGTCTAAAACCGGGTTATAGTGCCACTGCCACAATGGCGAATCAAGGAAGATGATCACTGATAACATCCTTGGAATATGAATACAACAAAAAATACATGCAGCATAGGGATAAGAATATTACAAAATTCTCAGTAGAGTACTCCCTCAAGTGTAAACAAGTATAATTAACAATTTTATATAATTACAATCATGCAAGATCACATCCAAGAATAATTATAGATTCAATAATGATAATCAGCTATTTATCTTAAAGTAATAAATTCGATTAAGTGTCACATTCTCTTTTCCATTAACGTAGGGAAGGCTTAATTCCATATCAAGTAGTATCTATAGTGGATAACTCCACAAAGGACAATTGACTGCTCGGACATGAGCTCACTCCTATTCATGATCATCGGACTTCATTTTTCTCCATTTCCAAATCACACATAGTACTATTCCTAGTCGATACATCTACTGACTTTTAAAATTCCTTGGGAAGTTGTTATTTTTGCCTCCCGCATATAACCCACATAAGCCTTGTCTCTGTTTTCCCCATATGTTGGAATTTGTACAACTGAAAGTCACATTTTCTCTTTTATCATCATAATATCCATATGATGTAATTATCCTTTTGAAGGCCTACTTATATCGTATATAGGCATATAATTATGTCAGAGTCTCATCCATATCTCCTCAACATTACTTTAGAACAATTAGCATGCATTCATATGGTATATGCTTTAATTCAATGTCATTCTATCATTAGTTTAAGATATATTTATCATTACTAGCAACTAAGCAGATTTATCACTCTAAAATTCATAATCAGTTCCCATATCAAATGACCAATTCAAGAGCCACAAAAATTCCTTGTGACACCTTCATATGTCAAAATGGCCCTGTAAAATTTTCATGGTAATCGGAATTCTATAATCATGTCACTAAATTTTACAAGTTTGGTGGTTAGAGAACACTTTTTCACAGCCTAAGACAAGGTTCTCATAATTTTTAAATTTAGCAAATAATAAAATTGATCCAAAATAAAAATTATAGCTATAGTTCAAGATATCATTAACTCCTTGTAAAAATTTGAAAGGAAAATTCGGTCAGTTACTATGATAATAAAATCATATAATTTTACTGCTTCAGTTTCAGAAATCTAGGCAGCATGAACATCATTTCGGCCTCTGATTTTTTTAAAGCAATATTTCTTAAAACCAATGCTCAAGAAAATTCGTGTAGATAGTTCAAGATGTTAGGTCCAACATATAATTTTTCCAGACTATGATCATGACATAAATGTCTAAAAATTCATGAGATTTTGCTGTCTTAAGCAAAACTGAAAATCCAGCACTCTAACTAAAATTTCATTTGATAATATGACTACTCTAACCTTATTCAAACCTTCGACCAAAATTTATAGATCAACAACCATATATCATTAACCAAAACAATCAAAGATTTCGAGCAGAACAAGTCAAAAAATGAGAAATATAAATTTGGCAAGAAAAGACTCAATAAAATGCTACTTTGAAAGATTTTGAGCTTTATACTTCAAAGGATGTGCTAAGTGATCTCTCTTCACTTCATAGCACCAATTTTAGCCCCAAGCCTTCCTTAGGCAGTGAAGAAGTGAGGTATCAAGGTGAGGATTTGAGATTTCAATCAGTTAGATTTGTAGGTATCGTTGTGTGGAATAAGTTTAGTAAAGGAAGTTTATGATTCTAACAAGTCTAGGCTCTGAGTTTTGAGCTTTAAACCAAGCTTTTCAAGGGTTTTGTGAAACAAACATGGAGTTTCTGCTTTCCTTCATGCTGTACGAGGCTTTAGGATGAGATTTATGGAGTTAGGTGGCTAATAGTTATCTTATATCTAGTGATAATTCATTATTTTAATACAAAATCTAATTTCTTTACAAAATTAAACTAATATGGATGGCTAGGATTTGATCTTGTTATTCAAGATCGAATCTTAGCCATTCATTTGATTTAAATGGATATACATTACCCATTTGTAGTGATTAAATCATCTTTTGGTGTTAAAACGGATAAACAGTGTACCCGGATAATCAAGCATTGCCCGAAAATCTATTCTAGGTATAAAATCTTTATTCCCAACCATTTCTAATCTTAATTCTATAATTTTTCACTTTCAGGTATCTCCGGTTCCCAATTCTAGGGTTTCGGTTGTCCTAGCTGTAACATCCTCATTTTTAACCTAATACTCCTAGAATATATTTAGGTTAATCATTAGGTTATTACTTCTTAGTCTTATTCTTTAAAATCTTTCTTGAAAATACTTAGCGGAAATTATGGGTACATTTTTTTTTAAATATAAAAGCAAAGTGAGAGTCGCGTGAAACGTGAACAAGTGTCGATAATGAAACATAACTCAAAAGTAAAGGAAAGCACAAGCAGGAACATCAAATAACTTCACCACTATAAATAATAGCACATCAAGATAATACTTCATTAATATCATAATATGCCCACCCGAAGGCGAGACTTAGTTTAGTACATGGAAATGCAAATACAATGGAAAGGGAAATACAACAAAAACTGAAATACAAGGAAAGCGTGAAAGGAAAACACCCTTACCCTAGTGCACCTACGGTGGATAATCTCATAACAAAAGAAGGTTTGTCTTGGCTCTCCTCGCTAACCTTGGCTGCATCACTATAGCCTTACTCCCTTCTCGTACGAATTAGGGAGTAGGGGCAGAACTATCACTATACATATACATCGGCAGATCCTTCGAGGGGTCATTCTCCGAATGCTGTGAATGAGGCACGTAATCTAGGTGATCACAAGCAGCTGATCCAGTAGTGTAGGTACGAATAACCCGCTCGTTATGAGTCTGCGAATGCTCGAAGACCATGTCGTCGCCATAAGGAGATGTGGGAAAGAAGCGGTAGCTATGGACGAGGTGCGTGAAGGGACGTCCTACGTACATGAAGACTCGAACGGCACATCGTCCCTCAAAATGATACGATCCATGCTCCAGATCAAAGTGCACCTCCCATATAGGAGTGTCGATGAAAACCACAAATGTCACCATGATATGAAGATGTGATGGGAGAAAATGAGAGAGAAAGAAAATGAGAATCTTGCTAAAGAATCTCAGTAGGGTACCTCCTATCTAGGATTACATCGTTCACATCCTCAGGAACCTTGGGTTTATTATAAAGAGGTGAGCATGCATATAAGGTTCATTATTAAGTTCATAAATATAATTATCCAAGGTTCATTCCTTTTAGTATGAATCTTAATGCATGAATGCATCATAGTAAATCATGGATGCATGAATATAAATTATGCAACAAGGCAATCAACATAGCATCAGGAAAACACATAAGTGGCACAAAGTGGCAATATATAAATCCTTCAAGTGAAACTTTTCTCTTTTCTCAACTTGTGACTTAAGAACTCATGCTTAAGCATCATGGGCCACCCTAAAACATCTAGGTTATGAGCTCATACCTCAACTAGTCGTCACTAGTTCTTACTTATCCTCTTGATAAGCGAAATCATAAAAACATAATCCCGACTACTAGAGTACAAGCTAGGGGGCTTAAGGATCACCTCTCTTAGGAATATTTCCTTCTTTGAAACGCTCCACTGGCATCTAGTGCACAGCGAATTGTCTGCTTTGGTAGGCTGCATCCACTCATACCCTCATAGATTTGCCTCCTCCCCACCAGAGCAGCAGAAGTATGTCTCAGTACTACGTCACATAAGGATTCAATTCCTGGGGGTGCTCAGCCGAACCGGTGTCACCTAGGTCTTTATCCCGTATACTTTTCAAAAACATTGTCAAGTATTGATTTGATGGAAATTCGGCAACATAATAGTTGTGTATCGAATTTCTTTCAAATCTTCTTTATGCCACAAATCTTATGATACATGCACTTTCTCATTCAACTTATAATCATGATCATCTTAAAATCACATAGGCATATTCATCATTGCACATGCATCATCAAAAACATACTTGTATTATCAAACTCAAAGCATCAAAGTCTCTTAATGTCTTATGCTTTGACCCTTAGGGTCCTTGAACTCAACATCTAAGTTCTCTATCATCACAACTTAATCTCTTGGGTACCTATAGGTTCATAACTAAGTAGTCCTCACTCACATCTATGATCATAATTACTTCTAAATCTCAAGTGTGCAGAATCTATATTTTGCTAATTACGGGTACCTAGGAGTCACAACTTTGACCCTTTCTAAGTTCGGTTTTCTCCTATAGTCTTGAGATCAATTCCTAAACCAATTACGAGTGATTCCTACTTATTTATACTAATTAAAACCATTATTACTAATTTTTATCCTTGCTAGAATAGAATCCAGAATTTCCAATTCTAAGGGTTCTAGAATTCTTCTTTTAATTCTTTTCTAGTTACCAACTTGTCTTAACTTTCTCAAACTAGTCTTAACATCAAATATACATAGTTATACACATTCTAACATAATTTAATCATCATCATATAGTGAGCAACCAAACAAGGCATAACCGAAATCAATGTCATCAAATAATGCATAAAACTTTATTTCTAATACACATAAATTTCTAGTTTCTCTTGGAACTTTTTTAAAACTTCTAAAACTCATTTGAACACATTTTATCTCATTAAAATCATCATAAATAAAGTAAAGGCAATAGCTATTCCAAAATAATTTCAAGAGGGATTTAAATCATAAAATCATGCTTGAAACATTTCTTGAGATCATCTAAGATTAGGAAAATTATGAAACCAAGGTTTTGGCACTCATGACTAGATGAGTCTTACTCTAAGTTCATCATCATCTCATGGCCGAAAATCATGTAAATAAAACACATATATTTCCAAACTTTGTTTGAGATAATAATAGGCAAGTCTTTGAGCTCTAAATTTCTTAGGTGATGACATAAATTTAAATATGCAATGCACTTTGTTTTCCTCTTTATTATGAGGTGAGAGGATAAAATAAATATGTTATGCAAGCTCATCATTATCTTAGAAGTTTAGTGATGACTTAAACATAAACATGAGAATGCAAGTCCATTCTTTAGTCTTGAAATTTTAGTGGTGACATAAAGATAAATATGGATGCAAGTTCTTTTACTTAACTTAGAGCTCATACAAGACTTTTAGAGAAACATAATCACAACCGAACACTTATCTCAACCAAACAAAGTGAGCTTTAGAGTTCTTGAACCAAGTTTTCAAAGAAATAGCATTTTCTTTCAAGAACAAAACACTTTTGAGTAAAACAAAAACTTTAAAGCAACTCCCTACCAAGTATGAAGACAAAGGCTTGGTCTTTGAGATGAGAATGAGAAGAGCAACTCCTCCTAGAGTGATGGTGGTGATTCGGCATTGAGGAGAGAAAAGAAAGGAATGTGTTTTTGAGTGAGTTTGTGTTTGAGGATGAAGATTCAAGTGTTTAGGAGATGATTCAAGGTGGTGGTGTGGTGGTTTGAGGTTGTGATACAAAGAGGAGATGAAGAAGATGAAGATGAAGAGAAGTTCTTGAGAACTTGAGAGAAAATGAAGAACTTGCAAGAATGCTAGAAACTAAAACTTGACAAATGATCTAAAGTGTGACCAAGCTCATCCAAGCAAGGTATTTATAGAAAAACAACAACACAATGGGGTATGAAGGAAAGGTGCTGGCCATAGACTACAAGGCCTTGGGGGAGAGAAAATATCTCTTACAAGTTGTCATACAAAGCATGGTTGAAAGTATGATAGGTATAGGCTTAAGCATTGCTCAAAGTAAGGTGTTTTCTTTTAAAATTGAATTGAAATAAATCATCTAGAAGGAAGGAGGAGGGCTGATGGTTTCATCAAGGTTTTGGGGGGAAGAATATCTTCTAAAAGTTGTCATACAAGGCATGGATGAAAGCATGGTGGATATGACTCAAAGTATGGTTCAAGGTGAGGTGTAAGCATGGTGGAAGCATGGCTATGAAGTGTAAAACAATTCCAACATGTGAGAAATGAGGGAGAAGGGTTCGGCCAGCCTATGACAGCCCATGGGGAGAGAAAATTGTTTCATCTAAATGTGTGTTAATGATGTGTTTAGGTGTAATTTAGATTAGGTTTAAGGTTAGGAGTTACTAAACAAGTGTTTAGGCAACTAAGAAGGTAATTAGGAATTTTATGACATGATTAGGGAGTGCTCATACATAATTAGAGAAATTAAAACTCATTTTATACATAAAAAATTGTAGACACAATTCCTTAATTTAAGGAATTGGAGAGAGAAAACACTATTCAAGTTTCCATGATTAGGAATCTTGAATTTAAAAGAGATTTAAGTTTAATCTAAGCAATTTTAGGTTCTAATTAACCTTAATAAATTATTTTGACTCTAGATTTATTAAGGAAATTAATTAATCTTCTATTAGAGCCTAATATTACTTAGGCTTGCTTAATCACGCGATTAAGCTCAAAAATACTATTTTAGGGGCAAAATTGTAATATTGCACAAAACTGCCCGGGACCACCGAGACTTAAATTGATGTCACAAACTACATAAAAACACCATGTAAAACAATCTGGAGAAGTTTCGGGCTCATCCGGCACTCGTACATGTGTAAAACACAACAGGGGTAGTTTGGTCATTTTGACTCGAAATATCAGAAAACGAGATTTTCAATCCCGGAACCATTCAAAGGCCATCTAATCTTCTTCAAACATTGAGTTAGCCTTTCGAGGACTGCCGAGTTGGCTATCCTTGAATTCTGGGCCGTAAATGGCCTCAGGGGCATTTTGGTCATTTTCGCTCAAACAGAAAAATCGGGGCGTTACACTAGTGGGCCCCAGGTTACTATTCATAATTTTTTTTTTTTACAGATCCATTGAGTTGTTCTCATCATTTCTATTTCTATCTGAATTTTGAAATTCTCATTACTAAAGTCTCAATTAATTTCTGAATAAAATTTAGGGTGTTACAGAAGATAGGTTAGATTATTCATAAAGTAACTTTCTAATTTTGTTCGAGTAAATAGTTTGATAGTAAATAATAATGATCAAAATATTTATGCAGAACTAAATGCTATAAAGAAAAAAGTGAAGGATGAGAGGATATTGAATCAGAAGTTTTATACTGGTTCGGCCAACACCTGCTTATATTCAGTTCTCAGTGACTACTGAGTTTCACTAATCTTCCTCAACTCGAGGAGATAAAAATACAGGATAGTCTTTACCATAGTCTTCCCAAGCTGTTATGAGTGTCAGTAAACAGCACTTACTAATACAACAACAACAATAAGTAGTTTTGCAGTAGCATCTTCAAGCTATTCAACTTCTAATCACTACTGGATTGATGATACAATTGATTCAAGATTGATATTTAGTTCAAACAATCTTGCACTCAAGCTTCTTTTCTAATGAATATGAAATGATGAATCTTTCTACTAATTCTTCCTCAGAGGAACGTGTGAACAATTCTAAAATTTAGAAAGAAGATTTTTAATGTACAAAGGATTTTTGCAAATGTTCTTTCACAGAGATATTTGGAAAGATTTTTTTCAGTGTTTTTGCTCACTCCATCACTCTTTATTTGGAGGCTTAGTCATCTCTATTTATAGATAATTTCCCTTTGTCACTATTGCCCCTGATCTTCTATCCAATCAACATGTGTCTAGCATCAAATTGAATATTGGAAATATAATCTAGAAGAGTAGTTTGTCTGGTGTCAAAGTTCCTTTTCAGAAGCCATTGATAAGTTTGAGGTTTCTGAAGTCTTTCAAAAACTGCTTTTCTATTTTCCGATCATGGTTTTTGAACTCCTTAATAAGCCTTTCTTAGTTGATCGAGAGTGCTGAATGTAACGACCTAACTTTTAACCCAATACTCTAGAACATATTAGGCTAATCATTAGGTTCTTACTTCTTGGTCTCATCTTTTAATAAAATACTTGGCGGAAATTACAGGTAAATTTTTTCTTTTTGGAATTTAAAACCAAAGTGAGAGCCACGAACTTAACTAGTCGAACGATAGAAACATAAAGTACGCATGACAACCATAAACAACCATGTAAAATAAAACATACACAAGAAGAACATAGATCATGAAGACAACAGAAACATTTCATTAATAATGAAGTAGTTAAAATACATAACTAGTCATACCCTTATAGAAACGGGCAGAGCTTGAAATACAACGGAAAAAGAAATACAACAGATAACAAAGTACATGATTCAACATGAAGATAGAAAACCCAAAACGCTACCCTCCTACTAGGCTATGAGTACAAACTACACACCCCTCCCAAAAGGTACGACTGAAGGGGAAGATCCTCATAAAAGCTCAAGTACTCGCCAGGCTCTCCGTCGGGAACTAGTGACGTCGGGGGTCCTCGGGTGATAGAGGCAGGTAACCGGGGAAACTCTCTATCTCCTCCTGTGTGGGCCAATGCAATGTGAAAGGCACACGAGGTGGCTGAACGTGAGCTCCTTGATGCGGACGCATCTCGGCTCTTCTCGCCAGGCGCGGCTGCACCACAGTCTTCTCACTCCCCGTACGTTGGGATCGGGGAAAAGGGGCTGAACCCTCCGAAGGAACATGCGTCGGCCAATCCTCGGATGGGTCAATCTCGGATCTCCTCGAACAAGGTACGTACTCCGGGAAATCTCAGATGGCGGAGGCAGAGGTACGGGCACGTCACAACTACTCCTCACACGGACGGGTGCACTCGAAGATCATGTTGTCACTACCGAAGAGCGCGGTAGGAGTGAACTGGTAGCTCAAAAATGGATAAGCAAAAGGTCGTCCCATGTACACAAAAACACGAACGGCACATCGACCCTCAAAGTGATATGAACGGTGGTCTGGGTCGAAGTGTATCTCCCATACTGGCATATCAACGAAGACCACGAACGTCGCCATCGCTTTCTGAAGATGTGACGGAAGAAAGAAGAGAGAGGAGTGAGAAATCTTGCTAAAGAAATCTCAGTAGGAGTCTCCTACCCTAGGGTTACGTCGTACACATCCTCAGGAACCTTGGGTTTAATTATAAAATGGTGATTGTGCATATAAGGTTTAATTAAGGTTTTCCAAAACTAATTATCCAAGGTCCATTCCTTTTAGCATGCATCTTGATATTATGATTGCAACATGTCATATCATGGATGCATGGCAATACTTGAGCATATAAGACAACATCAAAGCACATATACATAAATCATGTGGCATGAGGGCATATAACTTTGAAGTGAACCATTCCTCAACTTCGTGACATCAATCATGGTACTCTAGCATATAGGCCACCCTAAAAATAATAACTAGGTTATGAGCTCATGCGGTGTTTTACCCATTTGCAAGTGCCGGATGAACTCGAAACTTCTCCAGATGATTTTAAAAGGCATTTTTATGTAGACTGTGACTTTAGTTTTGGTCCCGGAGGTCCCAGGCGAAATTAATGCAAAATTACGGTTTTGCCCCTAGTTTCGTGTTGTTACGCTTAATCGCGTGATTAAGCAAACCTAAGCAATATTAGGCTCTAATCGAAGGTTAATTAATTTCCTTAATTAATTTAGGGTCAAAATAATTTATTAAAGTTGATTAGAACCTAAAAGTGCTTAATTACAACTTAAAATCATATTTTAATTTCAAGATTCCTAGTCATGGAATCTTGAATATTGTTTTCTCTCTCCAATTCCTTAAATCATGGAATTGTGTTACACATTGTTTATTCATAAATGAGTTTAAAACTCTTTAATGATGTATGAGCACTCCTAATCTTGTCATAAAATCCTAATTACTCATTCTTAGTTACCTAAACTTGAGCTTAATTGTTCCTAACCTTGTACCTAAGCTAATACACATTTAAACCTACCATTAACACCCAATTACATGATCAAATCATCCTCCCCACTCTGCTGCCAGGTCTGGCTGAAGCCTCACCCCCTCCATATGCATCACATGTTCAATTTTTCAACACTCCAAGGCCAAACCTCAAGTCACATACATTATACCTTGTCATAACTTTCAATCAAGCTTGATTTTCCAAGTAAATAACTAATTAAAATAGCCCACTTTCTCCATTTATTTGTGGCTGAAAAAGTTCCAGCCATGCATTGTTTCTAGAAGCCTTATTTTATCAAAAATTGATAGGAAATTAACTCACATCAAGCCATACTTTGTAGCATAGCTTCCATACTTCAAACCATGCTTGAATGACCTTGTGTAAGAGATATTTTCCTCTCCCTTTTTCCCTCCATTTGCTACGGCCACTCCCTTCCCTTGATGAGCCCATGGTTTTGTTTTTCTATAAATAGGATGCTTGTGATAGCCTTGTTGCACCTTGAAGTATTTGCTAAGTTTAGAGTTTTAGAGTTGTCTTGTTAAGTTTTTCTTTTATCTCAAAGTTCCAAGAGTTCTTTCTCTTCATCTTCATCTTTCTCATCCTTCCCTCACATAATCACCTCATAGTCTCAATCTACCACCTCATAACCTTAAGTCATTCTCTAAGCTATCAAATACTCAACCTCAAACACAAAACACATTTCCTTTCTTTTCCTTCCTCTTTGGTCGAATCATCACCATCATCCTAGGAGGAGTTGCTCATCTCATTTCCATCTTCAAGTCCAAGCTTTTACCTTCATCACTAGGTAAGGATTTGTTTTCAAACTTTGTTTTGCTCAAGAAAGTGTTTTTCTCTAGTTTCCTCTTGGAATCTTTTTTAACTTTCCTTTGTTTTTCCTTTTCTTTTCATTTCGGCCTCTAGGCCTTGTTATAAGCATGATAGCTTGATGATGAGAGTTTCTAGATGATGACATTGTGTTCATCTCAAAGAAACCTCTAAAGCTTGAGTTTTCCTTTCCTTATGACTTCATCTATATGATATCTAACTCACATGGTTTTTCAACTTAAGAAAATTAATCTAAGGATTTCTAAAAGCCCAAGCCTACCCTTGTCAACCTTAAAGTTGGCCGGCACGTTCTAGAGATTTTTCTCTAGATAGGGGTTTTGGGTATTTAATAAAGAACTTGACTTAGTTTCACTTTCTTTTTCTTTTGTGAGACTTTCGGTTTTGGTATTTTGATCTTTGAGATAGTGTATTGGGTTGTTATTTTGTTAAAGTCTTGAATGAGCTCTAGCTAACCATAAAATGAACCTTGCATCATATTTACTTTTATGCTATGCACATCATGTCTACTTTCCTTGCTATCACTAAGTATCAAGATAATAAGTGAACCTTGCATTATCATGTTTATATTTCAAGCTATGCATTATCATGTTTATATTTCAAGTTCTCACTTAATACCAAGATAATAATGAGTTGCATTCATATTTACTTTGTGCTATCACTTTACTTTCTAATGGAACCTAAAATAAGTGCATGAGCATGTTTATTTTTATGTCATCACCTAAATGAACCTAGAGCTCAAAGACTTGCCCATTGTTGTCTCAACAAAGGTCTAAAAATATGTATTTTCTTTGGTTCATATTTTGGCCCCAAGGGGTCTTGAAGTTTCTAAGTATTTGAGACTATGTTTTATAATTTTTCCAAGCTTATATGAGTTTAAGGAATGCATAGAACTAAGTTTTATGAGTTTAGGACCTCTTCAGACAAAGATAAATTGGTCACTGCCCTCTTAGACACTTTTATGATTTTAAATGTTAAAAATATTTATAAATGAGTTTTGGAAGTTTTAAAAAGGTTTCAAGAGAAACTAGTATTTCATGTGCTTTAGACACAAGTTTTAAAATATTTCCTTGCTCTTTACTGCCACTGTATGTGCTGTTTTAATGATAATAATGTGCCTATGTTTGAGTAAAAATAATGTTAAGACTCATATGTGAAAGATAGGATAAGTTAGGAACTAGAAAAGAATTAATTTGAGAATTCTAGATCCTTTAATTATGTAATTTTCTGGATTCTGTCCAGCAAGGTTTAGATTTAATAATCATGGTTTTTAAGTAGTTTGAATGTATAGGAATGACTCATAATTTGTTTAGGACTTAATCTTGAAGCCTTAGGAGCAAACCGAACTTAGAAAGGGTCATTGTTGTAACTTCTAGGTACTCGTAAAGTTAGGATTTCAAATTCTGCATCCTTGAGATTTAGAGATGTTCTTGACCATAGTGTGAGGTAAGAAATACTTAGTTATAACCTCATAGGTTCCCAAGAGACTAGGTTTTGATGATCGATAACTTAGAATGTGAGATAAGGACTTTAAGGGTCTAAATCGTAATTTCTAGAACCCCGTAATTACACAAATATAAAGCTGTCCAAATCTGCATAGTGCTGTTTGGATAGGTCCTTGAGCATAAAAATTAGTAAAACTTATTAGTTGTGAACCTATAGGTGTGTAAGAGGTTAAGGATAATACTAGAACAATTAGTTTACAAGTTTAAGACTCAAAGAACCAAAGCATAAAACACTATGGGTTTATAACATAATAAGCTTGTGAGTTTGTATGAATAATTGCCTAAGGTGTGATTATGTGATGATGTATATGCTATGAAGAAGTTTTATGTATATGCTATGAAGAAGTTTTAATGTATACACTATGAAGAAGTTTCCTGTGATGATGTATATGCTATGAAAAAGTTTTGTGTGAAAATAGGTTATAGTTTTATATATGATTATATGATGAGATGCATACTACGAGAAAGATTTATATGATGAATAATGATGTATCTATGAATTAACACTTTATGAGAACTTAAATTTGACACAACACTGAGACGCTTTCTTGGGTGACACCGGTTTAGCCGAGCACCCCCAAGAAAACAAATCCATGAGGGTATTGACATAGAGCTTGCCAAAGCGGACAAAACTACGATGCACTAGTTGCTAGTAGAGCGTTTCAAAGAGGAAATGACCCTAAGAGAGACGATCCTTAATTGCCCCCTAGCCCGCACTATTAAGTCGGGATTATGTATATGATACGCTTATCATAGGATAAGTAAGAACTAGTGACGACTAGTTAAGATATGAGCTCATAACCTAGAGATGTTTTAGGGTGGCCCCATGAGATGAAAGTTAAAGTTTAAAATGTCACATGTGCTATACCTATTCCTTTATGCCAATGTTATAATGTTTCTTAGTATTCTGTTGATTGGCTTACCTTTATGATGCATTCATGTCATTAGTATATTCCATGCTTAGTGTAACATCCTAATTTTTTTCAGAAAATAATTGAGGCTTTAGTAGTAAGAATATCAAAATTTTGGTGTACACAAAAATGATGAGAACAATGTAACGAACGTAAAAAAAAAAAAACGTGAATAATGTTTTGCGGGCTCCGTAGACCCACCGGAACAGCTGAAACCTTAGATTCAAGACTTGAAGGTGCCCGAAATTTGGAAATTATAGGATTAAGGTTAGAAATAGGTAGGAATAAATATTTTATACTTAGAATTAATTTTCAGGCAATAGTGGATTACCCGGGTACACTGTTTTACCCGTTTGGTAAAATTACGGTGTGTAGTTTTTATACCGGATGAAGCTACCAGTGCAAGCTTGCCACCTAGGGTGACAAGTGTATGGTCTAGAGCAATACATATCCTTTCCTTTTTCAAGAGCCAATGAGAATGCTACAAAATTTCAAAGAAGATAATTTCATAATTGCTAAATTATATACATTATCTTAATATAAATAAAATCAATATCCTCATAATTATAATCTTCATTCTCGGCCATAACAAAGGAGACAGCCCAAACTCCATTTTTGCTTCCTCAAAATGCTTGAAACTTAAATTCAAAGCTCCAAAATCCTTGTCTACACTTGATAAAATCACAAACTCCCTTCACTAAACTTATTCCACTCATCAAGATCTTTCAATCTAACCGATTAGAATTTGGATCCATCAACTTTTCCTACTTTGAGAGCTTATTATCATCTGTGTAAGGAAGGGTTTGGTGTGGGTTAGAAGGCTTGGAAGTAAAGGAAATCAATCTTGGAGCCAAGATCTTGAAAGCTTCAAAGTGTAGGGTTTTCTTTGGCCTTTTTCTTTCCAAATTATTCTGTAAATTTTTTTGCGTTTTATTCTGAAATTTATGGTTATATTTGATGATAATATGTTGATATTAATGTGTTAATTTTGGTGGAGTGTTTGGATGAGGTTAAATAATGATTTTTGTCAAAATAAGTTTTGGCTAGGCTGCTGAATTTTCGGATTTCAGCAGGACAGGAATTGTTCATGAATTTTCTGGTTCAATTCTAGTCATTTTTATGAGCTATAAAAATTGTATGTTGAAGCTAACATCATAAGGAAACTCTGATAATTTTCGTGGTGTATAATAAAGAGTTTTACTGCCTGATAAAAATCAAGAACCAAGAGTATATCTAAGCTGGCTGAAATCTTGGTACTGGAGCTGTGAATTTGTATAAATTTTTATTCATAGCAAATGATGGAGTTATCCTTTGAAATTTTTACAGAGTTTTGTAGACATCTTTAAGTATAACTGTAATTTTTATTTTGAGTTGTTTCTATCATTTGCTAAAGTTAAAAATTGTGTGAATCCTATTCTGAGCTGTGAAAAAGTGGTCTCTGACCACTAAAATTGTAGAATTTATTTGACATGGTTCTAGTATTCTGTTTGCTATGAAATTTTTACAGGGACTTTTAGACACATTTAGGTGTCATAGAGAATTTTTATGGCCAGTGAATTGCCCATTGGATATGTGAATTAAATGTTGTCACCATAATGGTAAATCTGTCAAGAAGCTGGAATAGTGAAGATGTATTAAGTTAATGATAGAAATCTATTTAATCCAAGTATATATCATATGAATGTATGTTAATTGTTTGAAAGGCTTGTTTATAAAGTATGAATGAGACTCCAATGATACTGAATGCCTATATCTGGGATATAAACCTGACTTTGAAATAGAAAGGTCCATGACATGGTTGTATGACAAAAGAGAATATGTGAAATTTAATGGTGCATGTTTTAACATACGGGGAAAATAGAAACAAGGCTTATGTGTGATAGAGAGGGAAGGCAAAAATAAGAACTTCCCAAGAAATTTTATGAGTCGGTAGACTTATCGACTAGGAAATAGAATTGTGTGTGATTGAAATGGAAAAAATGAAGTCGATGATCACGAATAGGAATGAGCTCATGTCCTAGCAGTCTATGGTCCTCTGAGGAGTTATCCACTACATATGTTACCTGATGTGAATCTAAGTCTTCCCTATGTTAATAAAAAGAACTACTACACTAAGTTGAATTCCATATGATATAAGAGAAACACTTATGATTACTACCATTTTGCATATAATTTTCTTTGACTCATGTATGCTAATATTGATATATGTGATCTAACATGATGTTTTTCTTTATTATTATAAATGCATTCTTGTTTATATTCAGTCTGTATGTAAGGGGTTACCCTACTGAGAATTTTATAATATTCTCACCCCTATTTGTGTATATGTTGTATTGTGCTCAGACTCTGCAGATGCCCCTGGCTGAAGAGAGGCCATCATACCGATGGCCAATGGTTTCGCGTAGGAGGACATGAGACTTACGGGGGCTTTTGACTTGTATGTAGTGTAGTATAGTGCCAGGAACTTACCAGCTTGTAGACTAATTGGTGTTAGATGTCTTAGGTCCATTTCTGTGTGTTTAGTATTTTGTTGGACCTTGATATTTGAGCAAGCTTGGTAGATCTTTTGATGGTGGTTCCTGTGTTGTATTATAAGCGAAGTAACTTAACTTCAAGTATGGTATGTATTAAAGAAAGCGGTATGTAAAGTAATAATATATGTACATTTTATAGTAGTTTTCTTTATAGCTCTAAAGTTTGATTTATCTTATTTCATTTCATTTGACTAGTGGATATTATAGAAAGGAAGTGATACTCTTCTAATTACAATGTTAATGCTCGAGTAATACATGGTAGTTAGGAGGGTGTTACACTTAGTCATAAGAAGCATTATAAAATATGATGGGCCTTGGATAAATAATACTTTAGAAAACTAACTTAAAAGGAGTTTATATGCATGCACACCTTTTTAGAAATAAAACCCAAGGTTCCTGAGGATGTGACGATGTCACCTAGGTAGGGATAACCTACTGAGAATTCTTTTAGAAGATTCTCATTCCCTCTCTCTTTTCTTCCGTCATATCTTCAGATGGCGACATTCGTACTCTTCATCGACACCCCGGTATGGGAGCTGCACCATGACCCGGCACTCGGGTCATACCATTTTGAGGGTCGCTGCACTGTTAGAGTCTTCATGTTCATGGGACGACCCTTCGCACACCCAGTACAGAGTCACCGATTCACCCCGACTGCCCCCTACCATCACAACAATATTTTTGAGAGAGCTAGATCACGGGATGAGCAGATCCTCCGCATACAGCCTGAGGGATTAGCGGTACGCGACTACCCGGAGTACGTGCCTCGCACCTAGTACTCGGAGATGGATCCATCCGAGGACCTGCCATCACACATGTACAGTTGGAGCTCCAGTCCCGCTCCCCCACCGATGAGAGTAGGGAGTGAGGAGACGGTGGTCCAGCCGAGGTTGGCACGTAGGCCATCCATGCGCCCTCACCGCGGTGGACATGCCCCGATGATGCCTTCGACCACTCCCGCTGAGATTCGCTGCTGGATCGACCACCCCACAAAGACTTTCGGACCAGCAGGAGTAGACATAGGAGGGGTAGCAGTTAGTGCACACACGCTACATAGTTGAGGGCAAACCTTCTTTTGTGTATAAGGTTGCCTACTCTAGGTGCACTCGGGCATGGGTGTTGTTTTATGATTTCCCTGTATTTGTTTTCCTTGTATTTGTTCTTCAGTTGTATTCTGTTTCCTGATGTATCAAATAGTCCTGCCCTTTGGGCAGGCACATTATATATATATATATATCTATGTTTCAGTGGATGTTTCCATGATATGATGTGTTTCTTTACGCTTTGCTTATATGTTTCGTTATGCTTCCTTTTAAAGATTTGTGCGTGGCTCTCACTTTGGTTTTAATTCCAAAAAGAAAAATTTTACCCATATTTTCGCTAAGTATTTTCAAGTAAAGAATGAGACCAAGAGGTAATATTCTAAAGATTAACCTAATTACATACTAGTAGTATTAGGTTAAGATTTAGGGTGTTCCAATTTCCATGTGTTTTATGTCACCTTTTATCTTAACACATTAATTAGAGAGGCATGCATGGGCATAACATTTTTAAATATCATCATGACTTATCACATAGCATTCAATACACACAAATCTCATGAATCTTTTTAAGTTCACAAACTTTGGTAGAAATCTGGCAGCATAACAGCTGAAAATGGAGTTTCCCTAAATTTGATACCTATCAACCACCACATCAATCATGCATCTTAATAGCTCAATCATAATCATAGCATGTCATAATAAATCACATAATCATCTTTTACTTTCATACATCCATTAGCACATATCATCATCATTTCTAATGAAAGATAAACATGCTCGTACCCAGTATGCCGGAATCAAGGACCAGGCTCAGCTAGTGCACATGCTATGCTCATCAACATAATATACAGACATAGGCAAGGTATTAAAGATCATCATCAGACACTTGTTATGGAAGCATTCCCAAATTATCGTAATCGCGCCATAGTCCTACACGGGTTAAAACCACGATCTGGTTTGACCTAATTACCGAAATTATTCCTTAAAGCATTTAAGGGACCCACTTCAATGATTTCCACTAACTTTAAACCTTATAAAAATTTTCAAATATTGTTGGACAGTTTGGTCAGCGTTTTAAAATAAACCGTTCCGGGGTTCTAGAAATCACGTTTTTAACCCTTTTTAATTACCGGTTTTTCCTAAAATGCCAAAATTAATTCTTACCACTACTAATGGAATTTTTCACACTTGAATTCAGTTTTAAACAGAATTTTTTTACCAAAATAATATTACCAAGGCAGTAGTTATATAATCCCAAGTTTTAGAAGTCTCAAAATCACATTTTTGGTTCTTTCTAGTTTCTAGTTTTCCTCAAAATAAAAGAATTGATTCTCACACCAACTACTAGTGATCCATACTCATTTAAATAACTCTAAACAACATTTTACAGAAATTAAATTAGTAAGGCAGTAGCAAAATTTCATTTCCTAGGAATGCCCGAGAATTGTATCTTTTACCCGTTCTTGTTACTAGTTTATCCTAGAATGCCAAAAACAATTTTTGCAACAAGCTATATCAATTCTTACATGTAAAACCCCATTCCAAATAGAACCTAACAGATTTGAGGAAGCCAAAACAGTGGCCAAAAACTTGGTTCCAAAACCACTAGAAAATCACATTTCTTGACACTTCCAAGATACTAGTTTTCCTTGTTACTTGATTTGAGAACTAGGGAGCACTTGGGGCTATTGCCACCTCCTTAAGTACTCAAAAATCAATACCAAACAAAGATCAATGCTTAAGATTCAAGAATAAAGCTTTTACTTACAAGAATACCACTTTTTTACTTTTCTTTGTAACAAAACTTCTAAGGCAACATTTTTAAAAGTTCTAAGGCAACATTTTTAAAAGTTCTAAGGCATGGAGGTTGAGCCATAAAACCAAATAAAACTCATCTCAAACCCCATTACCATGTCATGACCGAATTGCACATACAACCAGGCTAGCCATGATTTGCAATTTTATTTAAGATCCAAGGACAAGTTTTGAGCTTTAAGGTCTTAAGTGATAACTTGGAAGTAAACATACTATGCATCTTATTTTTATCTTCAAGATTTAAGGTGATGACTCAAAAATAAAAATGCTATGCAAATCTATTTTTATCTTTAAAATTAAGGTGATAGCATAAAAGTAAACATGCTATGTAAAGCCATTTTTATCTTCAAGATTAAGTGATAACATTGAAAATAAACATGCTATGCACTTCATTCTTTATCTTCAAGCTTTAGGGTGATGGCTCAAAATATAAACATGCTATGCAAACCCATTTTTATCTTTAAGATTTAGGTGATAGCATAAAAGTAAACATGAATACAAGCTCATTTTACATCTTGTTCACATAAAGCCCAAAAACCTTACAAGATTAGTTTCTTGCTCCTAGTTGTTCTTAAACATTAGTGAGCTTTAGTGTAACACCCTAATTCTTAACCCAACTTTCTAGAACACATTAGGTTAATCATTAGGTTATTACTTCTTAGTCTCATCATTTTATTAAAATACTTAGCAGAAATTACGGGTAAATTTTTTTGTGAAAACATAAACCAAAGTGAGAACCGCGCTCTTATCTACACGAGAGACATAAATATCAATCATAAGGAACACAAAAGCTAAAGCAAGTAACAATAGAACAATGATCATCACAACAAAGGAAACATCTCATTAATAGCATAGTTAAGATACATAGTAGTCATGCCCTTATAGGAACGGGTTGAGCTTGCAATACATAAAGGATAACATGAAAGCAGTAAAGTACATGGTACGACGGCGAAATAAAAACCAACTACACTACCTTCCTACCAAGCTATGAATACTAAGCTAAAACCCCTCCCAAAAGATACTGCCGAAGGGGAGATCCTCGTGACTGCTCGGGCACTCGAATAGCTCTCCGATGAGGTCTAGTGATGACGGGGATCCTCGGGTGATGGAGGTAGGTAACCGGGGAACCGCTTGATCTCCTCCTGAGTGGGCCAGTGAAGTGGGAAGGGAATGCGTGTCGGTTGGACGTGAGCTCCTCGACGCGAACACATCTCGGCTCTCCTCGCCAAGCGTGGCTGCATCACGGTATCCTCGCTGACCTCCCGCCTAAACGAGGGAAGGGGAGCAGAACTCTCCGAATAGATGTGCTTCGGTGAGTCCTCGTACGGATCTGTCTCTGACCTCTTTGAGCGAGGCACATACTCTGGGTGGTCACGAACAGCTGAGGCGGACGAGCGGGCACGATGCAACTGCTCGTCGCAAGGGCGAGTGAGCTCAAAGATCAAGTCATGCCACCAAAAGGAGCGGTAGAAGTGAACTGGTAGCTAGACACTGGATAAGCAAAAGGTCGACCCATGTACACAAAAACACGAACAACACAGCGACCCTCAAAGTGATAGGAATGATGCTCCGGGTCGTACTGCACCTCCCAGACGGCGCGTATCAATGAAGACCACGAATGTCGTCATCGATCTCTGAAGATGTGACAGAAGAAAGAGAAGGAAGAAAAAATAGTGAGAATTCTTACTAAAGAATCTCAGCAGGAGTCTCCTGTGCTAGGGTTACATCGTTCACATCTTCAGGAACCTTGGGTTTATTTGTAAAAGGTGTGCATGCATATAAGATTCATTATTAGGGCTTATAAAACTAATTATCCAAGGTTCAATCCTTTTAGCATGCATCTTGATGTCATGAATGCAACATATCAAAACATGAATGCATGGCAATACTTGGGCATATAAAACAACAATTCAAATCATATAGAAACAATCCATGTGGCACAAGGGCAATAACTTCTCAAATGGAACTTTCATCAGTATGTGTGACATCATTTATGGAATCTTTAGCAATGTAGAGGCCACCCTAATAATAACAAGGCTATGAGCTCATACCTCAGCTAGTCATCACTAGCTCTTGCTTATTATCTGAATAAGCGAATAATAAAATAATACACTCGACTACTTAAGTGTACGGGCTAGGGGGTTAGGGAACTCCTCTCTTAGGATATACCCTCTTCGAAACGCTCTACTGGCCTCGAGTGCACAGCAAATTGTCCGCTTTGGAAAGGCTCATGTCCAGACCCTTACGGATTTGCCTCCTCCTCATCAGAAAGGTGAGAAGACGTCTCGGTGCTTGTCACATAAAAATCTCACAGGGGTGCTCGGCGAGCATGTCACCCAGGGTTTTCAACTCATGTGGTACTTTAAAACATTTTTCCACCCTTTTAGGTTTGACGGAAATTTGGCAACATAACAGCTCTTAAATATTTCCTCACTGTTCTAACTTTACAAGTACCTAGGAGTCATAACAATGACCCTTTCTAAGTTCGGTTTGCTCCTAAGGTATCAAGATCAAATCCTAAACCAATTATGAGTCATTCCTACACATTTAAACTAATTTAAATCCATGATTATCATTTCTAAACTATGTTGGACAGAATCAAAAAAATCAATTACTAAGGGAAAATGAATTGAGATAGTATTTCTATATTAAGAGATTTGTTTGGCGCTATTTTTTTGTTTTATTTTTATAGCATGGTATTAGGGATTTACTTTAAGCTTAAAGGTCAATCGGCGGGTTAAAAATAAAAAAAGAGCGGCTGGCAACCCGCTTGTCAAAATAATGGCAGTAGATGCCCTCGTTTGAGCTTCTCTCTGTACGCTATATATCTTCAGTTACCGAAGACTCGTTGTTTTACTTCTTTGGCTTCTGCCCCTTGTTCCTCATTGTTTTCGAACTCCGTCGTCTCTTGTAATAAGGCATGTTGCTCGCTCCTGTACCTCTGAAGTTGCATTATTTGGTTGTTTATTTATTTATTTATTGTTATTGGTTTTTACCCATTTTGACATTTTTATTTTTTCAAGATTTCCTTTGGGCGATTTATTTAGTGCTGTGAATTGCATAGTTCAGAAAACACTCCTCCAGAGGAAACTTCTAGGGCACTAAAACTCTCTTCTGCGCTGCTTACTCTCTTGCGTGGCCACTAAACTTTTAGTCGTTGTTTCAAGTCCAGGTGAGTATAATAAATTAATAATAATAATAGTAATATATTATTAGCAATTTCTCATTGAACCCTGCCATTTTTTCTTTCTTTTTCATTATTTTTCTCTGGTTCAAGATTTGTTTTTTAACGATGGAAGTATAATTATTAATATCTTGTTACCATTACCACTTATCAGTGACTAGAGGATGGCATATTCATACGTTCTAGCGTTGGCTGCCCCGAAAGAAGGAAATGTGATTAACAAAGTGCAGCCCATTAGGAAGAAGGGGAGAGAAGATGTTGTTAAGCAAAAGACATCGGTTGAAGATTGTTATTTTGAAAGGAGTGAAACTGACATTGGAACTGGAAAGACCAAGCCCAAAAGAAAGAGAATTTCCAAGATTCAGATTCAAAAGGTTTCCCCCTGCTTTACCAATGACTGTGAAAAGAAGGCGGAGCAGAACTGTGGAAGTGAGTTTGAGTCTGCCACGTTGATAGGTGCACGTGAAAACATTTTGCAGGAGAAGGGGGAAGAGAATGGAGATGAAATTGTAATTGAAAGGATCAAATTCAGGAGGAAGAGAACGTCTAAGAAGGACGAGTTTGTGGAAAGTGGTGAGGCTCCTTCTCTCTTTCAAAATGGCAATGGGAAAGTTGATGCTGGTTTACTAGATTATGACGTGGGCGCTGGATCTGTTCCTTTATCGGGTTCGTGTGCAGATAAGCAGCAGGAGATTTTAAATGAAGTTGAAGCTGGAAGGGTAAAATTCAAGAAGAAGAAAAAGCAGAAAGCCTTTGAGGGGAAGCTGCACGAGAGTGGATATGACACCAAAACTCTTGATGCCATTAGATATGTTTCCCGTTATTTTCATAATGATGGTGGGAAGAAGCTTCAACCAGAAGGACTTGAAAATCATTTTGATTCTGTTGCTTTAACTGCCACTTATGGAGACTTCTTCAAAAGTGAACTGGAAGAAAGTGGAAAAGAAATTGAAAGTGTTGCTATTAAAACCAAAAGAAAATCCAAAAATCACAAAACTGCTGAAGATCATGCTCAGGTTCGAAAGGTTTCTCCTTATTTTCAGAATGACATTGAGAAGACAGTTAATGTAGAAGCAGTTGATGACAGAAGTAGCTTTCATTCTGTTCTTTTTACTTGTGGAGACATCTTACAAGACAAGGTGAAAGAGAATGGAGATAAAATTGCAATTAGCATGATTAAATCTAAAGGGAAGAGAACTTCTAAGAAGTGCAAGCCTGTAGAGCATGATCAGTTTGAAAAGGTTTCCCCTTTCTTTCAAAGTGACAATGAGAAGCTTGATGCTGAATCATATTGTGCCGGTGGATGCTTCCTTGAAGATAATTTGATGGAGAAGGGAAATATTAAATCCAAGAAGAAGAAGAAGAAATCCATTGCAGAATCATTGCAAGAGAATGGAAACAGCGCTGAAATTAGCAGTGTTAAATCCAAGAAGAAAAGGCTTAAGGTTCACAAAACTATAGCTGATGGTGCTGTTAGATATGTTTCTCCTTATTTTCATAAAGACAGTAGGAAGAAGATTGATATCAAACCATTGAATGTGGAAGGCAAGTCTGTGTCAATTGTTTTACCTTCCTCTGCAAACATAATGGAGGATAAACTACGAGACAATTGTAGTGAAATGAAAATTAAACAACAGGAACTTGAAATTCATGTTAATTCTGTAGCTCTTACTGCTAATTCTGGAGACCTCTTTGAGGATAAACTGCAAAAAAGTGGACAAGAAATTGAAACCATTGCCATTAAATCCAAGAAGAGCAAAACAGTGAATCAGAAAACTGCTAAGGAGATTCGAAAGGTTTCGCCTTATTTTCAGAATGACAATGAGAAGAAGACAGTTGGTGCAGAAGCACCTGATCATGAAGGTGAATTCAATTCTGTTGCTTCAGGTACTTGTACAAACATTGTGCAAGACAATGGGGAAGAGAATGGATATAGAGTTGCAAAGAGGATCAAACCCAAAGCAAAGAAAATATCTAAGAAGCATGAGCCTGTGGAGCATGCTCAAATCCGAAAGTTTTCCCCTTTCTTCCAAAGGGGCAATGAGAAGAAGGCTGGTGCTGAATCATGTTATGGCAGTGAGATTGGATCCATTGCTCTATCAGGTTCTGGTGGAAGCTTCCTTGAAGATAGGCCACTGGAGAATCAAAATGTAACTGGAATTGAAACGATTGAATCCAACAAGAAGAGGAAAGCCATTGCAGATAAGCTGCAAGAGAATGGAAATGACACCAAAACTGGTAATGTTAATTATAAGAAGACAACAACTCTTGTCCAGAAAAATATGGCCAATGGTGCTGTTAGATATGTTTCCCCGTATTTTCATAATGACGGTGGGAAGAAGATTAATGTTAAAACCTCCAATAAGGAATGCAAGTCTGAATCCATTGCTTTATCTACCTGTGGAAAGTTAACGGAGGATAAATTGCAGGAAACTCATGGGAAGAAGAATAAACAAAAGGGACTGGAAAGTCATTTTGGTTCTGTGGCCTTACCTGCTTCTTCTAGAGACTTATTTGAGGATGAACTGCAAGAAAATGGTAATGGAGCTGTCACTTTTGAAACTTTCTCCTACAAGAGAAACAGTGAAAGTCTGAAAACTTTGGAACATGGCAAAGTTAGAAAGGTTTCCCCTTACTTCCGGTCCAAGTGCGTAAGTGGATGTGAACAAGTTGAAAAGGCTAAGAAAGTGCGGAAAAACAAGAAAGTTACAGATTCAAGTTCATGTGTAAACTCTAAAGTAAAAGGTAACCGTCGTAAAAAATCTGGCACGACTAAGAGACCTCTTTCGGCTTCTGAGAAGAAGGCTGAAGCTTACAAAAGAAGAACTCCTGATAATACTTGGAAGCCTCCACGTTCTCCGTTCTCTCTTCTTCAAGAGGATCATGCTCATTATCCTTGGAGGGTGTTGGTTATATGTATGCTTCTGAACCTGACTACTGGTACACAGGTATTTTCATGTATTTGCCAACTGATTTAATAGTAGCTGGAGGCTTTCATTCTTTGCATTATTTATTTTCCTATTTAGTCCCTATTCTTGGTGAATGCTTTACTATCTGCCTTAGCATGTACTGTGCTATTGTATCTTTGTATTTGAAAGAATATTGTTTATAGGAACTAGTATGTTTCTCACTGATATTCGTAGCTGTTATCCTGGAGTATTATCCTTCGTCTGTTGATAGGCTTCAAAAGGCTGTATAAATTCTTGCCGTAGTTCTTGTTTTTGGCTTTCTAAACTGCTTATTTATGTGGGGTACTGTATTATTTCTTGCAAAGCAATGCTGTACTCTAATCTTTGAAATGAGAGCTCAGTGGCTACTATTTTATTCTCTTCAGGTCTTAGAGAAGATTAATTTGTGCTAATTGGTGGAATTATCACTTCTAATTGACATTTGTGGGTGACTTAATTTAATGACACCCTGATGGTTTTCTTTTAGAGTAAAATCTCAAATTGTTCCTTGAAAGAGTTGTGGGACATTATTTTAGTCATCAAAAGAGTTGTAATATCAATTTGGTTCTTGAAAGATTTATGACATCAATTTAGCCGCCCATAGATTAAAATTGCTTCAAGTTAATTCAAAAGATTAAAAAAAGAGTTTGGACTAACTTGAAATGAGTTTTACGACTGAAAAAAAAAAAAACCTTGAATTGAGTCATAATTTTTGGATAACCAAATTGATGTCACAAATCTTTCAAGGACTGAATGATGTTCCACTACTCTTTCAAGGACCAATTTGATATCACAAATCTTCAAAGGACCAAATTGATGTCCTGCAGCTCTTTTTGAGAACCAATTCCGGGTTTTACTCTTTTCTTTTAAAATGTTTTTTAGTTGTTAGTAATGCATGGATGCGTCAGCCATTTGTGATTATATTTATCAAGTTTCCTGCTTTGTGATATTAGCCATGTCAACAGGGACTGATTATTTTAGAAAGTCTTGTTTAGGTCTTGCTCTTGTTGGTAATTTAATTTGAATGTTTGAAGTCTGTCACTGAGAATGTTAAACTCAGAAATCCGGTCTTCTAGTTTTTTAATGTCCCATGATTTCCCATGCTAGCATTAGAAATAGTGGTGTTGGCAAGAGTGGAATTTCCACTTTTGTTTAGGGAGTGTGTAAAATGAGGGGAAAAAAGTAAAAGTAATTTTGGTACTCCACGGGTATTGATACCCTTTTAAATCTAAGGGTTGATTTAATCGAGTCTTTAAAATATTAATAAATTTAATTAGTGGAACACAATACTCAAATTTTATAGGGTATCGGAGAAATCCCCTAATTTCACTTGTAGATCAAATTTTGTGTGGATTTTTCAAAAATAAGAAATGATTTGGATTTCTTTCCTTTGTTTTTTAAATTTTATAGGATCTGATGGAATTGATTTGATGTTAAAACTTAAACACAAGTCAAATCAATTCAAATCCTATTTTAATCACTCCAAACACCATTTATTGTATTTTAAACATAAGAATTGATTTCGAAATGAATTCAATTGCTATTTTATTTAATCATTTTAGACACATGATTTACCTTTAAATCAAAGCAAATCATTTGTTAATTTTAATCTATTCAAAACTCAACCTACAGGATCCTCGCCTGCTTTTGGGTTTCCATTTAATTTTGATGGATCTTAGGGTGATGTAAAAGTTGATGTGAACTTTTTGTTTTCAACTGTATGGATATAATCGTGCGATTAATGTTTTGATAGACTTATTTCTGCACAATGCAGGCAAAAAGGATTTTATCGGACCTGTTTAATTTATGTCCAGATGCACAAACTTGTACTCAAGTTGCAACTGAGGAAATAGAGGAAGTAATCCAGAGTCTTGGTCTTCAAAAGAAAAGGTCCGTGGCTTTACAGCGCCTCTCTCGGGAGTACTTGGATGAAAGTTGGACGCATGTAACTCAACTGCATGGTGTTGGCAAGTATGCATTATTGATACTGTGTGGGCGCGCCCTCTGTTTTTGTTTATTTGTGAAATGCGACCTCTATCTTTTCCCTCTGTTGACACTGGTTCTCTTTCAATCAGGTATGGAGCCGATGCATATGCCATATTTTGTACGGGAAAGTGGGATCAAGTGAGGCCAACAGATAGCGTGTTAAACAAATACTGGGATTTTCTCCATATGATCAAGGATACATTATGAATGACGTAGGATGAATTTGGATAAGGAACTTGATCAGAGAATGCTATTACTCATGATGAATTACTTTTTTCGGATATTTTGGTACAAGAATTTATAAAATTTTAATGGGTATTATCTATACTATTTTATACGATTATATAAAGGGGTTGAGGCATTTTAACTATTCATTGTTTGGTCACATTATTTTTCCTGTTTTACCTATGTCAAATATCATTTATCATTCAAGAACGACTTTGTACAGGATGCCAATGTAACAAAGTAGGGAGTTAGAATGATATAATCTAGGGACTCTGCGAAACAGCCAATGTAACAAAGTAGGGAGATAGAATGATATAATCTAGGGATTTTGCGAAATAACGTAGTTGCTAAGGTTATTAAACTCATGGGTTTAGGTAAACTCGTGAAGTCGTAATAACCTTGAAATATAAATTCGACTCGTAGACTTGTCAGAGCTTATATATTTGAAAAATATCACTTAAAAAATATTAGGTAATTAAACATAATTAGCTAAATTTTTTGTAAATATTCAGGAATTTAATCTTATAATAATATAAATGAAAAATATCATAAAATATATTAAATATGTCGTACTTTTTATAACATACTAAATGTATTATTTTACGGTTAACAACGTATAATTAAATAGTAATAATAGACAAAATAAGTTAAATAAAATCAATAAATATTGCACAAGATGAACATAATTTGCATAGAGTGCCCGAGCATAATCAAGCATAAATATAAACTCGTAAAGTCATAGTAGAGCTGACTATTTTGTTATTACTTAAAAACACACAAGTTTAACAAAAAGAGTTTATGCAACAGTTAACTCTAGGGTTTAATAAATTTTTCGATGAGATCGGCGGGGGCAAGTACTCCACTTGTTAATAGAGTGCTCGAGCGCTGTAGTGAGTATTTGAAAGATTGCGCACCTTTTTCAGTTAGTATGGTCGTGTATACACAATGCAATTTTCCTCCCGTTAGCACTTCCCATCGGTTCCAGAGGTGGCTTATCAGGGGCACGTGCTTTGCGCCCCACATCTGCTTCTCCAGCGTTGTGGGCACATGCTTGTTGCTCATGGTTACTCTACACGGCTTAGAACGTTAGGTCTCTCTGGACTCGCATTTGGTTGTTCCTTCACGGGCCGTTCCGTAATCCTGTTGGGATCATGGCCCTTGCTCCAGATGGACCCTCGTGTTTTTTCCATCCTGGTCCGAAGTCGGCCCAATTACATGGGCCGTAACAACAACAAACGAATGTAAACAAAAAACTAGGAACTGATTATTTAAACTGAGATGGTATAAGTACATGTTAAACAAAAAAAAATTCAAACAAAAAAAAAAACATGTCGAAATTTTCTCCCGGCCTGAAAGTTCATTTGTGCTTGAAGTATACAAACAGCCAATCTTACTCAGGATTTCAAGGATTGAACATACTGTTTGAACATTAAGAAGCTGGGTTCTTAAGAGAAAATGCTGAAATATGGTATCTTGAAACAAGAAACTTTTATTGAAGATTTTTGGGGCTATCTAGTTTCACTAGACAGGAAATCACACTAGAATGATGTCTTTAGAAGACAGTTTTTATCATAAAATTACACTTCACAAGAAAGGTGCATCTGACCAGAAGGTAGACTATATTAGAAGGATACTTGAAACCAATCATGATAAGAGGACTCAAGTCAGACCAAAAGAAAGCAAGATTTGAAAAATATATGGTCAATTGAAAAAGTTGAATAGCATACTCCAAATGGTCACTGATACTATACACCTTCGACGTACATGACCTTCTAGCTACAACTTTGGAAAAATGACTAGTACAGAGAGAAAAGCTTTTGCAATATGAAAACAAACAAGACAACAATGACAACGTACAACATATGTAATACCTCGAGTACATGTGTCCTTAGACAAACCTAGGATGACCTTAGGATCCCTGGAATCCTCCCGTATTGTTGAGAGGGTCCCAGATGCATGAAAAACCATGAAGATGCAAAAAATGGTGTTGCTGACACCACTATAGTGGTTCCGGACTGCTATTGCTATAAGAGTTAAGGGTGTGGGGTTGGTAGTTTTGGGAGCTTTGCCAACTGCTATAGCGGCTGTGTGTTTTCCAACAATGGGCACTGAGGCCTCTTGATGGTAGCGGTGCCCCTCTATGTCAGAATAGTACAAAACGATGCATTTTTGATTAAATACCCGTTCCACTCAGGAAACCCCCCATTTTTCGAAATCCCTAGCATCCCGAGCTCTCCCCAACCCTATCTTTCTTAGCCCCACTCAAATCTACCTCCCTTAAGCTTCAAGGTATGTGTTTGTTATTGGTTTAGGTCATCTTCCTCTCTGTACTTCCATGTCCTTATGTGTGGGGTGTTTATGTTTGTAGTTATTGTCAAGTGGGGGTGCTCCCCTAATGTTGTTAGAGTTGGGTTTAGAGTTGTCTAGAGATTTTAATAGATTAATCATAAGTTTTGTGATTGTCATGGCAGATGTTAGTATCATCCCTACTCCATGGAGCTCAGTTGGTGTTGATACAATTCATTCATCCCTTCTAGATGAGTGGCTTCAACCCTATGACCTATATTTTTCTCATTATAACTATTTTCTTAGCTTGATACTATGAATGCATGATTCTAGAGATTATTACAAAATGAATATAGAGCATGTTAATTTTGTCAATTTAAGAGCTTTTGAATTTCAAATGAGCATGAAACTAGTATTATGAAAACTCATGGGACTATTTTATTGCTAAAATGATTTTTTTTTTATGAATCATGTAACCCCCGATTTTCTGTTAGAGTGAAAATGACTAAAATGCCCTTGAGGTCATTTTCGGCTCAGAATTCGAGGGAAGCCGGTCCGGCAGTCCTCGAAGGGAAAACTCAATGTTGGAAGGGGATGAGTTGACCTGCGTATGTAACGCCTCGATTTTCTATTAGAGTGAAAATAACCAAAATGCCCTTGAGGTCATTTTCGGCCCGGAATTCGAGGAAAGCCGGTCCGGCAGTACTTGAAGGGCAAACTCAATGTTGGAAGGGGATTAGATGACTTGTGTACCTTCCCGGGATCGAAAATCTCGTATTGAAGTTTTGGTCAAAATGACCAAAATGCCCTTGCGGTGTTTTACCCGTTTGCAAGTGCTGGATGAACCCGAAACTTCTCCAGATGGTTTTAAAAGGCATTTTTATGTAGACTATGACTTTAGTTTTGGTCCCGGAGGTCCCGGGCGAAATTAGTGCGAAATTACGGTTTTGCCCCTAGTTTTGTGTTTTTATGCTTAATCGCATGATTAAGCAAACCTAAGCAATATTAGGCTCTAATCGAAGGTTAATTAATTTTCATAATTAATATTGAGTCAAAATAATTTATTAAAGTTGATTAGAACCTAAAAGCGCTTAATTACAACTTAAAATCATATTTTAATTTCAAGACTCCTAGTCATGGAATCTTGAATAGTGTTTTCTCTTTCCAATTCCATAAATCATGGAATTGTGTTACACTTTGTTTATTCACAAATGAGTTTTTAATTCTCTAATGATGTATGAGTACTCCTAACCTTGTCATAAAATTCCTAATACTCATACTTAGTTACCTAAACTTAAGCTTAATTGTTCCTAACCTTGTACCTAAGTTAATACACATTTAAACCTACCATTAACACCCAATTAGATGATCAAACCTCACCTTCCCCTTGTTGTACTAGACCTGGCCGTGCACTTCCTCCTCCCATATGCATCACATGTTCAATTTTTCAACACTCCAAGGTCATACCTCAAGTCACATACACTATACATTGTCATAACTTTCAATCAAGCTTGATTTTCCAAATGAATAAATAATTAAAACAACCCATTTTTCCCATTTATTTGTGGCTGAAAAAGTTCCAGCCATGTCAAGTTTCTAGAAGCCTAATTTCATTCAAAATTGATAGGAAATTAACTCACATCAAGCCATACTTTGTAGCATAGCTTCCATACTTCAAACCATGCTTGAATGACCTTGTGTAAGAGATATTTTCTCTTCCTTTCCCTCCTAAAACTACACTGCCAGCCCTCCTCCCTTTGAGCCTTCATTTGTTTTCATTCTCTATAAATACCTTGCCTAGAAACACATACAAACACTTTAGTTCATTTGGTAAGTTTCAAGTTTTCCTAAGCTTTCTTGAGTTCTTTCTTTTTCTCTCAAAGTTTCAAGAGAGTTCTTCCTTTCTTTTCTTCTTCATCTCTTCATCTCATCATCATCTCTTAACCATCAAACACCACCCCTGTAACACCCTAATATTTAACTCAACATGCCTAGGACGTATTTAAGTTAATTATTAGTTATTACTCTTTTGTTCCAATCTTAAACTTAAACCTTGAAAATACTTTAGTAAAAATAGGGTAAATTTTTTTTTCTTTAAATACAAAACGTGAGCCGCACATACTAACTAATTTGTACCAACCATCTTACTCATAAAAGTAAAAGAATAATATCAGGTCACCAATAATTATGAAATACCTCACTCAATCAATATAATAACACCATTATAAATAATGATCGTTCCTAATCGAACATCTAAAACTTATAGGAAACAAACAAAGACACACACTTTGTCATAGTCAAAGCAAATACATTAATCCAACAGAAATTATGATGCAAATAAAAGCTTAACAAACTAGTATAATACTTTTCTCCCACGTTTCCTACTCGAAGCGCCTAGAATGGATTCTACGAGTCGGTTCATCATGAGGAGCAAGACATCTCACAAGTAGAACACGAATGGCATCAACTTAAATCATGAACGTCGCCATCTACCTCTGAAGACGAGATGGAAAGAAATAAAGAGGGAGTGAGAATCTTATAAAAGAATCTCAGTAGGGTAATCGCCTCCTAACATGTGTGTCATCATCATTGTCCCCAGGAACCTCGGGTTTCATTATGAAAAATGTGGGCATATATAAGATTCATTTATTAAGTTCTAAATTCCATTAGCCGAGGCCCGTGTCTTTTAGCATGAATCTTGATGTCATGGATGCATCATACTATTATTATGTATGCATGTCAATGCCATATACATTATAACATAAGAGATTCTATAAATGCATCATACGTAAAGAACATAAATTCCTTTAACATAAATTTTCCTTAATACGCTTTTTAGGTGACTTAAATTTCTCAATCTTTTTCCTTGGGGAAACCACCCTATAATTTCTCTCCTCTTGAGAGTTCTAGGTTATGAGCTCATACCTCACTAGTCGTCACTAGTATACACTTATCCTCTCGATAAGTTAATTCCTGACTCCCAGAGTGCGGGTTAGGGGGTTTAGGAACACCTTTCATAACCATTAATTCCTGGAGTCTAAAGGGTCCTTATTGAATCTCCTCTTATAACCTTTAATTCGGGGAGTCTAGAGGATTACCCCATTGGATCACCTCTCGTAACCTTTAATTCGGGGAGTCTAGAGGATCATTTCCATATGTCTTACGTCACCTTTTCATCTTAGTATGTTATTCATAGATGCAAGCACGAACATATAATCATAGCTTATCCTTTAATATATCATGCTTATAGAACTCTTAAATATGCATCTCAATTAATCAATCATACACATAGCATGCTACAATTCATCAAGTAATTGATCATGCATATATACATTTATATAAGCATGCTATTATCAAATTTCTCATGAAAGTGAACATACTTAACAGGATAGATGTCATATATTAATGATCGCTAATTGCATAAAACAAGAATTAAGCATGCATAATCCTTAATTAGTAACAAAGCACAAATATCACAAGTCATATAAATTTTGACTAAAATACATGAATATGACTTCCATAAGATATCGATTTAAGCTAACCTCCTCAAGTTATCAATATTTACACTTAAGCCCAAAAGAGGGTCTAAACTGCAATTTCTCAAAGATTGCGGTCAAAACGTAATTTTTTCTTTTTAACATATTTCCTCAAACCAATGATCCTCAAAATTTCTTTATACTTTTAAGAGACCCATAACAACTAGAATTCATTTAAGTTCATCATAGAAACCATCTATAGCCATAGACTAAATTTTGCCACACTTTAGGGGTTGAAGTGCAAAATCACTAATTTTTCACCCTTAATAATTACTGAAACTTCTAAAAGTTTTTCTAAGCATCATAAATGGTATTTTAAATACATAGACACATTTAACATCATTATTGACTGGAATTAAAGTAATTTGGCATAATTGATAATTCAAAACATAACTTTCTATATTTTGCAAAACGGCCCAAATTAACACTTGTAATTATTCTTTTATACATCTAAGACACCAAAAATAATTTTTACAACAATTATTAATGATTATTATGCCTATGAACAGTACCCTACAGTGATGACCATTACTGAAATAGTAATGAATAGTACTAGAAAATTATTTTTCTAAAGCTTTCTAAAATTACAATTTTTGATTCATTCTATATACTAGTTTTCCTTGTTACTTGATTTGAGACTTAGGAAACACTTAAAATAGTTTTTACCACTTAGTATGACCAAATATTAATACCAAACAGAGAGTAAATCACAAGGTTAAATAATAAAACATTTTGCTCATAAAATGCTATTTATACTATCTTTTAAGTTTCAAGACTTGTAAAACTTCTAAAGTACAACTCACAAAAATTCCAATAACACAATATTGAGCTATAAAATGAAATAAAAGTTATCTTAACCTCTCCATCATATCATGGCCGAAAATATATATCCATGGGGGTGGCCATGGGTTGAAATTTTTATTTAAGATCCAAGAACAAGTTTTTGAGCTTTAAGATCTTAAGTGATGACCAAAAGTAAGCATGCTATACAACCTCATTTTTAATCTTTAACATTATAAGATGATAACTTGAAAATATAAATATGAGGTGCAAGGCTTGAAATATAAACATGAGATGCAAATTCATTATTGAATCTTTAAAATTTAGTGAACACTTGAAATAAATATAATATGCAAGACTTGAAAATTAAATATGACAATGCGAATCCACTTCATTAATCTTCTAGATTTAAGGTGATAACTTAAAAATAAATATGATATGCAAGAATTGAAACATAAACATGAGATGCAAGAGCTTGAAATTTAAACATGAGTGCAAGTCCATTTTATATCTTGTTTACTTAAAGCTCAAAACCTTTACAAGATTAAATTCTTGTTCCTAATAGATCTTAAACATTAGTAAGCATTAGAGTCCTTTATTACCAAGGTTCCAAGAGCCTTATTTCTTAAATTTGTTATCAAGCCATGGTCATCATAAAAATTCAAGGATTTAAAGAAGAAGAAGGTGAGAAAGAATATGAAATGAACTCCCTACCAAGTTACTTCTTGATTATTAAAGAAAGCTTGATCTTCTATGATCAACCAAGAACCAAAAATATGGTCCTAATGCTTGTGATATTCCGGCCAAGAAGGTTGGAGTGGAGGATGGATTTTCTTGTGTTCTAGTGCTTGGAAATGGAAAGTTTAAGTGTTTAGGAGTTGGTTTATGATTGGAATATGTATGCTTGAGGTTTAGAGCTTAGTTAAAGGTTGGAAATGAAATCTCTTAAGTGAGAATGAGGAAGAAAAAGAAAGCTTGAAGTCTTGAGAGAATTAGAGAACTTTGAGCACACTTTGAGTAAGAAAACTATCAAGTAAGAAAATGCTAAGGCCAAGAGTGTTTGTGTGAACATTTTAGCAATAAAAGAGCATGTATTTATAGCCTCATGGAGCTTGTTTGGCCTTGACATATGGGCTGGAAAATGGAGGGTTTATTTCATTTTTTTGTTCAAGAAAACTTTAGAAAAAGAAAGCATATGGTATTGTAATGATTTTGCACATGTATAATGGATGGAAATGCTAAAATATGATGCATGTGGGAGACATCTTGGCTGCTCATATCATGGCTGAAATGGGTGGGTTTTCTTTTGATTAAACATAACCAAAAACAATGCAAAAGAAAGCTTAAGGTGTGGTGTCTTTGTTGTATATGTTTTTATGTTGGAAAAGCAATAAAATATGGTGCACATGGAGCATTATGGCCGTGGTTTCTGGTCCATTATGATCCGATTTGGTGTTCTTTTACATGTATTAGATGTGTAATTACTTAGGTAAAAGATTTGGAATTGATAGATTAGTAAAAATGGTAAAAGGTTAAGTGTTTAGAACAAATTAAAATGAAGTAAAAGAATGGTTATACACTAGTAAATGAAGTTAGTTTCAAATGAGTTAAAAATCAATTTGTAACATAAGTTCTATACTAAATTTTACCTAAATCGTAATTTTTAACTTTGATCTTAGCATCACTAATTTTTATGAGCTCTAGAAATCATGAAAGGAAATTAACTCTCCTAAAACTTTCTTAAACTCTAATCATCCCAGGTAATTATTTTTTAACCTCAAGTAATTATTTTTAACCTTAGGTAATTAATTTTTAACTCAAGGTTAATGAATGAAATCAATTCTGAGTTCAATTAGAGCTTTAACATTTCCTTAATTACATAAGTGAACTTATTTAGCACAACTAGGGGTAAAAAAGTAATTTCACATAAAAGCTTTCTAGAATTACCTGAACATTTCTAGATATCAAGTCAAACTTGAAACAAACATTTTTTTGAACTTCTCGGTGATAACTGGGTTCAAGGATTGCTTAATTTCACACTAAATTACCACGGGTAATTTGGTAATTTTATGTATAGTAAAAACCGGGACTTGAGATTTTAACTGTGACATCAACATAACACAAATAATCCCCTTCAAACATAAAATTAACCCCTTGAGGATAACCAGAATTGGTTATCTTTGATTTTCGGGGCAAAACGACCTCAGGGGCATTTTGGTCATTTGTACACAGAAAAATCGAGATTTTTGATTTTTCGCACAGATTGCTATTCAAGCTTCATATAATGTTGTTCTAATGTTAAAATTCCTTATTAAAGATTTCTCATCCTCAAATCTCGTGTAAAATTTACCTAGGGGCATTTTGGTAATCTTACACAGCATGAAAAATCAGGGCGTTACAACCCCAAGGCCTTGAATCATCTCCTAACCTTTCAAACACCTTACCTCAAACACAACCTCACTCAAACACATTTTCCTTTCCATTGTTTCTCACAAGGCCGAAGCCATATCCACCTCAAGGAGGAGCTCATCATCTTGTTTTCCTTTTTAAAATTCAAGCTTTGTGTCCTCACTCTAGGTAGGAGTGTTTTCTAAACTTTGTCTTCTTGAAAATAAGTTTCTTTCTAGCTTTCTCTTGGATTTTCTTTTGAAACTTTCTTTGTTTTTCCTTCCTTTTGATTTCGGCCATGAGGCCTTGAGGAGCACATGATAGCTCAATGATGAGGACTCCTAGAGGATGACTATGTGTTCATCTCAAAGGAATCTCTAGAGCTTGAGTTTTTCTTTTCCTTTAACTTCATCTATACTATACTTAGCTCACATGGTTTTTTTCAACTTAAGAAAACTAATCTAAAGATTTCTAAAAGCCCAAGCCTACCCTTGTCAACCTTAAAGTTGGCTGGCACGTTCTAGAGATCTTTCTCTAGATAGGGGTTTTGGGTATTTAATAAAGAACTTGACTTAGTTTCACTTTCTCTTCCTTTTGTAAGGTTTTCGGTTTTGGTACTTTGTTTTGTTTTGTTTTGGAAGTTTGTTTATCTTGAGCTTGATGATGGTGTTCAAGAGCCTCATGGTTCCTTTGAGAACTTGGTTCAAGAACTCTAGAGCTCTCTTTGTAATGAGATATATGTTAGGTTGTTACCTTGTTAAAGTCTTGAATGAGCTCTAGCTAACCATAAAATGAACCTTGCATCATGTTTATTTTATGCTTTGCATATCATGTTTACTTCCTTGTGTAACATCCTAATTTTTTCAGAAAATAATTGAGGCTTTAGTAGTAAGAATATCAAAATTTTGGTGTACACCAAAATGATGACAACAATGTAACAAACGTAAAAAAAAAAAAAAAAAGGTGAATAGTGTTTTGCAGGCCCCGTAGACCCATCGGAACAGCTGAAACCTTAGATTCAAGACCTGAAGGTGCCCGAAATTTGGAAATTATAGGATTAAGGTTAGAAATAGGTAGGAATAAATATTTTATACTTAGAATTAATTTTCGGGCAATAGTGGATTACCCGGGTACACTGTTTTACCCGTTTGGTAAAATTACGGTGTGTAGTTTTTATACCGGATGAAGCTACCAGTGCATGCTTGCCACCTAGGGTGACAAGTGTATGGTCTAGAGCAATACATATCCTTTCCTTTTTCAAGAGCCAATGAAAATGCTACAAAATTTCAAAGAAGATAATTTCATAATTGCTAAATTATATACATTATCTTAATATAAATAAAATCAAAATCCTCATAATTATCATCTTCATTCTCGGCCATAACAAAGGAGACAGCCCAAACTCCATTTTTGCTTCCTCAAAATGCTTGAAACTTAAATTCAAAGCTCCAAAATCCTTGTCTACACTTGATAAAATCACAAACTCCCTTCACTAAACTTATTCCACTCATCAAGATCTTTCAATCTAACCGATTAGAATTTGAATCCATCAACTTTTCCTACTTTGAGAGCTTATTATCAGCTGTGTAAGGAAGGGTTTGGTGTGGGTTAGAAGGCTTGGAAGTAAAGGAATCAATCTTGGAGCCAAGATCGTGAAAGCTTCAAAGTGTAGGGTTTTCTTTGACCTTTTTCTTTCCAAATTATTCTGTAAATTTTTTTGGGTTTTATTCCGAAATTTATGGTTATATTTGATGATAATATGTTGATATTGATGTGTTAATTTTGGTGGAGTGTTTGGATGAGGTTAAATAATGATTTTTGTCAAAATAAATTTTGGCTAGGCTGCTGAATTTTCGGATTTCAGCAGGACAGGATTTGTTCATGAATTTTCTGGTTCAATTCTAGTCATTTTTATGAGCTATAAAAATTATATGTTGAAGCTAACATCATAAGGAAACTCTGATAATTTTCGTGGTGCATAATAAAGAGTTTTACTGCCTGAGAAAAATCAAGAACCAAGAGTATATCTATGCTGGCTGAAATCTTGGTACTGAAGCTGTGAATTTGTATAAATTTTTATTCATAGAAAATGATGTATTTATCCTTTGAAATTTTTACAGAGTTTTGTAGACATCTTTAAGTATAACTGTGATTTTTATTTTGAGTTGTTTCTATCATTTGCTAAAGTTAAAAATTGTGTGAATCCTATTCTGAGCTGTGAAAAAGTGGCCTCTGACCACTAAAATTGTAGAATTTATTTGATATGGTTCTAGTATTCTGTTTGCTATGAAATTTTTACAGGGACTTTTAGACACATTGAGGTGTCATAGAGAATTTTTATGGGCAGTGAATTGCCCATTGGAGATGTGAATTAAATGTTGTCACCATAATGGTAAATCTGTCAAGAAGCTGGAATGGTGAAGATGTATTAAGTTAATGATAGAAATCTATTTAATCCAAGTATATATCATATGAATGCATGTTAATTGTTTGAAAGGCTTGTTTATAAAGTATGAATGAGACTCCAATGATACTGAATGCCTATATCTGGGATATAAACCTGACTTTGAAATAGAAAGGTCCATGACATGGTTGTATGACAAAAGAGAATATGTGAAATTTAATGGTGCATGTTTTAACATACGGGGAAAATAGAAACAAGGCTTATGTGTGATAGAGAGGGAAGGCAAAAATAAGAACTTCCCAAGAAATTTTATGAGTCGGTAGACTTATCGACTAGGAAATAGAACTGTGTGTGATCTGAAATGGAAAAAATGAAGTCGATGATCACGAATAGGAATGAGCTCATGTCCTAGCAGTCTATGGTCCTCTGAGGAGTTATCCACTACATATGTTACCTGATGTGAATCTAAGCCTTCCCTATGTTAATAAAAAGAACTACTACCATTTTGCATATAATTTTCTTTGACTCATGTATGCTAATATTGATATATGTGATCTAACATGATGTTTTTCTTTATTATTATAAATGCATTTACTGTTTATATTCTGTCTGTATGTAAGGGGTTACCCTATTGAGAATTTTATAATATTCTCACCCCTATTTGTGTATATGCTGTATTGTGCTCAGACTCTGCAGATGCCTCTGGCTGAGGAGAGGCCATCATACCAATGGCCAATGGTTTCGCGTAGGAGGACATGAGACTTACGTGGGTTTTTGACTTGTATGTAGTGTAGTATAGTGCCAGGAACTTACCAGCTTGTAGACTAATTGGTGTTAGATGTCTTAGGTCTATTTCTGTGTGTTTAGTATTTTGTTGGACCTTGATATTTGAGCAAGCTTGGTAGATCTTTTGATAGTAGTTCCTGTGTTGTATTATAAGCGAAGTGACTTAACTTCAAGTATGGTATATATTAAAGAAAGCGGTATGTAAAGCAATAATATATGTACATTTTATAGTAGTTTTCTTTATAACTCTAGAGTTTGATTTATCTTATTTCATTTCATTTGACTAGTGGATATTATAGAAAGGAAGTGATACTCTTCTAATTACAATGTTAATGCTCGAGTAATACATGGTAGTTAGGAAGGTGTTACATTATGGTATCAGAGCCGGACTATCCTATAAGCCTGAGGATTGGACCGGCTATGCTTTCTTAGAAATTGTCATGCATTATGACTCTATATATATGTGTATGACTACTGATTGGAAATGTTGTGGGTTGCTGTACACTTTGCTTGGTATTGAGACTGATCAACTTAATATTTTCGTTTGGTGTGATAGGAACCAATGACTTCGAATCTTAACTAGGAGTGGAGCTGGAAACGATGCCGACATGATGAATACTTTTCGTGAGATGGCGGCTGCCATGAGGGAACAAGCTACAGCTACTACCCGAATGATGGAGCAACTGAACCGCAATGAAAGGCAAAACCCAGCTGATAATCCTGTAGTGAACGAAGTCGATGTAGAATATCAGAAATTTGCCGAGTTCAGAAAGGCAAATCCCCCTCCATTTTGAGGAGCTTTTAATCCCTGTAAAGCAGAAGAATGGATAAAGGCCATGGAAAAGATTTTCTCCGTTCTTCCTTGCACAGAGATCCAGAAGGTGGCCTTTGCCACCTATATGCTAGAAGCAGATGCAGATTTTTGGTGGGTTGGCACTAGGGGATTATTTGAAGCTTCCCATACTGTAGTTACCTGGACTATTTTTAAGGAAGCTTTTTACCATAAGTACTTCCCTATTTCTGTGAGAAATGCGAAGGAATTGGAGTTCATGGCTCTCAAACAAGGACCTATGAGTGTAGCAGAGTATACTGCCAAATTTGAAGAGCTCTGCAAGTTTTCTACAATTTATCAACGTGACCCGGATGAAGTTTGGAAATGCATGAAATATGAAGGAGGTCTACGAGAAGATATAGAAGTAGCTGTAAGTCTCTTGGAGATTAGGGACTATCCTACCTTGGTAAATAAATGTTGACGTGCAGAGGAGTCCAACAGGAAGCTAACAAATTTCAAGTATGCCCAAAACAATGCTAGAAGGGGATTAGCACCTCAAGGTCCCCGATTCAAGCCTGTTAACCAACGTCGGAGAAGGTTTCCACCCAACAATAACAACAACAACAACAAAGGAAAACAACTTCAACCTCTAAGACCTGAGACAGGGAGAGATTGCCCCAAGTGTGGGAAAAATCATGGGAATCGACCTTGCTGGACAACACAAATCATTTGCTTTGGCTGTGGGAAACCAGGACATAAGATATTTGAGTGCCCTAACAAGAAAGGTCATCAACCCGCCTCCAGGCCACAACAACATGGGCGCGTTTTTACTATAAGTGCCAAGGAAGCTTCTCAATCTGCCGATCTGATCCGAGGTAAGTGTGAAATAAATGGTAATGTCCTAGATATACTGTATGATACGGGTGCCACTCATTCTTTCATATCCCATGACTGTACTGAAGTTGCAATTATCGTATGTCGAACTACCTTATGATCTTCTTGTATCCACTCCTACTTGCTAGTCCTATTAGGACTTGTTATACTGTGTAAATATTCCTCTTCAAATAGGTGCTAGAGACTTTACCGCCAATTTAGTTTGTCTTCCTTTATCCGGTCTAGATGTAATTTTAGGTATGGATTGGCTAGTACCCAATTATGTCCTTTTACACCGGCCCAGATCAAGCTGCCATATTTCTTTCCACTCTACCCTCCATTCCTGTGGTTCCTTTTTCTTTTTACTTGAACCTTGTAACATCCAACCCTAGTAAGACAGATCGTCAGGAATATGTTCTCCTTTCTACTAGTGAAACTGAATGTGACTACGAGTTGAGCAAGATTCCAAAGTGGTGAGGGAATATCCAGATGTTTTTCCAGGAGGATATTCGAATTTCCTCTGAAAGAGAGATTGAATTTTCCATCGAGTTGGTTTCAGGAACGGGTGCTATTTCAATTGCTCCTTATAGGATGTCCCCTTTGGAGTTGAAAGAATTAAAGTCCCAAATTGAAGAACTGTTAGGGAAGCATTTTATTAGACCAAGTGCCTCTCCATGGGGAGCCCCTGTTCTTCTGGTGAAGAAAAAGGATGGGGGTATGAGGCTTTGTGTAGACTATAGGCAATTGAACAAAGTGACAATAAAAAATAAGTACCCCTTGCCAAGAATTGATGATCTCATGGATCAATTACGAGGTGCAACTGTATTCTCAAAGATTGATCTTAGATCGTGGTACCATCGATTCGGGTTCTAATGAGGATATACCTAAAACTGCTTTTAGAACTCGATATGGGCATTACGAGTATAGGGTGATGTCTTTTGGATTGACTAATGCTCCGACTGTATTCATGGATTATATGAATCAAATCTTCCGCCCTTACTTGGATAAATTTGTAGTTGTCTTCATAGATGACATACTTATATATTCAAGGACTGAGGAAGAACATATGGAGCACCTTAGGGTTGTGTTACAAATCCTAAGAGAGAGAAAGTTGTATGCTAAGTTGTCGAAATATGAATTCTGGATGGGAGAGGTTAGATTCCTAGGTCATGTAGTATCACGAGGAGGAATCTCTGTAGATCCGAGTAAGGTAGAATCAGTACTCCATTGGGAACGACCAACAACGGTGACGGAGATTCGGAGTTTCCTAGGGTTAGCTGGATATTATAGGTGTTTTATCATGAGTTTTTCTTAGATAGCATTACCTTTGACTAAATTAACCCGAAAGAATGCTCCATTCAATTGGACACCAGAGTGTGAAAATAGTTTCCAGGAGTTGAAACAAAAGTTAACCACGGCTCCAAATTCTAGTATTACCTGATCCTTATAGACCCTATGAGGTTTATTGTGATGCTTCTAGTAAGGGTTTAGGATGTGTGTTGATGCAAAATCATAACGTGGTTGCCTATGCTTCTCGACAGTTGAAACCCCATGAAGTAAACTATCCAACCCATGACCTTGAACTTGCAGCTGTGGTTTTTGCCCTAAAGATCTGGCGACATCATTTGTATGGTGTGCAGTTTAATGTTTTCTCTGATCATAAAAGTTTAAAGTATCTTTTTGATCAAAAAGAGTTGAATATACGGCAAAGAAGGTGGATGGAATTCCTCAAGGACTATGAGTTTAGTCTGAATTACCATCCAGGCAAAGCAAATGTTGTTGCTGATGCTCTGAGTAGAAAATCCCTAAGTGTAGCATGCTTGATGATTAAAGAGACGGAGCTAGTTGAAAGTTTCAAGGAACTTAGTTTAGGCATGTCTGTGAACCCTCAGGGTGTGGTGCTAGGGCAAATAAAGGTAACAAGTGAGTTCAAAGGACAAATTTTAGTTGCACAACATGAAAACCCAGAATTTCAGGAGATATTAAGATCAATTCATGCAAAGAAGTTGCCAGGATTCACTCAAGACCAACAAGGTATATGGAGATACAAGGATAGGGTATGTGTACCCACAAGTGGCGATCTTAGAAAGAAGATCTTAGAGGAAGCTCATAGGGGCGAACTTACTATACATCTAGCCATTAGTAAAATGTATGCAGATCTCAAGAAAATGTTCTGGTGGTCAGGAATGAAAAAAGATATAGAAGAGTGTGTCAAGAAGTGTTTAACTTGCCAAAAAGTTAAAATAGAACATCAAAAACCAGCTGGGACCCTGCAACCCTTAGAAATCCCGGAATGGAAGTGGGAAAGTATTTCTATGGACTTTGTAATGGGTTTGCCAAGGACATCGTCAGGTCATGATGCTATATGGGTTATAGTAGATAGATTGACCAAGTCTGCTCATTTGTTACCCATTAAGGCTAATTTTCCTTTGGATAAGTTAGCTTCCTTGTACATCCAAGAAATAGTAAGACTACACGGTGTTCCTTCCTCGATAGTTTCTGACAGAGATCCAAGGTTTACTTCGAGATTTTGGGGAACGTTCCAAAAAGCCTTTGGTACCAAACTTTGTTTGAGCACTGCCTATCACCCCCAAACTGACGGGCAAACAGAACGAACCATACAAACCCTGGAAGATATGCTAAGGGCATGCGTGAATGAGCAGAAGGGAAGTTGGGACAAGTTACTCCCATTGGTTGAGTTTGCTTATAATAACAGCCATCACGCTAGTATTGGCATGGCCCCGTATGAAGCTCTATATGGAAGAAAATGTCAATCCCCATTGTGTTGGTATGATTCGGGAGAAGTGAGACTATTGGGACCCGATCTTGTTAATCAAACAACGGAGCAAATCCGTAAGATCGGGAGCAAGATTCTCACCGCACGTAGTCGCCAAAAGAGCTATGTCGATACTCAAGGAAAACTTTAGAATTACATGAGGGAGAACATATATAACTGAAGGTCACGCCCACTACTGGAGTAGGTAGGGCCCTTAGAGTTAAAAAGTTGTCACCTAGGTTTATAGGTCCTTTTCAAATTCTTTAACGAATTGGGTCAGCTGCTTACTAGATAGCCTTACCCCCACATTTATCCAATCTTCATAATGTCTTCCATGTATCTCAACTTCGAATGTACCACCCAGATCAAAACCATATCATTGAGCCCGAGTCTATACAGTTAAGGGATGACTTGACGTTTCAAGCCCCTCCTATTCAGATCGTTGATAGAGAAGTCAGGCAACTTAGAAATAAATCTGTGCAACTTGTAAAAGTGGCTTGGGGTGGACCTGGAAATGAAGAGTATACATGGGAACTAGAATCAAGTATGAAGACAGATCATCCGGAATTATTTCCAGGTATGAAATTTTGAGGGCAAAATTTTTTTTTAAGGTGGGGAGTAATGTAACATCCTAATTTTTTCAGAAAATAATTGAGGCTTTAGTAGTAAGAATATCAAAATTTTGGTGTACACAAAAATGATGAGAACAATGTAACAAATGTTAAAAAAAAAAAAAAAGGTGAATAGTGTTTTGCAGGCCCCGTAGACCCACCGGAACAGCTGAAACCTTGGATTCAAGACCAGAAGGTGCCCGAAATTTGGAAATTATAGGATTAAGGTTAGAAATAGGTAGGAATAAATATTTTATACTTAGAATTAATTTTTGGGCAATAGTAGATTACCCGGGTACACTGTTTTACCCGTTTGATAAAATTACGGTGTGTAGTTTTTATACCGGATGAAGCTACCAGTGCATGCTTGCCACCTAGGGTGACAAGTGTATGGTCTAGAGCAATACATATCCTTTCCTTTTTCAAGAGCCAATGAAAATGCTACAAAATTTCAAAGAAGATAATTTCATAATTGCTAAATTATATACATTATCTTAATATAAATAAAATCAAAATCCTCATAATTATCATCTTCATTCTCGGCCATAACAAAGGAGACAACCCAAACTCCATTTTTGCTTCCTCAAAATGCTTGAAACTTAAATTCAAAGCTCCAAAATCCTTGTCTACACTTGATAAAATCACAAACTCCCTTCACTAAACTTATTCCACCCATCAAGATCTTTCAATCTAACCGATTAGAATTTGAATCCATCAACTTTTCCTACTTTGAGAGCTTATTATCAGCTGTGTAAGGAAGGGTTTGGTGTGGGTTAGAAGGCTTGGAAGTAAAGGAATCAATCTTGGAGCCAAGATCGTGAAAGCTTCAAAGTGTAGGGTTTTCTTTGGCCTTTTTCTTTCCAAATTATTCTGTAAATTTTTTTGGGTTTTATTCTGAAATTTATGGTTATATTTGATGATAATATGTTGATATTGATGTGTTAATTTTGGTGGAGTGTTTGGATGAGGTTAAATAATGATTTTTGTCAAAATAAATTTTGGCTAGGTTGCTGAATTTTCGGATTTCAGCAGGACAGGATTTGTTCATGAATTTTCTGGTTCAATTCTAGTCATTTTTATGAGCTATAAAAATTATATGTTGAAGCTAACATCATAAGGAAACTCTGATAATTTTCGTGGTGCATAATAAAGAGTTTTACTGCCTGAGAAAAATCAAGAACCAAGAGTATATCTATGCTGGCTGAAATCTTGGTACTGAAGCTGTGAATTTGTATAAATTTTTATTCATAGAAAATGATGTAGTTATCCTTTGAAATTTTTACAGAGTTTTTTAGACATCTTTAAGTATAACTGTGATTTTTATTTTGAGTTGTTTCTATCATTTGCTAAAGTTAAAAATTGTGTGAATCCTATTCTGAGCTGTGAAAAAGTGGCCTCTGACCACTAAAATTGTAGAATTTATTTGACATGGTTCTAGTATTCTGTTTGCTATGAAATTTTTATAGGGACTTTTAGACACATTGAGGTGTCATAGAGAATTTTTATGGGCAGTGAATTGCCCATTGGAGATGTGAATTAAATGTTGTCACCATAATGGTAAATCTGTCAAGAAGCTGGAATGGTGAAGATGTATTAAGTTAATGATAAAAATCTATTTAATCCAAGTATATATCATATGAATGTATGTTAATTGTTTGAAAGGCTTGTTTATAAAGTATGAATGAGACTCCAATGATACTGAATGCCTATATCTGGGATATAAACCTGACTTTGAAATAGAAAGGTCCATGACATGGTTGTATGACAAAAGAGAATATGTGAAATTTAATTGTGCATGTTTTAACATACGGGGAAAATAGAAAAAAGGCTTATGTGTGATAGAGAGGGAAGGCAAAAATAAGAACTTCCCAAGAAATTTTGAGTCGGTAGACTTATCGACTAGGAAATAGAACTGTGTGTGATTCAGAAATGGAAAAAAATGAAGTCTGATGATCACGAATAGGAATGAGCTCATGTCCTAGCAGTCTATGGTCCTCTGAGGAGTTATCCACTACATATGTTACCTGATGTGAATCTAAGCTTTCCCTATGTTAATAAAAAGAACTACTACCATTTTGCATATAATTTTCTTTGACTCATGTATGCTAATATTGATATATGTGATCTAACATGATGTTTTTCTTTATTATTATAAATGCATTTACTGTTTATATTCTGTCTGTATGTAAGGGGTTACCCTACTGAGAATTTTATAATATTCTCACCCCTATTTGTGTATATGCTGTATTGTGCTCAGACTCTGCAGATGCCTCTGGCTGAGGAGAGGCCATCATACCGATGGCCAATGGTTTCACGTAGGAGGACATGAGACTTACGTGGGTTTTTGACTTGTATGTAGTGTAGTATAGTGCCAGGAACTTACCAGCTTGTAGACTAATTGGTGTTAGATGTCTTAGGTCTATTTTTGTGTGTTTAGTATTTTGTTGGACCTTGATATTTGAGCAAGCTTGGTAGATCTTTTGATAGTAGTTTCTGTGTTGTATTATGTTTAAGTGACTTAACTTCAAGTATGGTATGTATTAAAGAAAGCGGTATGTAAAGTAATAATATATGTACATTTTATAGTAGTTTTCTTTATAACTCTAGAGTTTGATTTATCTTATTTCATTTCATTTGACTAGTGGATACTATAGAAAGGAAGTGATACTCTTCTAATTACAATGTTAATGCTCGAGTAATACGTGGTAGTTAGGAGGGTGTTACACCTTGCATTCACTAAATACCAAGATAATGAATGAACTTGCATTATCATGTTTATATTTCAAGCTATGCATTATCATGTTTATATTTCAAGTTCTCACTAAATATCAAAGATAATAATATGTTGCACCTCATATTTATTTTATGCTATCACTTTACTTTCTAATGGAACCTAAAATGAGTGCATGAGCATGTTTACTTTTATGTCATTACTTAAATGAACCTAGACCTCAAAGACTTGCCCATGGTTGTCTCAACAAAGATTTAAAAATATTTATTTCCTTTTGGTTCATATTTCGGCCCTAAGGGATTTTGATGTTTCTAAGTATTGAAAACTATGTTTCATATTTTTTTCTAAGCTTTTATGAGTACAAGGAATATGTAGAACTAAGTTTGATGAATTTAGGGCCTCTTGAGACAAATTTGATTTAGTCACTGCCCTCTTAAATATTTTTTTTTTATTTTAGATAGTAAAAACATTTATGAATGAGTTTTGAAAGTTTTAAAAAGGTTCCAAGAGAAACTAGTATTTTATGTGCTTTAGAAATTGTGTTTTATGCCTTTATAGAGAATGTTTGTTTCGGTTCTGCCTTGCCATTATTTTACCACTGTATGAGCTGTGTTAATGATGATAATATGCTTGAGTTTGAGTATAATTAATGGTAAAGCTCATATGTGAAAGATAAGAGAAGTTAGAAACTAGAAAAGAATTAATTTGAGAGTTCTAGATCCTTTAATGTTTGAATTTTCTGGATTCTATCCAGCAAGGTTTAGTAATGCTAATCATGGATTTAAATTACTTTAAATGTGTAGGAATGCCTCATAAATAGTTTAGGACTTGATCTTGATGCCTTAGGAGCAAACCGGACTTAGAAAGGGTCATTGTTGTGACTCCTAGGTACCCGTAAAGTTAGGAATATGAATTCTGCATTCTTGAGGTTTAGAGATGTTCTTAACCATAGTGTGAGGTGAGAAATACTTAGTTAATACCTTATAAGTTACCGAGAGCTTAGGTTTGATGATTTATAGCTTAGAATGTGAGTTGAGGACCTTAAGGGTCAATGCATAAAACACTAAAAAGTTGTAAATGCTATGATGTGTTGTATGATGCAATGATGTGATGAGATGTGCTTGATGCATGAGAAAATGATTGATAAAATGTTAAAGTTTATCATAACATGAGATTTCATGAGAACATGATGTGTGGATTAGCTTGTGGCAGTTTGAAGGAAATTCGGTTTAACAGCTATTATGCTACCGAATTTCCGTCAAACCTTAAAGAGGTGAAAGAAATGTTTTATGAGTACCATATGAGTTGAAAACCCTAGGTGACACCAGTTTGGCCAAGTACCCCCAGGAGATTTTTATGTGACAAAGCACTGAGACGCGCTCGCTGGGTGACACCGGTTCGGCCGAGCACCCCCAGGAGAGACAAATCCGTGAGGGTATGAGTAGATGCAGCCTACCAAAGCGGACAAATTGCTGTGGCCTAGTGCCCGCAAAGAGTTTCAAAGAGGGTAATCCCAGAGAGAGATGATCCCTGCCCCCTACCCGTACTTGCGAGTCAGAATTATTATTTATGTTTCGCTTATTCAGATAATAAGCAAGAGCTAGTGACGACTAGCTGAGGTATGAGCTCATAACCTAGTTATTTTTAGGGTGGCTAATATGCTAAAGTACCATGATTGATGTCACGAGGTTGAGGAATGATCTCATTTGAGAGTTATATGCCCTTATGCCACATGATTTATGTTTATGTGCTTTGATGTGTTGTTTTATGTGCTCAAGTATTGACATGCATCCATGATGTAACGTGTTGCATTCATAACATCAAGATGCATGCTAAAAGGAATGGACCTTGGATAATTAGTTTGGAAAACCCTAAGTTGAACCTTATATGCATGATCACTATTTTATAATTAAACCCAAGGTTCTTGAGGATGTGTACGATGTAACCCTAGGATAGGAGACTCCTACTGAGATTTTTTAGCAAGAATTCTCACTCCTCTCTCTTCTTTTCTTCCGTCACATCTTCAGAGACCGATGGTGACGTTCGTGCTTTTCATTGACATGCCTGTTTGGGAGGTGTACTACGACCCGGACCACCGTTCGTATCATTTCGAGGGTCGTTGTGCCGTCCGTGTTTTTGTATACATGGGTCGACCTTCGAGCTACCAGTTCACTCCTACTGCACCTTTTGGTGGTGATGACATGATCTTCGAGCACACTCGCCCGCGTGACGAGCAGCTATGCTGAGCCTGTACCTCTGCCTTGGTTGTCCGCGACTACCCAGAGTACGTGCCTCGCTTGAGGAGGTCCGAGACTGATCCATCCGACGATTCCCCGATGCATATCCCTTCGGAAGGCTCCGCTCCCTTTCCTCAGTTTCGGCGCGAGGGGAGTGAGGAAACCGTGAGGCAGCCACGCTTGGCGAGGAGAGCCGAGATACGTCCGCATCGAGGAGCTCACGTTCAACTGCCGTGAGTTCCCTTCACGCTCCATTGCCCCACACAAGAGGAGATAGAGCGTTTCCCCGGTTACCTGCCTCTATCGCCCGAGGATCCTCGACGTCACTAGTTCCCGATGGAGAGCTTTGCAAGTACCTGAGCTTTTATGGAGATCTTCCCTTCGGTAGTACCTTTTGGGAGGGGTTGTAGTTTGTACTCGTAGTCTAGTAGGAGGGTAGCATTTTGGGTTTTCCATCTTCATGTTGAACCATGTACTTTACATTTTCTGTTGTATTTTCTTTCCCGTTGTATTACAAGCTCTGCCCGTCCCCATGAGGGTATGACTACTTATGCACTTAAATTATGTTATTAATGGAATGCTTCCTTGGTTATATGTTTTACTCTGTGATCTCTGATAATTGTTACGCGTGCTTTATGTTTTTGTCATTCGACTAATTAAGTTCGCGGCTCTCACTTTGTTTATGTTTTCAAAAAGAAAAATTTACCCGTAATTCCCGCTAAGTATTTTATTAAAAAGTTAAGACTAAGAAGTAATAACCTAATGATTAGCCCAATATGTTCTAGAATATTGGGTTAAAAATTAGGGTGTTACAGCGTACCTTTCCGGGATCGAAAATCTCGTTTCTCAAGTTTTCGGGTCAAAATGACCAAAATACCCCTGTGGTGTTTGACCAGATTGCAAGTGCCGGGCGAACCCGAAACTTCTCTAGGTGGTTTTAAAAGGCATTTTTATGTATTATGCGACCTCAATTTTAGTCCCGGTGGTCCCGGGTGAAATTTGTGCAAAATTATGATTTTGTCCATAGTTTTGTATTTTTAAGCTTAATCATGTGATTAAGCAAACCTAAGCAATATTAGGCTCTAATTGAAGATTAATTAATTTCCATAATTAATCTAGAGTCAAAATAATTTATTAAAGTTGATTAGAACCTAGGAATTCTTAATTTAAACTCAAATCTTGTTTTAAATTCAAGATTCCTAGTCATGGAATCTTGAATAGTATTTTCTTTCTCCAATTCCTTAAATCATGGAAATTTGTCTACCTTGTTTACTCATAAAATGAATTTTTAAACTCTCTAAATCTTGTCATAAAATTATGAAATCTCATTCTTAGTTACCTAAACTTGTGCTTAATGATTTCTAACCTTGCACCTAAACTAATACACATCTAAACCTATCATTAACACACAATTACATGAACAAATCTCTCTACCCCTTGGCTGTTCAAGTCTGGCCGAAACCCATACCCCCATTTGCCATCACATGTGTGAATTTTTTTTCACTCAAATAACCACGCTTCCACCTCATCATGAAACCATGCTTTGAGTAATAAACACCATGCTTTCATCCATGCTTCATATGACAACTTCTAGAAGACTTTTTCTCTCATTTTTGTGACTCAAAAACCGCTAGCCCTCCTTGCCTTCTAGAAGAGTTATTTTATTTCAAAATTTGAAGGAAAATCACTTCAAGAACCATGCTTGAAACCATGCTTGAAGCCATACCTCCCATACTTTCAACCTTTCTCGTCCATGACTCAAAATTCAATCTCTCACCTCATGGAATATGAGGCAACCACACAATTCCTCCTTCCTCTCCATGAGCTCTCATTTGTTTCATTCTTCTATAGATACCATACTTAGAAGCACTTGGAAACACTTTAGATCATTTGCAAAGTTTTAGTTTTCAAGCTTTCTTGAGTTCTTTTCTTTTCTCTCAAAGAGTTCTAAGAGTTCTTCCCTTTCATCTTCATCTCTTTCATCTTCCCATTGAATCATCATCTTATAACCATAAACCACCTCCTCACAACCCTGAACCATCCTCTAAACACTTAAACACTCAACGTTAAACACAAACACAATCAAAACACATTTTGTAACACCCTAAATCTTAACCTAATACTACTAGTATGTATTTAGGTTAATCCTTAGAATATTACTTCTTTGTTTTATCTTTTACTTTGAAAATAATTAGCGGAAATATGGGTAAAATTTTTCTTTTTTGAATTAAACCAAAGTGAGAGCCACGCATGATTCTTTGAACGGGAATTCATACAAGTCATATGAGCAAATCATAATAAAACACATAAATAACATGGATACATCAACTGAATATATATATAGATAATGTGCCTACCAAAAGGCAGGACTATTCGGTACATAGAAGAACGGAATACGACTGAAATGCAAATACAAGGGAAGCAAATACAAGGAAATCATAAAAGCAAGTACAAGGAAACCATGAAAGCAACACCCATACCTGTGTGCACCTAGAGTAGACAACCTCATATACAAAAGAAGGTTTGTCCTCAACTATATGGTGTGTGTGCACTAGCTACTACCCATCCTATGCACCTACTCCTACTGGTCTGAGTATTGAGGGGTAGAATCGATCCACTGGTGGATCTCGGCGAGAGTGGTCATGCGGATCATCGGAGCGTGTCTACCGCGGCGAGAGGGCGCATGGATGGCCTACGAGCCAACCTCAGCTGAACCACCGTCTCTTCACTCCCGGCTCTTATCGGTGGGGGAGTGGGGGCTGGAGCTCCAACTGTACATGTGTGAGGGCGGGTCCTCTGATAGATCCGTCTCCGAATACTGAGTCCAGGACACGTACTCCGGGTAGTCACGTACGGTTGACGCCTCGGGCTGCATGCGAATGATCTGCTCGTCGTGTGGTCTAGCTCACTCGAAAATCATGTTATGATGGTAGGGGGCAGTCGGGGTGAAGCGGTAGCTCCGTACTGGGTGTGCGAAGGGTCATCCCATAAACAGGAATACTCTGACTGTGCAGCGACCCTCAAAATGGTATGACCCGAGTGCTGGGTCATGGTGCAGCTCCCACGTCGGGGTGTCGATGAAAAGTACGAAAGTCGCCATCTGAAGATATGACGGAAGAAAAGAGAGAGGGAATGAGAATCTTCTAAAAGAATTCTCAGTAGGGCAATCCCTAACTAAGTGATGTCATCACATCCTCAGGAACCTTGGGTTTTATTTCTAAAAAGGTGTGTATGCATATAAACTCCTTTTAAGTTAGTTTTCTAAAGCATTGGTTATCCAAGGTCCGTTATATTTTACAATGCGTCTTATGACTAAGTATGGAATATACTAAGACATGAATGCATCATAAGGATAAACTAATCAACAAAATCACAAAAACGTTATAATAGTGGCATAAGTTGATAGGTATAGATCTCATAATAACTTACTTGGTTTTTCATAGCGTATGTGACATTTCAACTTTAACTTTATCTCATGGGGCCACCCTAAAACATCTCTAGGTTATGAGCTCATACCTTAACTAGTCATCACTAGCTCTTACTTATCCTATGATAAGCGTAACATACATAATCCCGAGTTAAAGTACGGGCTAGGGGGCAAATTAAGGATCACCTCTTAGGGTCATTTCCTCTTTGAAACGCTCTACTAGCAACTAGTGCATAGTAGTATTGTCCGCTTTGGCAAGCTCTGTGTCAATACCCTCACGGATTTGTTTTCTTGGGGGTGCTCGGCTAAACCGGTGTCACCTAAGAAGGCATCTCAGTGTTGTGTCACATTTAAGTTCTCATGATTTAAAAAAAAAGACCCTTTTTCTAAGTTCCTCAAATTTGATGGAAATTCGGCAGTATGACGGCTATAGACCGAATTTCCTCAAATTTACTTATACCATGAAAACATATAGGACATACACAAGCATTCTTCATAAGGTGTTGAAATTATATAAAACTTCTTCATAACATATACATCATCACATAATCATTCATCATATAAAACTTCTTCATAGCATATCATCACATAATCATATTTAAACAAAACATTCACACAACTCATAAAGCTTATTATGTTATAAACCTATAGTGTCTTATGCTTCGATCCCTACGAGTCTTTGGACTTGTAAACTAATTTTTCTAGTATTCCTCCTTAACCTCTCACACACCTATAGGTTCACAACTAATAAGTTTTTACTAATTTTATGCTTAAGAACCCATCCAAATATCACTATGCAGATTTGGACAGTTTTATGTTCATGTGATTACGGGGTTCTAGAAATTACGTTTTAGGCCCTTAAAGTCCTTAACTCACAACCTAGGTTATAAATCATCATAACTTAAGCTCTTGGGTATCTATAGGTTCATATCTAAGTATTCCTCACCTCACACTATGGTCAAGAACATCTCTAAACCTCAAGGATGTAGAATTTATAATCCTAATTTTACAGGTACCTAGGAGTAAAAACAATGACCCTTTCTAAGTCTAGTTTGCTCCTAAGGCATCAAGATCAAGTCCTAAACCAATTATGAGTCATTCCTACACATTTAAACTAATTTAAAACCATGATTATCAAATCTAATCCTTGCTGGATAGAATCCAGAAAATTCAATAATTAAGGGATCTAAAACTCTCAAATTAATTCTTTTCTAGTTCTTTAACTTATCCTATCTTTCACATATGAGTCTTAGCATTATTTTTACTCAAACATAAGCATATTATCATCATTAAAACAGCACATACAGTGGCAATAAATGGCAAGGCAGAACCGAAATGTGCATCTCCATAAAAGGCATAGAACACAATTTTTTAAGCACATAGAATACTAGTTTCTCTTGGAACCTTTTTAGAACTTTCAAAACCCATTTATAAACACTTTTATCCTTTAAAATCATAAAAATACTTGAGAGGGCAGTAGCTAAATCATTTTCATCTCAAGAGGTTCTAAATTCATAAAACTTAGTTCTACATATTCCTTATACTCATATAAGCTTAGAAAATTTATGAAACACATTTTTAACACCTGGAAAACTTAAAACCTCTTAGGGCCGAAATCTCAACTATGGAAAATAATTATTTTAGACCTTTGTTTGAGACAACAATGGGCAAGTCTTTGAGCTCTAGGTTCATTAAAATGATGGCATAAAGATAAACATGCTTATACACTTGTTTTAGCTTTTATTAGAAAGTAAAGTGAGAGCATAAAATAAATATGAGATGCATCATATTATTATCTTTGATATTTAGGTGAGAACTTGAAATGTAAACATGATAATGCATAGCTTGAAATATAAACATGATAATGCAAGTTCCTTTATTATCTTGGTACTTAGTGATAGCAAGGAAAATAAACATGATGTGCAAGGCATAAAAGTAAACATGATGCAAGGTTCATTTTATGGTTAGCTAGAGCTCATTCAAGACTTTAACAAGATAACAACCCAACACATATCTCATTACAAAGGGAGCTTTAGAGTTCTTGAACCAAGTTCTCAAAGGAACTATGAGGTTCTTGAACATCATCATCAAGCTCAAACAAAACTTTCTTAAACAAATGAAACCATAAAGATCAAAAGGAAATAGAGATCGAAATATTAAAGAAAGGAAACAAGGAAACCGAAATCAAAATGTGCAAGGAAAATAAAAAGGTTTCTTGAGTTGAAATCACATAAGTTAGATAATGAAACTTAAAGAAAGGAAAAACTCAAGCTTTAGAGGTTTCTTTGTGATGATCACAAAGTCATTATCTAGAAACTCTCATCATCAAGCTATCATGCTCATAAACAAGGCCAAGAGGCCGAAATGAAAAAGAAAAGGAAAACAAAGGAAAGTTAAAAAAGAATCCAAGAGAAAACTAGAGAAAAACACATTCTTGAGCAAAACAAGTTTGAAAAACAAATCCCTACCAAGTGATGAAGATGAAAGCTTGAACTTGAAAAGGAAAATGAGAAGAGCAACTCCTCCTAAGGTGGTGTGATGGCTTCGGCCAAAGAGAAAGAAAAGGAAAGGAGATGTGTTTTGAGGAAGTTTGTGTTTGAGGTTTAGTGTATAAGAGATTTGATGATGATCTAAGGTTATGATATGGTGGATTGAAGTGGTGTGGTGATAATGTGAAGAGAGGATGAAGATGAAGAGAAATAACTCTTGGAACTTTGAGAGAAAAGAAAAGAACTAGCAAGATAACTCTAGAATTCTAAACTTAGCAAATGCTTCAAGGTGCAACTAAGCTATCACAAGCATCCTATTTATAGAAAAAAAAAACCATGGGCTCACCAAGAGGAAGCCTTGGCCGTAGCAATGAGGGGGAGAAAGGAAGAGAAAAATATCTCTTACATGGTGTCATTCAAGCATGGTTTGAGGTATGGAGTTCATGACACAAAGTAAGGCTTTAAGCATGGGTTTTGAGTGAGCTTTCATTTTAATTTTGCAAGAAATTGTTCTTCTAGAAACTCAACATGGCTGGAACATTTTCAGCCACAAATAAATGTGGGAAATGATTTATTTCAATTGATTATTTACTTGGAAAATCAAGTGTGATGGAAAATATGACAAGGTATGGTGTATGTGACTTGAGGTATGGCTTTGGAGTGTTAGAAAATTGAACATGTGATGCATATGGAGGGGGGAAGCTTTGGCCAGATCAGGGCAGCAGAGAGGAGGCGAGGTTTGATCATGTAATTGAGTGTTAATGGTGGGTTTAAGTGTAGGTTAGCTTAGGTACAAGGTTAGGAGTAATTAAGCTTAAGTTTAAGTAGCTAAGTATGAGTATTTAGGATTTTATGACAAGGTTAGGAGTGCTCATACATCATTAAAGAATTTTAAACTCATTTATGAATAAACAATGTGTAACACAATTCCATGATTTAAGGAATTAGAGAGAGGAAACACTATTCAAGATTCCATGACTAGGAATCTTGAATTAAAATAAGATTCCAAGATGTAATCAAGCATTATTAGGTTCTAATCAAATTTAATAAATTATTTTGACCTTAGATTAATTATGGAAATTAATTAATCTTTGATTAGAGCCTAATATTGCTTAGGTTCACTTAATCGTGCGATTAAGCGTAAAAACACGATCCTAGGGGTAAAATCATAATTTTACACTAATTTTGCTGGAGACCTCCAGAATTAAAACTGAGGTCATAGAATATGTAAAAATGCCTTTTAAAACCATCTGGAGAAGTTTCGGATTCATCCGGCACTTGCAAACAGGTAAAACACTGCAGGGGCGTTTTGGTCATTTTGACCTGAAAACTCGAAAAACGAGATTTTTGATCCCAAAAAGGTACACAGGTCATCTAATCCCCTTTCAACATTGAGTTCGCCTTTTGAGTACTGTCAGATCCGCTTTCCTCGAATTCCGGGCCGAAAATGACCTCAGGGGCATTTTGGTTATTTTCACTCTTAACAGAAAAATCGGGGCGTTACATTTCCTTTTCTTTTTCCCCTTCAAGGCCGAAGCCATTTCTCCACACTAGGAGGGACTATTCTTCTCATTTTCATCCTCAAGTTCAAGCTTTCCTCTTCATCTCTTGGTAGGAGTTGCTTTAAAAGTTTTGTTTTTATTCAAAAATATATTTTTCTCAAGGTTTCTCTTGGTTTCTTTTTAAATTTTTCTTTACTCCTTCTCTTTTCTTCATTTCGGCCATGAGGCCTTGTTGCTAGCACGATGGCTTGATGATGAGTGTTTCTAGATGATGACCTTATGTTCATCTCAAAGAAACCTCTAAAGCTTGAGCTTTATTCTTGACCTAGCAAAGTTTGGTTTTTCTTTCCTTTTCTTTTCCTTCATAGTCTCGGCCTCCCTAGTTCTCATCTCAAGGTTTTGTTAAAATTTTTAAAGTATCTCTATGTTTACTTTGCATCAAGAAAATAATGTTGTTTGGTTTCTATTTCCTTAAAGTTTTGTTTTCTTTTAAAGTTTGCTTCTTTTTGAGCTTGATGATGATGTTCAAGAACTATGTGGTTCCTTTGAGAACTTGGTTCAAGAACTCTAAAGCTCACTTTGTTGTTGAGATAGATGTTAGGTTGAGATTTTTTAGTTCTCTTTCAAAGTCTCACATGAGCTCTAAGTTAAGATAAAAGACTTGCATCCATATTTACTATTATGTTATCACTAAATGCTCAAGATTAAAGAATGGACTTGCATCTTCATATTTATGTTTAAGCTCTCACTAAATCCCCATGATAATAATGAGTTTGCATAGCATATTTATTTTATGTTCTCACCTCTAAATAAAGACTAAAACAAAGTGCATTGCATATTTATTTTTATGTCATAACTTAAGAGATTTAGAGCTCATAGACTTACCCATTATTATCTCAAACAAAGACTTGAAAATATATGCTTCCTAGCTTCTTGATTTCGGCCCTATGAGGTTTGAGTAGTTACAAATACAAAAACTTATGTTCTATAATTTTTCTAAGTTTAGACAAGCTCAAGAGATGTCCTGAACAAAGTTTTATGATTTTAAATCCTCTTGAGGTTATTTTAAATTAGCTACTGCCCCCTTATGTTTTATAATGGTTTTGATGAAATAAAATGTGTTCTAATGAGTTTTGGAAGTTTAAAAAGGTTCCAAGAGAAACTAGCAATTTATGTGTCTTGAAAATCAAGTTTTATGCTTTGTTTGATAGAGAAAATTTTGGTTCTACCTTGCTTGTCATGCTCACTATTTTATGCTGTTTTGATGATGATAATATGAGTATGTTCATTTATATTTAATGGTAAGATTCATAAGTGAAAGATAAGAGAAGTTAGTAACTAGAAAAGAATTAATTTGAGACTTCTAGATCCCTTAGTAATGGATTTTTTTTGAATTCTGTCCAGCAGGGTTAATAATTAGAAATCATGGTTTATAATTAGTCTAAATGTGTAGGAACTACTCATAATTGGTTTAGGACTTGATCGTTACCTTAGGAGCGAACCGAACTTAGAAAGGGTCAATGTTGTGACTCCTAGGTACCCATAAAGTATGAATTATAGACTCTGCACTCTTGAGGTTTATAATTGTCTATGATCATAGAATTGAGTGAGGAATACTAAGACATGAGCCTATAGGTACCCAAGAGCTTAGGTTGTGATAATATACAGCTTAGATTTCAAGTTAAAGGCCTTAAGGGTCAATGCATAAGACATTAAAAGACCTTTTATGCTATGAGTTGATTTATGCAAGTATGATGTTTGGACGTACATGAGCAATGATGAAATGATTTATTGAGGTATTAAGTTTATGAGAAATATGTATGTGTTGTAAGCTTGTGGCATAAAGACGTTTCGAAGGAAATTAGGTTCAACAGCCGATATGCTGCCGAATTTCCATCAAACCTAAAGGATTTAAGGAATGTTTTAAAGTAATATACGAGATGAAAACCCTGGGTGACACCGGTTCGGCCGAGCACTCCTAGGAGATTTTTATGTGACAAAGCACTGAGACGTACTTCTCCTGCTATGGTGAGGAGGAGGCAAATCCGTGAGGGTATGTGTAGATGCAGCCTTACCAAAGTGGACAATTTGCTGTGCACTAGATACCAATAGAGCGTTTCAAAGAGGGTATATCCTAAGAGAGGTGATCCCTAGCCCCCTAGCCCGTACTTTAGTAGTCGAGATTATATTTTTATGATTCGCTTATTCAGATAATTAGCAAGAGCTAGTGTTGACTAGCTGAGGTATGAGCTCATAGCCTAGATGTTTTTAGGGTGGCCTTATTATGCTAAAGTACCATGATTGATGTCACAAAAATGGAGGAAAGTTCCACTTAAAAGTTTTATGCCCTTTATGCCACTTGTGTGCTTCTTGATGTTGTGATTTGTTGAGTTAATTACTTAAAGTATTGCCATGCATTCATGCTTGATATATTGCATTCATGACATTAAGATGCATACTAAAAGGAATGAACCTTGGATAATTAGTTTTGTAAACCCTAATAATGGACCTTATATACATGCTCACCTTTTAAATAATAAACCCAAGGTTCTTAAGGGTGTGAATGATGTAATCCCTAGATAGGATGTCCCTACTGAGATTTTTTAGTAAGATTCTCACTCCTTTCTCTTCTTTCTCTTTCTTCCGTCACATCTTCAGAGCTCGATGGCGACGACCTGGATCACCGCTCCTATCACTTTGAGGGTCAATGCGTTGTTCGTGTTTTTGTATACATGGGACGACCTTTCGCTTACCCGGTGTCCAGCTACCAATTCACTCCTACTACTCCTTATAGTGGTGATGACCTGATCTTCGAGTGCACCCGCCCCCGTGTCGAGCAGATTCGTCGTGCCTGTTCATTTGCCTCAGCTGTCCGTGACTACCAGGAGTACGTGCCTCGTTCGAGGAGGTCAGAGACGGATTCGTCCGAGGACTCACCGATGCACATTTATTCGGAGAGCTTTGCTCCCTTCCCCCCATTCAAACGGGAAGGGAGTGAGAATACCGTGATGCAACCGTGCCTGGCGAGGAGAGCTGAGATGCACCCTCACCGAGGAGCTCATGTTCAGCTGACTCATATTCGTGTTCCACTCCACTGGCCCACTCAGGAGGAGATCGAGCAGTTCGCCGGTTATATACCTCCATCACCCGAGGGTCCTCGTCGTCACTAGACTTCTTTTGAGAGCTATCCGAGAGCTTGAGCCATCACGAGGTTTCCCCTTCGGCAGTATCTTTTGGGAGGGGGTTTGAGTTTAGTACTCATAGCTTTGGTAGGAGGATAGTTTATTTGGTTTTTATTTCCCATTGTACCATGTACTTTACTACTTTCTTGTTATCTTTCATGTATTGCAAGCTCAGTCCGATTCTATAAGATCGTGACTATATATGTATCCTAAATATGATAGTAATGAAAAGTATCCTTTGTTGTGTTAATCATTGTTCCATTGTTACGTGCTATATTTACTGTGTTCCTTATGCTTTGTTATTTGTGCTTTATATTCCTGCCTTACGATGAATGTGGTTTTCACTTTGGTTTTATGTTTTCAAAAAAAAAAATTTATCGTAATTTCTGCTAAGTATTTTATTAAAAGAATGAGACTAAGAAGTAATAACCTAATGATCAACCTAATGTGTTCTAGGATATTGGGTTAAAAATTAGGGTGTTACAAATCGCTTGATTATGAACATGAGTATTTAGATTTCATGACTATCCTAATAATTTCAAGAGTAGTATATATTTATGATGTAGCTTTCAAACTCAGAGTATAGCCCAATTATAGAGTTTTAGGGAAAATGCCTAGCTTTCATGATTTAAAGACTAGACAGTAGTTATAGAGAAACATACAGTGAGTTAACGACTATGAGAAATCGTTAACCTTAGTAGCAAGCTGTCCATTAGAGGAAAATCGCACCCCCAGAGTATTTAGAAATGGAACGTAGCTACACTACCAGAAAAATGGTATTTAGTGGTGGTTTCCATTGGGATTTTTGGCAATTTTCACCACCGCAAACGTTTCTTGACGGCTCGTAAACTATTACGAATAATGGTGTCCTTAAACCATTTAGTACGATTTGGAGCAACTACTAGAAGAATACCCATTAAAGAAAGTTTCCCGGCAGTTATGTAAATCTTGCAGTGATTTAAAATCGCCACAACACTTTTCCAATGGTTTGGGTGCCAGATTTTTTTGCAGCAATTATAAAAAAAATTAAGTTATTACTGATGGTTCCAAACTGCCGCTAATCCCTTTTTGTCCCAAAAAAAAAAAGAAATCCAAAGTATAATAATTTAAAATATCTAAATTTCCCATGTCACCACAATCATCAATAATCATTATTATGAAAATTTTTAATGAAAAAACACATATTAATCAAATGTTGCTATAATAACATCATGTTCAGCAAGCATTTAAACAATAATTGAGCAAATAAACCAACATAGATTAGTATAGGTTTCTATATACATTTCTCCTATCTAGGCAAAGCTCCTTAGAATCTTTAAAAGCACTGCCTCAATAGACGACAACAGAATGAGGATGAACTTCATTATACTTTATACCCTTTTGACCAAATAGGTGTTGCTCAACATACATCATATTTTAGAGTTTGCAATCCACCAAGATATTTTCTCTTATTACCTCCAGCAATTATCATTAATATATAGTTTATGAACTAATCAAAATCTAAAGGGATTCAATAAGTTAATCCATCAAAAAATTTAATCCGAAACCTCTCTTGCCTAAAACATAAGAAAAGAAAAGAAAAACTATGTTAGGAGAATGATAGAGGACAGTAATATGAGCATAAGGAATACAAGTAAATATCTACAAATATTGATAACTAATGATGATATCTCCAAATGTTTCAGTTGAATTTAATTTCTATGCTAGAAACCAAGGGTGTTATAAAATATGCACTGCTAGAAAAATGACAATGCAGTTCAGTCATGTATTAGAACTTGTACGCATACCTATGGTTCAAGCATTTGTCAATATCTTTCATGAGAGACTTTATAACAGGGCCATATCCTTGCACCACAAGTCCATGACCAACAGATAGAACGTGTTCCTGAAATAAGGAAACTCAACCATGTGAGCAAATAAGCGTCAATTTGGATATTAAATAGCATAAGTTGATCTTCTACATTAAGATAGAATACAAAAATAATCAAATCAGAAAATGGAAAACCTAAACTCAGTTGATCAAGTTAACAAGGGGAATAATCTAATTACATATAAAAACTAACAAGGTTTATATTTTTGCTTATGATACTCTAACTCATAGAACTCCATCATTTATATTGAATAATAATCTAATCCAAGTCTGGTGGCAAACTAAGGTTAATGAATAAGAGAATATTTTATTATACTACTAATATAATGGTACTTGCCTGATCCCAGATGTTCATTGATGAATCTACATTAGCAGCAAACCAAGCTTCCATTCTGCATATAGACCATTGCAGCATTTCATGGGCAAGTCCTTGTTGCCTGCAGAATACTTTGTCCATTAATCTTATAGAACATAAAGCCTCAATACTTCTTAATAATATATCTTATAAATAGTATGAACTAGATGTGCTTTTAATTTGAACATTTTCTAGTTGAAGTTGAACCATAAATTTAACTAATTGAACTAACTAAACGGTGATGCAATAGTCTTACAAACTTGGTACCAAAATTCATCATTCAATATTGGTTGTGGCTAATATGGCAGACACTCAATAAGATTAATCATCTTTCTCCCATAGCATCTAACTAGTAAGTTTCTAATTTTCCATTGGAAGCTATACTCTATCTCAACTTAAATCAAACAAAATTGGCTTTCTAGCCAAGACTTGGAACCTTTCTTTAGCAATGGCTTCCTTGAGAAGTCTCCTTAAATGCAAAACATGTAATATTCTAATTTTTAACCCAATACTCCTAGAATGTATTTAGGTTAATCATTAGTTTATTACTTCTTAGTCTCATTCTTTAACAATTTCTCTTTAAAATACTTAGTGGAAAATATGGGTAAAATTTTGTTTTTTGAAATATGAAAGCAAAGTGAGAGCCGTGTATAATGTAAACATGCATCATCATATATCGTAAAACATCACAAGATAAAAAGGCATATCAAATCATGGAACAATCAATAACACATCAAGGAAATACTTCATTAATATCATAAGATGCCCACCTAAAGGCGGGACTTAATTTGATACAGCAGGAAAACAAATACAATGGAAATGAAAGTGCATGGAAAGCATAAGAAATAGCATTCCTACCCTAGTGCACTTAAAGTGAATAACCTCATAACAAAAGAAGGTTTTATCCTAATCTATGTGTGGTGTGTGTGCACTAGCTCTCCCCAAGAGACTCTATTACTCACGGCGATGATCCTTGGGTGACGGGGGTATGTACCCAATGAATTGCTCGAGCTCCTCGGATGTATACAAGCAGAGTGGAGAATGGATGCGGGGCGGCTGGATGTGTGCTCCGTGATGGGGGCGCATCTCGGCTATCCTTGCTAACTTCGGCTGCGTCATCATTTCCTCACTCCCCCTTGCTTGAATGGGGGAGTGAGGGCAAAACTCTCCAAAAAGATGTGCGTCGGTGAATCCTCGAATAAGTCCGTCTCTGACGTCCTCAATCAAGGAACATACTCCGGGTAGTCGCGTACGGCTGAGGCGGACGGGCGAGTGCGTCGGGTCTGCTTATTACGGGGGTGGGTGCGCTCGAAGATCAAGTCGTCATCGAAAGGAGACATCGGGGAGAAACAGTAGCTTTGTATAGGATATGCGAAGGGACGACCCATAAACATGAAGACTCTCAGCGTGCATCGTCCCTCAAAATGATATAACCGGTGATCCAGGTCATAGTGGACCTCCCATATGGGGGTGTTGATGAAAAGCACGTAGGTCGCCATTGTGATATGAAGATATGACGGGAGAGGAAGAGAGAAAGAAAAGAGAGTGAGAATCTTGCTAAAGAATCTGAGTAGGGAACCTCCTATCTAGGTTTACATTGTTAACATCTTCAGGAATCTTGGGTTTATTATAAAAGGTGAGATATAAAATTCATTATTAGGTTTATAAACATAATTATCCAAGGTTCGTTCCTTTTAGAATGTATCTTAATGTTATGAACGCAACATAGTAATAGCATGAATGCACGTCAATACATTAGGAAAGCAACTCGATAAAGCATAACATCTAGAAAACACACAAGTGGCATATAAACTTTCAAGTGGATCTTTTCTCTTCTCAACTTTGTGACTTAAGAATCTCATATTCTAGCATCATGGGGCCACCCTAAAATATCATCTAGGTTATGAGCTCATACCTTAACTAGTCGTCACTAGCTCTTACTTATCCTATGATAAGCATAAACATAAAATTCTCGACTTCTATAGTACGGGTTAAGGGGCTTAAGGATCACCTATCATAACCTTTAATTCAGGGAGTCCATAGGAATATTTCCTTCTTTGAAATGTTCTACTGGCATCTAGTGCACAGCGAATTGTCTGCTTTGGTAGGCTGCATCCACTCATACCTTTATGGATTTGCCTCCTCCTTACCGGAGTGGGAGAAGTACGTGTCAGTGTTTTGTCACATAAAAACTCATCTCCTGGGGGTGCTCGACCGAACCAGTGTCACCCAAGGTTTTATCTTATATGGTTTTCAAAAACATTCTCAAGTCCTTAATTTGACGAAAATTTGGCAGCATAATAGCTGTATACTAATTTCTTTCAAATTTCCTTTATGCCACACTAACTTATAATGCATGTACATTTTTCATTCAACTTCTATAATCATAATAAGCCTAAAATCACATGAACACTCTTATCATAGCACATGCATCAATACAACATACTTGAAATAATAAACTCATAGCAACAAAGAACCTATAGTGTCTTATGCTTTGACCCTTAGGGCCTTATACTTGAAATCTAAGTTCTCTAGTTATCCGATCTCAATCTTTTATGCACCTAAGGTTCAAAACTAATTGTTCACACTAATTTTCATGATCATAACCTATTCTAAGACCCATTAGTGCATAATCTATATTATTGCGATTACAGGTACCTAGGGGTCACAACTTTGACGTTTTCTAAGTTCGATTTTCTCTTGAAGCACCAAGATCAATTCCTAAATGCAACATACTAATTATAAACCATTATTACTAATTCAACCCATGCTGAAATAGAATCCAAAAATCTCATTTCTAAGGGTTCTAGAAATCTCATTTAAATTCCTTTCTAGTTATTAACTTGTCTTAACTTTTTCAAATTAATTCTAACATCAATTATTCATGAATATACTCATTCTAACATAATAATATCATCACCATACAGTGATCATAATAACAAGGCAGAACTGAAAACATAAACCTCATACCATGCATAGAATTGTCATTTCTAACACACATGAATTACTAGTTTTTCTTGGAACCTTTTCAAAGCTACAAAAACTCAGTTGAAGGAAATTTACTTTAATAAAATCATCATGAAACCAATGAGGGCAGTAGCTATTTCAAAATAATCTCAAGAGGGATTTAAATCATAAAATCATGCTTAAACTATTCCTTGAGATCATCTAAGCTTAAGAAAATTATAAAACATAGGTTTTGGCACTTGTGACTAGATGAAACTTACACCAAGCTCATCATCATCACATGGCCGAATGCATTTCTAAAAACATCTTCCATTTCCAAGTCTTTACTTGAGAGACCAAGGGACAAGTCTTTGAGCTCTAACATTTTTAAGTGATAACAAGAATATAAACATGCTATGCACTTCATTTTATCTTTGTTAGAAAAGTAAAGTAAGGGCTTAAAATAAATATGAGATGCAACTCATTTTTATCTTTAAGATTAGTTGATAACTTGAAGAGTAAACATGGAATGAAAAACTTGAAATTAAACATGATAATGCAAGTTCATTTCATTATTCTTGAGAGTTTAGTGATAGCATAAGAAAATAAATATGCTATGCAAGGCATAAATTTAAATATGAATGCTAGTCCATTTTATATGTCATTAGAGCTCATACAAGACTTTAAAGAATTGACATCTCAATCCTAATCATGATCTCATCAAAATAAAGCAAGCTTTAGAGTTCTAAGTATCAAGGTTTCAAGGAACCTCATGGTTCTTTGAACATCATCATCAAGCTTAAGGAAATAAATTCAAAAACAAAACTTCAAAAGAAAGGAAAGAAAAGAAACCGAAGCTACAAGAAAAAGGAAAATACACCAGATTCTTTATTATATACCCAAGACCCCTATCTAGAGTGAAACTCTAGAATGTGCCGGCCAACTTTAAGGTTGACAAGGGTAGGCCTTGGGTTTATCGAAATCCATATAATTATTTTCTTAAGTTGAAATCATTAGTAAGCCAAGTGACGTAAGTAAAACTTAAAGAAAGAAAGAAAAACTCAAGCTTTAGAGGTCCCATTGAAATGAACTCAAAGTCATCACTTAGAGACACTCATCATCAAGCTATCATGAAGATGAAACAAGGCCATTAAGGCTGAAAATAAAAAGGAAAAGACAAAAGGGAAACCGAAAAGAAAACCAAGAGAAACTCATGGAAATACCTTTTTCTTTCAAGAACAAAATAGATTTGAGCAAAAGAAAGATTTTAGAACAACTCCCTACCAAGTATGAAGATGGAAAGCTTGGTCTTTGAAATGAAATGAGAAGAAAAGCTCCTCTCAAGGCGATGATGATGATTCGGCCTTGGAAGGAAGAAAAGGAAAGGATGAGTTTTTGTGTGAGCTTGTGTTTGAGGATGAGAGCTTAGGTGTTTAGATGATGATTCAAGGTGGGGGTGTGGTGGTTTGAGGTTGTGATATGTGATTCAAAGAATAAGATGAAGGAGCTCTTGGAACTTTCAGAGAAAAAGAAGGAACTTGTAAGAATGCTTGAAACTTAAACTTAGCAAATGATCTAAAGGTTCCTCCAAGTTTCTTAGCATGTGTATTTATAGAGAAACAAAACAATGAAGAATAATGGAGGGGGAGGGCTAGCCATAGCTTTCTAGGAGGGAGGAAGAGAAAATATCTCTTTGTTCTGGTCATTCAAAGGCATGGTGTGAAGTATGGTAAGTATGGGTTCAAGCATAGCTCAAAGTAAGGTGTAAGCATGGTGCAAGCATGGCCATGGAGTGAAAAATAAATTCAACACGTGGGAAATGAGGGAGGAGTGGTGCCGGTTTTCCAAGCCATGTGAGGGGAAAGATTTGTTCTTCTAATTGTGGGCTAATGATGTGTTTAAGTGTAGTTTAGGTTAAGCTTAAGATTAGAAATTGATAAGTAAGTGTTTAGATAACTAAGAAAGTAATTAAGAACCTCAAGACATGATTAGGGAGTGCTCATACATTATTAGAAAGGTTGCACTCATTTTATGCATAAATAAATGTAGACACAATTCCTTAATTTAAGGAATTGGAGAGAGAAAACACTATTCAAGATTCCATAACTAGGAATCTTGAATTTAAAAAGAGGTTTAGGTTTAATCTAAGCAATTTTAGGTCCTAATTAACTTTAATAAATTATTTTGACTTTAGATTAATTATGGAAATTAATTAACCTTCGATTAGAGCCTAATATTGCTTAGTTTTGCTTAATCACATGATTAAGCTTAAAAACACTATGCTTAGGGGCAAAATCATAATTTTGTACAAAAACTGCCTGGGACCACCGGGACTTAAATAGATGTTATGAAATACATAAAAACATCATTTAAAACCATTTGGAGAAGTTTCAGACTCAAACGGCACTCGAACCCGCATAGAAACGCTATAAGGGTATTTTGGTCATTTTGATCCGAAACCTTAGAAAACGAGATTTTCACTCCCGAAACCATTCATAAGCCATCTAGTCCCCTTCAAACATTGAGTTGGCCCTTTGAGGACTGCCGGGTCGGCTATCCTTGAATTCTGGGCAGAAAATGACCTCAGGGGCATTTTGGTCATTTTCGCTCAAACAGAAAAAAAAAAAAAATTGGGCGTTACAAAACAGGCTCCTCCTCTTCGAACAACTTTAGTGAGTCTCGAATCCTAACTGCTTCTTTGTAATCCTAACCCCCCAAATAAATTGAAAAAAATTCAAAAATAAAAGAAATAAGAGTAAGAAGGGAAAAACACAAACAAAAACTCACTAACCTCAGATTTAGAAACGACTTCCATTTGCTGCTTCAAAAGTGCGTAGGTTCAGCTACAAGCCTTAAATTACCTTGTGCTACTCTCTTTTTCTCTACCACCATTCCCATTCTTATTCGTTTGAAAACCACACGCTACTACGATTCCACTCCTTCCTTTATAACTGCAGTTCATCCATTGCCTATTCCTTTGAAGCATGGGGAGACGGTGGTGGCAAGGCATTGTGGTCCTCCCTTTCTTCCCATCCCAGCTTCCCCTCCTCTTTCTTTTTCTCTCTTTGATTGGGATGAAACATGATCTAAGATGCAATTTAAAACACGAATTTGGTGGAAATGGAGGAGATGAGCCTTGCTTGTGTGCGAGGCGGAGGCAGAGGCGGAGGCGAAGGCAGAGACGGCCGTGCATGTGTGCAAGGCGAAGGTATCCATAAAGTTCAAAGAAAATATTGAGATTTATATTGTCATGCCATATTCGATATGCATAGCTAGATATTCCTAGTTCTCTACTAGAGAACTGTTATTTATGATTTAGAAAAATTAATGATTTTTGAGTTAATATTTGAAAAAGCTTTTAGAGCTTTGTTTTGATAATTATGGTTATATGCATTCTTTTTATTGTCCAATGAGGGGGTTGTGGATAAGAATCTACTCAGTGACTTTTAGATGAAACTCACATCTCTCCTTTTTTCTCTTATAAATACAGTAGCTACTGCGAGTCCTTCTCAATCTCATCATCCTCCCCAGTAGTGGTAGAGACTTCAGTTAGTGAGCTTTACTTTGGAGCAAAGTATCTTTTGTTTTTGCTTCAAAGTGCTCCAGTTACAGTGTGGGTGGATGTGATACCCTAAGTACACAGGTCAGCGGACAAGCTTCGTACGACCCTGGGATCTCCAAGGACCCACCCATATTGTTGGGTCCTGAATTTCACTAAGTCCGGATCCTGTACTTCCTTGGAGGGCTATATGATAGAGCCATATTATTGTGATCAAAAGTCTCGGTAATTGTTTTGAAGAGGAAAATAAGTCAAATAATGATTTTTAATGAATTTTATATATGAAACCTTTAAGCGTTTTGTTTTTAGCCCCTAAGTTTAGAAAATATTTAAAATTCCAGGATTTCAACTAAAACTCAAAATTTGGATTTTGATTTGTTGGGATTTTTATTTTATTTTATTTGAATCCAAATGAGAGATATTTCCTTATTTGCATTTATATTTTAAAGTTAATGGAGAATAAAATAAATGAGGACATTAATTTAAAATTAATAAATGTAAATAAGTGAGTATTGAGATAACCTAGATGCATGAAAGACCTTCTTACCATCAATTTTGGTGAACTGTCACCATTATAATGGTCACAGGTATGGGAAAAGGGGGTTTGAGTGGTCTGAGGACTGCTATAGCAGTCTCCCTGGTGCAAAAACAGTGCTAAATGATGCTTAGTATTATTAAATGAAACCCTACCCGTATATATACTCCTTCTGCTCAAAATTCACCCCCAAAATCCGAACCCTAACATTTCCTTGGAGATCTTCCTCCCCTCCACTCTCATCCTCCATCAAATCCATTTACTTCAAGCTTCAAGGTGAATTTGGTTGTTAGTTTATGCTTCCTTTGTCTCCTTCCTTTCATGTTCTATGATTTGGGTTGTTTTCTCGTAATGTTGCCAAGTGGTGGTGCTCCCCCGATGTTGTTAGAGTTGTTTTAGTGCTATCTAGAGGTGATTAGAGTTTAATCATGAGTCAATATTTCTCTATAGTAGTTGCTGGTGCCATTCCAAGCTCTTAAGGTCAAGTTGATGGTGCACATTTACTCCCGGCTCCAAATGGTGAGTGGATTAACTCATGAACTTATTTTAGCCATTATGATTATGTTTGATGCATTATGATTGTTAAGCATGCAGTTAGAGATGAAAGTGTGATTATATATATAATTTTGCAAGTTATGGCAAGCTTGCCAAAGATTATGATTTTGCTTTAAGCATGAAAGAATGAGTTTCAGAAAACCGCAAGACCATGATTGATATGTTGTATGTTATGGAAAATGTTTTATATGCTAATGAAATGATTTTTGGAATGATGTATGATTTAGCAAGATGCTATTTTATCAAATATGTTTTTAAGAAAATATGATATTATTATATATACTCCAAATTTTGGATTCCAGAAATCTTCAAAATGTTAAGTTGAATTATTATAAAAATATATAGAGTGGAGTATGCTTTAGCTTTCAAAATATAATTTTTGAGTATCAGTTAAAATATTTTGGCAAGAATGTCAAATAGAGTATACTTAGTTTCATGAACTAAGATGTTACTATAATATTAGAGATTTCATGATTTTGAACCTCTTCGTTTCAAGTATGATATTGGAGTTATTAAGTTATGAAAAGATATTAGTGTAACACCCTAATTCTTAACCCAAATTTTTAGAACACATTAGGTTATTACCTCTTAGTCTCTTAGTCTCATCATTTCATTAAAATACTTAGCGGAAATTAAGGGTAAAATTTTTTTTTTAAAATATAAATCAAAGTGAGAGCCACGTTCTAGTCTAAACGAGAGACATAAACATCAATCATACAGAAACACAAGAACTAAAGCAAGTATCAATAGAACAATAATCATCACAACAAGGAAACATTTCATTAATAATAATATAGTTAAGATACATAAGTAGTCATGCCCTTATAGAAACGAGTTGAGCTTGTAGTACATAAGAAAGAAAATACAACAGAAACAAGAAAACATAAAGTACATGGTGTGACAGCAAGATAAAAACCAACTACACTACCTTCCTACCAAGCTATGTGCACTAAGGTAAAACCCCTTCCCAAAAGTCACAAGGAGAGCTAGTCGAGTGCTCGAGCAGTCACAAGGATCTCCCCTTCGGCGGTATCACTCAATCTCCTCCTGGGTAGGCCAATAAAGTGGAACACGAATGCGAGTCGGCTGTACATGAGCTCCTCAGTGAGGGCGCATCTCGATTCTCCATGCCAAGCGTAGCTGTATCACGGTATCCTCACTGCCTTCCCGCCTAAACGGGGGAAAGGGAGCAGAACTCTCCGAAGAGAAGTGCACCGGCGAGTCCTCAGAAGGGTCGGTATTCGACCTCCTCGAGCGAGGCACATACTCCAAGTAGTCACGAACAGCTGACGCGGACAAGCGGGCACGACGCAACTGCTCGTCGCGAGGACGGGTGCGCTCGAAGATCAAGTCGTCGCCACCAAAAGGAGTGGTAAGAGTGAACTGGTAGCTGGACACTGGATAAGCAAAAGGTCGACCCACGTACACAAAAACACGAACAACACAGTGACCCTCAAAGTGATAGGAATGATGCTCCGGGTCAGTGCACCTCCCAGACGGGCGTATCAATGAAGACCACGAATGTCGCCATCGCTCTCTGAAGATGTGACAGAAGAAAGAGGAAGAAGAGAAAGGAGTGAGAATTCTTACTAAAGAATCTCAATAGGAGTCTCCTATCCTAGGGTTACATCGTTCACATCCTCAGGAACCTTAGGTTTAATTATAAAAGGTGTGCATACATAAAAGGTTCATTATTAGGGTTTATAAAACCAATTATCCAAGGTTCGTTCCTTTTAGCATGCATCTTGATGTTATGAATGCAACATATTAAAATATGAATACATGGCGATGCCTCAATCAAATAACTCAATGAAACACAACTTCAAGAAAGCACATAAGTGGCATAAAGGGCATATAACTTTCAAGTGGATCTTTCCTCAACCTCGTGACATTAATCATGGTACCTCAGCATAATAAGGCCACCCTACAATAACTAGGTTATGAGCTCATACCTCAGCTAGTCGTCACTAGCTCTTGCTTATTATCTGAATAAGCAAAACATAATAAAATAATCTCGACTACGCAAGTACGCGTAGGGGGCTAGGGATCACCTCTCTTAGGATATACCCTCTTTGAAACGCTTTGCGGGCATCAAGCCACAACAATTTGTCCGCTTTGGTAGGCTGCATCTACTCATACCCTCACGGATTTGTCTCCCCTGGGGGTGGTCGGTCGAACCGGTGTCACCCAGGAAAGCGCGTCTCAGTGCTTTGTCACACAAAAATCTCCTGGGGGTGCTCGATCGAATCGGTGTCACCTAGGGTTTTCAACTCGTGTGGTACTTTAAAACATTTCTTCAACCCTTTTAGGTTTTATGGAAATTCAGCAGCATGATAGCTGTTAAACCGAATTTTCTTCAAACCAAAACTTATGCCACAAGCTAATCACATAATGTAACACCTCGATTTTTCTGTTAGAGTGAAAATGACTAAAATGCCCCTGAGATCATTTTCAGCTCGAAATTCGAGGAAAGCCAGTTCAGCAGTACTCAAAGGGCAAACTCAATGTTGGAAGGGGATTAAAAGACTTGTGTTTCTTTCCGAGATTGAAAATCTCGTTTTTCGAGTTTTCGGGTCAAAATGACCAAAATGCCCCTGCAGTGTTTTACCTGTTTGCAAGTGCCGGGTGAACCCGAAACTTCTCCAGATGATTTTAAAAGGCGTTTTTATGTAGACTACAGCTTTAGTTTTGGTCCCGGAGGTCCCGGGCAAAATTAGTACAAAATTACGATTTTGCCCCTAGTTTCATGTTTTTACGCTTAATCGCGTGATTAAGCAAACCTAAGCAATATTAGGCTCTAATCGATGGTTAATTAATTTCCTTAATTAATCTTGAGTCAAAATAATTTATTAAAATTGATTAGAACCTAAAAGTGCTTAATTACAACTTAAAATTATATTTTAATTTCAAGACTCCTAGTAATTGAATCTTGAATAGTGTTTTCTCTTTCCAATTCCTTAAATCATAGAATTGTGTTACACATTGTTTATTCATAAATGAGTTTAAAATTCTTTAATGATGTATGAGCACTCCTAATCTTGTCATAAAACCCCTAAACCTCATTCTTAGTTACCTAAACTTAAGCTTAATTACTCCTAACTTTGTACCTAAACTAACCTACACTTAATCCTATCATTAGCACCCAATTACATGGAAGAAAAATCCTCCCCCATGCTGTCTAAATTTTGGCCGAAGCCATGCCCTCCCATGTGCACCTCATGTGTGAATTTTTCTCACTCAAAGAGCCATGCTTTGACCTTGCATAAACCATACTTTGAGTCATACAAACCATGCTTTCATCCATGCTTCCAAGGACAACATCTAGAAGCCTTTCTTTCCCCCTATTTTCTGGTCAGATTTGTGCCAGCCCTCACCCCCATTTTCTTGATTTATTTCATTTCAAAACTTGTAGGAAAATCACCTCAAATCACCATACATGTCATACCTTGTCATAGTTTCAATCAAGCTTGCTTTTCCTAATGAATAACTAAGCAAAATAAATTAATTCCCCCATTTATTTGTGGCTGGAAAACTTCTAGCCATGTCTCATTTCTAGAAGCTTAATTTCATCCATAATTAAAAGAAAAGCTCACTCAAAAACTCATGCCTAAAGCCATACCTTGTGTCATGAGCTCCATGCTTCAAACCATGCTTGTATGACACCATCAAAGAGATATTTTCTCTTCCTTTCCCTCTCTAACCACACGGCCAACCCTCCCCCCCCATGAGACCTCAATTGTTTTCATTCTCTATAAATACCTAAGCTTTAGAACTTGTGAGAACCTTTAGATCATTTGCACATTTTTAGTTTTCAAGTTTTCTTTGAGTGCTTTTCCTTTTTCTCTCTAAGTTCCAAGAGAACTCTCTCTTGTTCATCTTCTTCATCCCCATCTTCTTTTCATCTCATCATCATCTTACAACCTCTAAACACCACTCCATAGCTTTGAAACACCTCCTAAGCTCTCAAGCACCTCACCTCAAACACAACCTCACCTCAAACACAACTCTAACCTCCTTCTCCCCCCTTGGCCGAAACCATCAAGCCGTTGGAGGAGCTCATCATCTTGTTTTCTTTTCTCAAAGCTCAAGCTTCTTATCTTCACTCTAGGTAGGAGTGTTTTTCTAAACTTTGTTTCTTAGAAAAATGAGTTTCTCTAGCTTTCTCTTGGATTTCTTTTGAAGCTTTTCCTTGGTTCTTTGTTTTCCTTTCATTTCAGCCATGAGGCCTTGATTATGAGCATGATAGCTTGATGATGAGAGTTTCTAGATGATGACCTTGTGTTCATCTCAAAGAAACCTCTAAAGCTTGAGTTTTCCTTTTCTTATAACTTTATCTATATGATATCTAGCTCACATGGTTTTTCAACTTAAGAAAATTAATCTAAGGATTTCTAAAAGCCCAAGCCTACCCTTGTCAACCTTAAAGTTGGCCGGCACGTTCTAGAGATTTTTCTCTAGATAGGGGTTTTGGGTATGTAATAAAGAACTTGACTTAGTTTCACTTTCTTTTTCTTTTGTAAGACTTTTAGTTTTGGTATTTTGATCTTTGAGATATTGTATTGGGTTGTTATTTTGTTAAAGTCTTGGATGAGCTCTAGCTAACCATAAAATGAACCTTGCATCATGTTTACTTTTATGCTATGCACATCATGTCTACTTTCCTTGCTATCACTAAATACCAAGATAATGAATGAACGTGCATTATCATGTTTATATTTCAAGCTATGCATTATCACGTTTATATTTCAAGTTCTCACTAATTATCAAAGATAATAATATGTTGCACCTCATTTATTTTATGCTATCACTTTACTTTCTAATGGAACCTAAAATGAGTGCATGAGCATGTTTACTTTTATGTCATCACTTAAATGAACCTAGAGCTCAAAGGCTTGCCCATTGTTGTCTCAAACAAAGGTCTAAAAATATTTATTTTCTATGGTTCATAAATTCGGCCCTAAGGGGTCTTGATGTTTCTAAGTATTGAAGACCATGCTTTATAATTTTTTCCAAGCTTTTATGAGTTTAAGGAATGCATAGAACTAAGTTTAAGAATTTAGGACCTCTTGAGACAAAGATGAATTGGTCACAGCCCTATTAAATACTCTTATGATTTTTTAGATGTTAAAATTGTTTATAAAGGGGTTTTGAAAGTTTTAAAAAGGTTCCAAGAGAAACTAGTATTTTATGTGCTTTAGAAATTGTGTTTGATGCCTTTAAATGGAGATGTTTGTTTCGGTTCTGACTTGCTATGTTTTGCCACTGTATGAGCTGTTTTTATGGTGATAATATGCTTATGTTTGAGTATAATTAATGTTGAGGCTCATATGTGAAAGATAAGAGAAGTTAGAAACTAGAAAAGAATTAATTTGAGAGTTTTAGATCCCTTAATGTTTGAAATTTCTGGATTCTGTCCAGCAAGGTTTAGTAATGCTAATCATGGATTTAAATTAGTTTAAATGTGTAGGAATGACTCATAAATGGTTTAGGACTTGATCTTGATACCTTAGGAGCAAACTGGACTTAGAAAGGGTCATTGTTGTGACTCCTAGGTACCCGTAAAGTTAGGATTATGACTTATGAATTCTTGAGGTTTAGAGATATTCTTGACCATAGTGTGAGGTGAGAAAGACTTAGTTATAACCTTATAAGTCCCCAAGAGATTAGGTTTGATGACTTATAACTTAGAATGTGAGTTGAGGACCGTAAGGGTCAATGCATAAAACACTAAAAAGCTGTTAATGCTGTGATGTGTTGTATGATGCAATGGTATGATAAGATGTGCTTGATGCATGAGAAAATGATTGATGAAAGTGTTAAATTTTATCATAGCATGAGTTTTCATGAGAACATGTTGTGCGAATTAGCTTGTGGCAGTTTGAAGGAAATTCGGTTTAACAGCTGCTATGCTGCCGAATTTCCGTCAAACCTTAAAGGGTTGAAAGAAATGTTATGAGTACCATATGAGTTGAAAACCCTGGGTGACACCGGTTCGGCCGAGCACCCCCAGGAGATTTTTATGTGACAAAGCACTGAGACGCGCTTCCCCCGAGGAGGTGCCGGTTCGGCCGAGTACCCCCGGGAGGAGACAAATCCGTGAGGGTATGAGTAGATGCAGCCTACCAAAGCGCATAAATTGCGAGGCCATGCGTGGCTAGCAAAGCATTTCAAAGAGGGTATATCCTAAAGAGAGGTGATCCCTGCCCCCTACCCGTACTTGCGAGTCGGGATTATTATTTATGTTTCGCTTATTCAAGATAATAAGCAAGAGCTAGTGACGACTAGCTAGGTATGAGCTCATAACCTAGTTATTTTTAGGGTGGCTTATATGCTAAAGTACCATGATTGATGTCACGAAGTTGAGGAACGAATCACTTGAAAGTTATATGCCCTCATGCCACATGATTTATGTTTATGTGCTTTGATGTGTTGTCTTATATGCTCAAGTATTGCCATGTATCCATGATATAACATGTTGCATTCATAACATCTAGATGCATGCTAAAAGGAATGGACCTTGGATAATTAGTTTTGGAAAACCTTAATTAAACCTTATATGCATGATCATTATTTTATAAATAAGCTCAAGGTTCCTGAGGATGTGTACGATGTAACCCTAGGATAGGAGACTCCTACTGAGATTTCTTTAGCAAGATTTCTCACTCTTCTCTTTCTTTCCTTCTGTCACATCTTCAGAGAGCGATGGCGACGTTCGTGCTTTTCATTGACACGACAGTATGGGAGATACACTTCGACCCGGACCACCGTTCATATCACTTTGAGGGTCGATGTGCCGTTCGTGTTTTTGTGTACATGGGACGACCTTTCGCTTATCTAGTTTCAAGCTACCAGTTCACTCCTACTGCGCCTTTTGGTAGTGACGACATGATCTTCGAGCGCACCCGCCCGCATGAGGAGCACCAGACGTGTCTGCACCTCCGCTTGTAACGCCTCGATTTTACGCTAGAGTGAAAATGACCAAATGCCTCGAGGTCATTTTCGCCCGTGACCGAGGAAAGCCGATCTGGCAGTACTCGAAGGGCAAACTCAATGTTGGAAGGGGATTAGATGACCTGTGTACCTTTCCGGAATCGAAAATCTCGTTTTTCGAGTTTTCGGGTCAAAATGACCAAAATGCCCCTGCGGTGTTTTACCTATTTGCAAGTGCCGGATGAACCCGAAACTTCTCTAGATGGTTTTAAAAGGCATTTTTATGTATTCTACGACCTCAATTTTAATTATGGAGGTCCCGGGCAAAATTAGTGCAAAATTACGATTTTACCCCAAATTTCGTGTTTTTACGCTTAATCGCGTGATTAAGCAAACCTAAGCAATATTAGGCTCTAATTGAAGATTAATTAATTTCCATAATTAATCTTAAGTCAAAATAATTTATTAAAGTTGATTAGAACCTAAAAGTGCTTAATTACAACTTAAAATCTTATTTTAAATTCAAGATTTCTAGTCATGGAATCTTGAATAGTGTTATTTCTCTCCAATTCCTTAAATTATGGAATTTTGTCTACATTGTTTTATTCATAAAATGAATTTAAAATCTCCTAAATATGTATGAGTACTCCTTAATCATGTCATAAAGGTTCCTAATCACATTCTTAGTCACCTAAACTTATGCTTAATGACTCCTAACCTTACACCTAAGCTAATACACCCCTAAACACATCACTAACACACTATTACATGACCAAAACTCCCTCCTCCCTTGCTGCATCAGACCTGCACGAAATTCATCATCCATTTTATCACAATTTAATTTTATTTCACACTCCAAAGACTATGGTTGAAGCCATGTCATCAAAGTGCAATTCTCTCACCTCATGTTCCATGAGGATTCATTCTCCTCCACACATGCCTCACCTCATGTTCCATGAGGATTCATTCTCCTCCACTCATTCACTCTTATTCTTCTCTATAAATACCATGCCTAGATGAACCTTTGCTACACTTTGTTCATTTGCTAAGTTTAGTTTTTAGTTTTTCTCTAAGTTCTTCCTTTTTCTCTCAAATCTCAAGAGCATTCTTCTTCTTCATCTTCTTCTTTTCCTTTTGAAACATCATCACACAACCTTGAAACACCACCCCACCACCTTGGATCATCATACAAACACCTAAACTTCCATTCTCAAACACAAGCTCACCAAGAACACATTTCCTTCCCTTTTCTTTCATCAAGGCCGAATCATCATCACCATCCTAGGAGGTGTTGCTCGTATCATTTTCATCTTCAAGTCCAAGCTTTTTGTCTTCACTCTAGGTAGGAGTGTTTTCTAAACTTTGTCTTCTTGAAAATGAGTTCTTTCTAGCTTTCTCTTGGGTTTTCTTTTTGAAACTTTCTTTGGTTTCCCTTTCTTGTATTTTCGGCCTCTTGGCCTTGATGAGTACATGATAGCTCAATGATGAGGACTCCTAGATAATGACTATGTGTTCATCTCAAAGGAAACTCTAGAGCTTGAGGTTTTATTTTCTTTGAGTTCCAACTTTATTTTCTAACTCAAAAATGATTTTTACTCAAGAATACCTTTACTTTTCTTGCTATTATGATTTCGGTTTCTTTGTTCCTTTCTTTAACATTTCGGTTACCATTTTCCTTTTTGATCTTTGAAGTTTTATTTGTTCAAAAAGTTTTGCTTTCTTTGAGATTGATGATGATGTTCAAGAACCTCATAATTCCTTTGAGAACTTGGTTCAAGAACTCTAAAGCTCTCTTTGTAATGAGATATGTGTTGGGTTATTATGTTGTTAAAGTCTTGGATGAGCTTTAGATCACCTTAAAATGAACCTTGCATCATGTTTATTTTATGCTTTGCACATCATGTTTACTTTCTTTGCTATCACTAAGTACCAAGGTAATAAAGGAACTTGCATTATCATGTTTATATTTCAAGTTCTCACCTAAATATCAAAGATAATAATATAATGCATCACATATTTATTTTATGCTTTGCACATCATGTTTACTTTCTTTGTTATCACTAAGTACCAAGGTAATAAAGGAGCTTGCATTATCATGTTTATATTTCAAGCTATGCATTATCATGTTTATGTTTCAAGTTCTCACCTAAATATCAAAGATAATAATATAATGCATCACATATTTATTTTATGCTCTCACTTTACTTTCTAGCAAAAACTAAAACAAGTGCATGAGCATGTTTATTTTTATGTCATCACTTTAATGAACCTAGAGCTCAAAGACTTGCCCATTGTTGTCTCAACAAAGGTCTAAAAATATTTATTGCTTTTGGTCCCTATTTCGGCCCTAAGAGGCTTTGGTGTTTCCAAGTATTGAAAACTATGTTTTATAATTTTTCTAAGCTTATGTAAGTATAAGAAATATGTAGAACTAAGTTTTATGAATTTAGGACCTCTTGAGATAAAAATGATTTAGCTATTACCCTCTTAAGTATTTTTATGATTTTAGGTGATAAAAGTGTCCATAAATGAGTTTTGAAAGTTGAAAAAGGTTCCAAGAGAAACTAGTATTGTATGTGCTTTAGAAATTGTGTTTCATGTCTTTTATGGAGATGTTTGTTTAGGTTCTGCCTTGCTATGTTTGGCCACTGTATGAGCTGTGTTAATAATGATAAGATGCTTATGTTTGAGTAAAAATAATGTTAAGACTCATATGTGAAAGATAGGATAAGTTAGGAACTAGAAAAAAATTAATTTGAGAGTTTTAGATCCCTTAATGATGGAATTTTCTGGATTCTGTCCAGCAAGGTTTAGAAATGATAATCATGGTTCTAAATTAGTTTAAATGTGTAGGAATGACTCATAATTGGTTTAGGGCTTAATCTTGATGCTTTAGGAACAAACTGGACTTAGAAAGAGTCATTGTTGTGACTCCTACGTGCACTGTAAAGTTGGGATTGTAAATTCTGCATCCTTGAGGTCTAGAGATGTTCTTGACCATAGTGTGAGGTGAGAAATACTTAGTTATAACCTCATAGGTTCCCAAGAGACTAGGTTTTGATGATTTATAACTTAGATTGTGAGTTAAGGACCTTAAGGGTCGATGCATAAGATATTAAGAAGTCTTGAGTTTTTATGATGCTTAATTTTATGCAAGTATGATATATGATACATGAGCTTTATCTATGTGAGTATGATGTGTTTAAAATATATGCTATGATGAGTTTGGAATATATGCTATAATCTATGTAAGAATGATGAGTTTGAAATATATGTTATGATGTTTATCTATGTGAGAATGATGTATTAGAAGAATATGCTTGATGATGCATGAACCCTAAAATGTTTTATTGATGATACGTGAGGAAATGATTATTGAGATGTTAAGTTGTGTGATTAGCTTGTGGCATGAATTTTGGTTTGAAGGAAATTCAGATTAGATTATGCTGCCGAATTTCTATCAAACCTAAAAGAGTTGAAAAATGTTTTAAAGTACCATATGAGTTGAAAACCCTGGGTGACACTGGTTCGGCCAAGCACCCCCAGGATATTTTTATGTGACAAGCATTGAGACGTACTTCTCCTGCTACGGTGAGGAGGAGGCAAATCCGTAAGGGTATGTGCAGATGCAGCCTTACCAAAGCGGACAATTATTTGTGTACTGAGGCCGTGAGAATGTTTCAAAGAATGAAATATGTTTATGTTACCCCCTCATTTTACCCCATATTAAATCTAGTGACGACTAGTTAAGATTGAGCTCATTCCTAGGCGATTAGGTGAGACGGAGATAGGAGGTTATGATAAAAATCGCCGGGGCGGTGTATCGGTTGGAAATAGGTGGATATGTTTTAAGAGGGTGGTTTTTGAGAAAAAGAACAAAAGAGATATGATGCTTTTAAGTCACATAAGTATGAGAAAAGTAAGAGTTGTAATATGCCCTTATGCCACTTGCATGAATCTAGATTGTTGTGATTTGTTGATTTATGTGCTCAAGTATTGCCATACATTCATGCTTAAACATGTTGCATTCATGACATCAAGATGCATACTAAAAGAAATGGACCTTGGATAAATAGTTTCATAAACCCTAATAATGAATCTCATATGCATGAACACCTTTTATAAATAAACCCATGGTTCCGAAGGAGGTGAACAATGTAACCCTAGAATAGGAGATTCCTACCGAGATTCTTTAGTAAGATTCTCACTCTTTTCTCTTCTTTTTCTCGCTTAGTCACATCTTGAGAGACTGATGGCGACATTCGTGGTCTTCATTGACACATCCGTCCGAGAGGCGCCCTAACGAGGAGCTCACGCTCAGTCTACACGTATGCCCACTCCTGCCGCCATGCGTTCTTGGATCAGTTACACTCCATTTCCCCGGGTTCTAGTAGCAGATGTTTTAGGGGAGGCTTAGTGCACACACTCACATGTAGACTGGATAAACTTGCTTTTATTTTTAGGTTATTCACTATAGGTGCCCTCGGGTAGTGATGGTTTACTTTATGTTACTTTACGTTTCTCTGCTTTCTATTGTACTTCCTTTCTCAGTATTACAAGCTCTGCAGTCCCAATGAGGGTATGACTACTTATGTATTCTAAGTTATGTTATTAATGAAATGTTTCTCTTGTTGTGATGATTTATGCTCAGCTGTTATATGTTTCCATTTCTGTGTTTCTCTATGAGTGTTAAGCGTGCTTTATATTCCTATTATTCAATTAGACTAAGAACGTGGCTCTCACTTTGTTGTGTGTTTTAAAAAAAAAAAAAATTTACTCGTAATTTTCCTTTAGTATTTTAAGAAAAGGATGAGACTATGAAGTAATAGCCTAATGTTTAACCTAATGTGTTCTAGAAAGTTGGGTTAAAAATTAGGGTGTTACATTATGGTATCAGAGCAGTTCGATTCTCATGGAGCCTGAGGATTGGACTGACTATGCTTTATGAGCATAATACGATAGTTATGTCATGTGTTAAAGCTTGCTAGGGATAAGCTATAGGATAGGCATACATGACCGCTGTTGCTGCGTGTGCCATGGTAACTAGCTCATTTCACATGGAATGTTGGGCCTGATCAACTCAGTGTTTTGCTGTTTGATGTGTTTAGGAACCAATGCCACCGCGACAACAGCCTAGGGCTACGGCCGGAGATAATCAAGACAATGCGACTGCTGCTGCTGTTCGTGACATGGCCCGAGCCATGGAACGTATATTCGAAAGGATGAATCAACAAGCGCCTGCTGCTCTTGCTCCCCCTGCTGCTGAAGCAATCGAGCAAACCCGCTTCGGTGAGTTCCGCAACGCGAATCCACCAGTGTTCAAAGGGGCCCTGGATCCCGACAAGGCTTGATGAGTGGATCAAGGATATGGAGAAGATCTACTCCGTGGTTGCCTGCTCAGAGGAACAAAAGGTTACTTTTGCTGCCTTCATGCTGAAATCTGATGCCGAGTTCTGGTGGACCGGCACCCGAAGACTGCTAGAAGTTGCTGGGAACGTCATTGATCGAATCGTTTCAAGACCTACTTCTACGAGAAGTATTTTCCGGAGTTTGTGAGGAATGCAAAGGACATCAAATTCATGCAACTGACCTAGGGTGGGTCTTCTGTCGCCCAGTACACGGCAAAGTTCGAGGAGCTAATCAAGTTCTCACGAGTGTTTCAAGGGAATCCAGATGAAGTATGGAAGTGCGTCAAGTACGAGGCGGGGTTGATCATGGAGTTGAATTACGCAGTAGCACACATGGAGATTAGGGACTTTCCAACCCTAGTCAACAAGTGTCGCATCATGGAAGAAGGCCAGAAGAAGATCAATGCTTCAAGGGCAGAACGAGCCAAGGGGCTAGGACCTCAAGCCCCAAGGTTCAAGCCACGCTACCAAGGAACCACTACAACCCCTACCGTAACAACCGATTCAGGCAACAACCAACACATCAACAACAACAACGACCACCATTCCTCATGAGACTAGACCTCAAGCACGACCATCTTTTCAACATAACGGTCCGAGGAACTTCAACAACAACCAACAACGAGGGTAAGGCGGTCCTCGGTTTAACCAAGGAGGGTCCAGCAGGCCAAGAACAAGGCGCCACAAGGAACCCCCGCCGCTACCCCAAGCCGCACCTATGGATGTCTGTCCCAAGTGCGGGAAGAATCACGGAACCGCCCATGCCTAGCCTGGCCGTAACGCTGCAGTTTCAAGTGTGGCAAGCCTGGCCACTATGCGAAGGACTGCACTAGCGAGGGACACCGAACCGTAACCCCGACCACAACACCAAGGAAGAGTCTTCACCCTCAATGCGGAAGACGCCAGAAATCCAACGATCTCATTCAAGGTATGTGCAAAGTAAATGGTAAACCCTTAACTGTACTATATGACTGGGTGCTACTCATTCTTTTATATCACTTGCTAGTGTCGAGTCCTTAAATCGAGAGTCTCTAAACTTCCTTTTGATCTTATTGTTTCTACTCCTACCAATCGTCCTATTAATACTTGTCATTGTTGTTTAAACTGTCATCTTGTTGTAGAAAATAGGTCCTTTAACATAGATTTAATTTGTTTACCCTTGAAAGACATAGGAATTATCTTAGGCATGGATTGGCTTCACGCCAACAAAGGTGTTACTAGATTGTGGAACCCAAACCGTAGTTTTTCCTTCTCCTCCCGAAAACATCACTCGACCCATTAGGTTGTACCTAAACTCTGTAGTGGTCTTCTGTAGTGGGGAGAAAACGATGGGATATGTTCTCCTAGTCGCTTGCGATGTAGACTTTGAGCAAAACCTAGGTGAGATACCTGTGGTGAGAGACTATCCCGAAGTATTCCCGGATGAGATACCCAAATTCCCTCCCGAAAGAGAAGTTGAGTTCTCCATAGAATTGGTTCCTGGAACAGGACCAATCTCTATTGCCCCATATAGGATGTCACCCATGGAGCTAGCAGAACTAAAAACCCAGTTGGAGGAACTGTTGGAGAAAAGTTTTATAAGGCCGAGTGCTTCACCTTGGGGCGCTCCGGTCTTATTTGTGAAGAAGAAGGATGGAAGTATGAGGATGTGTATAGATTATAGGCAGTTGAACCAAGTGACCATAAAGAATAAGTACCCATTGCCTAGGATTGATGATCTTATGGACCAGTTGAAAGGAGCAGTAGTGTTTTCTAAGATCGATTTGAGGTCTGGTTACCATCAGATTAGGGTTAGAGATTCGGACATTCCTAAAACCGCCTTTCGAACTTGGTATGGACACTTTGAGTTCAATGTGATGTCTTTCGGTTTGACGAATGCTCCCGCAGCTTTTATGGATTACATGAATAGGATCTTTCGACCCTATTTAGATCAATTCGTGGTTGTGTTCATAGATGATATTCTCATCTATTCGAAAACCCACGAGGAGCATGAGCGTCATTTGAGGCTGGTTTTAGAGGTACTAAAAGTGAAGAAGTTGTACGCAAAGCTTTCTAAGTGAGGATTTTGGTTAGAGGAAGTAAAGTTCTTAGGACATGTTGTGTCAAAAGGTGGCATAGTCAGTCGACCCAAGTAAGATAGAAGTTGTGATGAATTGGGATAGACCAACCTCAGAATCGAGATTAGAAGCTTTTGGGTTTAGCTGGTTATTACCGTAGGTTTATCAAAGGATTTTCCCAGTTAGCCCTACCCTTAACCAAGCTCACTAGGAAGAATACCCCGTTTGAGTGGAACACCAAATGTGAAAAGAGTTTCCTAGAGCTTAAGGAAAAGCTCACCTCAACCCCTGCTTTTGGTTTTACCCGACCCCAATGTACCCTTTGAGGTATATTGTGATGCTTCCGCAAGGGTTTAGGTTGTGTGTTGATGCAGAATAGGCAAGTGGTAGCCTATGCATCCAGACAACTCAAGCCCTACGAGGTAACCTACCCCACCCATGACCTAGAGTTAGCAGCCATCGTGGTTTGCCCTCAAGATGTGGAGACACCATTTGTATGGTGTAAGGTTTGAAGTGTTCTCCGATCATAAGAGTCTCAAGCATCTCTTTGATCAAAAGGAGTTAAACATGAGGCAGAGGAGATGGATGGAATTCCTCAAGGACTATGATTTCGGCTTAAGTTACCACCCCGGCAAGGCTAATGTAGTCGCCGACGCCTTAAGTCGAAAATCATTATGTTTGTCAAGTATGATGGTTAATGAAGTTGGGTTAATAGAACAGTTTAGGAATATGAATCTGGGGATGTATGTGACTGAGAATGGCATCGTGATGAGTCATCTCACGGTGACTGGGTTTAAGCAAAGGATCATGCTTGCCCAAAGAGAAAATGAGGACTTTATGGAGACAATAGAGGCAGTTAAGGCCGGTAAATTGAAGGGTTTTGAGCAAGGCCCTGACTGGTTGTGGAGGTTTGAGGGGCGAATCTGTGTGCCCCAAGATGGCAACCTCCGAGAGAAAATCTTGGAGGAGGCTCATAAGAGTCACTTTGCCATTCATCCTGGTGCTACCAAGATGTATCAGGACTTAAAGAGGATGTTTTGGTGGCCCGGACTAAAGAAGGATGTGGTCGCCTGGGTAAGTAAGTGTTTGGTTTGCCAAAAGGTTAAGATCGAACACCAAAAACCTTCTGGCATGTTGCAACCCCTGTCAATCCCTGAGTGGAAGTGGGAGAGTATATCGATGGACTTCGTGACAGGATTGCCAAAGACCCAAGCTGGCCATGATGCTGTATGGGTGATAGTGGATCGACTGACCAAGTCGGCTCACTTTCTACCTATTCGAGTCACGTACTCATTGGATAAATTGGCTCAGCTTTACATCCAAGAGATAGTAAGGTTGCATGGAGTGCCGTCGACGATAATCTCGGATAGAGATCCGCGGTTTACGCCACGCTTTGGGGAGCCTTTCAAAGGCATTTGGTTCAAAGCTGTGCTTGAGCACTGCTTACCACCCTCAGACGGATGGCCAATCGGAAAGAACCATCCAAACCCTGGAGGATATGCTGAGAGCCTGTGTCTTAGACCAGAAAGGAAGTTGGGATAAGTACATGCCATTAATCGAATTTGCGTATAACAACAGTTATCACGCAAGTATTGGTATGGCACCGTACGAAGCATTGTATGGAAGAAAGTGCCAATCACCCTTGTGTTGGTATGAACCCGGAGAACAAAGTGTCTTAGGACTGATATAGTAAGGGAAACGACGGAGCAAATCAAAAGGATTAAGGATAGAATCCTAACCGCTCAAAGTCGGCAAAAGAGCTATGCGGACAAAAGGCGTAAGCCCTTGGAGTTCCAAGAAGGAGAACATGTATTTCTAAGAATCACTCCCACTACAGGAATAGGAAGAGCCATGAAAGTCAAAAAGTTGTGTCCCCGATTTCTCGGCCCTTTTGAAATTCTTCAGAGAATCGGATCTGTAGCCTACAAAATAGCCCTGCCACCCAACTGCATTAAATCTTCATGATGTCTTTCACGCCTCTCGCCATGTAAATATGAGTCCGACCCTAGTCATGTCCTAGAACCAGAGCATGTACAGTTAAGAGAGGACCTCACTTTCAATGTACATCCTACGAGGATCGTGGATCACGGGGTCAAGCAGTAATGGAACAAGTCTGTTCCTTTGGTGAAAGTGGCGTGGGACGAGACAAGGCATGTAAGAGTATACATGGAGCCGGAGTCGAAATGAGGACGAAGTATCCAGAGCTTTTCTAAGGTAACGAATTTCGAGGACTAAATTCTTTTAAGGAGGGAGTAATGTAACGCCCCAATTTTCGCTAGAGTGAAAATGACCAGAAATGCCCCCGAGGTCATTTTCGCCTGAAAATTCGAGGAAAGCCGATCCGCAAGACTCGAAGGTCAAACTCAATGTTGGAAGCGGATTAGATGACCTGTGTACCATTCCGGAATCGAAAATCTCGTTTCTCGAGTTTTCGGGTCAAAATGACCAAAACGCCCTCAAGGGTGTTTTACCTATTTGCAAGTGCCGGATGAACCCGAAACTTCTCTAGATGGTTTTAAAAGGCATTTTTATGTATTCTACGACCTCAGTTTTAATTATGGAGGTCCTGGGCAAAATTAGTGCAAAATTACGATTTTACCCCTAGTTTCGTGTTTTTACGCTTAATCGCGTGATTAAGCAAACCTAAGCAATATTAGGCTCTAATCGAAGATTAATTAATTTCCATAATTAATCTTAAGTCAAAATAATTTATTAAAGTTGATTAGAACCTAAAAGTGCTTAATTACAACTTAAAATCTTATTTTAAATTCAAGATTTCTAGTCATGGAATCTTGAATAGTGTTTTCTCTCTCTCCAATTCCTTAAATTATGGAATTTTGTCTACATTGTTTTATTCATAAAATGAATTTAAAATCTCCTAAATATGTATGAGTACTCCTTAATCATGTCATAAAGGTTCCTAATCACATTCTTAGTCACCTAAACTTATGCTTAATGACTCCTAACCTTACACCTAAGCTAATACACCCCTAAACACATCACTAACACACTATTACATGACCAAAACTCCCTCCTCCCTTGCTGCATCAGACCTGCACGAAATTCATCATCCATTTTATCACAATTTAATTTTATTTCACACTCCAAAGACTATGGTTGAAGCCATGTCATCAAAGTACAATTCTCTCACCTCATGTTCCATGAGGATTCATTCTCCTCCACACATGCCTCACCTCATGTTCCATGAGGATTCATTCTCCTCCACTCATTCACTCTTATTCTTCTCTATAAATACCATGCCTAGATGAACCTTTGCTACACTTTGTTCATTTGCTAAGTTTAGTTTTTTAGTTTTTCTCTAAGTTCTTCCTTTTTCTCTCAAATCTCAAGAGCATTCTTCTTCTTCATCTTCTTCTTTTTCCTTTTGAAACATTATCACACAACCTTGAAACACCACCCCACCACCTTGGATCATCATACAAACACCTAAACTTCCATTCTCAAACACAAGCTCACCAAGAACACATTTCCTTCCCTTTTCTTTCATCAAGGCCGAATCATCATCACCATCCTAGGAGGTGTTGCTCGTATCATTTTCATCTTCAAGTCCAAGCTTTTTGTCTTCACTCTAGGTAGGAGTGTTTTCTAAACTTTGTCTTCTTGAAAATGAGTTCTTTCTAGCTTTCTCTTGGGTTTTCTTTTGAAACTTTCTTTGGTTTCCCTTTCTTGTATTTTCGGCCTCTTGGCCTTGATGAGTACATGATAGCTCAATGATGAGGACTCCTAGATAATGACTATGTGTTCATCTCAAAGGAAACTCTAGAGCTTGAGGTTTTATTTTCTTTGAGTTCCAACTTTATTTTCTAACTCAAAAATGATTTTTACTCAAGAATACCTTTACTTTTCTTGCTATTATGATTTCGGTTTCTTTGTTCCTTTCTTTAACATTTAAGTTACCATTTTCCTTTTTGATCTTTGAAGTTTTATTTGTTCAAAAGTTTTGCTTTCTTTGAGATTGATGATGATGTTCAAGAACCTCATAATTCCTTTGAGAACTTGGTTCAAGAACTCTAAAGCTCTCTTTGTAATGAGATATGTGTTGGGTTATTATGTTGTTAAAGTCTTGGATGAGCTTTAGATCACCTTAAAATGAACCTTGCATCATGTTTATTTTATGCTTTGCACATCATGTTTACTTTCTTTGCTATCACTAAGTACCAAGGTAATAAAGGAACTTGCATTATCATGTTTATATTTCAAGTTCTCACCTAAATATCAAAGATAATAATATAATGCATCACATATTTATTTTATGCTTTGCACATCATGTTTACTTTCTTTGTTATCACTAAGTACCAAGGTAATAAAGGAGCTTGCATTATCATGTTTATATTTCAAGCTATGCATTATCATGTTTATGTTTCAAGTTCTCACCTAAATATCAAAGATAATAATATAATGCATCACATATTTATTTTATGCTCTCACTTTACTTTCTAGCAAAAACTAAAACAAGTGCATGAGCATGTTTATTTTTATGTCATCACTTTAATGAACCTAGAGCTCAAAGACTTGCCCATTGTTGTCTCAACAAAGGTCTAAAAATATTTATTGCTTTTGGTCCCTATTTCGGCCCTAAGAGGCTTTGGTGTTTCCAAGTATTGAAAACTATGTTTTATAATTTTTCTAAGCTTATGTAAGTATAAGAAATATGTAGAACTAAGTTTTATGAATTTAGGACCTCTTGAGATAAAAACGATTTAGCTATTACCCTCTTAAGTATTTTTATGATTTTAGGTGATAAAAGTGTCCATAAATGAGTTTTGAAAGTTGAAAAAGGTTCCAAGAGAAACTAGTATTGTATGTGCTTTAGAAATTGTGTTTCATGTCTTTTATGGAGATGTTTGTTTCGGTTCTGCCTTGCTATGTTTGGCCACTGTATGAGCTGTGTTAATAATGATAAGATGCTTATGTTTGAGTAAAAATAATGTTAAGACTCATATGTGACCTTAATCATGTTATTAATGAAATGTTTCCTTTATTATCATGATTGTCGTTCTTCGGTTGTATGCTTTACTTTATGATTTCTGATAATTGTTATGCGTGCTTTATGTTTTTGTTATTCGATTAGTTAAGTTTGCGGCTCTCACTTTGTTTATGTTTTCAAAAAGAAAAATTTACCCATAATTTCCGCTAAGTATTTTATTAAAAAGTTGAGACTAAGAAGTAATAACCTAATGATTAGCCTAATATGTTCTAGAGTATTGCGTTAAAAATTAGGGTGTTACACATGATAGCTAAGAATGATGGATACGAATGCCATGGGTGTTATTTGCATTTTCTATGCGTATGAATGAGCTAGTTTCATTTTTCATGCTCACGTAGAGAATGAGAAAATTCAAAAACAGAGGACTATAGGTCCCTTTGGTATCTGTCATTGTCATATACAAGAGAAAGAGAGACAGAGTAAGAACAAAAGCAATGCCTAGCACCCTTTATTCTTGAAAGCTTACAAACACAAGGCGACAGAGCATAGTTAACCACCTAGGACATGCACGTTGTGTAACACCCTAATATTCAACCCAATACTCCTAGAACGTACTGGGGCTAAATATTAGTCATTACCTCTTGTTTCTGTTCATTTATAATTGAAAGTACTTACTAAAAATATGAGCCAATTTTTTTTTTTCTTTTTAAAACCTCGATAAAGTATGAGCCGTGTATAGTATATATATCATCGATATAAAATAATGTGGAAATTTAAACATCAAGAAGGCTCCATAATGAACATAACACATCATATATATTAAACTACCCACCTAGAGGTGAGTTAAGTTGGAATACATAAGAACGAAGTACAAATACATAAAAGAGAAATACATCGGAAATGAAATGCGTAGAACACGAACCTACATGGTGCACCTAAGGTAGACAACCTTAACAAAAGAAGGTCATTATAGCTAGTGAGGTGTGTGTGCACTAAAACTCCAAGAGTGGTCTACGGGAACGTATCCAATCCATGGTCGTTGCTCGACGGGGACAGCTACACCAGATGGTCGCACATGACCTTCACGTCTAGGGCGCATGGTTGGCCTCCTCAAAATAATACGATCCATGCTTCGGATCGTAGTGGAGCTCCCATGTGGGCGTGTCAACGAGCAGGACGAAGGTTGCCATCGGAATCTGAAGACGTGACGGAAAGAAAAGGTAGGGGGAGTGAGAATCTTCACTAAAGAAACTCAGTAAGGTTTTCCTCCTATCTAGGTGTCATCATCTACGTCGCCAGGAACCTAGGGTTACTTCTAAAAAGTGGGCATATAATAGTTCAATTATGAAGTTCTAAAACATTAATTACCGAGGCACGTTCTTTTTAACATACACTCTTGTACTTACATGGATGCATCATAATTCATTATGATATATGGAAATAACTAACTTATAGAGCATAAAACATAGAGCATATAACATAGATCATAGAGCATAAACATAGAACATGGAATCATAGTCATAGAACTTAGTACATGGTACATGGTGCATAGAGCATAGAACATAAGACATAGAACATGGTACATGGTGCATAGAGCATAGAACATAAGACATGGAACTTAAAGACACAAATGTCTAGTTATATCTAGGCGTTACGTATCGTCGTCACCAGTATAACAATAAATCTTAGAATAACTCTAGTCACATCTAGGCGTTACGTATTGCCGTCCCCAGTATGACAATAAATCTTATCTTGGTTACTTAGGTGACATTAAGACATTTACTTTGAACATGGGGCCACCCTAATTGTTCTCCCTTTTGAGAAACCTCTAGGTTATGAGCTCATACCTCACTAGTCGTCACTAGTATAAAGACTTATCCTTTTTGATAAGCTAAGGTCCTAACATAAAGTACGGGCTAGGGGGCTAGAATCACCTCATCCTCCATCCCTTTTGATGGTTTCAAAGGATCATTTTCTCATAGAATCACCTCGTCCCCGCCTATAGTCTAACGGTTCCCGAGGATCATTTTCACATAGTTTTTATGTCACCTTAAGTCTTAGCATGTTATAACAAGATGCCATATAATTCCTGCATGTCACGTATTTCATATAATCATAACATATGCATCTCTAAAGTTCTTAAGAGAACAATAACATGCAATTCCATCATCACATAACATCATATAAGTCATGAGATAACACATAAATTCATCAATCATAGAGGGAACACAAACCATTCCCTTAAAAGCAAAAACCCCTAATCGGGTAACCTCAAACTTCCAAATCATTTTCTTGTACATCTAAGGGATTGATTAACCTCATTACCACAATTTATTAAGTCCTAGAACCTAATTAATTATGGCTGGATAGCATAGGCAGTAAACATATTTTGATGAATTACGGTGTTCTAGAAGTTGCATTTTAGGTTCTTTCTCATTACCGACTTTTTCTATGATGCAATAATTAATACCTAAACAAATTATGAGTCACTCTCACTCATCTAAACATGTTATAATGTGATTTTACAAACTCAAACAAGGCTGGAACAAAATGCATATTTTCAGCTCCTAAGGAGTTCTAGAAATCACATTTTCAAACATATAAAGTTACTAAGCATACCTAAGATGCCTAGAACAATTATCATACAATTGGCAAGGTATTTCAACACATATGGACCACCTAAAACAAAATTTTAAGGTGCTGGAAAATAACAAGGCAGAATCGAAAATAATGACATCATAGGATACATAAAACTTTATTTCTAAAACTCATAAATTGCTAATTTCTCTTGGAACCTTTTTAGGGCTTTTAAAACTCACTTGCAAATAATTTATTTCTTTAAAATCTCCATAAAATACATGAGGGCAGTGACCATATTAAATAAACCTCAAAGGGAAATTAAATCATGAAATCATACTTAAAATATTTGTCACTGTCACCTATGCTTAAGAAAAATCCTAAGACATAGATTATAGGTACTTGTGACTAAATGAAACTCATTCTAGCTTCATTATCATCACATGGCCGAAATGTACATTCCAAAGAATGTCTACATATTTAAATTTTTCTTATGATGAAGAGGGCAAATCTTTGAGCTGTAGGAGTTTTAGGTGATGACATAAACATAAACATGATATGCACTCCATTTTAGATTTCCTTAGAAAGTAAAGTGAGGGCTCAAAATAAATATGAGATGCAAGTTCACTTCTTTATCTTTAAGTTAAGTGATAACTTGAAAATAAAACATGAAATGCAAGTTCATTTCTTTATCTTGGGGATTTAGTGATAGCATAAAATAAATATGGATGCAAGTTCACTTCTTTATCTTATCTAGAGCTCCTCCAAGACTTTTAAAAGAACCAAGCTTAAACCCAATACTCATCCAACATGAAAAAGTAAGCTTTTCTAAGCTTTAAACATAAAAGAGCTATATAAAAACTCAAGCTCTAGAGGTTTCATGAGAGATGAACACATAATCATCTCTAGAGAACACTCATCATCAAGCCATCATGCTCAAGGCCTTGAGGCCGAAAAATAAAAAGGAAATAAGGAAGCAAAACCAAAACGTGAAGAAAAAGGAAAGGAAAACTAAAATACTTCAAGATCAAAAGCAAACTTCAAGCTTTAGAGGTTGTTCAAGTGTTAAACACCATCATGAAACCTACATCATCAAGCTCTCATTTTTCCAAGTTCCCAAGGGCTCTATGGCCGAAATCTCAAAGGAAAAAGAAAAGTTCCAAAAAGGTCAAGAGAAACATAAAGCTCATTCTTTACTTAACTTGTAAAAGACAAAACTTTTCTTTAGGAAAGATTCAAGCTTTAGAGGTTTTCTTGAGAGATGAACACAAGGTCACCTCTAGAAAACACTCATCATCAAGCTATCATGTTTAAGGCCTTGAGGCCGAAATCTAAGAGAAAAAGAAAGGAAGAAACCGAAATGAAACAACAAGAAAAAGTCATCCATTCACCATATTCCAACAAGATTCAAACATAAGGATCAAAGAAAACATTTTTAGAAAAGCTCCCTACCAAGTGTTGGTGTTCTTTGAAGTGAAGAAAGGTTTGATCTTGAAAGGAAAACAAGAAGAGATCTCCTTGTATCTTGGGGTATGGCTTCGGTCCTTGAAGAGAAAAGGAGGGAGGAAGTGGGTTGGCTTGTGTTTGAGCTTGGGTATGTGTTTGGATGAGAGCTAGATGGAGATTGAAGGTGGAGGAGGTGGTGGTTTCTTTTTGGAGTAAGGAGGAGGAAAGGAAAACTTGAGAGAACTAACACTTTCTCAAGAAAACTCAAACTTGGAAAATGGTGTAAAGTGAAGCAAAGCTCACCAAGGCAATGTATTTATAGAGTTGAATCATGAAGAGAAGTGTGGCTTCTTGGAGAAGGAAGAGAGAAAATATCTCTTTGAGTTGTCATTCATGGTAAAGTGTGAAGCATGGGATGTAACATCCCCTGCTGCTTTATGGATTGACGACTGTCCCCACAAATCAACACGGGTCCTTTCAGCATGCTTTGTCCTCACTCACACGCTTCCTAGGAAAACTTCCCAGGAGGTCACCCATCCCAAAATTACCCCAAGTCAAGCACGCTTAACTATGGAGTTCTTTCAGTTTGGGCTACCGAAAAGAGGATGCATCTTGTTGGTATAGGTAGTACAAATCAATTCATATAAGCCCTCCTCAACTGTATAGTCCCATACCTATACAATCTTAGGATCCCTCTCATTCGGGTGTGTAATCGGTTCATTCATGTACCCCTCCGCTTAGAGGACCTTGCGAGGAGCCGCTCCTTGTCCGTGCCCTCTTTGCACCGGCGATCACTCCTCGTCCTCGTCCCCGGGCGTTACATAATGTAACACCCTAATAGAACCCCACTGTGCTTAAGTTCACATTTGGATTCTATTAGTTGTCACTTATGCCTTGTATTAATTTTCTTTTGAAATTAACTTAGAAAAATAATGTAAGTTTTTTTTTTTTTTTTAAATAAATTAATTTTTTTTTGAAAACTTAAGCCTGTAACGAGAAGTGAAATACATAGCGCTTTTATAGATAATAATCAAGTTACATTGCGCACTTAATTAAATAAGCGGAATAAAAGACTAAGTGTAGAACAATTATCACATAAACTGGAATATAATCACTTAATACATAAGTCACAACAGGGCATATATCATACTGATAAGTTATTACAAATAACAATATAAGTTCTACTATTACTAATTGTTTCTCACAAACTATAATGTAACTAAAGCTCGGAATGCTCCTACTTGAACGGTTTGAAATCTTCACGTGCTACCTCCTTCCTCAGCTACGGCCTCGTTGCTTTAGGTGGACACGAGTGTCTCTGGTAACGACAACGGAAAATAAACATAGGAGTGTGAAATACATGATTTCTCAAGAGGAGTTCCTACTTGTACTAAAAGTGTCATCGTTGTCGCCCCAAATACTTCGGGTTTATTATAAAAAGGTGAACAGATAAGGATTCAATTATCAAACTTTCACAAACGTGATTAGTCAAGTGCAGTTACTTTTAAACTAATCTTGAACATTAGCGTAAATATCCATTCAAGATTTCATCAAGCATACATATAAGCATATCATGTAAAACCACTAATAAGCAAGTAATCATTTAGGAGCTGCATGCATTTCATGATTACTCATCCTCAACATTCACTTGTTTAGTGATCAACATATTTCTTAATTACTCACGGGATGAATGCATCAATGCCTTAGACCACCCTAAAAGGGTAATGAGCTCATACCGTGGCCGCCGCCACAACCTTTTTGATTTCCTTTCCGCTGTCGTGATCTCAACGGTTTAGGGGTTAAGCCGTGAGTTTAGCTCAAGTCCACTTTTCCAGACTTTCATTGCTACTTTTTCAAACTTTACTTTTATTATTTCCTTTGAAAATGAATGTATGCATATCATCATGTAATCACAATAAATCATGGGCAATCAATCATTCATCTTCATCATTTCATAACTCATCGCCATACATTCACTTTACTATAATTCACTTCATGAAACATGGATAATATCATGTAAATCTCATAGTAAACATTTTCATAAATGATTCATTTTAAGCAACCAAAGTTATCAAGTTGAGTTCCTAGTGTTCCTAAGAGGTAATGGATGTCTTAGTATTATTTTTTTTTCTTAGTGTTCTTTGTACTCTTAGAATTCCATTAATACATTAATGCACTTCAAAATATTATTATAGGTTCTTTATATATTTTTATTATGGTTTTCATATAACTCTTGAAGATTATTATTCTACTTAAATTCTTAAAATTCTCTTTTTACAAGACTTGATTCTTTTATTTATAGTTTTGACATCTTTTAGAAGAAAGTTTATAATTCTCAGATACTTGTTATCTCAAATTAGTAAAGGTAGCTCCAAATTCCTAACTCATCAAATTTTAGAATTTACATCTTTGGGAATAGTGTAAATCAATTGTAAACCATGCATAGGAGGGTTCCTGTGAAAGAGAGGTGGGTCACAATGGACACGCTTAAATACCAAGTCTATCCTTAGCCAGAACCTTTCCAAACTGCACTTTCACAGTACACTATCCCGAAATTTATTTCTCATTCTGTATTTACGTGGTACAAAGCTTTATACATAACATACATGGGTGTATTCCTATATGTGTTAGCTCTCCAACAAAGTTGAAATCAGTCCATTTGCATTTTTCTAGAGTGAGTTACACCTATTTTACTACTACAAGGTCAGATTTAAAGTTTCAGTCTTAGGCTCTACTTTAAAAATTTATATCTTGAGCTAGAAAACTCCGTTTTGGGTGATTCTTTTTGGAGAGTGTTCTATAATGAGTCTAGTTTATATTAAAATTATTTTAATTTCGAGATACTTGATATTTTATGAACAGTAGCTTTCGAAGTATCTGCTGCCAGAAACAACTAGAAATTCCAGCACCTACCATTTTCATGTCTTAAGTTACCTTTATTAAATCAGGTTTCACATACAATCTTTTCAAGTTATATTTGAGTTTGATAACATCATAAGGGTACTCATAACAGAATAGAACATGTCATATTTCTAAAAATATATTTTTCAAATAATCATTTAAAACTTCTGACAATAACTCAAACTTGAGGCATTCTATCAAGGTTAGAAGCCAACAATGCTTGAACAATTAAAGATGAAGCTCCTACCTCTTGTGTAGGGTCTAAAAGGGTCCTTCTCTTCTTCCTTAAGCTTTGAACAAGAGTCTTTGGAGTGGATGACCCTCCTTGAATCTTGGCTCTAGAACTTGAATGCTTAAGAAAATATTTCTCACTAGAGTTAAAGATTGTAACTCTTGTGAGGGCTAGTGAAAGTTTGGACTTAGGATTTAAGTATTTGGATGAAGTTTAGAGGATCAAGAGAAGTCTTTGAAGAACATAAGAAGAATGATAGAATAAGAAAGAAAGAACACTTAGGAGTTTTTGAATTGAAGAGAGTTTGAGGAGTATTTATAGTGGAAAGATTAGAGAAAAAACAGAAGAAGGAAAGCACTTGGAGCATGATTTATGGAAACATGTTGGCTGAATTTTGGGATGAAAATGCTCCATGTTTTGTGCAAACACGTTTCCATGTTTTGTGCAAACACGTTTCCATGTTTTATGCAAACATGTTGGATGAAAATGCTCCATGTTTTATGCAAACATGTTTCCATGTTTTATGCAAACATGTTTCCATGTTTTGTGCAAAGATGTTAGTGGATATTTTTGTAATTAGACAATGATAGTGGTATTCTTGTAATTCCATTCATAGAGTAGGGGTATCTTTGTCATTTAATAAGGTAAGGGTAGTTTGGTAATTTCCTTTACATAGCAACGGCATTTTCAGTAATTTCCACTAAGTGATGGCATTTTCGTAATTCTTTGCATTTTTCTCTAGACATACTTAAGTAGACTATTTGTTGTGTTTCATAACATTTGTCCCGATTCTCTTGGTTTTGCTATCGCTAATTAATATTTATCTTAGTTATAAATTTGGGGATGTTACATTTCTCCTCCTTATTAAAAATTTTGCCCTCAAAATTTGATAATTGTGAATAGGTTCGAAAATTCTTTTCGCATATCTTCCTCGAGCTCCCATGTGTGCTCTTCCATTCCATCTTGTCCCCAAGATACTCGGACCAGAGATACAGATTTGTTTCTCAGCTGCTTGATGCCATGATCCACGATCCTCATCGGTGGTAATTCAAAAGTTAAGTCATCTTTTAATTGTATAGTTTCTGCTCAAACACATGACTGGGTCCTGACTCGATACTTTCTCAATTGGGACACATGAAAAACATTGTGTAGGTTTGACAAATTTGGAGGTAATGCAATTTGGTAGGCGGAGGGACCTACCTTTTTGAGTATTTGGAAGGGTCCTAAGAATCTAGGGCTTAGCTTTTTGACTTTCATTGTACGACCTATACCGTGGTAGGAGTAATTCGCAAGAATATGTGTTCTCCTTCTTGAAATTCGAGAGGTTTCCTTCTCTTGTCAAAGATAGCTCTTCCGCTTACTCTGAAGCAAAGTGAGGATTCTTTCCCTAATTTTCCTTATTTGTTTGGTTGTCTCTTCTACCAAATCAGGGCCCAAAATACTTTGCTCTCCCGGGTCACACCAACAAAGTGGTGATTGACACTTTCTACCATACAAAGCCTCATAAGGTGCCATCCCAATGCTAGTGTGGTAACTATTATTATATGCAAACTCAATCAATGGAAGTCGCTTTGTCCCAACTTTTTGGTGGTCTAAGACACATGCTCTTAGCATATCCTCAAGGGTTTGAATTGTTCTTTCCGATTGTCCATCACCTGAGGGTGATAGGCAAAGGCTTAGACACAACTTTGAACCAAATGCCTTTTGCAAAGCTCCCCAAAATCTTGAGGTGAACCTTGGATCCCTATCTCGAGACAATGGTTATGGGTACTCCATGGAGCCTTATTATCTCTTGGATGTATAGCTGAGCTAACTTTTGCAAAGGGTAATTTGCTCGAATGGGTAAAAAGTGAGTAGATTTGGTCAATCTATCTACAATTACCCATATGGAGTCATGTCCGGTAGGCGTACTTGGCAATCCCATCACGAAATCCATGGATATTCCTTCCCACTTCCATTTGGGGTTTCGAGAGGTTGTAGTACTCCTGGAGGGTTTTGATGCTCTATCTTCACTTTTTGGCATACCAAACATTTTTGCACTATATTTGCTATATCTGCTTTCATCTTTGGCCACCATAACATATTTTTTAGGTCATGGTACATCTTGGTTATACTGGGTGTACACTAAATTGACTCTTGTGGGCTTCTTCTAAAATGCTAGCTCTCAATCCTTCTTTGTGTACACAGATTCTCCCTTGGTATCTCCACACTCCTTCCTTATCCTCGGACAAAGTCCTTCAACTTTCCTCGCTTCGACAAGGGTTAAGGTTCTAAGGAAATCCTCATCTTCCCTTTGGGCTTGAATTATTTGATCCTTAAAGCTACTGGTTACACTTAGTTGGCTTAACCGAATTTGTTCCTCAAGTCCCCTATATCCTAAGTTGAGGTTCCTAAAATCTTCTATCAGCTCATTTTCTTTCACCATGAGCCAAGCAGCATGTAAGGACTTACGACTCAAAGCGTCTCGCTACCACATTTGCCTTTCTGGGTGGTAGTTCAACCCAAAGTCATAGTCCTTGAGAAACTCCATCCAACGCCTTTGTCTCATATTGAGTTCCTTTTGGTTGAAGAGGTATTTCAGACTTTTGTGGTCAGAAAATACTTCAAACCTTACACCATAAAGATGATGTCTCCAGATTTTTAAGGCAAAGACAATAGCTGCTAGCTCTAAGTCATGGGTTGGGTAATTTACTTCATGGGGTTTGAGCTGTCTAGAGGCATAGGCTACTGCATTCCTATTTTGCATCAAAACACATCATAGTCCTCTTCCCGAGGCATCACAATACACCTCAAATTTTTCTTTTGGGTCAGGTAGGATTAGGACAGGGGTAGTGGTCAACTTCTTTTTTAGTTCTTGGAAACTCTCTTCACATTCTAGGCTCCATATAAAAGCTGAATTCTTCCTTGTTAGCTTGGTGAGGGGTAAGGCAATTTGGGAAAACCTCTAATGAACCTTCGTAGTAACTGCCAGCCCTAGAAAACTCCTAATCTCCTTCACAAAGGGTAGGGGTTTCCCATTGTTGCACCGCTTCTATCTTACTTGGGTCTACTGCTATTCCCCATGTGACACTACATGACCTAAGAACTTAACTTCCTTCTGTCCAAAATTCACACTTGGACAACTTTGCATAAAGTTTCTTGTTTCTCAACACCTCCAACACCACTCGTAAGTGTTCTTCGTGCTCTTCTTCGCTTCTAGAGTAAACTAGAATGTCATCGATGAACACTATTACAAACTTGTCCAAGTATGGTCTAAATATCCTATTCATGTAGTCCATAAACACTGCCGGTGCATTGGTTAATCCAAATGACATCACATTAAACTCATAATGTCCATATCTAGTCCTAAAGGCTGTCTTTGATATGTCCTCCTCCTTCACTGAACTGGTGGTATCCTCGATCGCAGATCTATCTTGGAAAACACTTGGGCTCCTCTTAATTGGTCCATGAGGTCATCTATTCTAGGCAAAGGGTATTTATTCTTTATGGTCACTTGGTTTAGCTGCCTATAATCCACACATAACCGCAAACTCCCATCCTTCTTCTTGACAAATAGCACTGGAGCTCCCCATGGTGAAGCACTAGGCCTAATGAATTTCTTCTCTAGTAGCTCCTCTAATTGCTTCTTCAATTCTGTTAACTCAGCCAAGGGCATCCTATAAGGAGCTATAGATATGGGTCCTGCTCCTACCAAATCTATAGAAAACTCAATCTCCCTTTTTGGAGGAAATTGTGTATGTCATCGTGAAAACATCCGAGAATTCCTTTACTACAAGGATCTTTTTCTAGAGCTTGCTCCACTTCCTCTCACTTGTCATCGTGGAAAACATATCCTCGCTTCTTCATTCCTACTATCCCCCATGATAATGGAGTTTAGGTATAGTCGCACCTTTCTATCAAGTTTAGAGGGATTGGGTAAAGATGGTTTGGGAAGAAATACTAGTGACTTATTTGCACAATGTAGTAACACACGGTTAGCCAAAGCCAATCCATGCCCAAGATTACATCAAAACTAGACAAGGGTAGACAAACTAAATCATGATGAAAAATCCTATCGCCTACCTCAAATTCACAATTTAGGCAGGCTTGATCAGTTCTAACAAAGATTTATAGTGGGTGTAGAGACAACTAAGATGATTTTTAAGTCGATATATACAACCTCAACTTATTAGCACAATCATATGAAATGAATGAATGTGTTGCGCGAGAATCAAACAATACAATTAAGGGTTTTCCATTAATTATACACTTACCTTGAATCGCATCATCTGATTCTGAGGGCATCTCAAAGTTGATAGCAAACACGCGTCCCTCGTGCCTTAGGCTTAAGTGTAGAGGACTGATTGAGCTTTAGGCACTCTCTAGAATAGTGTCCTGTCATTCCACTCCGATAACAAACATTCTTACCAAATCTGCATTCCCCTCCATGTATCTTTCCACAAGTGGCACAAGGGTTCTAGTCATAGGTTCAGGGACTGACCATCCTAGGTCGACAATGACTTGTGTCTTAGGTTGATTCATCATAGGGTGTTGGGGTTGTTTCCCTTTAAATCCACCTCCTTGGTAGGGTTTCTTGTAAGGGGTGGAAACCCTCGGTGACCTTGTTGAGAGACCTCTTCCTATTCTCTTCAACTCGGTGGGCAACTAGTCGGGCGATTGCAACTCTCACCACTTGGCTTTTGCGACTAAAGATGCATAGTCGGTGACCTCCATGGAGCCACAGATGCCAAAATGTCCGGCCTCAAACCACTCTCATATTTCATGCATTTCCAAGCCTCGTTGGGATTACTTTGGTAGCTAGTTGAGTGTTTGATCGCTTCTTCAAACTTAGCGTGTACTCACCACACTTCGATTTCCACAATAGCCGATGTAAATTCTACTTCCTTTGCCTTCTTAACCGGATCTGGAAAATATTTCTTATGGAATGTAGCATAGAAAACCTCCCACGTAATCTGTATGTCAAGACTTTCAAGCAAGCCCTTTGCACCCTTCCACCACGCGGCACCTCTCCTTTCAAAGATATAAGTAGAGAATGCCACCTTTTGTTCATCGAGCATTCTACCACCGAGAAAACCTTCTCCATCTCTTGAATCCATATGTCACCTATTTCGGGTTAGTTGTCCCTTTGAATTCTCGAGGTCCAGCCTCTTGAATTCTCGAGAATTTTCCATGTTCTTGGTTCCCAACCGATTCCTCGACATCCTATTCATCCGCTCCATCATCACTTGTTGCTTGTGCTTGCATAGCCCTAGCCATCTCCTGGAGTGCATTTGCCGCTTCATCACGATTACCTCCACCGCGTGCCCCATGCGCACGCCTGCTTTGCTGCCATTAGTTCCTAGACACACCAAACAACAATCATCGAGTTGATCAGGCTCAATACTATAGCTAAGCATGGTAGCAACTATGGCAGTATCACAAGACGATCATGCATTTCTAAATCCTATATCCCATCATACAGATAAGATTAATAGCATGATATCATAGACAGAAGCATAGTCAGTCCATTCCTCAGGCTTAAATAGGATGAACTGCTCTGATACCTTTTGTAACATCCCCTGCTGCTTTATGGATTGACGACTGTCCCCACAAATCAACACGGGTCCTTTCAGCATGCTTTGTCCTCACTCACACGCTTCCTAGGAAAACTTCCCAGGAGGTCACCCATCCCAAAATTACCCCAGGTCAAGCACGCTTAACTATGGAGTTCTTTCAGTTTGGGCTACCGAAAAGAAGATGCATCTTGTTGGTATAGGTAGTACCAATCAATTCATATAAGCCCTCCTCAACTGTATAGTCCCATACCTATACAATCTTAGGATCCCTCTCATTCGGGTGTGTAATCGGTTCATTCATGTACCCCTCCGCTTAGAGGACCTTGCGAGGAGCCGCTCCTTGTCCGTGCCCTCTTTGCACCGGCGATCACTCCTCGTCCTCGTCCCCGGGCGTTACATGGGAAGCATGGTTGATATGAGACTTGAATGAAAACTTTGAATGACATAAATCAATTCTTTTTTTTTTTTAGGAAATAAATCTTCTAGAAGGTGAGGGAGGAAAATATCTCATTTATTTGGTCATATAAAGCATGGTTGGAAGTATAACCAAGCATGTGCAAGGTAAGGTGTTGTCATGGTGGAGCATGGTGTGATGTAAGATATAATAAGCATGGTTCATAGGGTGGCTATTGAAAGCTTGATTGACTATATAAAATATAATTCTTTTGAATGAAATATTCTTCTAGAATTTGGAAGGAAAGTGGCGGTCACGAAGGAGCCATGGGGGGAGAATTTTCATTTCAAATAATCATGTATTAGTGGGGTATTAAGGAGTAAGCAAGGTTAGGTCACTAATCAAGCTTTTATGATTAAGTGTCTAGGTGACTAATTAGGTACTTTAGGCCATGATTAACTTGGATTAGGAGAAATCTTGTTAGATTGATGGAGTCAAATTTAAATGACTAAAGACCTAGGGAATGACATATTTTCTTGAATTAGGGAAAAGTGTAATCATGGTGAAGTATGATGTGGTGTGACTTGAGGTATGAAATTGAAATGATCTTTGAATGACTAGAAAGTAAATCAATTCTTTAAATTTTCAAACATGTGGAGAATGTGGAGTCAAACTCTATTGACTTGGGATTTGAGGAGTGACAACTTTTCTTGGAAATAGGGAGTGTAAATAGTGAAAATACTATTCATGGATGCTTTCTTTAAAGAAAATGATTAGAAATGAGTTTTAAGTTCCCTTAAGCAATTTTAGGTTCTAATTAACCTCAAATAATTATTTTGGCCCTAGATTAATTATGGAAATTAATTAACTTTTAATTAGAACCTAATATTGCTTAGGTTTTGTTTTTAAAACGTCATCAAGCCTTAATGCACTTAAACAGGGGCAAAATCGTAATTTTTCTCAAAAACTGCCTGGGACCACCGGGACTTAAACAAACATAGGTTATGCCTTAAAAACATTGTTTTAGACCTCCGGGACAAGTCCGGGTCAAAACAAAACTCAAAACTGCCTTAAATTACTGTAAGGGTATTTTGGTCATTTATGCGCAGAAACCTCATAAATGAGATTCTTCTACTCTATTAAACATTCTAATACATAAAATCCCCTTCATACATTGAGTTAGCCCCTCGACGACTGCCGGATTGGCTATCCTCGAGTTCCGGGCAGAAAACGACCACAGGGGCATTTTGGTCATTTTCGCTCAGATAGAGAAATCAGGGTGTTACACTTTGGAAAAGGCTGCCCTTAGAGGTTGAGCAGCCCAGTGTGAGTGTCATGATAGGAACCGTTGTTGCTTAGATAGGAAAGGGCTTCCTTTGGGGGCGGAGCCACCTAATTTAACAATTGGTGTCCTTAGACAGAGCAATAGAGTAGTTGCCTTCAGGATGGCACTATCTCCTAGAGTATCAACTAGTACAACCAGAGTATAATGTTAGAGTGTTCCGAGCATGCAAGCCCATCCTTGAAATCCCATATAGTTAAGTATTTCACATCTTTGATCTTCTACCAACACAAGTTTAGATTTGGGGGCCAAATTTCTTTTAAAAGGGGAAGTATGTAACACCTCAGGTCCATGTTCCCTAAACAAGTCTAGTACGGTCTTAGGGTCCCTCAAGACCCACCTGTGTTGACCAAGAAAGCCTCAAATGTTTAGAGGATCCTTAACATTTCGAGCAAGTATTTCTGACACCATTATAGTGATGGTAGAAGGCAAGGGTGTTGTTCTTGCCAATTGGGTGATCGCTATAGCAGTTCAGGATCGCTATAGCGGTTCAGGATCGCTATAGCGGTTAGGTGCATGGTTTTCATGATGTTGGGCATGCGATCAAGTGCTATAGCGATACCCCTCACATCTGGAATAGTATCGAAATGACATGGTTTCATTTATTGAAACCATTATCCTATAAATACCCCCTTCAAATGTTTTTGAGGTAAAAATCGAAATCTCTAGCCCCCAATCTCTCTTCCTTGTTCCCATTCTCAACCCTACTCAATCTTACCTCCTCCAAGCTTTAAGGTAAGAGATCTATGCTAGTTTATGTCATCTTTCTTTTCTCTATTTCATGTTCTTGAATTTGGGTGTTATTGTTCCTCACCGTTGGCAAGTGGGGATGTTCCCCCAATATTTATAGAGTTGTTTTAAAGCTGCCTAGAGGTTAATAGAGATTAATCATGGGTTAATGTTGCTCTATGATAGTTGTTGATGTCATTCTAAGCTCCCAAGGTCAAGTTGGTTGTGCCCATATACTCCCAGCTCTAAATGGTGAATGGGTTCAAACTGTCGAATAAATATTCTGTGGGTTTTTGAAATCATAGTACCTACAAGCAGTGATCCCTTGGGCATGATTTCATAACTGCAGTTATGCTAAAGTCAGGTTGTTAGAGTTATATAAACCTAGGGCTTCCACAGAACAAAGTAATATGGACCTGATGAGGTGCCTTGGAGAATAGAGAATATATTATTATGTTATATTTATTAATGCATAACCAGAGATTAGAAAATTTTGGGACCAAGTTAGGTGCTCCAAAGAAACCAGAGAAATATATATTGTTATGTTATATTTAATATGCATGACTAGAGAAAATCAGAGGCTTTTATCATTACACTATATACATATATATTAATTCAGAGTTTACTATTTTTCAAAGATTTACTGCACTATCAGTTAAAACAATTTCATGATAGATTCTGAACTTAGAAATGTTTTCTTTTTTATGTCATGGAATGGAAAGTTCTTTCCTGTATAACTATGTATGTAAATATCAATTGGTTTATTCTTGTTGCATGTATTTATGTATATTCCTTGGTTATCCTGTATGGGTCATGGGTGAAAGTCCACTCACTAAGTCCATTAACTCACCCTCTCTTTTTCTCCTCACAATTGCAGGTACAAATATCGTTTCACCTTTAGTTCAGTAGGCGCAACTGTTCCCAATGGTAAGCCTTATTTTGAAGTAAGGCTTAGTTTAGATTCATGTTAGTATTAGAGTGCTTCAATAGATGTATAGGTAGGATCCGATACATGTTTTACTTTAAGATCATGTATTTATTTTCAAAGTCTTTGTATACCCCTATATGTCTCAAAATTTTAGTTTGGATGTTAAATTTCATATTTTGATTTAGAATATGTAACAGACTAGTTATGTACCTATAATTTAGTTTTCAAGAATTAAAACTACAAATCAGTTTTACTAGTTCAGATATTATGTTTTAAACAGAGAAAGTGATAAAGATTTAGAGGAATATCATATTTTAAGTATGAAATTAAGATAATTTATGCATTTAGAGAGACATGTCACCTAGAAGGCTTATGTGGGGATGAGATTCCTCACGTGCCGATCAAGTTCCTAAATCGGGTCAAGACACCCTCAAACATAAGCCCATGGATCCATCAATTTATGCCCAAAGGGTTTCCCTAAACAACGATTGACAATTTAGTTATTCCAATAAAAATTGTAATAAAATCAACAACAATTATAAGAATAGAAACTGAAGAACATTAAGAAAACTATTGCATTCAATATAAAAGGGATTTCAAACACCATCCCAATCTATCTGGAAGCCCTTACACTAGTAAGAAAATCTACTCCTTCATCTCTGGAGGATTACAACAATGAAAATAAAATAGTACTTGAAAAAATAATAGCAAGTATCTTTGCCACAATCCCTAAGAACAAATCAATTCCCCTATTGAAATCCCTAGAGAGAGAAGAGTAGAAGAAGATGTAGAGATATATAGAGAGAAAAACCTAGCAACCTAGACAGTGCATCCAAAACTAAAACCAAAATTGGAGTAAAAGTTTGTGTCAATCCCTTAAATATTACTCTCTAAAATAGCCCAAAGTAGGGCCCAAAAACAAATTAATTATCTATAATCCTGCTACAACATTTAACATATTGTTGACCTCGAGCAATCTTGGAGGTGCATTTGCCAAGCATTACAGCACCACCTAAAAGTGACTTTATGCAATTTTGCTTCATTTTTGCAATCCCTTAACTCCAAGCTCCTTCCAAATAGTTACAGCCTTATTCTTGTCATTTTGCATATTATCCAAAGCTCCTTTATAAAAAAAAAAAAAACATATTCAAAATGTAACACCCTAAAAAAAATTAATTAAAAATCAATTTGAGCTTCACTAGTCATAATTCCAAAAATCTGACAGACATAGCAATAATGAGGACGATCCAATGGATCTATAAAAAAAAATTGAATAGTAACCTAATGTGCCCCACGGGCTCACTGAGACAGTCAAAACCCTAGAATTGAGGCTCGGAGATGCCCGAAACTAAGAAATTATAGGATTAAGATTAGAAATAGGTATGAATAAAGATTTTATACCTAAAATTAATTTTCAGGCAATGTTTTATTATCTGGGTACATTGTTCTACCCGTTCGATAAAATTTCGGTGTGCGATTTCTAAGACGGAAAGATAGTTTAATTTTTGTAAAAGGATAATGATTATCCTTTAGAGACAAGTGTAAGGCTACGATCTAATCTTGAATTACAAGATTAAATCCTAGCCATTCATCATATTTTCTTTTTGAAAGAATTAGACTTTATATTACATAATTAATACAACCTTATCTAAGATCATTAAAAAGCCACCAAACCTTATCACTTGGAATTGTTATTCTCGGTCATGCATGGAGAGAATAGCCACCTGCATTGTTCTTCACAAAAATATGAAAACTTGATTTCAAACCTTCATTTTCCAAGCCTAGCCTTTATAAAACACTAAGCTTCCTTCACAAAACTTGTTCCACTCCTCAATATCTATCAAACTAACTGATTTAAAGTGAAGGGAATCATTCTTGGAACATCCTTGGAGCCAAGATCTTTAAAGCTCCAAAGAGTAGGGATTTTAAACCTCTTTTATTTCAAATTTATTTTTGTGATTAGCTTACTGATTTGGCTGAATATTTTTTTTATTGAATTGGTTGATAATATATTGATATTAATGTGTTAATTTTGGTGGAGTGGTTTGATGCTATGAAAAATGATTTTTGTGAAAAGAGATTTTGAACCACGCTGCTGGATTTTCGGATTTTGTATGGACATCCATTGATCATGAATCTTTTGAGGCTGTTGTAGGTACTTTTATGAGCTATAAAAACTATATATTGAAGCTAACATCCTAATAAAACCCTTAGAATTTTTGTGGTGCATGATAAATACTTTTACTACCTGAAAAAAAAAACCAAGAATCGAAATTGTAACTATGCTACCTGGATTATGGAAACTAAAGCTCCAATTTTATAAAATTTTATTACCATAGAAAATGATTGAATTTTCCTTTAAAATTTTTATAAAGTATTGGAGACATCTTGAAGTCCCACCATGATTAAGTGGTTTTTGACTACCAAATTTGTAGAATTTTATTGACATAGTTAGAGAACTCTTTCTGCTCTGACATTTTTGTAGGGCTTTGTCGACACATTGAGGTGTCTTGGAGAATTTTTATAGCTTTTGCAATGGATGTTTGATATGTAGAATAAATAAATCATACTCCTTAGGCATGAATTCTGCCAACATGCTATATTTGTGCTGAAATGAACTCAAGTATTGATTTGGTTATATAATGACTCTTACTTTACGTATGATGAGTATGAATGCATGCTATACAATTTAAAGATTGATTTATGAGGCACAAATGAGAATTACTTGTGATTGAATGCCTACATGTGGCTTATGCATGCATTTGAGAAAAGTAAGCACATGATGCAATTATATGAGAAAAGAGAATGTATAAATTTCACCCATGCATGTTCTGTGTAACACCCTAATTTTTAACCCAATACTCTAGAACATATTAGGCTAATCATTAGGTTATTACTTCTTAGTCTCAACGTTTAATAAAATACTTAGCGGAAATTACGGGTAAATTTTTCTTTTTGAAAACATAAACCAAGTGAGAGCCGCGAACTTAACTAGTCGAATGACAGAAACATAAAGCATGCATAACAATTAGCAAAAGTCATAAAGTAGAGCATATAACCAAAGAACAATCATGATAATAAAAGAAACATTCCATTAATAACATAATTAAGGTATATAAGTAGTCATACCCTCATAGGGACGGGCAGAGCTTGTAATACAGCGGAAAAGGAAATACAACAGAAAATAAGAAAGCAGAAATAAACCATAACTGCCCGAGTGCACCTATGGTGAATAACCTCAAACACAATAGAAGGTTTATCCACTCTACATGTGGTGTGTGCACTAAGCCTCCCCTACGACGTCAACTACAGGAATCCGGGAAACGGTGGAGTGTAACCGATCCATGGACGCAGAGCAGCAGGAGTGGGAACACGTGAAGACTGAGCGTGGGCTCTTCAGTGGGGGCGCCTCTCGGCTCGCCTCGCTAGCCTCGGCTGCGTAATGGTCTCCTCGCTCATATCTCACACGAACTGAGGTGTAGGAGCAGAACTCTCACTATACATGTGCGTCGGCGGGTCCTCGGATGGGTTGTCCTCCGAACTCGGGGATCGAGGCACGTAGTCCTGGAAGTCTCGAGGCATCAAACCACCAGTATATGTCCACAGAATCCTCTCGTCTCGTGTCCGGGCACGCTCAAAAACCATCGCGTCATCGTAAGGTGATGTCAGAGAGAAACGATAACTCTATACAGGATGTGCAAAGGGGCGTCCAATGAACATGAAGACTCGCACGGTACACTACCCCTCAAAATGATATGACCTGTGGTCCGGGTCATAGTGGACCTCCCAGGTAGGCGTGTCTATGAAGAGCACGAATGTCGCCATCGATCTCTGAAGATGTGATGGAAGAAAGAAGAGAGAGGAGTGAGAATTCTTGCTAAAGAATCTCACTAGGAGTCTCCTATCCTAGGGTTACATCGTACACATCCTCAGGAACCTTGGGTTTAATTATAAAATAGTGATCATGCATATAAGGTTCGATTTAGGGTTTCTCAAACTAATTATCCAAGGTCCATTCCTTTTAGCATGCGTCTTGGTATTATAAATGCAACAGGTTATATCATGGATGCATGTCAATACTTGAGCATATAAGACCACACATCAAAGCGCATAAACATAATTCATGTGGCATAAGGGCATATAACTTTCAAGTGAATCATTCCTCAACTTCGTGACATCAATCATGGTACTTTAGCATATAGGCCACCCTAAAAATAATAACTAGGTTATGAGCTCATACCTCAGCTAGTTGTCACTAGCTCTTGCTTATTATCTGAATAAGTGAAACATAAATAATAATCCCGACTCGCAAGTACGGGTAGGGGGCAGGGATCATCTCTCTCTGGGATTACCCTCTTTGAAACGCTTTGCAGGCACTAGGCCACAGCAATTTGTCCACTTTGGTAGGCTGCATATACTCATACCCTCACGGATTTGTCTCTCCTAGGGGTGCTCGGCCGAACTGGTGTCACCCAGGCGAGCGCGTCTCAGTGCTTTGTCACATAAAAATCTCCTGGGGGTACTCGGCCGAACCGGTGTCACCCAGGGTTTTCAACTCATATGGTACTCATAAAACATTTCTTTCAACCTTTTAAGGTATGACGAAAATTTGGCAGCATAACAGCTGTTAAACCGAATTTCCTTCAAACTGCCACAAGCTAATCTACACATCATGTTCTCATGAAATCTCATGCTATGATAAAATTTAACATTTTATCAATCATTTTCTCATGCAACAAGCACATCTCATCACATCATTGCATCATACAACACATCATAGCATTTACAGCTTTTTACTGTCTTATGCGTTGACCCTTAAGGTCCTCAACTCACATTCTAAGTTATAAATCATCAAACCTAAGCTCTCGGGAACTTATAAGGTCTTAACTAAGTATTTCTCACCTCACACTATGGTCAAGAACATCTCTAAACCTCAAGAATGCATAAGTCATAATCCTAACTTTACGGGTACCTAGGAGTCACAACAATGACCCTTTCTAAGGTTTGTTCCTAAGGCATCAAGATCAAGTCCTAAACCATTTATGAGGCATTCCTACACATTTAAACTAATTTAAATCCATGATTAGCATTACTAAACCTTGCTGGACAGAATCCAGAAAATTCAAACATTAAAGAATCTAGAACTCTCAAATTAATTCTTTTCTAGTTTCTAACTTCTATTATCTTTCACATATGAGTCTTAACATTAATTATAGTTAAACTCAAGCATACTATCATCATTAACACAGCTCACACAGTGGCAAAATAATGGCAAGGCAGAACCAAAATAAACATTCTCCATAAAGGCATAAAACACAATTTCTAAGCACATAAAATACTAGTTTCTCTTGGAACCCTTTTAAAACTTTCAAAACTCATTTCTAAACATTTTATCATCTAAAATCATAAAATTATGTAAGAGGGTAGTAGATAAATCATTTATACCTCAAGAGGCCCTAAATTCATAAAACTTGGTTCTACAAATTCCTTGTACTCATATAAGCTTAGAAAAATTATAAAACATAATTTTCAACACTTGGAAACTCCAAAACCCCTTAGGGCTGAAATGTGAACCAAAGGAAATAAATATTTTTAAACCTTTGTTGAGACAACCATGGGCAAGTCTTTGAGCTCTAGGTTCATTTAGGTGATGACATAAAAATAAACATGCTCATGCACTTATTTTAGGTTCCGTTAGAAAGTAAAGTGATAGCACAAAGTAAATATGAATGCAACTCATTATTATCTTGGTATTAAGTGAGAACTTGAAATATAAACATGATAATGCATAGCTTGAAATATAAACATGATAATGCAAGGTTCACTTATTATCTTGATACTTAGTGATAGCAAGGACAGTAGACATGATGTGCATAGCATAAAAGTAAACATGATGCAAGGTTCATTTTATGGTTAGCTAGAGCTCATTCAAGACTTTAACAAAGTAACAACCCAACATATATCTCATTACAAAGAGAGCTCTAGAGTTCTTGAACCAAGTTCTCATAGGAACTATGAGGTTCTTGAACATCATCATCAAGCTCAAAGAAAACAAACTTTCTAAACAAAACCAAACAAAATCTCAAGGATCCAAAATACCAAAACCGGAAACCTTACAAAAGAACAAGAAAGCGAAACTAAGCCAAGTTCTTTATTAAATACCCAAAACCCCTATCTAGAGAAAAATCTCTAGGACATGCCGGCCAACTTTAAGGTTGACAAGGGTAGGTTTGGGCTTTTAGAAATCCTTAGATTAATTTTCTATGTGAGCTAAGTATAGTATAGATGAAGTTAAAGGAAAAGAAAAACTCAAGCTCTAGAGGTTCCTTTGATATGAACACATAGTCATTCTCTAGGAGTTCTCATCATTGAGCTATCATGTGCTCGTCAAGGCCTCATGGTCGAAATCACAAGGAAGGAAAAACAAAGAAAGTTTCAAAAGAAAATCCAAGAGAAAGCTAGAAAGAAACTCATTTTCAAGAAAACAAACTTTAGAAAACATTCCCACCTAGAGTGAAGATAAAAAGCTTGAGCTTTGAGCAAAGAAAATAAGATGATGAGCTCCTCTAAAAGGCTTGATGGTTTCGGCCAATGGGAGATAAGGAGGTTAGAGTTGTGTTTGAGGTGAGGTGGTTGAGAGCTTAGGAGGTGTTTCAAGGCTATGGGGTGGTGTTTAGAGGTTGTAAGATGATGATGAGATGAAGAGAAGATGAGGATGAAGAAGATGAACAAGAGAGAGTTCTCTTGGAACTTAGAGAGAAAAAGGAAAAGAACTCAAAGAAAGCTTGAAAACTAAAAGTGTGCAAATGATCTAAAGGTTCTCACAAGTTCTAAAGCTTAGGTATTTATAGAGAATCAAAACAATTGAGGTCTCATGGTGGGGGAGGCTGGCCGTGTGGTTTGAGAGGGAAAGGAAGAGAAAATATCTCTTTGATGGTGTCATACAAGCATGGTTTGAAGCATGGAGCTCATGACACAAGGTATGGCTTTAGGCATGAGTTTTTGAGTGAGCTTTTCTTTTAATTGTGGATGAAATTGAGCTTCTAGAAATGAGACATGGCTGGAAGTTTTCTAGCCATAAATAAATGGGGGAATTAATTTATTTTGCTTGGTTATTCATTAGGAAAAGCAAGCTTGATTGAAACTATGACAAGGTATGACATGTATGGTGATTTGAGGTGATTTTCCTACAAGTTTTGAAATGAAATAAATCATGAAAATGTGGAGAGGACTGGCGTGAATTTCAGACCAGAAAATAGGAGAAAGAAAGGCTTCTAGATGTTGTCCTTGGAAGCATGGATGAAGGCATGGTTTGTATGACTCAAAGCATGGTTTGTGCAAGGTCAAAGCATAGCTCTTTGTGTAGGAAAAATTCACACATGTGATGGATAAATGGGAGGCATGGCTTTGGCCAGATTGAGGAAAAAAGAGAGAAGAAAAATCTTCCATGTAATTAGGTGCTAATGATAGGATTAAGTGTAGGTTAGCTTAGGTACAAAGTTAGGAGTAATTAAACTTAAGTTTAGGTAGCTAAGTATGAGTATTAGGAATTTTATGACAAGATTAGTAGTGCTCATACATCATTAGAGAATTAAAAACTCATTTATAAAAAAACAATGTGTAACATAATTCCAAGATTTAAGGAATTGGAAAGAGAAAACACTATTCAATATTCCATGACTAGGAGTCTTGAAATTAAAATATGATTTTAAGTTGTAATTAAGCACTTTTAGGTTCTACTCAACTTTAATAAATTATTTTGACTCAAGATTAATTAAGGAAATTAATTAACCTTGGATTAGAGCCTAATATTGCTTAGGTTTGCTTAATCACGTGATTAAGCGTAAAAACATGAAACTAGGGGCAAAACCGTAATTTTGCACTAATTTCGCCCGAGACCTCCGGGACCAAAACTAAAGTCGTAGTTTACATAAAACGCCTTTTAAAACCATCTGGAGAAGTTTCGGGTTCATCCGGCACTTGGAAACAGGTAAAACACCGCAGGGGCATTTTGGTCATTTTGACCCAAAAACTCGAAAAACGAGATTTTCGATCCCGGGAAGGTACACAAATCATCCAATCCCCTTCCAACATTGAGTTTGCCCTTCGAGTACTGCCGGACCAGCTTTCCTCGAATTCTGGGTCGAAAATGACCTCAGGGGCATTTTGGTCATTTTCACTCTAACAGAAAATCGGGGCGTTACATTACTCCCCTCCTTAAAAAGAATTTCGCCCTCGAAATTCGTACGTTAGAACAACTCGGGGTACTTCGATCTCATCTCGGACTCAAGTTCCCATGTAAACTCCTCGGTGTTGCCACGACCTCACGCAACCTTCACCAAAGGAACAGACTTGTACCTCAACTACTTGACGCCTTGGTCCATGATTCTCGTTGGTGATAGATTGAACGTCAAGTCCTCCCTTAACTGTACGTGTTCTGGCTCTAAGACATGGCTAGGGTCAGACTCGTATTTACGTAACTGAGAGACGTGAAAGACGTCATGAAGATTTGACAGATTGGGTGGCAGGGCTATTTTGTAAGCTACAGATCCGATTCTCTGAAGAATTTCAAAAGGACCGAGAAATCGGGGACTCAACTTTTTGACTTTCATGGCTCTACCTATTCCTGTAGTGGGAGTAATTCTTAGAAATACATGCTCGCCTTCTTGGAATTCCAAGGGCTTGCGCCTTTTGTCCGCGTAGCTTTTCTGTCGACTTTGAGCGGTTAAGATTCTATCCTTGATCTTCTTGATCTGCTCCGTCGTTTCCCTCACTACATCAGGTCCTAGACACTTTGTTCTCCGGGCTCGTACCAACACAAAGGTGATTGGCACTTCCTTCCATATAACGTCTCGTACGGTGCCATACCGATGCTCGCATGATAATTGTTGTTATACGCAAACTCGATCAAAGGCATATACTTATCCCAACTTCCTTTTTGGTCCAAGACACAGGCTCTTAGCATATCCTCCAGGGTTTGGATTGTCTTCTCAGATTGACCATCCGTTTGTGGGTGGTAAGCAGTGCTCTAGCACAACTTGGAACCAAACGCCTTTTGAAAGGCTCCCCAAAAACGTGGCGTAAACCGCGGATCTCGATCTGAGATTATCATCGATGGTACTCCATGCAACCTTACTATTTCTTGGATGTAAAGCTAAGCCAACTTATCCAATGAGTACGTGACTCGAATAGGTAGAAAATGAGCCGACTTAGTCAGTCGATCCACGATTACCTATACGGCTTCATGGCCAGCTTGGGTCCTTGGCAATCCTATCACGAAATCCATTGATACACTTCCACTCGGGGATTGACAGAGGTTGCAACATGCCAGAAGGTTTTTGGGGTTCGATCTTGACCTTTTGGCAGACCAAACACTTACTCACCCAGGCGACCATATCCTTTTTCAATCCGGGCCACCAAAACATCTTCTTCAAATCTTGGTACATCTTGGTAGTACCAGGATGTATGGCGAAATGGCTCTTGTGAGCCTCCTCCCAGATCTTCTCTCGAAGGTAGCCATTTTGTGGCACACAAAATCGCCCCTCAAACCTCCATAACCAGTAGAGGCCTCGTACAAAACCTTTCAACTTTCCAGCCTTAACTGCCTCGATTGTCTCCATAAAGTCCTCATTTTCTCTTTGGGCAAGCATAATCCTTTGCCTAAACCCACTAGTCACCGTGAGATGACTCATCACAATGCCATTCTCCGTTATTGACATCCCCAGATTCATATCCCTAAATTGCTCTATTAACCCAATTTCATTAACTATCATACTCGACAGACGTAACGAGTTTCGGCTCAAAGCGTCGGCGACTACATTAGCCTTGCCGGGGTGGTAACTTAAGCCGAGATCGTAATCTTTGAGGAATTCCATTCATCTACTCTGCCTCATATTTAGCTCCTTTTGATCAAAGAGATGCTTAAGACTCTTATAATCGGAGAAAACTTCAAACCTTACACCATACAAATTGTGTCTCCACATCTTAAGGGCAAACACGATGGCTGCTAATTCTAGGTCATGGGTGGGGTAGGTTACTTCGTGAGGCTTGAGTTGTCTGGACGCATAGGCTACCACTTGCCTATTCTGCATCAACACACAACCTAAACCCTTGCCAGAAGCATTGCAATATACCTCGAAGGGTACATTGGGGTCAGGTAAAACTAAAACCGGGGTTGAGGTGAGCTTTTCCTTAAGCTCTAGGAAACTCTTTTCACATTTGGGGCTCCACTCAAACAGGGCATTCTTCCTAGTGAGCTTGGTTAAGGGTAGGGTTAACTGGGAAAATCCTTTGATAAACCTACGGTAATATCCAGCTAAACCCAAAAAGCTCCTAATCTCAGTCACAGAGGTTGGTCTATCCCAATTCATCACAGCTTCTATCTTACTTGGGTCGATAGCTATGCCACCTCTTGACACAACATGTCCTAAGAACTTTACCTCCTCTAACCAAAATTCACACTTAGAAAGCTTTGCATACAACTTCTTTTCCTTTAGCACCTCTAAAACCAGCCTCAAATGATGCTTATGCTCCTTGTGGGTTTTCGAATAGATGAGAATATCATCTATGAACACAACCACGAACTGATCTAAATAGGGTCTAAAGATCCTATTCATGTAATCCATAAAAACTGCGGGAGCATTCGTCAAACCAAACGACATCACGTTGAACTCAAACTGTCCATACCGAGTTTGAAAGGCGGTTTTAGGAATGTCTGAATCTCTAACCCTAATCTGATGGTAGCCGGACCTCAAATCAATCTTAGAAAACACCACTGCTCCTTTCAACTGGTCCATAAGATCATCAATCCTAGGCAACGGGTACTTTTTCTTTATGGTCACTCGATTCAACTGCCTATAATCTATACACATCCTCATGCTCCCATCTTTCTTTTTCACAAATAAGACCGGAGCGCCCCAAGGTGAAGCACTCGGTCTTATAAAACTCTTCTCCAACAGCTCCTCTAACTGGGTTTTCAACTCCGTCAACTCCGAGGGTGACATCCTATACGGGACTATAGAGATAGGTCCCGTTCCAGGAACCAGCTCTATGGAAAACTCTACTTCTCTTTCGGGAGGGAACTTAGGTATTTCATCCGGAAACGCTTCGGGATAGTCCCTTACCACAGGTATATCACCTAGGTTTTGCTCAAAGTCTACATCGTAGGCGGCTAGGAGAACATATCCCTTAGTTTTCTCCCCACTACAGAGGACCTCTACGGAATTTAGGTACAATCTTAGAGGTTGATCAATGGGTTCGGGAAGAGAAGGAAAAACAACGGTTTGGGTCCCACAGTCTAACAATACACGGTTGGCGTGAAGCCAATCCATGCTTAAGATGATTCCTATGTCTTTCAAGGGTAAGCAAATTAAATCTATGATAAAAGACCTATTTTCTACAACAAGATGACAGTTTAGACAACATTTGCAAGTATTAATAGGGCGATTAGTAGGAGTGGAAACAATAAGATCAAAGGGAAGTTTCGAGACTCGCAAATTCAAGGACTCGACACTAGCAAGTGAAATGAAAGAATGAGTAGCGCCAGAATCGAAAAGTACAGTTAAGGTTCTACCGTTAAGCTCACACGTACCTTGAATGAGATCGTTGGACGTTCGTGCGTCTTCCGCGTTGAGGGTGAAGACCCGTCCTTAGTGTTGAGCTCAGGGGTTTTGGTTCGACGGTCCTCCACTCATGCAGTTGTTGGCATAGTGGCCAGGCTTGCCACACTTGAAGCAAATTCTTTGCCCTAAAAGGCAAGGGCAGTTCCCATGATTCTTCCCACACTGGGGACAGACATTAGCAGTTGCTGCTCCGGGGTAAGCAGCAGGGGTTCCTTGTGGTGCCTTGTTCTTGGCCCCAATTGGTCCTCCATTGTGGTTCTGGGGTCCACCCGGTCCACGGGGTTGATTGTTGTTGAAGTTCCTCAGGCCATGATGCTGAAACGGCGGCCTTTGGTGTTGCTTGGACTGTTGGTATGCAGGAGCTGTTGGTGGTTGTTGTTGTTGTGGTCGGAACTGGTTGGTTTGGTAGGGATTGTAGTGATTTCTTGAAGGGTATTGCGGTTTGAACCTCGGGGCTTGAGGTCCAAGTCCCTTAGCTCGTTCTGCCCTCGTGGCTTGCATCTTTCTCTGTCCCTCCTCAAGGATTCGGCACTTGTTGACCAGAGTCAGGAAGTCTCTGATCTCCATGTGGGCCATGGCATAGTTCATTTCCACCTTCAGACCGGCCTCATACTTGACGCATTTCCAAACCTCATCGGGGTTCCCTTGAAACACTCGAGAGAACTTGATCAGCTCCTCGAACTTAGCAGTGTACTGGGAAACTGTAGACCCTCCCTGGGTCAACTGCATGAACTCAATGTCCTTTGCGTTCCTCACGGACTCGGGGAAGTCCTTCTCGTAGAAGTAAGTCTTGAATAGCTCCCAGTCGATGAGGCAGCAAACGTAACCTTCTACTCCTCCGAGCAGGTAACCACAAAGTAGATCTTTTCCATGTCCTTGATCCATTCATCAGCTTTGTCGGGGTCCATTATGTAACACCCTAAATCTTAACCCAAGACTACTAGTATGTACTTAGGTTAATCTTTAGAATATTACCTCTTGGTCTCATATTTTACTTAGAAAATACTTAGCAGAAATATGGGTAAAATTTTTCTTTTTGGAATTATAATCAAAGTGAGAGCCACTCACGAATCTTTAAGGGGAAGCATAGCAAAACATATAAGCAAAGCATAAAGAAACACATCATATCACGGAGACATCAACTGAAACATAGATATAGATATATATATATATATACTGTGCCTACCCAAAAGGGCAGGACTATTCAATACATCGGGAAGCAGAATACAACTGAAATGCAATACAAGGAAATCATAAAAAGCAAATACAAGAGAAACAACACCCATACCCATGTGCACCTAGAGTAGACAACCTCATATACAAAAGAAGGTTTGTCCTCAACTATGTGGCGTGTGTACACTACTACTACCCCTCCTAGGTCTACTCCTGCTGGTTCGAGTACTGTGGGGTCGAGTCGATCCACTGACGAATCTCGGCGGGAGTGGTCGAGCGCATCATCGGGGCATGTCTACCGCGGCGAGGGCGCATAGATGGCCAACGAGCCAACCTCGGCTGGACCACTGTCTCTTCACTCCCAGCCCTCATCGGTGGGGGAGTAGGACTGGAGCTCCAACTATACATGTGTGATGGCGGGTCCTCGGATGGGTCCATCTCCGAGTAATGGGTACGAGGCACATACTCTGGATAGCCGCGTATCGCTGATGTCTCGGGCTCCATGCAGAGAATCTGCTCATTGCGTGGTCTAGCTCACTCAAAAATCCCGTTATGGCCGGTAGGAGCGATCGAGGGTAAAGCGGTAACTTCGGAATTTGGAGTGCGCAAAGGGTCGTCCCATAAACATGAACACTCTAACTGTGCAGCGACCCTCAAAATGGTATGACCCGAGTGCCGGGTCATGGTGCAGCTCCCATATCGGGGTGTCGATGAAGAGTACAAATGTCGCCATCTGAAGATATGACGGAAGAAAAGAAAGAGGGAATGAGAATCTTTCTAAAAGAATTCTCAGTAGGGTTATCCCTACCTAGGTGACATCATCATATCCTCAAGAACCTTGGGTTTATTTCTAAAAGGTGTGCATGCATATAAATTCCTTTTAAGTTAGTTTTCTAAAGTGTTATTTATCCAAGGTCCGTTATATTTTATAATGCGTATTTAAGCAGAAAATATACTAATGATATGAATGCATCATAAAGGTAAACCAACAATAGAATAGCTAAGAAACATTATAACGTTTGACATAAGTATAGTATATGTGACATTGTTAACTTTAACTTTCATCTCATGGGGCCGCCCTAAATCATCTCTAGGTTATGAGCTCATACCTTAACTAGTCGTCACTAGTTCTTACTTATCCTATGATAAGCATAACATATACATAATCCCGACTTAATAGTGCGGGCTAGGGGGCAATTAAGGATCACCTCTCTTAGGGTCATTTCCTCTTTGAAACGCTCTACTAGCAACTAGTGCATCGTAGTTTTGTCCGCTTTGGCAAGCTCTATGTCAATACCCTCACAGATTTGTTTTCTTGGGGGTGCTCGGCTAAACCGGTGTCACCCAAGAAGGCGTCTCAGTGTTGTGTCACATTTAAATTCTCATAAAGTGTTAATTCATAGATACATCATTATTCGTTACATACATCTTTTTCATAGCATATACATCATCACATGAAACTTTCTTCATAGGGTATACATAAAATCATAGCATATACATTATCACATAATCACACCTTAGACAATCATTCATACAAACTCCCAAGCTTATTATGTTATAAACTTATAGTATGTTATGCTTTGGTTCCTTTGAGTTTTAAACTTGTAAACTAATCGTTCTAGTATTATTCTTAACCTCTTACACACCTATAGGTTCACAACTAATCAGTGTTGCTAACTTTTATGCTCAAGGACTTATCCAAACAGCACTATGCAGATTTGGATAGCTTATATTTGTGTGATTACGGGGTTCTAGAGATTACGGTTTAGACCCTTAAAGTCCTTAACTCACATTCTAAGTTATCGATCACCAAAACCTAGTCTCTTGGGAACCTATGAGGTTATAACTAAGTATTTCTCACCTTACACTATGGTCAAGAACATCTCTAAATCTCAAGGATGCAGAATTTGAAATCCTAACTTTACGGGTACCTAGGAGTCACAACAATGACCCTTTCTAAGTTTAGTTTGCTCCTAAGGCTTCAAGATTAAGTCCTAAACCAATTATGAGTCATTCCTACACATTTAAACTAATTTAAAACCATGATTATTAAATCTAAACCTTGCTGGACAGAATCCAGAAAATTACATAATTAAAGGATCTAGAATTCTCAAGTTAATTCTTTTCTAGCTCCTAACTTATCCTATCTTTCACATATGAGTATTAACATTATTTTTACTCAAACATAGGTACATTATCACCATCAAAACAACACATACAGTGGCAGCAAAGAGCAAGGAAGAACCGAAAATATACTTCTCCAAAAAGGCATAAAACATCATTTCTAAAGCACATAAAATACTAGTTTCTCTTGGAACTCTTTTTAAACTTTCAAAACTCATTTATAAACAATTTTAACATCTAAAGTCATAAGAATATTTAAGAGGGTAGTGTGTAACATCCTAATTTTTTTTCAGAAAATAATTGAGGCTTTAGTAGTAAGAATATCAAAATTTTGGTGTACACAAAAATGATGAGAACAATGTAACGAACGTAAAAAAAAAAAAAAAAAAAAAACACGTGAATAGTGTTTTGCAGGACCGTAGACCCAAGGAACAATTTGAAACCTTAGATTCAAGACCTGAAGGTGCCTGAAATTTGGAAATTATAGGATTAAGGTTAGAAATAGGTAGGAATAAAAATTTATGCTTAGAGTTAATTTTCGGGTAATAGTTGATTACTCGAGTACACTATTTTACCCGTTTGATGAAATTTCGGTGTGCGATTTTTAACACCGAAAACCAGTTAATATCTACTGATAATGAAGTTTATCCCTTTGAATACCAATGGATGGCTAGGATTTTATCTTGGAATGAAAGATCAAATCCTAGCCATTGATATAAAATTCTTTTAATGGAAAAATGATACTTTATAAGCCAACCAATGAGATTTCACCTTAAAAGATAATTATAAACTATCTAACCCCATAATTGTCATCATCTTCCTCGGCTAACAAAGGAGGCTGCAGAGAAACTCCATTTCCTTCCTCTCAAAACTTGATTTCAAGCTCAAAAATCCTAGACCAAACCTTACCAAAATCAAGAACCTCCTTAAGTAAACTTATTCTACACTTCAAACTCTACAAATCTAACCGATTAGATTCTCCAAAAACCTCACCTTATCACATCACTCATCTCTGGTTAGAGAGTATTTTCTTTGTATTTTAAGAGCTTTGGGGTAGAGTATATCTATATGGAGTATACAAGAGACAAAGAGGCCTTAGCTTCCAAGGGTAGGGTTTTCTTTGGCCTTTTTCTTTCCAAATTATTCTGTAAATTTTTTTTTGGGTTTTATTCCGAAATTTATGGTTATATTTGATGATAATATGTCGATATTGATGTGTTAATTTTGGTGGAGTGTTTGGATGAGGTTAAATAATAATTTTTGTCAAAATAAGTTTTGGCTAGGCTGCTGAATTTTCGGATTTCAGCAGGACAGGATTTGTTCATGAATTTTCTGGTTCAATTTTAGTCATTTTTATGAGCTATAAAAATTATATGTTGAAGCTAACATCATAATGAAACTCTGATAATTTTCGTGGTGCATAATAAAGAGTTTTACTGCCTGAGAAAAATCAAGAACCAAGAATATATCTATGCTGGCTGAAATCTTGGTACTGAAGCTGTGAATTTGTATAAATTTTTATTCATAGAAAATGATGGAGTTATCCTTTGAAATTTTTACAGAGTTTTGTAGACATCTTTAAGTATAACTGTGATTTTTATTTTGATTTGTTTCTATCATTTGCTAAAGTTAAAAATTGTGTGAATCCTATTCTGAGCTGTGAAAAAGTGGCCTCTGACCACTAAAATTGTAGAATTTATTTGACATGGTTCTAGTATTCTGTTTGCTATGAAATTTTTACAGGGACTTTTAGACACATTGAGGTGTCATAGAGAAATTTTATGGCCAGTGAATTGCCCATTGGATATGTGAATTAAATGTTGTCACCATAATGGTAAATCTGTCAAGAAGCTGGAATGGTGAAGATGTATTAAGTTAATGATAGAAATCTATTTAATCCAAGTATATATCATATGAATGCATGTTAATTGTTTGAAAAGCTTGTTTATAAAGTATGAATGAGACTCCAAGGATAGAATGCCTATACCTGGGATACAAACCTGACTTTGAAATAGAGAGGTCCATGACATGGTTGTATGACAAAAGAGAATATGTGAAATTTAATGGTGCATGTTTTAACATATGGGGAAAATAGAAACAAGGCTTATGTGTGATAGAGAGGGAAGGCAAAAATAAGAACTTCCCAAGAAATTTTATGAGTCGGTAGACTTATCGACTAGGAAATAGAGCGTGTGTGATTCGTAAATGGAAAAAAATGAAGTCTGATGATCACGAATAGGAATGGGCTCATGTCTTAGCAGTCTATGGTCCTCGGAGGAGTTATCCACTACATATGATACCTGATGTGAATCTAAGCCTTCCCTATGTTAATAAAAAGAACTACTACACTAAGTTGAATTCCATGTGATATAAGAGAAACACTTATGATTAATAACATTTTGCATATAATTTTCTTTGACTCATGTATGCTAATATTGGTATATGTGATCTAACATGATGTTTTTCTTTATTATTATAAATGCATTTCTTGTTTATATTGTCATGTATGTAAGGGGTTACCCTTTGAGAATTTTATAATATTCTCACCCCTATTTGTGTATATGCTGTATTGTGGACTCATTTCTGCGGATGCCTCTGGTGAGGAGAGGCCATCATCTAGATGGCCAATGGTTTCGTAGGAGGACATGAGACTTCGTGGGCTATTGACTTGTATGTAGTGTAGTATAGTGCCAGGAACTTACCAGCTTGTAGACTAATTGGTGTTAGATGTCTTAGGTCCATTTCTGTGTGTTTAGTATTTTGTTGGACCTTGATATTTGAGCAAGCTTGGTAGATCTTTTGATAGTAGTTCCTGTGTTGTATTATAAGTGAAGTAATTTAATTTCAAATATGGTATGTATTATAGAAAACGGTATGTAAAGTAATAATATATGTACATTTTATAGTAGTTTTCTTTATAACTCTAGAGTTTGATTTATCTTATTTCATTTCATTTGACTAGTGGATATTATAGAAAGGAAGTGATACTCTTCTAATTACAATGTTAATGCTCGAGTAATACATGGTAGTTAGGAGGGTGTTACATAGTGACCAATTCATTTTCATCTCAAGAGGTCCTAAATTCATAAAACTTAGTTCTAGGCATTCCTTAAACTCATATAAGCTTGGAAAAATTATGAAACATAGTCTCAAATACTTAGAAACTTCAAGACCTCTTGGGGCCGAAATATGAACCAAGGAAAATACATATTGTTAGACCTTTGTTGAGACAACAATGGGCAAGTCTTTGAGCTCTAGGTTCATTTAGGTGATGACATAAAAATAAACATGCTTATGCACTTATTTTTAAGTTCCATTAGAAAGTAAAGTGATAACACAAAGTAAATATGAATGCAACTCATTATTATCTTGGTATTAAGTGAGAACTTGAAATATAAACATGATAATGCATAGCTTGAAATATAAACATGATAATGCAAGTTTATTCATTATCTTGGTATTTAGTGGTAGCAAGGAAGTAAACATGATATGCAAAGCATAAAGTAAACATGATGCAAGGTTTATTTTATGATTAACTAGAGCTCATTCAAGACTTTAACAAGATAACATCCCATTATAATATCTCAAAGATCAAAACATCAAAACCGAAAGTCTCACAAAAGAAAAGAAAATGAAACTAAGTCAAGTTCTTTATTAAATACCCAAAACCCCTATCTAGAGAAAAATTCTCTACAACGTGCCGGCCAACTTTAAGGTTGACAAGGGTAGGCTTAGGCTTTTAGAAATCCTTAGATTAATTTTCTTAAGTTGAAAACCATGTGAGCTAGATAACATATAGATGAAGTTATAAGAAAAGGAAAACTCAAGCTTTAGAGGTTTCTTTGAGAAGAACGCAATGTCATCATCTAGAAACTCTCATTATCAAGCTATCATGCTCATAACAAGGCCTAGAGGCCGAAATGAAATGGAAAGGAAAAACAAAGGAAAGTTCAAAAAGAATCCAAGAGGAAACTAGAGAAAAACACTTTCTTGAGCAAAACAAAGTTTGAAAACAAATCCCTACCTTGTGATGAAGGTAAAAGCTTGGACTTGAAGATGGAAATGAATGAGCAACACCTCCTAGGATGGTGATGATGATTCGGCCTTGATGAAAGAAAAAGGAAGGAAATGTGTTTCAAGTGAGGTTGTGTTTGAGGTGTGGTGTTTGAGAGGTTTGATGATGATTCAAGGCTTTGGGGTGGTGTTTGATGGTTAAGAGATGATGATGAGATGAAGAGATGAAGAAGATAAGGATGAAAAGAAAGGAAGAACACTCTTGAAATTTTGAGAGAAAAAGAAAGAACTAGCAAGACAACTCTAAAACTCTAAACTTAGCAAATGCTCCAAGGTGCAACAAGGCTATCACAAGCATCCTATTTATAGAAAAACAAAGCCATGGAGCTTACAAAGGGAGGGAGTGGCCGTGTGGTCTTGGAGGGAAAAGGGAGAGGAAAATATCTCTTACACAAGGTCATTCAAGCATGGTTTGAAGTATGGAAGCTATGCTACAAAGTATCGCTTGATGTGAGTTAATTTCCAATCAAATTTTTATGAAATTAGACTTCTAGAACCTTGACATGGCTGGAACTTTTCCAGCCACAAATAAATGGGAAAAATGGGTTGTTTTAATTATTTATTCATGTGGAAATTTAAGCTTGATTGAAAGTTATGACAAGGTATAGTGTATGTGACTTGAGGTATGGCCTTGGAGTGTTGAAAAATTGAACATATGATGCATAATGGGGGAGGAAGCTCATGGCCAGGTCTGGTACAGCAAGGAGGAGGTGAGTTTTGACCATTTAATTGTGTGTTAATGGTAGGTTTAGATGTGTATTAGCTTAGGTACAAGGTTAGGAATGATTAAGCTTAAGTTTAGGTAACTAAGAATGTAATTTAGGGAGTTTATGACAAGTTTAGGAGTGCTCATACATCATTAGAGAATTTTAAACTCATTTATGAATAAACAATGTGTAACACAATTCCATGATTTAAGGAATTGGAAAGAGAAAACACTATTCAAGATTCTATGACTAGGTGTCTTGAAATTAAAATATGATTTTAGGTTGTAATTAATTACTTTTTGGTTCTAATCAACTTTAATAAATTATTTTGACTCAAGATTAATTAAGGAAATTAATTAACCTTCGATTAGAGCCTAATATTGCTTAGGTTTGCTTAATCACGCGATTAAGCGTAAAAATACGAAACTAGGGGCAAAACCGTAATTTTGCACTAATTTTGCCCGGGACTTCTAAAATTAAAATTGAGGTCATAGAGTACATAAAAACGCCTTTTAAAACCATATGGAGAAGTTTCGGGTTCATCCGGCACTTGCAAACGGGTAAAACACCGCAGGGGCGTATTGGTCATTTTGACCCGAAAACTCGAAAAACGAGATTTTCGATCCCGGGAAGGTACACAAGTTATCTAATCCCCTTCCAACATTGAGTTTGCCCTTAGAGTACTGCCAAACCAGCTTTCCTCGAATTCCGGGCTGAAAATGACTTGAGGGGCATTTTGGTCATTTTCACTCTAACAGAAAAATCGGGGCGTTACACATTACCCCACGAAATACCCGCGGGTTCGGCTTGCGGAACTCGCCGAAGCGGGCTTGTTCCACCATCTCAGCAGCAGGAGGAGCAGGGGGAACAGGAACAGCATTCGCTTGTTGATCCATCCGGTCGAACATCCGTTCCATGGCTTGCGCCATGCGATGGACACCAGCAGCAGTCTCGTTCTCTTAATCAGCATCGGGCGTAGTCCTAGGTTGTCGTCGCGGTGCCATTAGTTCCTAAACACATGAGACAGTGAACATCAAGTTGATCAGGCTCAATATTCAAGCAAAATGAGCTAGTTACCATGGCACTTGCAAGCAACAGAAGTCATGCATTTTTAGTCCTATAGCTTATCTCTATCAAGCACTACACATGACATAACTATTGCATCATATTTATAAAGCATGGTCAGTCCAATCCTCAGGCTCCGTGAGAATCGAACTGCTCTGATACCATAATGTAACACCCTAATTTTTAACCCAATACTCAAGAACATATTAGGCTAATCATTAGGTTATTACTTCTTAGTCTTAACTTTTAATAAAATACTTAGCGGAAATTACGGGTAAATTTTTCTTTTTGAAAACATAAACCAAGTGAGAGCCGCGAACTTAACTAGTCGAATGACAGAAACATAAAGCATGCATAACAATTAGCAAAAGTCATAAAGTAGAGCATATAACCAAAGAACAATCATGATAATAAAAGAAACATTCCATTCATAACATAATTAAGGTACATAAGTAGTCATACCCTCATAGGGACGGGTAGAGCTTGTAATACAGCGGAAAAGGAAATACAACAGAAAACAAGAAAGCAGAAATAAACCATAACTACCCGAGTGCACCTATGGTGAATAACCTCAAACACAAAAGAAGGTTTATCCACTCTACATGTGGTGTGTGCACTAAGCCTCCCCTACGACGTCAACTACAGGAATCCGGGAAACGGTGGAGTGTAACCGATCCATGGACGCAGAGCAGCAGGAATGGGAACACGTGAAGATTGAGCGTGGGCTCCTCGGTGGGGGTGCCTCTCGGCTCGCCTCGCTAGCCTCGGCTACGTAACGGTCTCCTCGCTCATATCTCGCACAAACTGAGGTGTAAGAGCAGAACTCTCACTATACATGTGCATCGGCGGGTCCTCAGATGGGTCGTCCTCCGAACTCGGGGATCAAGGCATATAGTCCTGGAAGTCTCGAGGCATCGAACCACTAGTATATGTCCGCAGAATCCTCTCGTCTCATGTCCGGGCGCGCTCAAAAACCATCGCATCATCGTAAGGTGACGTCGGAGAGAAACGATAGCTCTGTACAGGGTGTGCAAACGGGCGTCCAATGAACATGAAGACTCGCACGGCACACTGCCCCTCAAAATGATATGACCCGTGGTTCGGGTCATAGTGGGCCTCCCAGGCAGGCGTCTCTATGAAGAGCATGTATGTCGCCATCGCTCTCTGAAGATGTGATGGAAGAAAGAAGAGAGAGGAGTGAGAATTCTTGCTAAAGAATCTCAGTAGGAGTCTCCTATCCTAGGGTTACATCATACACATCCTCAGGAACCTTGGGTTTAATTATAAAATAGTGATCATGCATATAAGGTTCGATTTAGGGTTTCTCAAACTAATTATCCAAGGTCCATTCCTTTTAGCATGCATCTTGGTATTATAAATGCAATAGGTTATATCATGGATGCATGTCAATACTTGAGCATATAAGACCACACATCAAAGCGCATAAACATAATTCATGTGGCATAAGGGCATATAACTTTCAAGTGAATCATTCCTCAACTTCGTGACATCAATCATGGTACTTTAGCATATAGGCCACCCTAAAAATAACAACTAGGTTATGAGCTCATACCTCAGCTAGTCGTCACTAGCTCTTGCTTATTATCTGAATAAGCGAAACAAAAATAATAATCCCAACTCGCAAGTAAGGGTAGGGGACAGGGATCATCTCTCTCTAGGATTACCCTCTTTGAAACGCTTTGTGAGCACTAGGCCACAGCAATTTGTCCGCTTTGGTAGGCTGCATCTACTCATACCCTCATGGATTTGTCTCTCCTGGGGGTGCTCGGCCGAACCGGTGTCACCCTGGCGAGCGCGTCTCAGTGCTTTGTCACATAAAAATATCCTGGGGGTACTCGGCTGAACTGGTGTCACCCAGGGTTTTCAACTCATATGGTACTCATAAAACATTTCTTTCACCCTTTTAAGGTTTGATTTGAAATTGACAAAGATAACAAATTGTTAAACCGAATTTCCTTCAAACTGCCACAAGCTAATCTACACATCATGTTCTCATGAAATCTCATGCTATGATAAACTTTAACATTTTATCAATCATTTTCTCATGCAACAAGCACATCTCATCACATCATTGCATCATACAACACATCATAGCATTTACAGCTTTTTAGTGTCTTATGCATTGACCCTTAAGGTCCTCAACTCACATTCTAAGTTATAAATCATCAAACCTAAGCTCTCGAGAACTTATAAGGTCTTAACTAAGTATTTCTCACCTCACACTATGGTCAAGAACATCTCTAAACCTCAAGAATGCATAAGTCATAATCCTAACTTTACGGGTACCTAGGTGTCACAACAATGACCCTTTCTAAGTCCGGTGTGTTCCCAAGGCATCAAGATCAAGTCCTAAACCATTTATGAGGCATTCCTACACATTTAAACTAATTTAAATCCATGATTAGCATTACTAAACCTTGCTGGACAGAATCCAGAAAATTCAAACATTAAAGGATCTAAAACTCTCAAATTAATTCTTTTCTAGTTTCTAACTTCTCTTATCTTTCACATATGAGTCTTAACATTATAGTTAAACTCAAGCATATTGTCATCATTAACACAGCTCATACAGTGGCAAAATAATGGCAAGGCAGAACCAAAATAAACATTCTCCATAAAGGCATAAAACACAATTTCTAAAGCACATAAAATACTAGTTTCTCTTGGAACCCTTTTAAAACTTTCAAAACTCATTTCTAAACATTTTTATCATCTAAAATCATAAAATTATGTAAGAGGGCAGTAGCTAAATCATTTATACCTCAAAAGGCCCTAAATTCATAAAACTTTCTACAAATTCCTTGTACTCATATAAGCTTAGAAAAATTATAAAACATAATTTTCAACACTTGGAAACTCCAAAACCTCTTAGGGCCGAAATGTGAACCAAAGGAAATAAATATTTTTAAACCTTTGTTGAGACAACCATGGGCAAGTCTTTGAGCTCTAGGTTCATTTAGGTGATGACATAAAAATAAACATGCTCATGCACTTATTTTAGGTTCCGTTAGAAAGTAAAGTGATAGCACAAAGTAAATATGAATGCAACTCATTATTATCTTGGTATTAAGTGAGCACTTGAAATATAAACATGATAATGCATAGCTTGAAATATAAACATGATAATGCAAGGTTCACTTATTATCTTGATACTTAGTGATAGCAAGGAAAGTAGACATGATGTGCATAGCATAAAAGTAAACATGATGCAAGGTTCATTTTATGGTTAGCTAGAGCTCATTCAAGACTTTAACAAAGTAACAACCTAATACACTATCTCAAAGATCAAAATACCAAAATCGAAAGTCTTACAAAAGAAAAGAAAGTGAAACTAAGTCGAGTTCTTTATTAGATACCCAAAACCCCTATCTAGAGAAAAATCTCTAGAACATGCCGGCCAACTTTAAGGTTGACAAGGGTAGGCTTGGGCTTTTAGAAATCCTTAGATCAATTTTCTTAAGTTGAAAAAAAACCATGTGAGCTAGATATCATATAGATGAAGTCATGAGGAAAGGAAAACTCAAGCTTTAGAGGTTTCTTTGAGATGAACACAATGTCATCATCTAGAAACTCTCATCATCAAGCTACCATGCTCATAACAAGGCTTAGAGGCCGAAATGAAAAGAAAAGGAAAAACAAAGGAAAGTTCAAAAAGAATCCAAGAGGAAACTAGAGAAAAACACTTTCTTGAGCAAAACAAAGTTTGAAAACAAATCCCTACCTAGTGATGAAGGTAAAAGCTTGGACTTGAAGATGGAAATGAGATGAGCAACTCCTCCTAGGATGGTGGTGATGATTCGGCCAAAGAGGAAGGAAAAGAAAGGAAATGTGTTTTGGGTGAAGTTGTGTTTGAGGTTGAGTATTTGAGAGCTTAGAGAATGATTTAAGGTTATGAGGTGATAGATTGAGACTATGAGGTGATTATGTGAGGGAAGGATGAGAAAGATGAAGATGAAGAGAAAGAACTCTTGGAACTTTGAGAGAAAAGAAAAACTTAGCAAGACAACTCTAAAACTCTAAACTTAGCAAATGCTTCAAAGTGCAACTAAGCTATCACAAGCATCCTATTTATAGAAAAACAAAACCATGGGCTAACCAAGGGAGGGAGTGGCCGTGTGGTATTGGAGGGAAAAGGGAGAGGAAAATATCTCTTTGATTGTGTCATAGAAGCATGGTTTGAAGTATGGAAGCTATGCTACAAAGTATGGCTTGATGTGAGTTAATTTCCTGTCAATTTTTGATGAAATTAGGCTTCTAGAAACTTGACATGGCTGGAACTTTTCCAGCCACAAATAAATGGGAAAAATGGGTTGTTTTAATTATTTATTCATGTGGAAATTCAAGCTTGATTGAAAGTTATGACAAGGTATAGTGTATGTGACTTGAGGTATGGCCTTGGAGTGTTGAAAAATTGAACATGTGATGCATATAGGGAGGGAGGGCTCATGGCCAGGTCTGGTACAGCAAGGAGGAGGATGATTTGATCATGTAATTGGGTGTTAATAGTAGGTTTAAATGTGTATTAGCTTAGGTACAAGGTTAGGAACAATTAAGCTTAAGTTTAGGTAACTAAGAATGTGTTTTCAAGGACTTTATGACAAGATTAGGAGTGCTCATACATCATTAAATAATTTTAAACTCATTTATGAATAAACAATGTGTAACACAATTCCATGATTTAAGGAATTGGAAAGAGAAAATACTATTCAAGATTCCATGACTAGGAGTCTTGAAATTAAAATATGATTTTAAGTTGTAATTAAGCACTTTTAGGTTCTAATCAACTTTAATAAATTATTTTGACTCAAGATTAATTAAGGAAATTAATTAACCTTCGATTAGAGCCTAATATTGCTTAGGTTTGCTTAATCACGCGATTAAGCGTAAAAACACGAAACTAGGGGCAAAACCGTAATTTTGAACTAATTTCGCCCGGAACTTCCGGGACCAAAACTAAAGTCACAGTCTACATAAAAACGCCTTTTAAAATCATCTGGAGAAGTTTCGAGTTCATTCGGCACTTGGAAACGGGTAAAACACCACAGGGGCGTTTTGGTCATTTTGACCCGAAAACTCGAAAAACGAGATTTTTGATCTCGGGAAAGTACACGAGTCATCTAATCCCCTTCCAACATTGAGTTTGCCCTTCGAGTACTGTCGAACCGGCTTTCCTCGAATTCCGGGCTGAAAATGATGTCAGGGGCATTTTGGTCATTCTCACTCTAACAGAAAAATCGGGGCGTTCCAATATATCTCATTACAAAGAGAGCTCTAGAGTTCTTGAACCAAGTTCTCATAGGAACTATGAGGTTCTTGAACATCATCATCAAGCTCAAAGAAAACAAACTTTCTAAACAAAACCAAACAAAATCTCAAGGATCCAAAATACCAAAACCGAAAACCTTACAAAAGAATAACAAAGCAAAACTAAGCCAAGTTCTTTATTAAATACCCAAAACCCCTATCTAGAGAAAAATCTCTAGAACATGCCGGCCAACTTTAAGGTTGACAAGGGTAGGCTTGGGCTTTTAGAAATCCTTAGATTAATTTTCTTAAGTTGAAAAACCATGTGAGCTAAGTATAGTATAGATGAAGTTAAAGGAAAAGAAAAACTCAAGCTCTAGAGGTTCCTTTGAGATGAACACATAGTCATTCTCTAGGAGTCCTTATCATTGAGCTATCATGTGCTCCTCAAGGCCTTATGGCCGAAATGACAAGGAAGGAAAAACAAAGAAAGTTTCAAAAGAAAATCCAAGAGAAAGCTAGAAAGAAACTCATTTTCAAGAAGACAAAGTTTAGAAAACACTCCTAACTAAAGTGAAGATAAAAAGCTTGAGCTTTGAGAAAAGAAAACAAGATGATGAGCTCCTCCAAAAGGCTTGATGGTTTCGACCAATGGGAGATAAGGAGGTTAGAGTTGTGTTTGAGGTGAGGTTCTGTTTGAGGTGAGGTGGTTGAGAGCTTAGGAGGTGTTTCAAGGCTATGGGGTGGTGTTTAGAGGTTGTAAGATGATGATGAGATGAAGAGAAGATGAACAAGAGAGAGTTCTCTTGGAACTTAGAGAGAAAAAGGAAAAGAACTCAAAGAAAGCTTGAAAACTAAAAGTGTGCAAATGATCTAAAGGTTCTCACAAGTTCTAAAGCTTAGGTATTTATAGAGAATCAAAACAATTGAGGTCTCATGGTGGGGGAGGCTGGCCGTGTGGTTTGAGAGGGAAAGGAAGAGAAAATATCTCTTTGATGGTGTCATACAAGCATGGCTTGAAGCATGGAGCTCATGACACAAGGTATGGCTTTAGGCATGAGTTTTTGAGTGAGCTTTTCTTTTAATTGTGGATGAAATTGAGCTTCTAGAAATGAGACATGGCTGGAAGTTTTCTAGCCACAAATAAATGGGGTAATTAATTTATTTTGCTTGGTTATTCATTAGGAAAAGCAAGCTTGATTGAAACTATGACAATGTATGACGTGTATGGTGATTTGAGGTGATTTTCCTACAAGTTTTGAAATGAAATAAATCATGAAAATGGGGAGAGGGCTGGCGTGAATTTCAGACCAAAAAATGGGGGAAAGAAAGGCTTCTAGATGTTGTCCTTGGAAGCATGGATGAAGGCATGGTTTGTATGACTTAAAGCATGGTTTGTGCAAGGTCAAAGCATAGCTCTTTGTGTAGGAAAAATTCACACATGTGATGGATAAATGGGAGGCATGGCTTTGGCCAGATTGAGCAGAAAAGAGAGAAGAAAAATCTTCCATGTAATTAGATGCTAATGATAGGATTAAGTGTAGGTTAGCTTAGGTACAAAGTTAGAAGTAATTAAACTTAAGTTTAGGTAGCTAAGTATGAGTATTAGAAATTTTATGATAAGATTAGGAGTGCTCATACATCATTAGAGAATTAAATACTCATTTATAAATAAACAATGTGTAACACAATTCCATGATTTAAGGAATTGAAAAGAGAAAACACTATTCAAGATTCCATGACTAGGAGTCTTGAAATTAAAATATGATTTTAAGTTGTAATTAAGCACTTTTAGGTTCTAATAAAATTTAATAAATTATTTTGACTCAAGATTAATCAAGGAGATTAATTAACCTTCGATTAGAGCCTAATATTATTTAGGTTTGCTTAATCACGCGATTAAGCGTAAAAACACGAAACTAGGGGCAAAACTGTAATTTTGCACTAATTTTGCCCGGGACCTCCGGGACCAAAACTAAAGTCGTAGTCTACATAAAAACGCCTTTTAAAACCATCTGGAGAAGTTTCGGGGTTCATCCGGCACTTGCAAATGGGTAAAACACCGCATGAGCGTTTTGGTCATTTTGACCCGAAAACTCGAAAAACGAGATTTTCGATCCCGGGAAAGTACACAAGTCATCCAATCCCCTTCCAACATTGAGTTTTCCTTTCGAGTACTGCCGGACCAGCTTTCCTCGAATTCGGGGCCGAAAATGACCTCAGGGGAATTTTAATCATTTTCACTCTAACAGAAAATCGGGGCGTTACATTCTGACATATGGAGAAAATATAAACAATACTTAGATTGAATGAGGGAAAGGAAAAAAGAGGAACTTCCTCAAGGATATTATGATTTGATAGACATATCGGCTAGAAATAGATCTGTGTGAGATTCGGAAAAGGAAAAAAAAATGAAGTCTGATGATCACATATAGTAATGTGCTCAGTCTTGATAAGCAGTCTGTAACACCCTAAAAATTATATAAAAATTAATTTCATCTTTACTAATCATAATTTCAAAAATCTGATAGACATAGAAATGATTAGAATGATCCAACGGATCTGTAAAAAAAATATGAATAGTACCCTTGATGGCCTCGCAAGCCCACCGAGACAGCTAAAACCCTAGAATTGGACCCCGTAGATGCCCGAAACTAAGAAATTATAGGGTTAAGGTTAGAAATAGTTAGAAATAATTAATTTTCGGGCGATAGTTGATTACCCGGGTATATTACTTTACCCGTTCGGTAAAATTTCGGAGTGTAATTTCTAACACCAAAAGAAAGTCAAACCTTTACAATAGGCTAAAGTTATCCTTTAGAGCCAAGTGTAAGGCTAGGATTTAATCTTGAATTACAAGATCAAATCATAGCCATTTATCTTGCTTTCTTGTAGGAAAAGTTTTGATTTTATTAGATAAAGATTAAATCAATTAAAGCAACAAAAACTTTGTCATTTCCATTCTTCATTCTCGGCCAAGTAAAGAATACATAGCCAACTCCATTGTTTTTCTTCTAAAACACCATTAACAAGCTTCCAAATCCTCAAATTCATTCCTAGACTTGATAAAACCACAATCTCTCTTCACAAAACTTATTCCACTCATTAAGATCAATCAATCTAACCGATTGAAATTTCAATTCCTCACATTGATACCTCATACCTCACCGATTAAGGAAGGGTTTGGGGCTGTTTTGGTGGCCTAAAAGTGAGCAAGATCAATCTTGGAGCACCTTGGAGCCAAGATCACTAAAAGCCATCAAAGTAGGGCTTATTCCATCCACTTTTCTTTATAATTGTGCTCTAGAATTTCCTGATTGATAAATTCCGAAAATCATGGTTTTATTGGCTAATTATACATGAATAATGATGTGTTAATTTTGGTAGAGGGTTTGGATGAAGTTTGATAAGCTATTTTCTTAATATATGTTCTAACCCTTACTGCTGGAAATCCCATTTTTGAGTAAGCAACTGAAAAACATGATTTTTCTCACTAATTTAGAGACATGATTTTGAGCCAAAATTTTTATATGATGAAGCTAACATATGGAAGAGTTTCCACAAATTTTCTTGGCTTATCTTAAGCACTTTTGCTATTTTTAAAAATTGGAAAACCGAACAGGTTAGGGTTTATGCTTGTATAGTTCAGTTTGTAGCACTGAATTTATCTAATTTTGTTACCCTAGTAAATGATCAAATTTTGAGCTGAAATTTATAAGGAGGTTGAGGACATCTTGAAGTTGAAACCTAAATTTTTTTTATAAGTTTTGAGCTCATTTGATAGGGTATAAAAGTTGGTACTTATGACTGTTGGTTGAGATTGTGTAGTTGCTGACCTCTGAAAATGTGAATTTTATAAATATAGTTAGAGATCTTATTATGTTTTGACCATAATTTTCTTAATAACTGAAATTCTGGTAGCATGCTGAATTAGTTAAAAGGATGATGAGATGTTTATGATTTGATCTCATTCATGTTATGTGAACTCATTGATGATATTAGGCACGTATGAATATGAATACTTATTATAATTGCTTACATGTGAAAGAAAGCATGAGATTGTGAGGAATGGATAAGAATTTCATTGTAAGTAAGCACTTATATGTGATTGGGGCATGCATTGGCAACAATGAAAGATGATGATTGAAATTATATTCTAAATGGATGCTTGTATTGTAACATCCCCAAATTTACAACTAAGATAAATATTAATTAGCGATAGCAAAACCAAGAGAATCTGGACAAATGTTATGAAACACAACAAATAGTCTACTTAAGTATCTCTAGAGAAAAATGCAAATAATTATGAAAATGCCATCACTTAGTGGAAATTAAGAAAATACCCTTGCTATGTAAAGGAAATTACCAAACTACCCTTGCCTTATTAAATGACAAAGATACCCTTACTCTATGAATGGAATTACAAGAATACCACTATCATTGTCTAATTACAAAAATATCCTTGTCTTAGTTAAAGAAATTACTACAACACCATTTACACAAATCCCTAGACTTGTATTTAGACAAGAATGAATCTAAGCCATTGGATTAAGATGATAACACATAAATTTAACCACATACATCATACACATTTCTGAATCACATACATGCACTAAAGGTTAGAAAATCTCCACTAACATCTTTGCACAAAACATGGAAACGTGTTTGCATAAAACATGGAAACGTGTTTGTACAAAACATGGAAACGTGTTTGCACAAAACATGGAAACATGTTTGCACAAAACAAGGAGCATTTTCATCCCAAAATTCAACCAACATGTTTCCATAAATCATGCTCCAAGTGCTTTCCTTCTTCTATTTTTTTCTCTAATCTTTCCACTATAAATACTCCTCAAACTCTCTTCAATTCATAAACTCCCTAAGTGTTTTTTCTTTCTTATTCTATCATTCTTCTTATGTTCTTCAAAGACTTCTCTTGATCCTCTAAACTTCATCCAAATACTTAAATCCTAAGTCCAAACGTTCACTAGCCCTTACAAAAGTTACAATCTTTAATTCTAGTGAGAAATATTTTCTTAAGCACTCAAGTTCTAGAGCCAAGATTCAAGGAGGGTCATCCACTCCAAAGACTCTTGTTCAAAGCTTAAGGAAGAAGAGAATGACCCTTTTTAGACCCTACACAAGAGGTAGGAGCTTCATCTTTAATTGTTCAAGCATTGTTGGCTTCTAACCTTGATAGAATGCCTCAAGTTTGAGTTATTGTCAAAAGTTTTAAATGATTATTTGAAAAATATATTTTTAGAAATATGACATGTTCTATTATGAGTACCCTTATGATGTTATCAAACTCAAATATAACTTGAAAAGATTGTATGTGAAACCTGATTTAATAAAGGTAACTTAAGACATGAAAATGGTAGGTGCTGGAATTTCTAGTTGTTTCTGGCAGCAGGTACTTCGAAAGCTACTGTTCATAAAATATCAAGTATCTCGAAATTAGAATAATTTTACTATAAACTAGACTCATTATAGAACACTCTCCAAAAAGAATCACCCAAAATGGAGTTTTCTAGCTCAAGATATAAATTTTTAAAGTAGAGCCTAAGACTGAAACTTTAAATCTGACCTTGTAGTAGTAAAATAGATGTAACTCACTCTAGAAAATGCAAATGGATTGATTTCAACTTTGTTGGAGAGCTAACACATATAGGAATACACCCATGTATGTTATGTATAAAGCTTTGTACCACGTAAATACATAATGAGAAATAAATTTCGGGATAGTGTACTGTGAAAGTGCAGTTTGGAAAGGTTCTAGCTAATGAAAGACTTGGTATTTAAGCATGTCCATTGTGACCCACCTCTCTTTCCTGGGAACCCTCCTATGCATGGTTTACAGTTGATTTACACTATTCCAAAGATGTAATTGCTAAAATTTGATGAGTTAGGAATTTGGATCTACCTTTACTAAGCTGAGATAACAAGTATACAGAGAATTATAAACTTTCTTCTAAAAGATGTCAAAACTATAAATAAAAGAATCAAGTCTTGTAAAGAGAGAATTTTAAAAATTTAAGTAGAATAATAATCTTCAAGAGTTATATGAAAGTCATAATAAAAATATATAAAGAACCTATAATAATATTTTGAAGTGCATTAATGTATTAATGGAATGCTAAGAGTACAAAGAACACTAAGAGAAAAAGATAATACTAAGACATCTATTACCTCTTACGAACACTAGGAACTCAACTTGATAACTTTGGTTGGTTAATATGAATCATCTATGAAAGTGTTTACTATGAGATTTACATGATATTGTCCATGTTTTATGAAGTGATTTATAGTAATGTGAATGTATGGTGATGAATTATGAAATGATGAGGATGAATGATTGATTGCCCATGATTTATTGTGATTACATGATAATATGCATACATTCATTTTCAAAAGAAATAATAAAAGTAAAGTTTGAAAAAATAGCAATGAAAGTCTGGAAAAGTGGACTTGAGCTAAACTCACGGCTTAACCCCCTAAACCGTTGAGATCACGGCAACGGAATGAAAACCAAAAAGGTTATGGCGACGGCCATGGCATGAGCTCATTACCCTTTTAGGGTGGTCTAAGGCATTGATGCATTCATCCGTGAGTAATTAAGAAATATGGTGATCACTAAACAAGTGAATGTTGAGAATGAATAATCATGAAATGCATGCAGCTCCTAAATGATTATTGCTTATTATTGGTTTTACCTGATATGCTTATATGTATGCTTGATGAAATACTGAATGGATATTTCTGCTAATGTTCAAGATTAGTTTAAAAGTAACTTCACTTCAGCTAATCACGTTTGTGAAAGTTTGATAATTGAATCCTTACCTGTTCACCTTTTTATAATAAACCCGAAGTGACTGGGACGACAACGATGACACTTTTAGTACAAGTAGGAACTCCTACTGAGAAATCATATATTTCTCACTCCTATGTTTATTTTCCATTGTCGTTACCAGAGACAGACGTGTCCACCTAAAGCAATGAAGTCAGAGTGAGGAAGGAGGTAGCACGTGAAGATTTCAAAACGTTCAAGTAGGAGCATTCCGAGCTTTAGTTACATTATAGTTTGTGAGAAACAATTAGTAATAGTAGAACTTATATTGTTATTTGTAATAACTTATCAGTATGATATGCCCTGTTGTAACTTATGTATTAAGTGATTATATTCCAGTTTATGTGATAATAGTTCTACACTTAGTCTCTTATTCCGCTTGTTTAATTAAGTGCACAATGTAACTTGATTATTATCTATAAAAGGCTATGTATTTCACTTCTCGTTACAGGCTTAAGTTTTCAAAAAATTAATTTATTTAAAGAAAAAAAAAAACTTCCACTATTTTTCTAAGTTAATTTCAAAAGAAAATAAATGTAAGGCATAAGTGACAACTAATAGAATCCAAATGTGAACTTAAGCACAATGGGGTTCTATTAGGGTGTTACATTATGGTATCAGAGCAGTTCATCCTATTTAAGCCTGAGGAATGGACTGACTATGCTTCTGTCTATGATATCATGCTATTAATCTTATCTGTATGATGGGATATAGGATTTAGAAATGCATGATCGTCTTGTGATACTGCCATAGTTGCTACCATGCTTAGCTATAGTATTGAGCCTGATCAACTCGATGACTGTTGTTTGGTGTGTCTAGGAACTAATGGCAGCAAATAGACGTACGCATGGGGCACGCGGTGGAGGTAATCGTGATGAACTGGCAAATGCACTCCAGGAGATGGCTAGGGCTATGCAAGCACAAGCGACTTGATGATGATGGAGCAGATGAATAGGATGTCAGAGGAATTAGTTGGGAACCAAGAACATGGAAAATTCTCAGAATTCAAGAGGGCTGGACCTCCAAAATTCAAAGGGACAACTAACCCCGAAATAGCTGACGGATGGATTCAAGAGATGGAGAAGGTTTTCTCAGTGGTAGAATGCTCTGATGAACAAAAGGTGGCATTCTCTACTTATATCTTTGAAAGGAGAGGCTGCCGCATGGTGGAAGGGTGCAAAGGGCTTGCTCGAAAGTGCTGACATACAGATTACGTGGGAGGTTTTCTATGCTACGTTCCATAAGAAATATTTTCCAGATTCGGTTAAGAAGGCAAAGGAAGTAGAATTTCTGTTGCTGACACAGGGAAATCAAAGTGTGGCTGAGTACACAGCTAAGTTTGAAGAACTGATCAAACACTCAACTAGCTACCAAAGGGATCCCAACGAGGCTTGGAAATGCATGAAATATGAGAGTGGTTTGAGGCCAGACATTTTGGCATCTGTGGCTCCACTGGAGGTCACTGACTATGCATCTTTAGTAAGCAAAAGCCAAGTGGCTGAGAGTTATGTCGCTTGACTAGTTGCCCACCGAGTTGAAGAGAATAGGAAGAGGTCTGCTCAACAAGGTCACCGAGGGTTCCCACCCCCTCACAAGAAACCCTTCCAAGGAGGTGGATTTAAAGGGAAACAACCCCAACACCCTATGATGAATCAACCTAGGACACAAAGCTGTTAATCGACCTAGGATGGCTGCTATCCCTGAACCTATGACTAGACCCCCTTATGCCACTTGTGGAAAGATACATGGAGGGGAATGCAGATTTGGTAAAAACGTTTGTTATCGGTGTGGACAGGCAGGACACTATTCTAGAGAGTGCCTAAAGTTCAATCAGTCCTCTACACTCAAGCCTAAGGCACAGGGGACGTGTTTACTATCACTGCTGAGATGCCCTCAGAATCCGATGATCTGATTCAAGGTAAGTGTATAATTAATGGAAAATCCTTAATTGTATTGTTTGATTCTGGCGCAACACATTCATTCATTTCATATGATTGTGCTAATAAGTTGAGGTTGTATATATCTGACTTAAAAATCATCTTAGTTGTCTCTACACCCACTATAAATACTGTTAGAACTGATCAAGCCTGCCTAAATTGTGAATTTGAGGTAGCTGATAGGATTTTTCATCATGATTTAGTTTGTCTACCCTTGTCTAGTTTTGATGTAATCTTGGGCATGGATTGGCTTTCAGCTAACCGTGTGTTACTACATTGTGCAAATAAGTCACTAGTATTTCTTCCCAAACCATCTTTACCCAATCCCTCTAAACTTGATAGAAAGGTACGACTATACCTAAACTCCATTATCATGTGGGATAGTAGGAATGAAGAGCGAGGATATGTTTTCCTAATGACAAGTGAGAAGGAAGTGGAGCAAGCTCTAGAAAAGATCCTTGTAGTAAAGGAATTCTCAGATGTTTTTCTTGATGACATACCTGAATTTCCTCCAAAAAGGGAGATTGAGTTTTCTATAGATTTGGTACCGGGAATGGGACCCATATCTATAGCTCCTTATAGGATGCCACTGGCCGAGTTAATGTAATTGAAGAAGCAATTAGAGGAGCTACTAGAGAAGAAATTCATTAGGCCTAGTGCTTCACCATGGGGAGCTCCAGTGCTATTTGTCAAGAAGAAGGATAGGAGCTTGCGGTTATGTGTGGATTATAGGCAGCTAAACCAAGTGACCATAAAGAATAAATACCCTTTGCCTAGAATAGATGACCTCATGGACCAATTAAGAGGAGCCCAAGTGTTTTCCAAGATAGATCTGCGATCAGGATACCACCAGATTCGAGTGAAGGAGGAGGACATACCAAAGACAGCCTTTAGGATTAGATATGGACATTATGAATTTAATGTGATGTCGTTTGGGTTAACCAATGCACCGGCAATGTTTATGGACTACATGAATAGGATATTTAGACCATACTTGGACAAGTTTGTAATAGTGTTCATCGATGACATTCTAGTTTACTCTAGAACTGAAGAAGAGCACAAAGAACACTTACGAGTGGTGTTGGAGGTGTTGAGGAACAAGAAACTTTATGCAAAGTTGTCCAAGTGTGAATTTTGGATGAAGGAAGTTAAGTTCTTAGGTCATGTAGTGTCACATGGGGGAATAGCAGTAGACCCAAGTAAGATAGAAGCGGTGCAACAATGGGAAACCCCTACCACTGTGAAGGAGATTAGGAGTTTTCTAGGGCTAGCAGTTACTACCGAAGGTTCATTATAGGTTTTCCCCAAATTGCCTTACCCCTCACCAAGCTAACAAGGAAGAATTCAGCTTTTATATGGAGCCCAGAATGTGAAGAGAGTTTCCAAGAACTAAAAAAGAAGTTGACCACTACCCCTATCCTAATCCTACCTGACCCAAAAGAAAAATTTGAGGTGTATTGTGATGCCTCGGGAAGAGGACTAGGATGTGTTTTGATGCAAAATAGGAATGTAGTAGCCTATGCCTCTAGACAGCTCAAACCCCATGAAGTAAATTACCCAACCCATGACTTAGAGCTAGCAGCTATTGTCTTTGCCTTAAAAATCTGGAGACATCATCTTTATGGTGTAAGGTTTGAAGTCTTTTCTGACCACAAAAGTCTGAAATACCTTTTCAACCAAAAGGAACTCAATATGAGACAAAAGCGTTGGATGGAGTTTCTTAAGGACTATGACTTTGGGTTGAACTACCACCCAGGAAAGGCAAATGTGGTAGCAGACGCTTTGAGTCGTAAGTCCTTGCATGCTGCTTGGCTCATGGTGAAAGAAAATGAGTTGATAGAAGATTTGAGGAACCTCAACTTAGGATATAGGGGGACTTCAGAACAAATTCGGTTAAGCCAACTAAGTGTAACCAGTAGCTTTAAGGACCAAATAATTCAAGCCCAAAGGGAAGATGAGGATTTCCTTAGAACCTTAACCCTTGTCGAAGCAGGAAAGTTGAAAGAGTTTGTCCAGGATAAGGAAGGAGTGTGGAGATACCAAGGGAGAATCTGTGTACCTGCAAAAGAAGGATTGAGAGCTAGCATTTTGGAAGAAGCCCACAAGAGTCAATTTAGTGTACACCCCGGTATAACCAAGATGTACCATGACCTAAAAAAGATGTTCTGGTGGCCAAAGATGAAAGCAGATATAGCAAATATAGTGCAAAAATGTTTGGTATGCCAAAAAGTGAAGATAGAGCATCAAAAACCCTCCGGAGTGCTGCAACCTCTCGAAATCCCCGAATGGAAGTGGGAAGGAATATCCATGGATTTCGTGATGGGATTGCCAAGAACGCCTACCGGACATGACTCCATATGGGTAATTGTAGATAGATTGACCAAATATGCTCACTTTTTATCCATTCGAGCAAATTAACCTTTGGAAAAGTTAGCTCAGCTATATATCCAAGAGATAATAAGGCTCCATGGAGTACCCAAAACCATTGTCTCAGATAGGGATCCAAGGTTCACCTCAAGATTTTGGGGAGCTTTGCAAAAGGCATTTGGTTCAAAGTTGTGTCTAAGCACTGCCTATCACCCTCGGTCGATGGACAATCAGAAAGAACAATTCAAACCCTTGAGGATATGCTAAGAGCATGTGTCTTAGACCAGCCAAAAATTTGGGACAAACAGCTTCCATTGATTGAGTTTGCATATAATAATAGTTACCACACTAGCATTGGGATGGCACCTTATGAAGCTTTGTATGGTAGAAAGTGTCAATCACCACTTTGTTGGTGTGACCCGGGAGAGTAAAGTATTTTGGGCCCTGATTTGGTAGAAGAGACAACCAAACAAATAAGGAAAATTAGGGAAAGAATCCTCACTGCTCAAAGTAGGCAGAAGAGCTATGCTGACAAGAGAAGGAAACCTCTCGAATTTCAAGAAGGAGAACACATATTCTTGCGAATTACTCCTACACAGGTATAGGTCGTGCAATGAAAGTAAAAAAGCTAAGCCTTAGATTCTTAGGACCCTTCCAAATCCTCAAAAAGGTAGGTCCCTCCGCCTACCAAATTGCATTACCTCCAAATTTTGTCTAACCTACACAATGTTTTTCATGTGTCCCAATTGAGAAAGTATCAGTCAGACCCCAGTCATGTGTTTGAGCCAGAAACTATACAATTAAAAGATGACTTAACTTTTGAATTACCACCGATGAGGATCGTGGATCATGGCATCAAGCAGCTGAGAAACAAATCTGTATCTCTGGTCCGAGTAGCCTGGGGACAAGATGGAATGGAAGAGCACACATGGGAGCTCGAGGAAGATATGCAAAAAGAATTTCCGAACCTATTCACAGGTATCAAATTTTGAGGGCAAAATTTTTAATAAGAATGGGAGAAATGTAACATCCCCAAATTTATAACTAAGATAAATATTAATTAGCGATAGCAAAACCAAGAGAATCTGGACAAATGTTATGAAACACAACAAATAGTCTACTTAAGTATCTCTAGAGAAAAATGCAAATAATTACGAAAATGCCATCACTTAGTGGAAATTACGAAAATGCCCTTGCTATGTAAAGGAAATTACCAAACTACCCTTGCCTTATTAAATGACAAAGATACCCTTACTCTATGAATGGAATTACAAGAATACCACTATCATTGTCTAATTACAAAAATATCCTTGTCTTAGTTAAAGAAATTACTACAACACCATTTACACAAATCCCTAGACTTGTATTTAGACAAGAATGAATCTAAGCCATTGGATTAAGATGATAACACAATAATCTAACCACATACATCATACACATTTCTGAATCACATACATGCACTAAAGGTTAGAAAATCTCTACTAACATCTTTGCACAAAACATGGAAACGTGTTTGCATAAAACATGGAAACGTGTTTGCACAAAACATGGAAACATGTTTGCACAAAACAAGGAGCATTTTCATCCCAAAATTCAGCCAACATGTTTCCATAAATCATGCTCCAAGTGCTTTCCTTCTTCTATTTTTTCTTCTAATCTTTCCACTATAAATACTCCTCAAACTCTCTTCAATTCATAAACTCCCTAAGTGTTTTTTCTTTCTTATTCTATCATTCTTCTTATGTTCTTCAAAGACTTCTCTTGATCCTCTAAACTTCATCCAAACACTTAAATCCTAAGTCCAAACTTTCACTAGCCCTCACAAAAGTTACAATCTTTAACTCTAGTGAGAAATATTTTCTTAAGCACTCAAGTTCTAGAGCCAAGATTCAAGGAGGGTCATCCACTCCAAAGACTCTTGTTCAAAGCTTAAGGAAGAAGAGAAGGACCCTTTTTAGACCCTACACAAGAGGTAGGAGCTTCATCTTTAATTGTTCAAGCATTGTTGGCTTCTAACCTTGATAGAATGCCTCAAGTTTGAGTTATTGTCAAAAGTTTTAAATGATTATTTGAAAAATATATTTTTAGAAATATGACATGTTCTATTATGAGTACCCTTATAATGTTATCAAACTCAAATATAACTTGAAAAGATTGTATGTGAAACCTGATTTAATAAAGGTAACTTAAGACATGAAAATGGTAGGTGTTGGAATTTCTAGTTGTTTCTAGCAGCAGGTACTTCGAAAGCTACTGTTCATAAAATATCAAGTATCTCGAAATTAAAATAATTTTACTATAAACTAGACTCATTATAGAACACTCTCCAAAAAGAATCACCCAAAACGGAGTTTTCTAGCTCAAGATATAAATTTTTAAAGTAGAGCCTAAGACTGAAACTTTAAATCTGACCTTGTAGTAGTAAAATAGATGTAACTCACTCTAGAAAAATGCAAATGGACTGATTTCAACTTTGTTGGAGAGCTAACACATATAGGAATACACCCATGTATGTTATGTATAAAGCTTTGTACCACGTAAATACATAATGAGAAATAAATTTCGGGATAGTGTACTGTGAAAGTGCAGTTTGGAAAGGTTCTGGCTAAGGAAAGACTTGGTATTTAAACATGTCCATTGTGACCCACCTCTCTTTCCTGGGAACCCTCCTATGCATGGTTTACAGTTGATTTACACTATTCCAAAGATGTAAATGCTAAAATTTGATGAGTTAGGAATTTGGAACTACCTTTACTAAGCTGAGATAACAAGTATACAGAGAATTATAAACTTTCTTCTAAAAGATGTCAAAACTATAAATAAAAGAATCAAGTCTTGTAAAGAGAGAATTTTAAGAATTTAAGTAGAATAATAATCTTCAAGAGTTATATGAAAGTCATAATAAAAATATATAAAGAACCTATAATAATATTTTGAAGTGCATTAATGTATTAATGGAATGCTAAGAGTACAAAGAACACTAAGAGAAAAAGATAATAATAAGACATCTATTACCTCTTACGAACACTAGGAACTCAACTTGATAACTTTGGTTGGTTAATATGAATCATCTATAAAAGTGTTTACTATGAGATTTACATGATGTTGTCCATGTTTTATGAAGTGATTTATAGTAATGTGAATGTATGGTGATGAATTATGAAATGATGAGGATGAATGATTGATTGCCCAGGATTTATTGTGATTACATGATAATATGCATACATTCATTTTCAAAAGAAATAATAAAAGTAAAGTTTGAAAAAATAGCAATGAAAGTCTGGAAAAGTGGACTTGAGCTAAACTCACGGCTTAACCCCCTAAACCGTTGAGATCACGGCAACGGAATGAAAACCAAAAAGGTTATGGCGACGGCCATGGTATGAGCTCATTACCCTTTTAGGGTGGTCTAAGGCATTGATGCATTCATCCGTGAGTAATTAAGAAATATGGTGATCACTAAACAAGTGAATGTTGAGGATGAGTAATCATGAAATGCATGCAGCTCCTAAATGATTATTGCTTATTATTGGTTTTACCTGATATGCTTATATGTATGCTTGATGAAATACTGAATGGATATTTCTGCTAATGTTCAAGATTAGTTTAAAAGTAACTGCACTTCGGCTAATCACGTTTGTGAAAGTTTGATAATTGAATCCTTACCTGTTCACCTTTTTATAATAAACCCGAAGTGACTGGGACGACAACGATGACACTTTTAGTACAAGTAGGAACTCCTACTGAGAAATCATATATTTCTCACTCCTATGTTTATTTTCCGTTGTCGTTACCAGAGACAGACGTGTCCACCTAAAGCAATGAAGTCAGAGTGAGGAAGGAGGTAGCACGTGAAGATTTCAAACCGTTCAAGTAAGAGCATTCCGAGTTTTAGTTACATTATAGTTTGTGAGAAACAATTAGTAATAATAGAACTTATATTGTTATTTGTAATAACTTATCAGTATGATATGCCCTGTTGTGACTTATGTATTAAGTGCTTATATTCCAGTTTATGTGATAATAGTTCTACACTTAGCCTCTTATTCCACTTATTTAATTAAGTGCACAATGTAACTTGATTATTATCTATAAAAGGCTATGTATTTCACTTCTCGTTACAGGCTTAAGTTTTCAAAAAATTAATTTATTTAAAGAAAAAAAAACTTCCACTATTTTTCTAAGTTAATTTCAAAAGAAAATAAATGTAAGGCATAAGTGATAACTAATAGAATCCAAATGTGAACTTAAGCACAATGGGGTTCTATTAGGGTGTTACATGTATGAGCTTGATGATGATGTATATGTTAAGTAGATGAAAGGTCCCTTTTAGGTTGTAAAAGGCACAGGGAAGTCCCCTTTAGTATTAAAAGGGCACGAAAAGGTCCTCTTCATTATATCAAGGGCATGGAAAGATAGGTATGATGTATATAAGGTTTCCTTTAATGTACTGAGGGTACGTAAAGTTGAGAATGAGCTTCTAAGACATTAAGTAATGTAACGCCCCGATTTTCTGTTAGAGCGAAAATGACCAAAATGCCCCTGAGGTCATTTTCAGCCCAGAATTCGAGGAAAGCCGGTCCAGTAGTACTCGAAGGGCAAACTCAATGTTGGAAGGGGATTAGATGGCTTGTGTATCTTTCTAGGATCGAAAATCTCGTTTTTCGAGTTTTCGGGTCAAAATGACCAAAACGTCCCTGCGGTGTTTTACCCGTTTGCAAGTGATGGATGAACCCGAAACTTCTCCAGATGGTTTTAAAAGGCGTTTTTATGTAGACTATGACTTTAGTTTTGGTCCCGGAGGTCCCGGGCAAAATTAGTGCAAAATTACGGTTTTGCCCCTAGTTTTGTGTTTTTGCGCTTAATCGTATGATTAAGAAAACCTAAGCAATATTAGGCTCTAATCAAAGGTTAATTAATTTCCATAATTAATCTTGGGTCAAAATAATTTATTAAAGTTGATTGGAACCTAAAAGTGCTTAATTACAACCTAAAATCTTATTTTAAATTCAAGACTCCTAGTCATGGAATCTTGAATAGTGTTTTCTCTTTCCAATTCCTTAAATCATGGAATTGTGTTATACATTGTTTATTCACAAATGAGTTTTTAATTCCCTAATGATGTATGAGCACTCCTAATCTTGTCATAAAATCCTTAAATCACATACTTAGTTACCTAAACTTAAGCTTAATTATTCCTAACCTTATACCTAAGCTAATACACATCTAAACCTACCATTAACACCCAATTAGATGATCAAACCTCACCTCCCCCTTGCTGTACCAGGTCTGGGCGAGACCTCCATGCCCCCATATGCATCACATGTTCAATTTTTCAACACTCCAAGGCCATACCTCAAGTCACATATACCATACCTTGTCATAACTTTCAATCAAGCTTGATTTTCCAAATGAATAACTAATTAAAATAGCCCATTTTCTCCATTTATTTGTGGCTGGAAAAGTTCCAGCCATGTCAAGTTTCTAGAAGCCTAATTTCATTCAAAATTGATAGGAAATTCACTCACATCAAGCCATACTTTGTATCATACACTCCATACTTCAAACCATGCTTGAATGACCTTGTGTAAGAGATATTTTCTCTTCCTTTTCCCTCCAAAGCCACATGGTCACCCTCCTCCCCTTTTGAGCCTTCATTTGTTTTCATTCTCTATAAATACCTTCCCTAGAAACACATGCAAACACTTTAGTTCATTTGCACACTTTTAGTTTTCCTAAGCTTTCTTGAGTTCTTTCTTTTTCTCTCAAGTTTCAAGAGAGTTCTTCCTTTCTTTTCATCTTCATCTTCTTCATCCTCTCTTCATCACATAATCATCACATAACCTTGAAACACCATGAAACACCCTAATTTTTAACCCAACTTTCTAGAACACATTAGGTTAAACATTAGGCTATTACTTCATAGTCTCATTCTTTCATTAAAATACTTAGCGGAAATTACGGGTAAATTTTTCTTTTTTGAAAACATAAAACAAAGTGAGACCCGTGAGCTTAACTGATCGAATGACAGAAACGTAAAGCACGCGTAACGATCATAAACAACCATGTAAAATAAATTATATATCAGAAGAACATAGATCATGAAGATGACAGAAACATTTCATTAATAATAAAGTAGCTAAAGTACATAACTAGTCATACCCTTATAGAAACGGGCAGAGCTTGTAATACAGCAGGAAAAGAAAAACAATAGAAAACAAGAAAGCAGAAATAAACCATAACTACCCGAGTGCACCTATGGTGAATAACCTCAAAAACAAAAGGAGGTTTATCCACTCTACATGTGGTGTGTGCACTAAGCCTCCCCTATGACGTCAACTACTGGAATCCGGGAAATGGTGGAGTGTAACCGATCCATGGATGCAAAGCAGCAGGAGTGGGAACATGTGAAGACTGAGCGTGGGCTCCTCAGTGGGGCCGCCTCTCGGCTCGCCTCGCTAGCCTCGGCTGCGTAACGGTCTCCTCGCTCATGTCTCGCACGAACTGAGGTATAGGAGCAGAACTCTCACTATACATGTGCGTCGGCGGGTTCTCGGATGGGTCATCCTCCGAACTCGGGGATCGAGGCACATAGTCCTGGAAGTCTCGAGGCATCGAACCACCAGTATACGTCCATAGAATCCTCTCGTCTCGCATTCGGGCGCGCTCAAAAACCATCGCGTCGTCGTAAGGTGACGTCGGGGAGAAACGGTAGCTCTGTACAGGGTGTGCAAAGGGGCATCCAATGAACATGAAAACTCGCACGGTACATTGCCCCTCAAAATGATATGACCCATGGTCCGGGTCATAGTGGACCTCCCAAGTAGGCGTGTCAATGAAAAGCACGAACGTCACCATCGGTCTCTGAAGATGTGACGGAAGAAAGAGAAGAGAGAGGAGTGAGAATTCTTGCTAAAGAATCTCAGTAGGAGTCTCCTATCCTATAGTTACATCATACACATCCTCAGGAACCTTAGGTTTAATTATAAAACATTGATCATGCATATAAGGTTCAATTTAGGGTTTCTCAAACTAATTATCCAAGGCCCATTCCTTTTAGCATGCGTCTTGATATTATAAATGCAACAGGTTATATCATGGATGCATGTCAATACTTGAACATATAAGACAACACATCAAAGCACATAAACATAAATCATGTGGCATGAGGGCATATAACTTTCAAGTGATTCGTTCCTCAACTTCGTGACATCAATCATGGTACTTTAGCATATAAGCCACCCTAAAAATAACTAGGTTATGAGCTCATACCTTAGCTAGTCGTCACTAGCTCTAGCTTATTATCTTGAATAAGCGAAACATAAATAATAATCCCGACTCGCAAGTACGGGTAGGGGACAGGGATCACCTCTCTTTAGGATATACCCTCTTTGAAATGCTTTGCTAGCCATGCATGGCCTCGCAATTTGTCTGCTTTGATAGGCTGCATCTACTCATACCCTCACAAATTTGTCTCCTCCAGGGGTACTCGACCGAGCCGGCACCTCCTCGGGGGAAGCGCGTCTCAGTGCTTTGTCACATAAAAATCTCCTGGGGGTGCTCGGTCGAACCGGTGTCACCCAGGGTTTTCAACTCATATGGTACTCATAAATCATTTCTTTCAACCCTTTAAGGTTTGATGGAAATTCGGCAGCATAATAGCTGTTAAACAGAATTTCCTTCAAACTGCCACAAGCTAATCCACACAACATGTTCTCATGAAAACTCATGCTATGATAAACTTTAACACTTTCATCAATCATTTTCTCATGTATCAAGCACATCTTATCATACCATTGCATCATACAACACATCACAGCATTAACAGCTTTTTAGTGTCTTATGCATTGACCCTTACGGTCCTTAACTCACATTCTAAGTTATAAGTCATCAAACCTAATCTCTCGGGGACTTATAAGGTTATAACTAAGTCTTTCTCACCTCACACTATGGTCAAGAACATCTCTAAACCTCAAGAATGCATAAGTCATAATCCTAACTTTACGGGTACCTAGGAGTCATAACAATGACCCTTTCTAAGTCCAGTTTGCTCCTATGGTATCAAGATCAAGTCCTAAACCATTTATGAGTCATTCCTACACATTTAAACTAATTTAAATCCATGATTAGCATTACTCAACCTTGCTGGACAGAATCCAGAAAATTCAAACATTAACGGATCTAAAACTCTCAAATTAATTCTTTTCTAGTTTCTAACTTCTCTTATCTTTCACATATAAGCCTCAACATTAATTATACTCAAACATAAGCATATTATCACCATAAAAACAGCTCATACAGTGGAAAAACATAGCAAGGCAGAACCGAAACAAACATCTCCATTTAAAGGCATCAAACACATTTTCTAAAGCGCATAAAATATTAGTTTCTCTTGGAACCTTTTTAAAACTTTCAAAACCCCTTTATAAACAATTTTAACATCTAAAATCATAAGGGTATTTAAGAGGGCAGTGACCAATTCATCTTTGTCTCAAGAGGTCGTAAATTCTTAAACTTAGTTCTATGCATTCCTTAAACTCATAAATGCTTGGAAAAAATTATAAAGCATGGTCTTCAATACTTAGAAACATCAAGACCCCTTAGGGCCGAATTTATGAACCAAAGGAAATACATATTTTTAGACCTTTGTTTGAGACAACAATGGGCAAGTCTTTGAGCTCTAGGTTCATTTAAGTGATGACATAAAAGTAAACATGCTCATGCACTCATTTTAGGTTCCATTAGAAAGTAAAGTGATAGCATAAAATAAATATGAGGTGCAACATATTATTATCTTTGATATTTAGTGAGAACTTGAAATATAAACGTGATAATGCATAGCTTGAAATATAAACATGATAATGCAAGTTCATTCATTATCTTGGTGTTTAGTGATAGCAAGGAAAGTAGACATGATGTGCATAGCATAAAAGTAAACATGATGCAAGGTTCATTTTATGGTTAGCTAGAGCTCATCCAAGACTTTAACCAAATAACAACCCAATACAATATCTCAAAGATCAAAATACCAAAACCGAAAGTCTTACAAAAGAAAAAGAAAGTGAAACTAAGTCAAGTTCTTTATTACATACCCAAAACCCCTATCTAGAGAAAAATCTCTAGAACGTGCTGGCCAACTTTAAGGTTCACAAGGGTAGGCTTGGGCTTTTAGAAATCCGTAGATTAATTTTCTTAAGTTGAAAAACCATGTGAGCTAGATATCATATAGATAAAGTTATAAGAAAAGGAAAAATCAAGCTTTAGAGGTTTCTTTGAGATGAACACAAGGTTATCATCTAGAAACTCTCATCATCAAGCTATCATGCTCATAATCAAGGCCTCATGGCCGAAATGAAAGGAAAACAAAGAACCAAGGAAAAGCTTCAAAAGAAATCCAAGAGAAAGTTAGAGAAACTCATTTTTCCAAGAAACAAAGTTTAGAAAAACACTCCTACCTAGAGTGATGATAAGACGCTTGAGCTTTGAGAAAAGAAAACAAGATGATGAGCTCCTCCAAGGGCTTGATGGTTTCGGCCAAGGGGAGATAAGGAGGTTAGAGTTGTGTTTGAGGTGAGGTTGTGTTTGAGGTGAGGTGCTTGAGAGCTTAGGAGGTGTTTCAAGGCTATGAGGTGGTGTTTAGAGGTTGTAAAATGATGATGAGATGAAGAGAAGATGAGGATGAAGAAGATGAACAAGAGAGAGTTCTCTTGGAACTTAGAGAGAAAAAGGAAAAGCACTCAAAGAAAACTTGAAAACTAAAAATGTGCAAATGATCTAAAGGTTCTCACAAGTTCTAAAGCTTAGGTATATATAGAGAATCAAAACAATTGAGGTCTCATTGTGGGGGAGGGTTGGCCGTGTGGTTTGAGAGGGAAAGGAAGAGAAAATATCTCTTTGATGGTGTCATACAAGCATGGTTTGAAGCATGGAGCTCATGACACAAGGTATGGCTTTAGGCATGAGTTTTTGAGTGAGCTTTTCTTTTAATTGTGGATGAAATTAAGCTTCTAGAAATGAGACATGGCTAGAAGTTTTCTAGCCACAAATAAATGGGGGAATTAATTTATTTTGCTTGGTTATTCATTAGGAAAAGCAAGCTTGATTGAAACGATGACAAGGTATGACATGTATGGTGATTTGAGGTGATTTTCCTACAAGTTTTGAAATGAAATAAATCATGAAAATGGCTGTGAGGGCTGGCGCAAATCTGACCAGAAAATGGGGGGAAAGAAAGGCTTCTAGATGTTGTCCTTGGAAGCATGGATGAAAGCATGGTTTGTATGACTCAAAGTATGGTTTGTGCAAGGTCAAAGCATGGCTCTTTGAGTGAGAAAAATTCACACATGAGGTGCACATGGGAGGGCATGGCTTCGGCCAAAATTCAGACAGCATGGGGGAGGATTTATCTTCCATGTCATTGGGTGCTAATGATAGGATTAAGTGTAGGTTAGTTTAGGTACAAGGTTAGGAGTAATTAAGCTTAAGTTTAGGTAACTAAGCATGTGTATTAGGAATTTTATGACAAGATTAGGAGTGCCCATACATCATTAAAGAATTTTAAACTCATTTATGAATAAACAATGTGTAACACAATTCCATGATTTAAGGAATTGGAGAGAGGAAATACTATTTAAGATTCCATGACTAGGACTCTTGAAATTAAAATATGATTTTAAGTTGAAATTAATCACTTTTAGGTTCTAATCAATTTTAATAAATTATTTTGACTCAAGATTAATTAAGGAAATTAATTAACCGTCGATTAGAGCCTAATATTGCTTAGGTTTGCTTAATCACGCGATTAAGCGTAAAAACATGAAACTAGGGGCAAAACCGTAATTTTGTACTAATTTCGCCCGGGACCTCCGAGACCAAAACTAAAGTCGTAGTCGACATAAAAACGCCTTTTAAAACTATCTGGAGAAGTTTCGGGTTCATCCGGCACTTGCAAACGGGTAAAACACCACAGGGGCATTTTGGTCATTTTGACCCGAAAACTAGAAAAACGAGATTTTCGATCCCGGAAAGAAACACAAGTCTTTTAATCCCCTTCCAACATTGAGTTTGCCCTTCGAGTACTGCCGAACCGGCTTTCCTCGAATTCCGGGCTGAAAATGACCTCAGGGGCATTTTGGTCATTTTCACTCTAATAGAAAAATCGGGGCGTTACACACCACGCCACCACCTTAGATCATCATACAAACACCTAAACTTCCATTCTCAAACACAAGCTCACCAAGAACACATTTCCTTTCTTTTCCTCCCCACAAGGCTGAAGCCATCTAGCCCCAAGGAGGAGCTCATCATCTTGTTTTCCTCTTCAAAGAGTTCAAGTTTTTATCTTCACTCTAGGTAGGAGTGTTTTCTAAACTTTGTTTTTCATGAAAATGAGCTTTTCTAGCTTTCTTTTGGATTTTCTTTTTGAAACTTTCTTTGTTTCTTCTTCTTGTATTTTCGGCCTCTTGGTCCTCTTGGCTACATGATAGCTCAATGATGAGAGCTCCTAGATGATGACTTTGTGTTCATCTCAAAGGAACCTCTAGAGCTTGAGTTTTTGTTTTCTCTAAGTTTCATCTTTATTATCTAGCTCAAAGGATTTTTGTTCAAGAACACCTTTACTTTCCTTGCTATTTTGGTTTTGGTTTTTCTTGTTTCCTTTTTACAATATTTCAGTTTTGGTCCTTTGATCTTTGAGGTTTTATTTTGTTTTGAAAGTTTATTTACTTTGAGCTTGATGATGATGTTCAAGAACCTCATAGTTCCTTTGAGAACTTGGTTCAAGAACTCTAAAGCTCTCTTTGTGATGAGATGAGTGTTGGGTTGTTATATGTTAAAGTCTTGTATGAGCTCTAGACTATCATAAAATGAACCTTGCATCCATGTTTACTTTCATGCTTTGCACATCATATTTACTTTCTTTGCTATCACTAAGTATCAAGATAATGAATGAACTTGCATTATCATATTTATATTTCAAGCTATGCATTGTCATGTTTATATTTCAAGTTCTCACTAAATATCAAAGATAATAATATGTTGCATCTCATATTTATTTTATGCTATCATTGTACTTTCTAATGGAACCTAAAATGAGTGTATAAGCATGTTTATTTTTATGTCATCACTTAAATGAACCTAGAGCTCAAAGACTTGCCCATTGTTGTCTCAAGCAAAGGCTTGAAAATATATGTTTTGGTCTTCATGTTTTCGGCCTCAATGAGATTTATTGTTTACAAGTATTGAAAACTATGTTTCATAGTTTTTCTAAGCTTTTATGAGTTTAAGGAATGCATAGAACTAAGTTTTATAAATTTAGGACCTCTTGAGACAAAGTTGATTTAGTCACTGCCCTCATAAATGTTTTTAAGATTTTAGATGATAAAAATTCTTAGAAATGAGTTTTGAAAGTTTTAAAAAGGTTCCAAGAGAAACTAGTATTTTATGTGCTTTAGAAATTGTGTTTGATGCCTTTAAATGGAGATGTTTGTTTCAGTTCTGCCTTGCTATGTTTAGCCACTGTATGAGCTGTGTTAATGATGATAATATGCTTATGTTTGAGTATAATTAATGTTAAGACTCATATGTGAAAGATAAGAGAAGTTAGAAACTAGAAAATAAGTAATTTGAAAGTTTTAGATCCTTTAATGTTTGAATTTTTTGGGTTCTGTCCAGCAAGGTTTAGTAATACTAATCATGGATTTAAATTAGTTTAAATGTGTAGAAATGACTCATAAATGGTTTAGGACTTGATCTTGATGCCTTAGGAGCAAACCGTACTTAGAAAGGGTCATTGTTGTGACTCCTAGATACCCGTAAAGTTAGGGTTATGAATTCTGCATCCTTGAGGTTTAGAGATGTTCTTGACCATAGTGTGAGGTGAGAAATGCTTAGTTATAACCTTATAAGTTCCCGAGAGATTAGGTTTGATGATTTATAACTTAGAATGTGAGTGAAGGACCTTAAGGGCCAATGCATAAGACACTAAGAAGTTGTTAATGCTATGATGTATTATATGATGCAATGATGTGATGAGATGTGCTTGATGCATGAGAAAAGGATTGATGGATATGTTAAAGTTTATCATAGTATGAGATTCATGAGAATGTGTTGTGTGAATTAGCTTGTGGTAGTTTGAAGGAAATTCGGTATAATACGGTATGCCGCTCAGAACGCCCCGATTTTTTTCTGTTAGAGTGAAAATAACCAAAATGCCCCTGAGGTCATTTTTAGCCCGGAATTCGAGGAAAGCCAGTTCGGTAGTACTCGAAGGGCAAACTCAATATTGGAAGGGGATTAGATAACTTGTGTACCTTCCCGGGATAGAAAATCTCGTTTTTCGAGTTTTCGGGTCAAAATAACCAAAACGCCCCTGCGGTGTTTTACCCGTTTGCAAGTGCCGGATGAACCCAAAACTTCTCCAGATGGTTTTAAAAGGCGTTTTTATGTATTCTATGACCTCAGTTTTAATTTTATAAGTCCCGGGCAAATTAGTGTAAAATTACGGTTTTGCCCCTAGTTTCGTATTTTTACGCTTAATCGCGTGATTAAGCAAACCTAAGCAATATTAGACTCTAAACGAAGGTTAATTAATTTCCTTAATTAATATTGAGTCAAAATAATTTATTAAAGTTGATTAGAACCAAAAAGTACTTAATTACAACCTAAAATTATATTTTAATTTCAAGACACCTAGTCATAGAATCTTGAATAGTATTTTCTCTTTCCAATTCCTTAAATCATGGAATTGTGTTACACATTGTTTATTCAAAAATGAGTTTAAAATTCTCTAATGATGTATGAGCACTCCTAAACTTTTCATAAACTCCCTAAATCACATTCTTAGTTACCTAAACTTAAGCTTAATCATTCCTAACCTTGTACCTAAGCTAATACACATCTAAACCTACCATTAAAACACAATTAAATGGTCAAAACTCACCTCCTCCCTGCTGTACCAGACCTGGCCGTGAGCTTCCTCCCCCATTATGCATCACATGTTCAATTTTTCAACACTCCAAGGCCATACCTCAAGTCACATACACTATACCTTGTCATAACTTTCAATCAAGCTTGAATTTCCACATGAATAAATAATTAAAACAACTCATTTTCCCCATTTATTTGTGGCTGGAAAAGTTCCAGCCATGTCAAGTTTCTAGAAGCCTAATTTCATAAAAATTTGATAGGAAATTAACTCACATCAAGCCATACTTTGTAGCATAACTTCCATACTTCAAACCATGCTTCTATGACACAATCAAAGAGATATTTTCCTCTCCCTTTGTCCTTCAAAGCTATGGCCAGCACCCTCCCTTTGATGAGCTCCATGGCTTTGTTTTTCTATAAATAGGATGCTTGTGATAGTCTTGTTGCACCTTGAAGCATTTGCTAAGTTTAGAGTTTTAGAGTTGTCTTGCTAGTTCTTTCTTTTTCTCTCAAAGTTTCAAGAGTGTTCTTCCTTTCTTTTCATCTTTATCTTCTTCATCTTTTCATCTCATCATCATCTCTTAACCATCAAACACCACCCCAAAGCCTTGAACCATCATCAAACCTCACACCTCAAACACAACTTCGCTTGAAACACATTTCCTCCTTTTTCTTTCATCAAGGCCGAATCATCATCACCATCCTAGGAGGTGTTGTTCATCTCATTTCCATCTTCAAGTCCAAGCTTTTACCTTCCTCACAAGGTAGGGATTTGTTTTCAAACTTTGTTTTGCTCAAGAAAGTGTTTTTCTCTAGTTTCCTCTTGGATTCTTTTTGAACTTTCCTTTGTTTCTCCTTTTCTTTTCATTTCGGCCTCTAGGCCTTGTTATGAGCATGATAGCTTGATGATGAGAGTTTCTAGATGATGACATTATGTTCATCTCAAAGAAACCTCTAAAGCTTGAGTTTTCCTTTTCTTATAACTTCATCTATATGTTATTTAGCTCACATGGTTTTCCAACTTAAGAAAATTAATCTAAGGATTTCTAAAAGCCCAAGCCTACCCTTGTCAACCTTAAAGTTGGCCGGCACATTCTAGAGATTTTTCTCTAGATAGGGGTTTTGGATATTTAATAAAGAACTTGACGTAGTTTCACTTTCTTTCTCTTTTGTATGACTTTCGGTTTTTGTGTTGTGATCTTTGAGATATTGTATTGGGTTGTTATCTTGTTAAAGTCTTGAATGAGCTCTAGCTAACCATAAAATGAACCTTGCATCATGTTTACTTTATGCTTTGCATATCATGTTTACTTCCTTGCTATCACTAAGTTTCAAGATAATAAGTGAACCTTGCATTGTCATGTTTATATTTCAAGCTATGCATTATCATGTTTATATTTCAAGTTCTCACTTAATACCAAGATAATAAATGAGTTGCATTCATATTTACTTTGTGCTATCACTTTACTTTCCAATGGAACCTAAAATAAGTACATAAGCATGTTTATTTTTATGTCATCACTTTAATGAACCTAGAGCTCAAAGACTTGCCCATTGTTGTCTCAACAAAGGTCTAAAGATATTTATTTCTTGTGGTTCCCATTTCGGCCCTAAGGGGCTTTGTTGTTTCTAAGCGTTAAAAACTATGTTTTATAATTTATCCAAGCTTATGTGAGCATAAGGAATATGTAGAACTAAGTTTTACAAATTTAGGACCTCTTGAGATAAAAATAATTTAGCCACATGCCCTCTTATGATTTTAAAAGGATATAAGTGTTCATAAACAAGCTTTGAAAGATCTAGAATGGTTCCAAGAGAAACTAGTATTTTATGTGCTTTTGAAATTATGTTTTATGCCTTTTATGGAGAAGTATATTTTCGGTTCTTCCTTGCTCTTTGCTGCCACTGTATGTGCTGTTTTGATGATGATAATGTGCCTATGTTTGAGTAAAAATAATGTTAAAACTCATATGTGAAAGATAGGATAAGTTAGGAACTAGAAAAGAATTAATTTGAGAATTCTAGATCCTTTGATTATGTAATTTTCTGGATTCTGTCCAGCAAGGTTTAGATTTAATAATCATGGTTTTAAATTAGTTTAAATGTGTAGGAATGACTCATAATTGGTTTAGGACTTAATCTTGAAGCCTTAGGAGCAAACTAAACTTAGAAAGGGTCATTATTGTGACTTCTAGGTACCCGTAAAGTTAGGATTTCAAATCCTGCATCCTTGAGGTTTAGAGATGTTCTTGACCATAGTGTGAGGTAAGAAATACTTAGTTATAACCGCATAGGTTCCCAAGAGATTAGGTTTTTGACGATCGATAACTTAGAATGTGAGTTAAGGACTTTAAGGGTCTAAACCGTAATTTCTAGAACCCCGTAATCACACAAATATAAAGTTGTCTAAAATCTGCATAGTGGTGTTTAGATAGGTCCTTGAGCATAAAAAAAATTAGTAAAAACTTATTGGTTGTGAACCTATAGGTGTGTAAGAGGTTAAGAATAATACTAGGACAATTAGTTTACAAGTTTAAAACTCAAAAAAACCAAAGCATAACATACTATAGGTTTATAACATAATGAGCTTGGAAGTTTGTATGAATGATTGTCTAAGGTGTGAGTATGTGATAATGTATATGCTATGGTTTTATGTATACACTATGAAGAAGTTTCTTGTGATGATGTATATGCTATGAAAAAGATTTATGTAATGAATAATGATGTATCTATGAATTAACACTTTATGAGAACTTAAATGTGACACAACACTGAGACGCCTTCTTGGGTGACACCGGTTTAGCCGAGCACCCCTAGGAAAACAAATCCGTGAGGGTATTGACATAGAGCTTGCCAAAGCGGACAATACTACGATGTACTAGTTGCTAGTAGAGCGTTTCAAAGAGGAAATGACCCTAAGAGAGGTGATCCTTAATTGCCCCCTAGCCCGTACTTTAAGTTGGGAATTATGTATATGTTACGCTTATCATAGGATAAGTAAGAACTAGTGATAACTAGTTAAGGTATGAGCTCATAACCTAGAGATGTTTTAGGGCGCCCCCATGAGATGAAAGTTAAAGTTAACAATGTCACATATACTATGCTTATGCCAAATGTTATAATGTTTCTTAGCTATTCTATTGTTTGGTTTACCTTTATGATGCATTCATATCATTAGTATATTTTCCGCTTAAAGACGCATTATAAAATATAACGGACCTTGGATAAATAACACTTTAGAAAAACTGACTTAAAAGGAATTTATATGCATGCACACCTTTTAGAAATAAACCCAAGGTTCCTGAGGATATGATGACGTCACCTAGGTAGGGATAACCCTACTGAGAATTCTTTTAGAAAGATTCTCATTCCCTCTCTCTTTTCTTCCGTCATATCTTCAGATGGCAACATTCGTACTCTTCATCGACACCCCGGTATGGGAGCTGCACTATGATCCGGCACTCAGATCAGACCATTTTGAGGGTCGCTGCACAGTTAGAATGTTCATGTTTATGGGACGACCCTTCGCGCACCCAGTCTCGAGTTACCGTTTTACCTCGACTGCTCCTTACCGTCATAACGGGATTTTTGAGCGAGCTAGACCACGCGATGAGCATATTCTCCGCATGGAGCCCGAGACATTAGCGGCACGCGACTACCCAGAGTATGTGCCTCGTACCCAATACTCGGAGATGGACCCATCCGAGGACCCACCATCACACATGTACAGTTGGAGCTCCAGTCCCGCTCCCCCACCGATGAGGGCTGGGAGTGAGGAGACGGTGGTCCAGCCGAGGTTGGCTCATCGGCCATCTATGCACCCTCACCGCGGTGGACATGCCCCGATGATGCGCTCGACCACTCCCGCCGAGATTCGTCAGTGGATCGACTCGACCCCACAGTACTCGGACCAGCAGGAGTAGACTTAGGAGGGGTAGTAGTTAGTGCACACACACCACATAGTTGAGGACAAACCTTCTTTTGTATATGAGGTTGTCTACTCTAGGTGCACATGGGTATGGGTGTTGTTTCTCTTGTATTTGCTTTTTATGATTTCCTTGTATTGTATTTCAGTTGTATTCCGCTTCCCGATATATTGAATAGTCCTGCCCTTTGGGTAGGCACAAGTATATATATATATATCTATGTTTCAGTTGATGTCTCCATGATATGATGTGTTTTGGAAATTAGTTTTGGAAAACCCTAAATTGAACCTTATATGCATGATCACTGTTTTATAATTCAACCCAAGGTTCCTGAGGATGTGAATGATGTAACCCTAGGATAGGAGACTCCTACTGAGATTCTTTAGTAAGAATTCTCACTCATCTCTCTTCTTTCTTCTGTCACATCTTCAGAGACCGATGGCGACGTTCATGGTTTTCATTGATACACCTGTTTGGGAGGTGCACTACGACCTGGACCACCGTTCGTATCACTTCGAGGGTCGTTGTGCCGTCCACGTTTTTATGTACATGGGACGACCCTTCGCTTACCCGGTTTCGAGCTACCAGTTCACTCTTACTGCACCTTTTGGTGGTGATGACATGATCTTCGAGCGCACTTGCCTGCGTGATGAGTAGCAACGCTGTGCCCGTACCTCTGCGTCAACTGTCCGTGACTACCCGGAGTACGTGCCTCGCTCGAGCAGGTCCGAGACTGATCCATCCGAGGATTCGCTGACACATATCCCTTCGGAGGGCTCCGTTCCCTTTCCTTTGTCCCAGCGCGAGGGGAGCGAGGAGACCATGAGGCAGCCACGCTTGGCAAAGAGAGCCGAGATGCGCCCGTGTCGAGGAGCTCACTTTCAGTCTCTGCGAGTTCTCTTCACACTCCATTGGCCCACACAGGAAGAGATAGAGCGGTTTCCCGGTTACCTGCCTCCATCACCCGAGGATCCCCATCATCATTAGATTACGATGGAGAGCTTTGCGAGTACCCGAGCTTTTATGGAGATCTTCCCTTTGGTAGTGCCTTTTGGGAGGGGTTGTAGTTTGTACTCGTAGTCTAGTAGGAGGGTAGCGTTTTGGGTTTTTATCTTCATGTTGAACCATGTACTTTACATTTTCTTGTATTTTATTTCCATTGTACTACAAGCTCTGCCCGTCTCCATGAGGGTATGACCTACTTATGTACTCTAATTATTAATGAAATGTTTCTCTTCGTTGTCATGATTGTTGCCCTTTGACTACATGCTCAACTTTATGATTTATAATGAGTGTTACGCGTGCTTTACATCTCTATTATTTGAACAGTTAAATTCGCGGCTCTCACTTTGCTTTATGTTTTCAAAAATAAAAATTTACCCGTAATTTTCGCTAAGTATTTTAATAAAATGATGAGACTAAGAAGTAATAACCTAATGATTAGCCTAATATGTTCTAGAGTATTGGGTTAAAAATTAGGGTGTTACAAGTAACATGACATGTGTATATTAAGTGATTGAATAAGAAAAGAGACCCACTTCGAAAAAATGGTTTTTGAACTTTAAAATGAACCTTAGATATATGTTGTAAGCTCACAATGTTTCTAATAAACCGAAGTGGCTGGGATGATGACAATAACATTTATGATTGTGTATTTTGGGAATGCCATACTGAGA